>OX459113.1:24414598-25074181 GCA_949775065.1 Brachyopa scutellaris | reverse complement strand
CCAAAAACGAAATTTTCACTGCCAACATGCTGTGGAGCAGTCTTATCATACCGCTCCATTTGCGCCTACCAAAATCCATACAAATCATCAAACATGTCGGAAGTTGTGGAGCAGGATTCAAATTTTGCGCCAAGGCAATGCGCCTACCTAACACGATGCGAACTTCAAATTTGGTTTCGCAACCTTGTTCGATATATCAAAACGTTCGATTTGACTGAAGAGAAAGAGAGTCAATCTCAGTTCATACGTAGTAAAATTTATTGTTACATTATATATGTACAGATCGCGACAGAAAGATAGCACATTTGCTTTTTTTTTGGATCCCTTTTGCATTGTCGTGTTTTCAACCAATAAAAAATCATTTCCTTCTTATATGTTGTGCATTTAACATTTAATTGATAACAAAACAAGACTACATAAAAAAAATGCAACCTGCGGTTACGAAAACAAAAAAAATTATTCAATTCAGAACATTAGCACTTTAAGTGGTAGATAGCACATTTTTAAAAATATTGAAAATTAGTATGTAATATATTTAATGCCTTGATTCTCCTTGGCTTCGATTATAGTAGATTGTACGCTTGATATACATAAGTAGAAAGGAGCAATTAACTTTAGTAGTTAGAATAGTGGACCAAAATACGAAAAAGTTTAAAATTAGAGAATATTTTTTGGGATTGTTGTGAAAAAAACAACTGGGTCTGGCTTAACTGATTTAGTTTTGAATGAACTTGCTGATTTCGATATTCTATTAGTGAATTGTAGAGGACAAGGGCATGATAAGGGCATGATACTTATATGAGAGGGAAACATTGTGGTATGCAAACGAGAACTAAGGTTTTGGAACCTAGAGCTTTGATGATGTTCAATGCTCTACTGATGCAGTTGCATTCTTCGATAAAGTTGAGAGTATATATGTTTTCTATTTAAGTTCTGTAGGCAGATGGTCGTTTTAGAAAAAAAAAACATCTTAGTAGTTTGACTCTTAGGCTGCGGTTATATATGTAGCAAGCGTGTAATACAAGCGCTTAGCTCGCTTTTTAAATTATCAGAGCATTTTATCTCGCACTTGCTCGCGCTTGTAAAAATTTGTTACCAACCACCATGCTCCAATAAAATGTATTTAATTTAAAGTGCGAGCAAGCGCTTGTATTACACGCTTGCTATATAACCGCAGCCTTAAGCAGAATAGATGCAATAAAACCACTAAAACTATACTTGGGAGATGTTTATAGGCTCTTGTTGAAATTTCAGAAAATTATGATCAAAGAGTCTAAAATATGCCACAATCTCTTGGTAGTAAGCTAAGCGAATTTAAATTTATTTGTTGTGTCGTTATTTGGTACACAATACAAGACACAAAGCAGTTTTTGTCTTAAGCTTGCAGTTGAAATTTTGTGTTCAATGAAAAAGTTTTTAGTCGAACTAAGAACTAATGACAAGTTTTTTTTTGGATTTGTAGATAAGGCGAGACTTATAGCAAATGAAATTAAAGTTCCTTTTCCAGTAATTTCAACTTAACGGTCCCGAAAAAAAGTAGTTCAGTTTTCCTATGAGGATAGGAATGAGGTAATTTTAGACCATCAAGAAAGATTTAGGGTTGAATTTTATGTTGAAGTCAACGCGTCAATTACTCTCTCTCTTCGGGAGATGTGGAAAAGATCAAACATTTTTTAAGTTGCTTTTGGGGCGCTTATTTTTTTTCCTGCGCCAGGCGCCAAAACTGTTAAAACCGGCCCTGGACAAGGGTATGACAATGGTACTAATATGAGAGGGAAATATTGTAAAAATTGCGTGCCACCAGCAAAAATAGATAGAAAAACACCCTTTTTCAGTTTTTTCAATACATATAACGCGTTATGACATATTTCTCAGACAACATTCAAATGATTCAAACTAGAAAATAATTTGGCGGATAAGGAGTTGGCACCAATGAGGATAATCGAAAATGAATGTTTTCAGCGCAGCGTATGTAAATGCTGTGAGTGAATGCAAAGAGTTAAAAAATTTGTTCTTTTAAGGAATATTTTTGCGCTTCCTTCACATTATTTTACTTATTCCAAAATCAATGTGAAATGGTGCCATATGGAATCTTAAAGTGCCACCGTGCCATTTTAATTAAAAAGTGCCATAATGGCACGATCGTGCCACATCGGCAACGCTGCTTCTGCTGCAGTTGCATTCGTCGATACAGTTGAGAGTCTCTATGTTTTCTATTCAAGTTCTGTAGGCAGATGGTCGGTTTTAAAAAAAACATCTTTGTAGTTTGACTCTTAAGTAGAATATGCAATAAAACCACTAAAACTATACTTGGGAGATGTTTATAAGGCTCTTGTTGAAATTTCAGAAAATGATGACCAAAAAGTCCAAAATATGCCTCAATCTCTTGGTAGCTTAGCGAATTTAAATTTATTTGTTGTGTTGTTATTTGGTACACAATATTAGACACAAAGCAGTATTTACCTAAAGCTTGCAGTTGAAATTTTGTGCTCAATGAAACATTTTTTAGTCAAGTTTTTTTTGAATATTTAGATAAGTCTCGCCTTATAGCAAATGAAATTAAAGTTCCTTGCACTTTTCCAACAATTTCAACTTAACGGTCCCGAAAAAAAGTAGTTCAGTTTTCCTATGAGGATAGGGATGAGGTAATTTTAGACCCTCAAGAAAGATTTAGGGTTGAATTTTATGTTAAAGTCAACGCGTCAATTAGGTACTATATCTCTTCGGGTGATGTGGAAAAGACCAAACATTTTTTAAGGTGCTTTTGGGGCGCTTATTTTTTTTCCTGCACCAGGCGCCAAAACTGTTAAAACCGGCCCTGCCTATGGGTATTGGTCTCCGATTTGCGGTGATTTTCCGTGCATACTATGGTAACCCAGTGAGAGCTTAAAAGAGGGACAGATTTATGAAAGCTATTGCAACCAGAATGAGAGGCAAACGTCCTATCTTCCCTGTACTGACAATTTTTGTGGAACAGAATATAGTTACATCAACTAGGATGAAATCGTGCGAAATGGCGTGAGAGGCAGATCACACGAATTACCACATCATGCCATCTCGCTCTCTCACATGATGACACGGTCGATTGGTATAAATCTAGTTACTTAACATCAAAGGGGAAACATTCACGGCCAAGGTTAATTCCCACACACTGCACAGCTGACCGCAGTATATAATAAACCGAGGTCTAATGTTAAGTTAGAATGACATTTTGGCGCATTCGAGTTTGTCAGTTTGAATTTTAAACAAGCAATAAACCATAATTTATAACGTACAAACCGTTGAGTTACATTTCTCCTAAGTGAAAATTCTTTCATCATTTGCTGAGACGCCTTCTCTAGCAAGTTGAATTTCAAGCATCCCTTATGCTTAGAACATGCTGAGACGCCTTCTCCAGCAACACTTAAATTTCTAACGTCTCCTACGTTTAGAACATCTTTTTATGTAATTCTTAGTTAAATTGTTAAATCTTAATATAATTGGCACACATTTTATTTTGGCACATCATTGGCACCGTAGCGCAAGTGGTTAGTGCATCGGACTACTGAGCCAGCGGTCTCGGGTTCGAATCCCGCCGCAAACACCTAACAAATTTTCACAGTGCCCACCTCTTTCGAATGTCTGACAAGCATCAAAGAGTATCATTTGTCACGATTGAGCTTCTCAACTCGCCGTTCGGAGTCGGCAAAAAATTGTAGGTCCCTTCCATTCGTGCAAAAATATAACACGCACACACCACAAATGGTTGCGAAAAGCAGGCCCAGGTTCACCTCGAGCTGTAGCGCCAAGGGAAACTAGTATGGAGGAGGTGCTATGGCGATGGCCTATTGAACAATCATTATTTCATTTGGTTAACTTAACTGTTTGATGGTAGTAGCAAGAGTAACGTTACTTAATTATATGCTTCTCATGCTTATTAAGAAATAAGAGAGAGTAAGATTTGATGTTATTATTTTATAGCTAGTTTACATGAGAAACAATAAACAGGGTGTGTAATATTATGTTTAATTTTCTACATGACCTTTGGAACTCTCACCTGGACTAGGTGTGAGCGAAGCTCTCTCTAATCGATTCCAACAGAAATAATGACGCCCCCCAAAGTAAAGAAGGAAGCTTCGCTTCAATTGTGATTCTTACGGTCAGGTATTCATATTTGCGAAGCAAATTCGAGAGGAGGACGGACAAGACTGTTAAATAGTGAAAGAGTGACATAAGGACTTTCGATACCATCACAAAACCTAACATTGAGTATGATTTATTTACAAAGTGTTTTATATGCTTTTTCAAATTAAGTTTAGGGCGAAACTAAATATCCCACCAGATGGAATGAATGGATACAAATTCCTTGAACACTCGGTACCCTTTTCCTGTAATGAACTGACACTTAATTAGGTTCACGACAAAACCGTTTTTACTGCACCTGATACTGAAGCTATCAATATCTGATTACAGAAGTCTACAGACATTCACGTCTGTGACGGTTTTACTGATCTTTATATCGTCGACAAATATACCTTAGGAAGTTCTTAAGTCACATGAATAATTATCTTTAGGATTAGGATGAGAAGAAGGAAGTAACATAAGACTGACTTCGACAAAAAGATTACTGGAGCAAGAATGTATTGAAAAAAAACACTTACCAGATATTACGACTTTCGCATTGATTATGGTTCCGCCGCAAAAGTGCTTACATGTGCCAGTAAAGTTTTGATAGATTCCCACATGCCATGGTACATAAGTTATATTTTTACTTTTACCGTTCTTAGTAACCGTTGTGACTTGTATCGGTTCTTCACCACAAATTGGTTCGCATCGGTATGGCTCATAATCCCAGTGGCCATCATCTTGACACACCAGGACATCTGGTGGATTTTCTTCTGGTTTTCCATAGTTTACATTACACGATAGCTTCGCTATAGTTCCGGGTTTAATACGATTATCACATTCAACAGCAATATTATTTTTTTCGCAAACAGCTTTAAAAGTGACACCTTTAAGCGGAGCTTTGGGACAAAATTCTGAATTCAAGATGGAATGAGATTAGCTTAATTCAATATAAATTCAAAACAATTCCAAAGCTTACTTATGCACTCGAAACTTGTGGTTTCCAGCCATCCAGTAGCTGTGCATAAATTCAAATTTAATCCAATATGATTGTATCCAGGATCGCATTTGTAAACAATTGATTCATATTGTTGTACACTTACTCCCGGTCCTATTATGGTACTATCAGATTCATAAATAGTAAAACCATTTGGAATAGTAGGTACTCTACAGCCTAATTTAGGTTTTGGTGTTGTCGCAGCCCTGCAAAACAAATTAATTATTTTATTTGTAATCATCCGATATAAGGTTTTGGGATATAATGTCTCAAGTCGGAAATACTATTTTCATTTCATCGTTTCATTTCATCTTGTTTCGTTCTTTTTAGTAAGTTTTTTCCCGTAGTCGGGTTTTAGTTTTTATAACCTAATTTTTTATTTACAACTTTTTAGTTTCAGAAAATATGTAGTGTATGTAAGTAAGCAATTTCGTGTTCTACTTGTCAAACCCTTTCATTTGATACCCGTATTAAGAAGGTCGTAAAGATAACACTAATCCACCATCTAAGTGCGTCCGCCATATTGAATTTTAAATGATGTCACTTAGCTTATCATATTCTACTTGTCAAACCCATATTAAGGATGTAGTAAGGATAAGGGAAATCTGCCATCTTGCGGCGTCCGCCATATTGAATTAAGAATGACGTCATATCGTATTGTATTCTACTCGCCAAGCCCTTTCATTTGATACCACTGTCAAGGCGGTTGTAAAGAAAAAGAAAAAAAGAAAAAAAAAAGGTACAGTCGAACCCGAATAATATCACATCGCTTAGAAGCACAAATCGCTTTATATCACAAAATGTTGAGGCCAGATCTCTTTTTTACATAATTCATATTGGAATTAAACCTCTTTTTAGCATCTCGTTTAATATCACAACCCGCATAGATTCATTCAAAAATAAGCCTTATCGCTTAATATCACACATTATTATAGAAAATGCAGTTGCAACACATATTGGCTTGGAAGTATAATTTTATGTGTAGTCAAAGCTAATACAATGTTCGAAATGGAGCGCTAATATAAAAAAAAAGCAACAAGTAATCTACTGTGTAAACCCAAAGCAATAACATTCCTGGGTTGTTGATTGGCACTACAAGTCGACAATGACAGTAGGTCCGTTCGCGTACGTTCCCAAAACTACGAAAATCTACGAAAAGTTACGAAAACCCGTTCCTTTACGCAAAAATTTCGTAAATTTTTGTAAAAGAGAGTGTAAGAAATCTCTCCAGGCTGCGAATTTAAGCACAAGGAATTTCTTGGGGCAGATTACATGAAAACTGTCAAATCACATACATTTTGCATTTTTTTGTTGTTCAACGCGTTCGTTTAGTTTTTCGTAATTTTCCTATCTTTGAGAGAATTTCACAAGACACATATTGGTGCAAAAATATTGTGATTGTGATTGTATAGTGATATTGACATTGACACTTCTTTGAATTTATTTCACAATTTGAATAAAGTAAAGTTAACCGATGCTAATATCCGTGATTTTAGTTTTACTTGGCTATGTTCAGGTAAAAGACAAAGTACGAACAGGAAGAACTGGCTAGAGGAACCGCTTTTTAAAAATTGGCTCAGTGAAAATCCAGACAATTTTATGGAATCCAAAAGCGTTTTTCGCAAGTACAACTTCTTCCAGTAAACCCTAGGGCGCAAAAAAATGAAAACATCCGTTCAAAAGTCCACCGTGATTTGAAACGACTATACCTACTTAAGTGTCACTTTACATTCTATGTGTATTTTTTTCTTAGGACTGTGACTTATTGGATTCTTGTTTGCAATATCAGATTCAAAAAGATTTTGTTGCTCTCTGAATAAAAAACGTTTAGATCAACAAGATGAACTAATGCGCTTCATATACTGTTAAAAATTTAGTTATATTTCCTTTCCCGATAAGAGCATAACCCGCTTATAGTCACAAAGTTCGGCTGCCCGGTTGATGTGACTATATCTGGGTTCGACTGTAATCCACCATATTGTTTGGTGCGCCCGCCATATTGAATTTGTCTGTGACGTCATATAGCCTGGGACACTCTGCGGATCAATACGAATCCAACGACACCTTATATGTTAAAAACGGTTCCATAGTTTAGGCTGTACGAGGCGACATCCTTGCATACAAACATACAAACAAACCTAGCCTGTTAAAATCATAACCCTTCCTTTGCCTAGTCGGGTAACAACGCAGTAAGGCTCATTCTGTTAACACGTACTCGTTCCATTAATTAGCGCTCTTAACTTTCGCTCGCCCGAAATCAAAATCCACTACACTAGGTGGGACTGGTTTTGGGTATGAGTATGAGCGACTAGATTTTTTATGGCAAGTCAGTAAAATTACTGTTAAATTGTTGCAGGTCATACTATATCATACTTTACACATATGTACTATATAATTAGTACTAGCTGACCCGTGCTCGCCTCGCTTCGCCCACCTGCAACTTTTTTCTAATCTGCAAAACCTCAAGAGCGATTTAAATGATTTTGAAGTGTTAAGAAAATATGTTCTTTAACTTTCTAATATACCAGGAAATCGGAAGCTTTAATAGACTGGTATGATCACAAATTATACTGCAGGCCTATGCTAAAGTATCCACAATAACAAACAATTTTATTAATGAAATACCTGGGAGCGAAGAAACATCAAAGTATTTGTGCAAGTCCAGAAAATTTTGTAATACATTTTTTTCATTAATTGGATTTTATTCATGTCGTTTCAATGTGTTTCAGCCCTAAGTGCAGATTCCATAGTTCTCAAAAACCAACATGCTCTAAAATGTTATAAAACATCATCTACTATAAATAATTGATAATAATATATACATATATTTTTATTATGGAAATATTTTTTTTACAAAGTTCAAGGTTGCGTTGCCTGGTTAGGGTTATCAGATTTAAAAAGACGAGAAGGGGGAGATCGCGAGATAAAATATGTTTTTAAAAAATATAAAACCAGCGTAAAAAAGTGAAGGAAAAAAGCTAAAGCAAATTAAACATGTCATATATTCAGGACCTTCTTTGCTTTCGCTTAACCACTCGAAACACTTTTCCCAGCACTGATTATATGCACACTTTCTTTTTTTATTCGCTTTTTCAGACATCTTTCATACTAACGCAAACGAATATAATTTGTACATAATTCGTAAACAAAAACTGACAAAAGACAGACAGTAGAACAAATCATAAACTGACAGATGAAGGAAATCTTTTGCGTGTGAAGTGATATGTAGGTCATTGAGTGGATGCGTTCAGCTTTGAAAGCATTTTGAACTTCAAATGGATGTGTTTACAGAGAATCTTTTTAGAAATATTTAATAAAAATATTTTAACAGTTTTAAATTGATTGTTTTCTCTTTTTGAATTTTACTTAATAAGGGGGACAGTGGTTTGTATAGGGGGGACAAACAGCATTTTGGTATGAAAAAGGGGGACGTCTGGTAACCCTATGCCTGGTGCATAAACAAATACATTTTTACTTTCGCTGACATAGGAAAGAAACACGTATAATTGACCGTTTGAGAAGCAGCCGGTGGTGAGGTCCACGCCCGCGGTACACAGTGTTTGTCCCTGCGCCTTATTTATCGTCATCGCAAATCGGACGCTGATGGGAAAGTGTACACGCTTAAACTTACTTACTTAGTTGGCGCTGCAGCTCGAGGTGAACCTGGGCCTGCTTCTCGCAACCATTTGTGTATGCGTGTTATATTTTTGCACGGATGGAAGGGACCTACATTTTTTTGCCGACGCCGAACGGCGAGTTGAGAAGCTCAATCGTGACAAATGATACTCTTTGATGCTTGTCAGACATTCGAAAGACTTTTAGGTGCTTGCGGCGGGATTCGAACCCAAGACCGCTGGCTCAGTAGTCCGACGCACTAACCACTTGCGCTACGGTGCCCACTACACGCTTAAACTGGACCGGGAAAATGTTAGGGATGATCGGAATTCGAGGTGTAAATACATGTTCGCCGGCACCGCAAACCGTCAACACTTTCGCTTCCACCAGATTTCTTTGCAGAGTTGTTACTCTAAATCGGGTGCTGTTATATAACTAAAGTGGGCACACCTATTATTCTTCACGCTTTATCACTATTTCGGGGAATACTGCAAACTGGACTTTTAGTGGTGTCTAATTGCATGGCTATTTTAAACACTGCATGGGAACTTTTACCACTGACCGGGCCGTAACGTTACAACTATCATAACTACTGACGACGCCACAGCCAATGCCAATTTTACCTGGGCTTCGTACTAATGAACAACAAATGCTTCCCAGATCATTTCCATACAGCAAATACATATACCTACATTCATACATACCGCACTTACAATACTGTTTTACTCAAAATTTGTAAGATTTGAGATATCATCATATTCAAACGTAAAATTCACTTCCCTACGCGTCAATAAGCAGTCGTTATAATAGTGCAAGAAACAAAATATTTATTAATAATCCTAATAAGCTTTTATTTTTTGTTATAATGTGTTACAGGAAATAAATACAGTGAAATTCCTTTTAACGGACACCCCTCTTAAGTGGACAATCCCCATAAGTGGACAAGATTTACTCTAATGGTTGGCTGGTATGATTTTGTATGAGATTTTTTCCTCTTAAGTGGACGATTTCATTAAGTGGACATGGACAGTATTTTCACTATATTTGAGTAAAAAAATTCCCTTAAATGGACAAAATGAGATTTTTTCTATGAATCGCTTTTTGGCGAAAGATCGTTGTATACATACATAAGTATTTGTTTGGCAGCTAAAGAAGCTTCTTACTCGATTAAGTACTTTGTTACCTATTCCCCACACCACTGATATCCATACATACCACGCAACCAACCGAAGTCGAGTGAAGCTTCTTAAGTTAGAGGGGACCACATCTAAAGAAGCTTCTTACTCGACTAGGCACTAACCGCTCGATGCTGCTTGATTTTGGTGATCGAATCGGATGAGACGAGTTGCAGCAAAAGAAAATACGAAAAAAGCTGTGTATACCGAAGTCACAACCCACTGAAGGATGGTTGACTCGCACGACGATATAACTTAAAATGGTTTGAAAGTAATCTATTGGATCGATATGCAACAATCATTCGGTTGCGAGTAAGTTTTGTTGTTTAAACTGTGGTGATTTTTTTACTCTGCATGCGATGCCTATGTAAATTATCTGTGGTTAAAAGTGTAATGCAACTATGCAACCATAACGCGACCATTTAACGCGACCGTTTAACGCAACCTTCCGAAGTCGAGTAAGAAGTTTCACTTCAAAAAAAAAATCCTTATAATGCTATCGACGTAAGCGGACTCAAACAAGAGAAACGTTTCCAACAGTCCAACCACCGAGTCAAATCAAATTATTGCTTGAATTTGTATCTTTGTGTTACTTACAAACTTACCACGAATTTCTCAGCCTCGATACTTGAGTTGTGCATAAATGCATGTATTTATCCGAATCCGAGTTGTCTGCCTCCACTGTCTGTCTGTCTCACTCCACTACATATCGAATACACTATGTGACTGATCGTTACTTTTACCTTAAACCAAAATATGAGTGCTCAATAATACGAGCAATAAACGTTGGAATACTCTAGTATCTTCGTTATGATCATAGCCAAGTACCTAAGTATAAAACCGAAGTAGAGAGTGGATGTGAGTGAACTCTCTAAGCAACCATCACCCACTACCCACACTCTCTGTTTTTATTACCTATCTCCTTGGTTGTCTCGTGTGCATGAACGATCAAGAAGGAGTCTAGTCTAAGGCTATCTTTCAACGTGCATTGCCGAGCCGACTTAACGCATACCACAGGGATGTGTACTCGGACCTATTTACTTACTTAGTTGGCGCTACAGCTCGAGGTGAACCTGGGCCTGCTTCTCGCAACCATTTGTGTGTGCGTTTTATATTTTTACACGAATGGAAGGGAGCTAAAGTTTTTTGCCGACTCCGAACGGCGAGTTGAGAAGCTCAATCGTGACAAATGATACTCTTTGATGCTTGTCAGACATTCGAAAGAGGTGGCGCCGTGAAGAAACTCTTTTAGGTGTTAGACCAGGAGTTGAACCCGGGCAGCATTGCGTAGTAGTCCAACGCACTAAAATTTTACCAAAATCGGTTGAGTGGTTTCCGAGTCTATAAAAGGCAAACATAAATATGTACATTGTACATACATTCATTTTTATATACATAGATCTAATAATTTAACTCCAGGGTCCAGATTTTACAATCGGGTCCAGATTTTACAATTTTCTCTTTTTTTGCACTGAACCAACATAATATACCATTATCATATTGTGAATATGAGCATTTTTGGTCCATAAATTTAGTCATTAATAACTTGACTCCAGCGTCACCTAGCGAGATAAAATATACTTTTCAACCTATTCTCATACCTTACCCACCAAATATGAATACACAAAAAATTTCATGAAAATCGGTCGAGCCGTTTCGGAGGAGCGCGACTTACAAAAAAAAATCATCATCAACTCCATACGATTGCCACTGTGTGCTGCGACTGTGATACACATTAAAAATCACTCAGTATGCTTTGAAAAAAAAATCAAAAACCCACTACGCGTACGCATGCTAGAAATACGAAAAGGAGTGCAATGAGAGAGTAAAAAAAAAAACTCATCATCAACTCCACACGATTGCCACTGAGTGCTGTGATTCAGCTTCTGGTTGAAAAATTTTTTTAAAAAAAAACGACCTTGGAATGCATTTTGTACTGTTATTCAGTTTCTAGTAATTGCACAGATATGATTTTGGTCTTTAGATCTGCGTATTGAATGTAGTTAAGCTGAGAATAAATATCAATCACATGGGAGAAGCTGTTCTGAAGTAATAACCGTTTGTTTTAAATTGAACTTTCGTTTTCTCATTTGAAGTTACTTAAAGTCTGAAACCTAAAACTTATGTAATTCAAAGCTAATTGATAAACCCTCTCCGAGAAATTAGTAATCTTATACCAAAAGAATCGTTAAAATCTATTCAGCGGTTCTTAAGATCCTTTACTACAAACGTAATATGACACCGATCGGGACTTTGCTTTATAATAGGGTTGCCAGAAATATTTTGAAGAAACTAGTTAACGAGCATGAAAATCCCGGATTTTCCCGGACAAAATTTGATCCAAAAAAGAGTAAAAAACTAGGACCAAAACGTATTTACTATTTGTAATAAAAAAAATATAAGTACTTAAATATTAAATAACTTATATTTAGTTCTCAATTTATATTTGGTTCGTGGGTGTTCGTGGGCTTGTTTTCATAAACCTAAGACTTCAAAAAAAACCAAAGAAAAAATTCCAATTCGCAAGAGCTGGGCTGTCAATTCTGATCACCAAAATGGGAAATTACACGACCAGGAAATGACTCATGCAGTTGGTAATTGAACTGTTTCTCGGGCTATATGGCATATACCAACGTCTTTTTGAAACCACATCTCATCCATATCCACATCTTGCATTTTAGGCACAAAAAATGGATTATCGTGATAGCGCGCATCATTAACTGTTATTATCCGACCAGCCGCATTTTCAACAAAGATTGGTCCGGTGATGCCTCCAGTCCAAAATCCGCGCCAAACAGTGGCACGCATTTGCTTCCCAACAATCACTCGTGCCTTTTCTGAACCCCTTTGACAATTTTGACGATTAAAAAAACCATCAATATGAAAATGAGCCTAATCGCTGAAGATGATTTTGTTTGAAAAGTAGCTGCGATGAAAACGCGTTGTTTATTAATAAATAGGTCTGTTCCCATGACTTCTGCACCAAAATTCACAGATTATCAAATTTTAAGAGTGGGGGTTAGTATCTCGTAGAGAGAGGTAAAAGTGTGCAAAAGTACAGAAACGCATTCAAAAATAAAAAACGGAAAATGTATGACAATTGACAGATTTGACAGTTTTTATAAAGCTGCCCAAAGAAATTGCTTGGGCGAAAATTCTCGGCAATGAGAAATTGTTTACTCTCTAATTAGCTCCCACTTCTGTAAAAAAAAACTACAAAAAATATTCGAACGTGAACAGGATGTGATTGATTTTCGTAGATTTTCGCAGTTTTTCGCAGTTTTGGACAGGTACGGGAACAGACCTTATAATAACCCTTTTCGTTGACATCAATGGCGACAAAAATCAGATCTGTCGTGATTTTTGGAACACAAATTACGTAATAGATAGAATATTAGAATATGAGCCAAATACGTTAATTGATGAATAATGGAAAACGCGGACAAACCCGGACAATTTAGAAAAACTATCCCGGAAGTTCCCCGCATTGGCGAAAAAGAGTACATGTCCGGGAAAACCCGCAACGCTACGTTTATACTATGTAAGGATACATAGTTCTTAAGAAATTACTGATTGATGAAATTTAATTTTTCAACGTGAATTTCTCAAAAACTATACAACTTATATATATAATTAATGTTTTCTATAATTTTCTTTAAATATATAGCTAATCATCTACAACCTATGATTTTTTCATATTTTTGACTTCAGTAGTTTCGAAGATGAGGCGGGTGTACTTTTGGTATGGTATTTTCTCACACATTTTTGGCAACAACTCCCAAAGTTTCTAAAATTTGGCGAAAATTGGAGCGAAAATATCCTTCCGGTGTAATCTGAGGAAGGACTCAAACGTTGGTGTTTACTAGCACCCGTACTATGTAGATGAAAAGGCTGATGAGGACATCGACGATATCGAGGACGATGAATCTTTGTAGGAAGGCGGAGTTATCACGAATCATCCAAATCACAGCACCAGATGTTAAATATTTGGAAACGAGATGTCGCAGTGAACGATAAGTTCTGTTTTAAAAATTTACTGCCCTTCTGGCACAAGAAATTGTCTTTGCTTGATTTTAAATTAACTGGTGAAATACGAGCGATAGAGAGAGAGAGAAGTTGTCTTTTTATATTTACGTAGATACATATGTAAGTATGTATATCAAACGAAATTTAAATTCGTTCAAAAACATTAATTTTACACATCCGATTCCAAGCACTTCTTGAACATTATTTGAAAATACAATTCATGCTTCCAGATGACATTGCTCGGTGCATCAAAAGTCACTCGAACAAAGTTCATTACATTTTATAACATTAACTTTGTTCTCAACAGGAGTAGCGAAGTGTACCGGGTAACCACTAGTAATCTATATAATTCATTTTCAATTCCCAGAGCTGAAATTCTCTAGTTGCTCGTATGGGCGTTAGGCAATAACGCCCAAGGAAATAACGCCCAAATCGATTTGGAAATAGAGCCCAAAAAAATTTCTAACGCCCAAAAATGAACAAGATGGAAATAAAGCCCAAAAAGACTTTGCCTAGTGCCCAAAACTCAATATCGCCCAAGTTATAAAAAAGCAATATCGCCCAAAAATTTTCAATGGGAATTGTTTTTGTAAAAATTGGGCGATATTTCCAGATTTTTGGACTTTATTTCCAATTCATATTAGTAGATGCGAGGTTGAGTATAACATACGTACATGTTAAGTTTCTTTATATGTATGCGTAAACATGCGAAACACCGATATAAAGAAACTGCAAGTCTTCTTTATAACATACACTATCGGACAAAATAAAGTGCAAATGGAGTTGATTCATTTTCAAAATCCTCTAAGCTAAATCCAAAGAGCATTTATGGCTCCATTGTTTTGTGATGATGTCATCTACGTATGTGTGCACAGTTTTCCAAAAATTTACCGTTAATACCTTTTGTCGATTTGCTATCACCCATGCCAATTCCGCATCAGTTGAACTTTATATGCGACAAAATAAAGTGCATATTGCAATCTGTGTGTGACGCGCTGGAATATTGTCGGATTTTTTTACTAAATTTTTTTGCAATTGATAAAAAATTCAAATGTATATCATTGTCACAACTTGGAATCTAATTTTAAGAGGTATTTTTTTTTATTCGGCTAGGGCTTTGGTGTGAAACCGCTAACACCTGAAGTAAAGGAACTGCTTGTTTTGGGCCGTCAAAGTGGGATGACATTCCATAAACTAGCAAAGAAATATGAAATATCAATTTCTGGGGCACGAATGATCTACCTAAATTTCGAAAATCGAGGAACAGTTGCTAGCTTCAAAAGTTCTTGCGGAAGAAAGCGGAAGACCACAACAACTGATGACCATAAAATTAAAATTGAGGCCAGGAAAACCCCTTTATCTTCGGCCAGAAGTATTAAAGAAGATCTAGGATTAAATATAACACCAACGACAGCGCAGAGCCGACTCCAAGAAAGCGGCTTAAAGAACTTTTTTGCGAAGAAAAAGCCTATGCTTCGTCTAATAAATATCCGAAAACGTAAAGCCTTCGCAAAGAAGTTTTTATTAAAGCCGTAAACATTTTGGGAAAATGTAATTTGGTCCGATGAGTCCAAATTTGAACTGAAAAACCCCAAAACTAGAAGGCGAGTTTGGTGCAGACCATCTGAAAGACTCAGCCAAAGGTGTGTACAAAAAACCGTGAAACACGGAGGAGGGTAATTTATGGTCTGTTTCTCCTTTAGCAGCATTGGAAACATTTTCAAAATCGACACCAAAATGACGGGTCCAATCTACGTCAACATTATTAGGGAAAATTTAGCTCCTTCTGCTGCAAAAATGTCCTTGGAAAGTTATGTATTTCAACAAGATAACGACCCAAAGCATACGAGCAAAGTAGCTAAAGAGTTTTTTACCCAAAATAATGTTGATTTATTGGAATGGCCACCCCAGTCCCCAGACCTTAACCCAATTGAGCACCTTTGGATGAGAGGATTCCATTGGATAAGCGTGGCAACCTACGACCTTTTTGGGAAAGCCTCAAAAATGAATGGGAGAAGATTCCAGGTGACATGCTGAAAAATCTGGTCTCCAGCATGCCCAAGCGTCTTGCAGCAGTAATAAATAATAAAGGAGGAGTCACTATTTATTAACTTTTTATCATTTTTAGGGTTCCGTACCCATATGGTAATACGGAACCATTATAAGTTCGCTCTAACTCAAAATGTCTGTCACGATAAAAACATCAAGAAGCGTTCTTCCTAGAAACTTGAAATTAGGCACACTTATACATTATAGTGGTCCACATACATGGAAAAAATATTACTCAAAAATATTGTGAAACAACTATACAGGGTGGGCAAAATATGAACTTGAAAAAAAAAATTTCTGAATAATAAAGGGTGATTTTTTAAGAGGTTGAGAACTTTTTTAAAAAAAAAAACACAAAAAATTCGAAAAAATGAATGAAATATTTATTTGAATCGATAGTTTGAACCTTGCAATTTAATGTTTAAAGATAATTTCATGCAAATGTTGACCGCGGCTGCGTCTCAGGTAGCCCATCCGCTGAGTCCAATTTTGGCATACTCTTTCACACATATCGGCCGGTATCTCACGAATGAATGCATGGATGTTGGCTTCCAGTGCGTCAATCGAAGCGGGCTTGTCCCTATAGACATTAGCCTTGACATACCCCCACAAAAAATAATCTAATGGTGTCAAATCGCACGATCTAGGCGGCCAATTGACCGGCCCGAAACGTGAAATTAACTGTTCACCAAACTCGCCTCGCAATTGCGCCATTGTTTCGCGTGCTGTGTGGCATGTGGCACCGTCTTGTTGAAACCACATATCATGCAAGTCAAGAACTTCCATTTCGGGCAAAAAAAAGTGCTGTAACAAAGGCCTAACTGCTGGGAACGGCGCCGAATCGACATTTCGCGGTCTTCTGTCACACTAGCTGATACGGCCGCAATATTTTCTTCACTACGCACAGTACGTAAACGTGTTGGTGGTTTAATGTCCAACAAAGTAAATTTGGTGCGAAATTTGGTCACAATCTTCCGAATAGACTGCTCAGAAGGTCGAGAATGCCGATCATAAAATGGAAGCAGCGCGCGATGAACATTTCGAACCGAGCACGAATTTTGATAGTAAAATTCAATAATTTGCAAGCGTTGTTCATTTGTAAGACGATCCATGGTTAAATTGCAAACCAAACTGAAGCTGTTTGACAGTGACACAAGGTACTAAACACACGTCAGCTATCAAAACCAGTGTTGCCAAAACCAAACCAGCTAAAAAATCACCCTTTATATCATGTGGGACATCATTCGAAAGGGCTCGAAACAAAGATTTCAAAAATATTTTGCTCAGTTTTTTCCGCTAGACACTTTGGGAGTTATTACCAAAAATGTGTGAAAAATATCATGCAAAAAGCACCAGAACTTTTTCTCAGAAACTACTTAAGTCAAAAATATGAAAAAATCATAGTTCGTAGGTGATTAACCATATTTTTGAAGAAAAATATAACGAGTCTCGTAAGTTGTATAGTTTTCGAGAAATTCAAGTCGAAAAATTCAATTTTATGTCGAAAAATTCAATTTCTCAATCGATTAACTCGTAAACTACTAGACCAATTTCAATGAAACTATCACTACTCGATTAACAATAATTTTGGGAAAATTAATGGGCTATCCAAAACTGTGCTGCCATACAAAAAAAAAATTAAAAAAATTAATAAAAATACGGATTTTGCCAGGAAACGAACCTGAGACCCCTGAACTCAGCTACACACTCAGCCGCGTTCTTAATGTTTATCCAATTTCTCATAGTGAATAATATTACTGATAATAAGTTTGTAAAGTGAATATAGAGGTGGGTCGTTTTCGTTTTTGTGTTAATGAAACGAAACAGTTATTTAAACAAAATATATGTATGTAACTAGTCTTAAAACTACGGAACCCTTTGAGCGCGAGTCTGACTCGCACTTGGCCGGTTTTTAAGCTGAATTTTAAAGATTTGATTTGTTTGTCTTTACTTTTTTTGAATTTTCACTTTATTTTGTCTTCTTGTATGCATTTTTTTTTTTTCTTTAAGTATTGAAATATGTTTCTGTTTTTCTTGTGAATTTTATAAAAATCCTCAAACAATTGCTGCATTTATCGAAACAATAACCCAAAAAATTTATATATTGAAATTTTGAAAACGATATTTAATAAAAAAAATTGCGTTTTGACTGACGCTTTAAAAAGTAATAAATGCCTTTCAGTTTAGTTATGCACTTTATTTTGTCCGACAGTGTAAACAATTCATTCGGCGTGAAGCTCGATGACGTTATAACTCGATAACCGCGCTGTGCCGACTTTCATGATTCTTTTTTTGTTTTTCGTATTGCTGTATTTCAGGCTTAGGCAGAAAGAAAATTGCATTTTGCCTGATAGTTAGCGAGACTGTTTTAGTACACGGACGAAGCCAGGCGGGACAGCTAGTACCCATTCAAAACAAAAGTTTGCAACCAATGCGTATGTTGTTCCCAAATTAGTGAATAATGAAAAAAGCGGTGGTTGGGGGGGGGGGGGGACACGGGTGGCCGTGCCGCGTACCGTTCGCGTCACACGCTGACGTGGAGCGCCGCGGGAATCATTTAGTTTGGTACAATCGTTCTTTTTGTTTATTTTAAAAAAGCAACCAAACTAATTGTGAAGTCCAGTTTATTAAAAACTGCGGAGAGGCTTGCAATATCTGTCATCGAACTTTGAGTGGGTTACATTTTTCAATGACACTCTACATTCTCAGTAGAAATTACTAACAATATTGCCATTTTGGCAATTCTTAATTTTATTTGGGCGTTATTTCATTTTGTCTTAATTGTTTTGGGTGATATTTCCTTTTCAAATATTTCCACTTGTTATTTTGGGCTTTACTGCCTATTATAAAATGAACCCTGACTAGGAAATTACACCCAAAATGACTAAGAAAAAATTACAACAACAAATTGTTCGAAATTTTTTTGGGTGTTATTTCCAAATCGATTTGGGCGTTATTGCCTAACGCCGCTCGTATGATTAATATTTTTGATTGTTCATACATAATATAATAAATAAATAAAAAAAAATGTCCCAGCTGCAACAGCGAAGTATGAATTGTCATATGGTACTTCATTTGCATGATCCCAGAAGCAATGTGCAGTTGCTGGTCAAAAAGAAACCGTTATTCCTATACTAATGTGCATTAATGTTTATTGTGTCATGACAATAAAGATCAAGGCTTAGATCATTAAAGCCCAAATAAAAAGATTTCGTTCACGAAAAGCTTAGGTGAACAAAGTCATGGTGAAAAACTTACCCGAGAGAACGACTTTCTCATTGATAATAGTACCATTACAAACGAGCTTATATGTGCCAGAAAACGTTTCATAGATTCCCACGGTAGTTAAATTGGTTATTCCATTGCTCACAATAACTGGTTTAGCTTTTGCCGGCTCTTCACCACAAATTGGTTCACAATAGAATGGCTCATTGTCCCATTTGCCATCGTCTTGACACACCAGGACGTCTGGTGGGTTACGAGCCGGTTTTGCGTACTTTTCGTTACACGTTAACTTCGCCTTTGTTCCAGGTGTAATACGATCATCACATTCAACAATTACATCATTTTGTTCGCAGTCAGCCCTAAAAGTAATACTTTCAAGCGGAGCATTGGGACAGAATTCTAAATTCAGGATGGAACGAGATTAGCTCAGTTCAGTGCAAACATAAAATGATTCCAAGGCTTACTTATGCATTCGGGGCTAGCGGTTTCATGCCATCCAGTAGCTGTACACAAATCGAACTCTAATCCAATACGATTGTAACCAGGATTACATTTGAAAACAACTGAGACATGTTCTGGTACAATTTCTCCCAGTTTTATTATGATATAGTCGGATTTATAAATAGTAAATCCATTTGGAATAGTAGGTACTCTACAACCTAATGTCGGTTTTCGTCTTGTCGCAGGCCTGCAAAATAAATTAATTATTATATTTAATTAATTGTGATCATCCGATACCAGGTTTTAGGATATAGTGTCTCAAGTCGGAAATACTAGATTCCAATAAATACCGAGCACGAATAAAAAAATAAGCTATCACTTATCTGCTCCTCGAATTACATCAGCATCTATGTACATACATATATGTATAATAACCACACATAAAAAAAATCCTTATAATGCTATCGACGTTACCGGACTCAAACAAGAAAAACGTTTCCAACAGTCCAACCTCCGAGTCCTTTCGAAATTATAGCTTCTTGCTTGAATTTGTATCTTAGTGTCACATACTTACAAACTTACCATGAATTTCTCAGCCACGACACGTCTGTTGTACACAAATGCATGTATTTATCCGAATCCGAGTTGTCTGCACATTTCTGGCTCTTATCGCAAAGGTGGATCAAATCTATCCATTCACCAGACCTACACTGCCATCTCAGGTTAGTTTGGCAGATTCCTAGACAAAGAAAATTTTGGTTGAAAATATTATTAAGCAAGGACCTTCACCTCCATGCTCCTCTTACATTGCAGGACAACATATATAAATAGAAAAAGCTATTACAGTAGACGCTTGATATAGTGAACTAATAAAAACCAGGCCTATTCACTGAAGCGAGATTGTTCATTGTACCGAGCGTGGACTCTTTGAAGCAAATTTTATCACAATATGTATGTTTTTACGTACAATTCATCGAAAATAGAATATTATGTAAACTATACTAAACTACTAGTAACTAAACCTGTTAAAAATAAAATAAAAAAAAGTATTTTTGGACGATGGTAAATGGCATCCTATTTCATACTAATAATTATAGTCTTAATAGTTTTAAACAAGATGTAGCGCCGCTGGGAACATTCGATGAATTACCGCATATCATGAGTATAGATCACGATTTATATAAGCCTGAGGCTGCCGATATCGGTTTCAATTTTGGTACCATATATTACGATGCATGCAATTTGTGCGAAACGACCAATCGAGACACCCGTTCAACATACTATGAAAATTCGTTTGACCACTGACATACCGTTTTATCATACGCCACGTAGATTATCATACCGAGAAAAAGAGGAAGTTTTAAAAAAGATTGATGACTTGTTAGCTCAAAATATTATCCGACCTAGTAATTCTCCATATGCCTCTCCTATTGTATTAGTTCGTAAAAAAGAATGAAGAGTTGAGAATGTGCGTAGATTACCGTGACTTAAATAAGATGACAGTACGAGATAATTTCCCTTTACCACTGATCGATGATTGTTTGGAATACCTTGAGGGTAAGACATGTTTTAGTGTACTTGATCTGAAAAACGTTTTCCATCAAATCCCTATGGATGAGGATTCAATTCGATACACATCGTTTGTTATTCCATTCGGCCAATATGAATACCTGAAAATGCCTTTCGGTCGCCGCAACGGGCCATCCGTTTTTCAACGTTTCGTTTCCTCAGTTTTCAGCGATATGATTCGCTCTCGTGATATTGTTGTATACATTGATGATATTTTAGTTGCTACAACTACGGCAGACCAGCATATTGAAGTACTTTGTAAACTATTTTGTCGCCTTGTTGAGTACAAACTTGAAATTAAATTAAGCAAATGTAAATTCATGCAAAATTCAATTAATTATTTAGGGTATATAGCAGATCACCGAGGAATAAGACCAAACGATTCCCATAAGCCAGCGAACTCCAATCCTGTTTGGGGTTATTCTCTTATTTCCGAAGATTTGTCCCGTCTTTTTCTCGAACAGCTGGGCCATTATTGCATTTATTAAAGAAAAATATGCCGTTTAAATTTGATGAACGTTGTAGAGAAGCTTTCTGCAGCCTTCGAGATGCCCTCGCCTCTGCTCCGGTGTTGGCAATATATAATTCAACCAGAGAGACAGAGTTGCACACCGATGCTAGCTCACATGGTTTTGGAGCTGTTCTTTTGCAGAAGCAAGACGATGGTAAATGGCATCCTATTTCATACTACTCTCATCGTACTACCCCGGCCAAATCGAAATATCACAGTTTCGAATTAGAAACACTTGCTATCATATACGTCTTACGTCGATTTCGCGTTTATGTCGAAGGTATTCCTATCCGTATTGTTACTGATTGCAATGCATTAGCTCAAACGTTATCCAAGAAAAACCTTAACCCACGCATTGCTCGATGGGCACTTGACCTAGAAAATTATAACTATACCATAATCCATCGAAAAGGAACTAGTATGAATCATGTTGATGCATTAAGTCGACCACCGCTCACTTCACTACTAGAAGAAGCATTCATTCCATCCTGCATTCATTCCATCCTGCTTGTTCACGGGGACGATATAGACTTTTATTTGCACGCGACTCAATCTCGAGATCCAATATTACTAAAAATTCGTAACCAGTTACAAGAAAAAGACATGGAACCCTTTGAAATGTCCAATGGATTAATTTACCGCTGTATGGAACAAGGTCATCTCGCCTTTTATGTACCAAACGAGATGGAAACACAGGTTATACGACTTATCCATGAGAAAATGGGACATTTAGCTACTGATAAATGCTACGAACAGATTAGGCTACATTACTGGTTCCCCGGTATGCACCGTAAGATTCAAAATTTTATTCGAAATTGTATCCGCTGTATCATTCATAATCCACCACGTCATATAAATGAGCGAACACTGCACAGCATTCCAAAGGAACCCATTCCATTTGATACAATTCATATTGACCACTTCGGACCTCTCCCGAATATCCTTAATCAAAATAAACATATATTAGTGACAATCGATGCGTTTACCAAGTATGTGAAGCTGTACCCAGTAAACACGACAAGCACTAAGGAAGTTTGTGCAGCGTTAGATAAGTATTTTTCATACTATAGTCGCCCCCGACGACTCATCTCTGATCGTGGGACTGCTTTTACCTCCAATGATTTTGCTGGATATCTGACTAAAAATAATATTATACACATCAAAAATGCGGTAGCTTCCCCGCAGGCAAATGGCCATGTTGAGCGTGTGAATCGTGTCCTTGGTAGAATGCTAGGTAAGCTCACCGAACCCGTAAGACAAGCTGACTGGTCCCGTCTATTAACGAAGGATGAATTTGCTGTTAATAATTCTGTACATAACTCGACTCGACAAACCCCTAGTATGCTTCTTTTCGGTGTTAGGCAACGTGGAATTGAGACCGATGAATTAACTGAATATCTTGACGAACAAAGAGTTACGGACGAACCTCGCGATTTAGACGGTATCCGTGCCAATGCGGTAACTGCAATACTACAATCTCAAAGACAAAACGAAGTGCAGTATGCTAAACGTAGTTTCTTACCCCGAAGGTATATGAAAGGTGAATACGTAGTAATCCGTAATGTCGATACGTCGATTGGTCGCAACAAGAAACTGATCCCTAAGTATCGGGGCCCATATGTTGTTCATCAAGTGCTCCCAAACGACCGTTACATAATACGTGACATTGATAATTGTCAAATAACACAGATACCTTATTGCGGCACTTTTGAGGCTGCAAGACTAAGACCATGGATCCATGTTGGCACAGAGTCTTCAGAGTAGCATTTAGTGAACGATAAAGGAGATACTAGATCGAGGTCGATCTTTGGTCAGATTGGCCGAATGTAAATTAACTATAAATTAACTATATTTTTATTGTATTGGTCTTGTATTGTATTGGCCGAATGTAAATTAACTATAAATTAACTATATTTTTTTTATTTTTCCAATGTAAACTAATATTACTATCTAGATCGAGGCCGATCTTTAGTCAGATTGGCTGAATGTAAACTATACTAAACTACTAGTAACTAAACCTGTTAAAAATAAAATAAAAAAAAGTATTTTTGGACGGCGTTGAAATGAACGTTTTAGAAAAAATGTAATTTGAGAAATAATAATAAATAGAAACGAAAATAAAAAGGACGTGTGTTTTAAATATAAATATAAAATACTATTTATATACCAATTATAATTACTACAATTTTTCTTTGCGATTACTAAAAAACATGTCAATATTTATAAGAAAGAATATCTTATTTTTAACAAAAACAACTCTTCCGTAAAAAAACATAATACATTCCATGTACTTAAAAAAACAAAAATACAACAAACTTAAGCTGTGCTTAAGTGACATGGTCACAAAGAATATCGTTCAAAAAATAACAAAATAAGCAACACCCACTTTGTTCTTGCACTAAAAACAACCACAAGCTGTGAAACAAACAAATATTCTAAATAGCGAACAAACTTGCTCACTATTTAATAGCCTGTATAAAATATGGTGTGTTCAGTATATTGGATTGTTCACAATATCGATGTTCACTATATCGAGCGTCCACTGTTTGCACTTTAATGACATTATTATGGATGCAACGAATGAATACATTTACCATTTATTTAATGACGTCATCCGACGCAGATACTTTTCAATAATACACGTTGGAATACCACAGGGATGTTCACTCGAACCTTCTTATACCTGACTTTCACGGCAGGTGTTACCACCTTAAAATCCGCCTATGAGGTATCAAAGACTTTGGAAAAGTCCAAGAGTACCATAGATGTTTCATAATCTTGATCCATGTTTATAAATAAGTCTTCTACTAAATTTAAAATGCAGTCGAACAACTATGTTTGCTCTAAAATCTGATTGACAATCCGCGAGCATGTGAGGTAGTTTTACATTTGCCAGTTTATTCATTATGGGTACAAATGGTAAAATAGATATCGAACGATATTTATTTTGGTACTTGCAATTGCATGTTTTAATATTTGGACTATTCTCGGAGTTTTCCAGCCCATAAGATATGTTTTAATAGTGATAATGCCATTACATAGGAAGTACCACATTACAAAAAACGTAACCAAACAAAGAACACTAGACGATCCGAAAAACTATAGAGGCATCTCATTTTTAAATACAGCGTCGAAGCTCTTTGGCTCAATATTGTACAATAGACTCAGTGAATGGGTCGAAACCAAGAGTATCTTAAACGTTTTTCAAGCGGGGTTCAGAAAAAACCAATCGACAGTGGACCAAATCTTTTCGCTAATGAATATAGCCGACTATTATATAAGCAAAGGAAAAAAGCTGTATGCTTTTCTTGTGGATTTTCGGGCAGCTTTCCATTCAATACCCCGGGAAGTACTTTTTTATAAACTCTACAAATATGGAATCACAACAAGGATTATATCTGTCATTAGAGCAATTTATGAGGAAAATCATGCGCGAATATGGAACGGAAAATATCTGTCAGAAGAGCTTGGTACATCGATGGGCGTTAAGCAAGGATGTGTTCTAAGTACCCTTCTCTTCAATTTATACATAAATGACATAGCTTACTCGGTGAATGGTGGTATTGCCATGGGAGGAAAGAACATTCCAGGACTGATGTTCGCTGACGATATAGTTTTCCTAGCTGAAACTATAGACGGGATGCAGCTGATGATAAACAGGCTCCAGCGCTACTGCAAAACCTGGAATCTATCGGTTAACCTCTCCAAGTCAAAAATGATGATATTCAGAAACGGCGGCGGGAGATACTCCAGAAGGGAAAAGTGGACTTTTGAAGAGGAGTCAATAGAAATAGTCAAGGAGTATAAGTATCTGGGAGTCTTGATTGCTTCTAACCTAAGTCTACATAAGCATCTACAAGCCAAATTAGCGGAAGCCAAGCGTGCTATGTGTTCTGTGTGGAGAAGTTGCATCCTTAAGAATAACGTTTCTCACATAGCTAAGTATAAAGTCTTTAGAGCAACCGCAATTGCAATTCTGTTTTATGGAGCACAGGCATGGGGATATCGTTCTTTTGAAGCCGTGGAAAAGTTCCTTCGTTATTTTATTAAAAGTACTTTCAGACTGCCCAGTACATCACCAAACTATATGCTATATCTTGAAACGGGAATAGCGCCCCTCTTTTTGGACACCCTTAAAATGCACTTCAACTATGTGGCAAAAGTTATGGCGATGAGCGAAGAAAGGATTCCAAGACTAGTTCTAACACAAATTATAAATTCGGGTGGAACATGTGTTAATGAGTGGAACAAACTGGCAATCGAATGCTCATCAACATTTTTAATATCAGCCGACGAAAACCCCGATTCATTTAAAGCAAAATTTGATGACTTGCTGAAGAAAGCTGGTAATATGATGTATGATAGGTACATTAAAGAAGCCGAATCGTCAATCTACAGGGCTTACTACAGTAAAGTAAACCACTTCTTAAAGCAAAAAACCTACTTCTTAGCTGACAACACTTCTGAAAAAATCAGCTTGTTATTTAAAGTAAGGGGTGAACTCCTTAGTTTGAACTACATTCCACATCGACCAGAGCTACCACTATTGTGTGACTTATGCAATCGTAAAGAACGGGAGGATGTGTTCCATTTTCTGGGAGTTTGCCCAATACTCAAGGATTTCCGTAAACGCTTCTTTGGTGTAGCCACGCTTAATTTAGAGGAAACGATCAACATTCTGAACGGTGAACGAAGTTGGGACCTTCTTTATCAATATTGCTTAGGAGCTATTTGTTACAGAACATGCATAGTTCAGGAAACTTTTTAAAAATCTTTCTCAGAAAATTGTAAATAATTGTAATAGTTTTTTCTTATTATGTATAATTTATAATATAAATGTCAGTCTGGTAGACGGCCTTCGGCCAAACCATATAAGGACTTAAGTCAAACTTAAAGTTAAGAAAATGTAAATTGTATTTATTTTTGAAGTCAATAAATCTAATCTAATCTAATCTAAAGAACAATGACGGCCGACCGACGACAGAAAGGCCTGAACTTATGGTTTATGGACTTCAACTCTGGACTGTAAAGCATTGTTATTAAGTGCAATACTCCTGTGGCGTGGCATCTCCGACACAAAGGCACAACAGCAACACTGGTTTACAAACCATCTGTCAAGGGTCAAATGTCTTCTGGGGAGTAAACAATAAAAAGCCGGACACGAGGAGAGGACAACTAGAACTATGGCATCGAGCATTTCCACACCACAGATAAAACTATTAAGCCGCTTTTGATTTTAAAGTTAGAATAAAAGTTAGTTTGCTAAAATAAAAGATCTTTTCATTCTACACTCCCTTGTGCAATATTAGTCGTGTTTTTTTGCACGCGTATATACGCTTATTTTGAAAATTTGCATGTTAAATCCTACTAATATATAAATGTGAAAGTTTGGATGTTTGGATTTTTGGATGTTTGGATGTTTGGATGTTTGGATGTTTGGATGTTTGGATGTTTGGATGTTTGGATGTTTGGATGTTTGTTGCTCTATAACACCTTAACGGTTTAACAGACTTGAATGAAATTTTCGGGAATAGATAGTCTACTTCCTGGATTAGAGATTAGGCTACTTTTTAATCAAAACATACAATTCCTTGATTCCATAATTCGAGTTATTCCAATTTCCGCTTTTATTACTTGGTCATTATTTTTGGGTACACCATTGCCATTGATCGTCATTCTGTTGGGAGAGGGTTGTTTTTGTAGATGTTATGCTCTTCTCTTCGCCACAAATCCATCGCTATCGCTTATTCTTTAATTTTCTTTCTACCCATACGCGCATTGAACGATGGGTAAACCATTGCCATTGATTGTCGTTCTGTTAGGAGAGGGTTGTTCGTGTAGATATTATGATCTTCTCTTCGCCGCAAATCCATCGCTATCGCTTATTCTTTCATTTTCTTTCTACCCATACGCGCATTGAGCGATGGGTAAACCATTGCCATTGATCGTGATTCTGTTGGGAGAGGGTTGTTTTTTTTAGATGTTATGCTCTTCTCTTCGCCACAAATCCATCGCTATCGCTTATTCTTTAATTTTCTTTCTACCCATACGCGCATTGAACGATGGGTAAACCATTGCCATTGATCGTCATTCTGTTGAGAGAGGGTTGTTCGTGTTAATAATTAATGCTCCTTTTTGGGATTGTGACACAAAGTAGAGGAGGGATGATTTTGCTGATATTTGCTACCGACTTTTGTTAGTTGTGTTTCTGCTTCATCAGCGTGCGGATCTAGATCTACAGAAAGGGGGAAATATACGATTTTTTTTACTTTCTTTTTTTTGTCACTTTACAGCGGTATTTGGTTACCTTAAGGTTAAGTCAGTGGACACCTTAGAATAAAGTTTTTCCTTTTTTTTAAATTCACAAATACATATTATATTGTAGTAGGGGTAGGCAGGCGATGTTGAGTCTTATTAGTTGGTGATTTCAGACAAACCTCACCAGTTACTCGGCGATCAATGCTTACAACAAAGCCTAATACCTTCGGTGTTTACATAATACTATTGTACTTTAAATATAAACATTAAGTACAACTATTAGAGACAAGAAACCAGAAAGTACCATTATTTGATGCTCATAAAATACATATTATGTACATATGTGTGTAGACGTGTTTGTACACAGGAATATTACATTTCCATACATTTTTTATGCAATCGTTTCATCTATAGGGAACAACCACTTAGTTCAGATAATAATGTATTGGCTTTAGAATTCTTTAGAATCTTAATTTAAATAATATCGATTCCTACTACTTCCTTTCTATCATACTACAATCAAATGACGCGACTGATTTTTAGCACGGGCAACGCCGGGCAGGCAACAGCTAGTACAACATAAATTTAAGCGGATATAAAAAACAGTGAAACCAAAGGCAAAGTTCTTCTTTTGCGATGAATTCCCATGAAAAAATTCATTCTTTTGACAACCGGAGAAACCCAAACGTAAACAAAGAACAAGCAAAAATAATTCTTTCATCTCTTATTTATTCTATTACCGACGATTGGTTATGTCAATGAGCAATAAATTGATTATTTAAGATAATAAATGATTTCTTTTATCGGAATTAAATATATTTGGATGTGCATTCCCTGAGTTTTCCATTTTTATAATTTTATTTCTTCAAAATATATTTTTTTTCAATTTTGTCAACAGCTGAGAGCTCAAGTGTCACTTACCACGTTTACATGCAGGTTGAGAAAAAGAAACCGAGCTGAGATTGCGACCTGAGTATTTCTACACACGAGTTGAATAGTTCAAATTCTAAAAACGTTGTTAAACAACAGATTATTTAACATACTTTAACCGCAAATAGCCATAAACGCAATCAAAACAAATGATTTCCTGCTCCAAACAAAGGAAAAAAAAAAACAGAGATCACACATACACAGAGACAACATGTCAGTTCAACGACTCACCCTAGGTATAAATGCATTTTTTCAACGCTGGTAAAATGTATAGCCAACTATAGTTACAACTGGCACTAAATAAAAAAGCCGGCTGTAACTTTTTGTTATTCATAAACACATTTTTGCCTGTGTATTAGTTAGTATCGACTTTGGTATATTTTTGTTAAGTGATTTGAACGATCAAACCCAAACGTCAAAATATGATATGAGAAATTTAGAGCCGACTATAATTATTTAAAGTGATGTTTGGGTCATTTTAAATTTCGAGCCGGCTATATGTTTGAAGTCGACTATAAGGTGACTATGAATAGCAAAAAGTATATTTTAGGCTATGTAGGTGAATAAATTCTTTTATTGCCGGCTTTATCTGACTATGAATTTGCGCCGCTATTTTTAGGTACTACATATTTATTAATAAAAAGGAAAGCGTCAAAAATTCATAAACAACAACAAACAAAAAGTAAATACATTGAAAATAAATTCCTTGTGTTAGTATTTAATAACATAACTCAAACTCATGCATCATTTTTAAATGATCATTTACCCAATAATTTTATAACCAAAACAATATAAGTTCAGCTCTGCATGTAAACGTTGTACTTATCTGTCATAAATATGTCTGTGCTGCCAATCGTTTGTGATGAATTCGTTAAGCGGCGATAGCCGTTTTTTTGTGCACTTTTATATACGCGTGCAAAAAAACACGGCTATTCTATCTTATGAGTAAACTGTTTTTTAAAAATGTAAATTTTTTAAACATAACTAAGTTGAACGTGTATAGACATGGTTCCAAAATGAATATTCTACATTTTTTTTTATTTAAAAGATATACAGTCTTTAACTTAGACTATGACAGTTGTGGCGCCGTGAAATAACGCCGAGCGATATAAAGCCGAATTTCGAAATTCGGCCTTATTTTACATTCAAAACCGAAATAAAGCCGAGTTGGCTTTATTTCGCTTTGATTATACACACATTTAGGCAGAGGCGCATGTTTTCATATTTCCACACTAGAAAATTTGCCGTGAGCACGTATTCACAAATGCTTCAAACACACCCAGCATCTTCTTTTCATTTTATGTATTAAATAATGATTTGTTTTTTTTTTTTGTTTTTTAGTTGACATTATAAATTCTTTTGATTTTATTAATTAAAAAAATCCCAAATTTCACCAACTTCCTGCTTAGTCGGCTATTCTAGCACTCAATAGCGCTTGTTGTTCTCATGGGATACCTGAGCACAGATACAGCTGAAGGAGTTTCCTAAACGTATATGCATATATATAAGTTTAATTCAGAAATCCAGTTAGTGTTACAGTGAATTTTAAACTATTATTTTTTGGCCATTCCACTTAGAATTTGAGAAAGTGGAGCGGCCAAAAACTAATAGTTTGAAATTCACTGAAACACACTTTTTTATATGAATCGTTATATAAAATATTAATTTCTTACACTTTCCATCCACTGCTTTCTGAAGTTTGTCAGAAAATCCTTAAATATAAGTTCACACCTTTCGCTTTGTTACTTAAAAGTTCAAATGCAGAGTGCATCACATTTGGTTTCAAAAGTAGTAAAAGGAGTAAAAACTTGCGGTAAACGCGTTTTGCTTCCTTTTTTTTATAGAAGCAATGAATCCTGGCAGCTTAGATGATTTTCTTCTTACGGCCTGGCCTGACTTCCTTTCCTAAAACCATCGCAAATTTAATATGCAAAGACCGAATCACCCAAATTTGCCAATCGACGTTTGTCACTCAAAGTTCACGAGCTAATGAGGTAACTGCACGTTGAGTTACAATCAACAAACATTGATTACGGTAAATGCTAATTCTTCTGTATTCTCTGAAATTCGGTTTTAGCGAAATAGGGCCGACTCTGAAAATTCGGCGTTATTTCGCTTTCATAATGGGTTATTTCACGGCACCGACAATTGAGGGGTATAATTTCAAAACTCTTCTATTCCACTTTTTTTCAAAAATGAGATAAGTATGAAAAGGTGTTCTTTAGAAGGGCCTTCATCTAAGGCTAAAATAAAATTTATCAAAACGTTTTATTTCCTATACTTTTGAATACTTAAAAAGTGAAGTTGTTTTCAAAACTACGGTATTCCACTTAGTCGTTTAATTCAAAACTGATTTATTCCTATACAAACCAAATTCTGCACAAAAAATCTTCTTTTCCTATTCCAATCAAAGTAGCCGCTTTCAAAACTCGTGTATTCCAAGGCGGGAATCTTTGTTATTTTCAGAATATTCATGGATTAAACTATAGGTCTGTTCCCGTACTTTCTGCACCAAAATTTGTAGATTCTCAAATTTCAAGGAGTGGGGGTAAAAATCTGTCAGAGAGAGGAAAAAGTATGCAAAAGTACAGGAACGCATTAGGTCTGTTCCCGTACTTTCTGCACTGAAATTTGTAGATTCTAAAATTTCAATTAGTGGGGGTAAAAATCTGTCAGAAAGAGGGAAAAGGGTGCAAAAGTACAGTACATACCTTAACAACATAAAACGAAAACTGTATGACGTTTGACAGATTTGACAGTTTCATAAAGCTGCCCAAAGAAATTTCTTGGGCTATAATCGGCAGCATGGGGAAATTTCTTACTCTCTTGTTAGACGCTCTCTTTTGTCGAAAACAATGAAGAATCTTCGTACGTGAACAGGATTTGACTGATTTTCGTAGTTTGGCGTACTTTTGCGCTGTTTTTGACAGTACGGGAACAGACCTATTACTATTGCAATATTCTCGTGAAGAAAACATCTTTGGTGAGTTCGCAGATGAAATAAAGTTTCATAAGTTAATTTTTATTTAATAATTAAATTAAATATATGTTATTAATAGATCATGAGCCATCTGAATTTGTGAACGAAGTTGCGTTAGGAAAAGGGCGAAACAAATTTCGCATTTTCTCAGCCAAAAAAGCTGAAGAAAGGAATAAAAAATAAGAAATGATTGCATGCGTTACATTTCTTCAAATCAGTATTAATACATCTAATTATTTTTATAGGTATTCTGGTATAAGTATTTAGGTATTTAAAAGTAAACCAAAATTAATTAAATCGAAAAAAAGTTTATTTTCTTTTCAAAACTCCTCTTTTCCTAAATAGGTTGAATCAAAAGTCAACTATTCCAATCGCAATTTTCAAAACTCTTCTTTTCCAAATTAAATTGTGTTTTTATAATTTTTAGGCTTACCTTATAGATCCAAGACCATAAGAAATGGATAAAGATCATTCCATACTTACAATCTAACTTTTAAAACAATCTTTAATATCATTTTAGAAGCTTTTAACAGTTTTTTCGTTTTACTCAAAATTCTCAAAAGTGGAAATGAAGAGTTTTGAAACTATACCCCTCAATTGACAACTTACCAAATGCGATGAATCCCAAAATAAGTGTAAGACTAAGAAAAAACTTTGGGGCTCCAACTTGTAACATTGTCACTCTAAACGCAAAACACAGCAAACAAACTTAATTCACCAACAATAGCAATTAACTGAAAGTATCTCATTCTTTTTATAATAACATAAATGTGTTATCACATCTATGTGAGCTTATCAATAATAATGTCGTGTACATATGTATGTACTATACATAAGAAAGCCTAATATTCACGTCAACAAATTCGTTTTTAATAACAGTGGTTTTTGTTCGCATACAAAATTGATCTCTGTATAAATTAAATCGAAGATCAGAGTTCATCATAGTAGTATACCAAGCCAATGGGATTTTGTGCTTTAGTGTCTTTAAGAAATTATGATATACATTGGTGTAGTATTAGAGTTGCCGTCTTGTCACTAAGGCACACTCTCGACACATATGCAATTGCTACTAGTACTGTGTGACTTGGCGAGAACTTTCCCAAGAGAAACTTCAACCCCCAAAATCCAACCTTCCCATGCAACATCCAAAATTTCCATATGACTTCCATATGTCAACTTATGGAAATCAGACGGGAATTGTTTATTCTTTTGGGAGTTCATTTTGGGTAGAATATTTGTTTTGATCGGTTTTTTTAAGTTGTTAAGATTTATTCGTCACTTTTAGAAATTACCTTATAAATATATTACCTTATAAATATATAATATATGGTATAATGACAGAGCTGCCGTTTTGTCACTTCAGTTTCCAGTTGGCACTTTTGCGAATATTCTGAAATATGTAGAACTTAGGGAATAACGTCAACATTAATGCCTAGCACACCTGGCCGGCGACAAAATAAACTACGGCCAAACGAGATATATTGCGATCTATTGCTCATTTGATAAAGCGGTACTACTTCATAGAAAATGGATAAAAAATATGAAAATGAAATGCGAATTGAAAGTATTAATGACCTCTCTTTATAACCGGCATTTATCAGAGAAGTAAATAAAAGCAAAGAAATACTTAAACACTTTATTACGAATTCCAAAATATGAAAGATTGTACTGCTCTTCTTAACCCGCCATTGGTGGCGCAAATTTGACTTTGATAAATGGTGACGCGCGCCGGTCTCACGCAACGGGGTTTTCAACTGAAGATTTTTCGAAACGTGTTGCTAGTAGTTCATGTTTTTTTTTAAATATATGCTCTTTGATAATAAAACAAAGATATTTAATCAACATATGCTCTTTTAATTCAATATTAAAATTCACAAAATTTTTTGATTAGACCATTAAAAATAACAATGTTTTTAGTAAAATGTACATTTTTTTAAATTAAGAAAAAAAAATAAAAAAATCACATATTCATACAGGAAAATAACGTTTTTTAGTCTCTCGACATTAGGAACTTTTACAAAATGAACAAAATTTCCAAACAAAAAATAACAAAAAAATACATCTCAAAAACCTTAATTTCTTCAGGTAAACAGCTGCTGCAATACGGCACTACGTGTTCAAGACACAAATATTTTTTTTTATTTATTTATTTATTTCATCAAACGGACATTGACATTTATGGCACGAGTACTTGGTTTTTTAGTTTTTTTTTTTTTCACATATGTATATGTATGTTTATTACACAATAAAACAATAAAAAATAAAAAATAAACTTCTTCGGTCCCTATATTTTGATAAGAATTCGTATGAAAAAAAATCCGGTTAATACGCTCTATTTTCCGCTTAATACGCTCACACAGCTAAACGATACACCTTATAAAATTTGTATTTTCTTGTTTTTACATTTTTTCCCGACCGCCCTTCTTATAGGGATTTTTTTTTTTTGTTTTTTGCAAACAAACCATATGAAGTGTGTCGTTTTTGTGGTCGTTACTTTTATCAGTTTTGTTTCATTTCTTACGTACATACAGGTGGTGTGAGTGCATTCGAATTTGATTGCGTACAATGGTTAGTAGAAGGGAAGAAAGGAAAACTAGCATAATCATGTATAATTTCAACTCTTTTTATAAAATAACCATATTTTTAGCTGGATGTATTTTTTTAGTTTTTCCCGCTTAGTACGCTATTTTCTGTCGGTCCCTTGAAGAGCGTCTTAAGCAGATTCTACTGTATATGCAAGTATTCAATAGATAGATAGATAGATAGATAGATAGATAGATAGATAGATAGACGTTGTGCCACACAAAAAATGGTAGATTGTTCCCAGTGCACAGTGGCCGATTTAGTACGATTTAGCTGGTCATAAATAAAAAATTCAAACTCGTTTTTTTAATGTTTTTACCGTTTTATCTAGAGAGCACTATACAAATGACATGTTAAAACCAAGAAATGTTCCCAATACTTGATTTTGTAACGGTACAAGCTCCACAAAGTTGCAACTTAAGTTCAGATTGATTTTATCTGTTTCAGTTGACTGTTTCAAATTGACTGCGTCATTGTAAGTGCAAGTTTTTACCAATTTTAAAGATCTATATAAAAACTGAAATATGTTCCAAACTCCTCATTATAAGTACTATACAAAACAAAAAAATAAATTGAAATAGTTGTAACAATTATATTATAAAAAAGACGTTTTATATTCATCAATTTAGTGATAACCAAATCAATAAATTTTTGTGTATAAAGAGAGATTAAAAAAAAGTACCACATAGTCCAATTACGAAAGTTATTTTGCCGTCAAGTTCCAGTATTACACTTTAATTTAGTGTATGAATTACGTGCCAAGACCCGCCATAAAGTTTTTTTTCCATTTTGTAAAGGTACCAATGCTCTTCCAACAGACCGCTTTTTATTACTAGAAGAGAAATATTTTACTCTATATGCGTGATGACAGATTTTTTAAATCTTTAATTTCTGATTGAGCGAATAAAGTTGTAGTATGTGCATTCAAAGCTTTCCATATTGGGCATAAACATAAGTGATGAACAGCATACTAATGCGTAGCTTACGCCGAAACGTTTGTATCACTAATTTTCCAAAAGTAGGCGGCAAAGGGGCATTATACTGCATGTGTTCTTGAAATTTAAAGAGTCTTGGCTTTGCAAAGAATCTCAATTGCCCGTACAATTTTGTTTATCGAAGAACTCGTTTATTTTCGATATTAGACGAAAAATGGTTATTACCGAAGTTGTAATTACCCCTCTTTTCGGGTCTAAATCGAAAAATATCGATCCTAGGGAAACATTGATAACGATCAAAATTGTAGGAAATTTAATTCCAAATAACCAAAATATAGACTGCCAGTGAGCCCCACCAACAATTTCCGAAAGAAAATTGCTGCACGGAATTTTTTTCGTGTCAGCCCCTCTTTTGATCTAATTCGACTGGGCTATTATAAGTGATAAAAGGCATCGTCGAAAAAAATAAAAAATAAATCCTTGCCACCTGAAGCATTAGGTATGTTGTTAGAATCATAATTAAATAAATTTTGCTTTAAAAGAATTAAAAAACGTTCATTTAAGATTAAAGTCCAGCTAGCGACACAAAATCGACCACTGTGCAGTGGGAAAAGTTGTAACTGCGTGCATATTTCTTTAAAGAAAATATTGAAAATGTAAGATCTTACCAAAAGTAACGCCTAGTAAGCGAATGTGTAACGCATCGAAAATCTTATTTTAAATATTATTGAAATTTTACATCGATGCCATAACTTATTCGCTTACCAGACGTTACATTTGTAAGATGTTTTTCTCTCCAAACCATTCCTGGAATGAAAAAACAGTTATTCGACTCAGACAAATCCAATCATGACCAACTCCGTCAGGAATTTTTTCGATATTGCATCATTTGAAGTTTGTTATTGAGCGGTGCCAGTGCTGTTCAGTAAAATTAATAATAACAACAATAATTGAAGAAGGTTAGTAAATGCTTAGACACCAGGATGTAGTAACTAATGTTTTCAATACCTACCTTTATCTGCTAAGTTAACTGATTCCCTATAAGGCAAATTGTGGGTGCTTACCACCCTAGGACGTAGTAATCAATGTTTTCAGCAATTACCATTAACCGCGGAAATAATTGATTACCGGTAAGCCAGTTGGTAAATGCTTACCTCCCTAGGACATCCCCATGTAAATGTAATCGATTAATAAGAATCGATTATGTAATAAGGAAAGTAAGCGCTGGTAGCTACCAATCAGCACTTACAGAATCGATTCGGTAAGCAGTAATTTCCTACTGGGTTCTTCTTCTTTTTTTTTGTATAGGAGATAACAATTGGATTCATGTTTACAGATTATCGCTGTAAATTGATGTATGGCTTCAGAAATATTAGTGATATTTTGAATCGGTATAGATATTATAATATTTGTTAACGAATATATTAGTATTAGTAAGTATCACAAAATATTAGTATTGACCCATCCCTAATTAAATAAGTAGACATACTTCCTTAAGCGCATTGAAGTCATTGGTTTTCCCGAAAAAATTGTTTGGTACACTGCGATAAACTCTGATCCTCGTTTCAATCTATGCTGAGAACAATTTTGCATGCATGCACAAAAAAAAAACTGTTATTTAAGACGAATATGGTTCAAGACTATTTGAATATTTTTGCAATTTTTGGGCTTTCCAATATGACATCAGATAGCTTTGCGATAACACATTTGTTATAAAAAGAGAGCAAATTGAATGAGATACATTCAGTTATCTGCTATTGTTGGTGAATTAAGTTTGTTTGCTGTGCTTAGCGTTTCGAGTGACAATGTTACAAGTTGCAGCCCCAAGGTTCTTTCTTAGTCTTACACTTATTTTGGGGTTCATCGCATTTGGTAAGTTGCCATAGTCTACTCGTAAGTTAAAGATTTTATATCTTTTAAAAAAAAAAATATTTAGAATTTTTATTTTGAAATCATGTCTCTATACACGTTCAACTTAATTATGTTTAAAAAATTTACATTTTTAAAAAACAGCTTTCACATAAGATAGAATATTGCACAATGAAAAGATCTTTTATTTTAGCAAACTAACTTTTATTCTAGCTTTAAATTCAAATCGGTTTAATGGTTTTGTCTGTGGTGTGGAGCTGCCGTTGTACTTCTCGGCTTTTTATTCCCCAGAAGACATTTGACATTTGACAGATGGTTTGTAAGCCAGTGTTGCTGTTGTGCCTTTGTGTCGGAGATGCCACGCCACAGGAGTATTGCACTTAATAAAAATGCTTTACAGCCCAGAGTTGAAGTCCATAAACCATAAGTTCAGGCCTTTCTGTTATCGGTCGGGCCGTCTTTGTCCTTTATTTGATTACGTTTTTTTGTAATGTGGTACTTCCTATGCAATAGCATTACCACTACTAAAACATATCCACGGCGTTGAAAACTCCGAAAATAGTCAAAATATTAAAAAATGCAATTACTAGCACCAAAATAAATACCGCTTGATATCTATTTTACCATTTGTACCCACAGTTTTTGAAAAATTAATAAACTGACAGATGTTAAACTACCTCAATACTGACCCTATTTTCGTAAAGGTCCTAACTAACATTTTCACACTATCGAGATATAGAGGAAAATGGTAAATTGGCTTCCGCAACCTGAAGATAAAACATGAAATGCTCTTTTTTTTAAAAATAATTACAAAAGAACAATTGTTAGGTATTTGTAAAAAAGTGGTAGATTTGGCTTTTTAAAAAAACGTGGGTAGACTTTCCCTTTACAGTGTGTTATAAAAGGCACTATATGTCAGTTAGAGCTTTTTTTAAATATGGATACATATGTTTTGTGAATAGGGCTTCTAAAAATTACGATTTTCCATCGCATTTTAAGGTCTAGCATTTTGAAATAAATATAATTAAATCGGAGGCAATGCCCTAAATATGCATTAACCTCGAAATCAAAAATTTTGTAGATAGGGCCTTTACGAAAATAGGGGAAGAATAGTTTTACATAACTTTCTCGCGGTTTGTCAATCAGGATTTAGAGCAAGACATAGTTGTACGACTGCATTATTTAATTTTGTAGAAGACTTACTTATGAACATGGATATAGATTGTGTTACATCTATGGCTGCCGTGAAAGTCAGGTATAAAAAAAGGTTCGAGTGAACATCCCTGTGGTATTCCAACGTGTATTATTCATATTGTTGAGCACTCATATTTCTATTTAACATAAAAGTAACGATCAGTCACATAATGTAATGGTTGTGTCGTGGAGTGATGTTGTCGGAAGCCGAACGTATGGTTTGGAAGGACAGGACAGGACTTACAAGATTTTTTTTTTAAGTTTTCATATCATTACTGTAGGCCATGGGTCTATAATTTTATGTCTATGTTTTGGAATAGCTATAATTTCGGAATTTTTCAATAATCTTGGAAAGTATCTGCGTCGGATGACGTCATTAAATACATTTCTAATGACCGTAAATGTATTCATTCGTTACATCCATAATAATGCCATTAAATTGAATAATAGCTTTTCCTATTTATATACATATTTTGTTCTGCAATGCGAGAGGAGCATGGAGTTGAAGGTCTTTGCCTAATATACATATTTTGAGCCAAAATTTTCTTTGTCTAGGAATTTGCAACACTAACCTGGAATGGCGTTGTAAGTCTGGCGAGTGGATAGGTTTGACCCAGCTATGCGATAGAAGCCAGAAATGTGCAGACAACTCGGATTCGGATAAATACATGCATTTGTGTACAACAGCCGTGCCGAGGTTGAGAAATTCACAGTAAGTTTGAAAGTATGTGAAATGTGACACAAAGATACAAATTCAAGAAAGAAGCTATAATTTCAACTAAACTCGGCGGTTGGACTGCTGGAAACGTTTCTCTTGTTTGAGTCCGCTTATATTCCGACAGAATTATAAGGATTTTTTCTTTTTTACTTACAAGATATAGACGGTGAGGTGGGCACCGTTGCGCCGCAAGTGATTAGTGCGTCGGACTACTGAGCCAGCGGTCTTGGGTTCGAATCCCGCCGCAAACACCTAATAGTTTTCCACAGTGCCCACCTCTCTCGAATGTCTGACAAGCATCAAAGAGTATCATTTGTCACGATTGAGCTTCTCAACTCGCCGTTCGGAGTCGGCAAAAAACTGTAGGTCCCTTCCATTTGTGCAAAAATATAACACGCACCCACAAATGGTTGCGAGAAGCAGGCCCAGGTTCACCTCGAGCTGTAGCGCCAACTAAGTAAGTAAGACGGTGAGGAGCAGAGAAGTACAAATTTTAAATTTACTTTTTATAATGAACGTTTGTAGCAATCATCATGCTCATGCCGGATACTTGTTAGAAAATATTGTTTCTGACTTGAGACATTATATCCCAAAACTATTATATATCGGATGATTACAAATAAAATAATTAATTTGTTTTGCAGGGCTGCGACAACACCAAAACCTACATTTGGCTGTGGAGTACCTACTATTCCAAATGGTTTTACTATTTATGAATCTGATAGTACCATAATAAAACCGGGAGTAAGTGTACAACAATATGACTCAATTGCTTACAAATGCGATCCTGGATACAATCATATTGGAATAGTTTCGAATTTATGCACAGCTACTGGATGGCTTCAAACCGCTAGTTTCGAGTGCATAAGTAAGTTTTGGAATTGTTTTGAATTTATATTGAAATAAGCAAATCTCATTCCATCTGGAATTCAGAATTTTGTCCCAATGCTCTGCTGAAAGGCGTCACTTTTAAAGCTGATTGCGAAAAAAATAATTTTGCTGTTGAATGTGATGATCGTATTAAACCCGGAACTAAAGCGAAGATATCGTGTAAGGTAAACTATGGAAAACCGGAACGAAATCCACCAGATGTTCTGGTGTGTCAAGATGATGGCCAATGGGACAACGAGCCATACCGATGCGAACCAATTTGTGGTGAAGAACCGATACAAGTCACAACGGTTACTAAGAACGGTGAAAGTAAAAATATAACTTATGTACCATGGCATGTGGGAATCTTTGAAAATTTTTCTGGCACGTATAAGCACTTTTGCGGCGGAACCATAATCAATGCGAAAGTCGTAATATCTGGTAAGTGTTTTTTAAATACATTCTTGTTCCCATAATCTTTTTGTTAAAGTCATAGAGGCCCATAGAGGCCCATAGAGGCCCATTGTGATACCAAGCATCTTGGGGATATTTACCCGGCTACTGATGAGAACCATTTGGAGCCTTGTACAAAGCGAAAAAGGCTTGCTACGTCTTTCTGTGCTTGATCATTCAGATCATCGAAGAAGTATTCTCCTAGGTATAGTTTTCTACTACGAGAAAGGGCTGGGCATGAACAAAGGAGATGTGTTAGATCTCTTCCTCCTCCTCTCCATCTCAACAACTTCTGCAGAAGGCATTTGAGATAACCCCAAGTCTGGTTGCGTGTTTTGCCTATGAGGCAGTGCCCTGTAATGATACCGATGGTTATACTTATATATAGTCTTTTTAGTGACAAAAGGTTTAGATCTAATCTAGGCCAGATTTGTTTAGTAGCAAGGCAGCTAGTTCCACCTTCCCATCCAGCGTTAGTTTTGATGACTGTGTCAAGTTTGAGTGCTAGCTTATAAGTAGCGAGTGGGATACTTATATTTTTCTTATCGGATAGAATAGGTATTGTTGTTCCTATTTTAGCGAGCTCATCAGTTTTGCGATTCCCTGGAATGTATCTGTGCCCCGGCACCCAGAAAAGGTGAATGTTAAACTGCTTAGCCGTCTCTATGAGAGATGAACGGCAGTTGGAGGTGGTCTTAGAAGTGGATGAGACTGATTCTAGAGATTTCAAGGCTGACTGAGTATCTGAGGAAGTGCTTATATCGTTAGTAGATATTACATTCCTCTTGTTCCAGGACAGTACTTCCGAAATCGACATAATCTCCGCTTGAAACACACTACAGTGATCAGGGAGGTGAAAGGAGAGATTTAGTTTTAATCTGTCTGAGAAAACACCTCTTCTTACACCATCATTGGTCTTGGATCCATTAGTGTAGAAGTGTATCGACTTGTATGTTATATCGCCTAGGTCATCCCAGAAGGACCTAACGGAAATAGTGACCTTGAAGTTTTTGTCAAAATTGGGCTTAGCTACAGTGTAGTCTATGTTTTCGGGAATAGTTAGGTTGGCTAGTATTGTGGAGTGACCAGTGTGACGTATATGAAAATAAGAATATGCACAAAATATTTAAAATTTCATGAACATTGATTGAAAACATTAAGCAAATTCTTATTTGTATTCTCATCACCCAATACATACAGTGGCTCAAAGTAATAACCGGACACCTCTATTTTCTTACTTATTCGTGTGAATAAAAGGCGAAATAATACAAATTATTCTTTTTTTTTATTATAACTCAGTTAGGTTTACAAAAATTGTAAATTAATCCAAAATAGATCTCAAAGTAATAATCGGACACTTCATTTTCATGTGAAATTTTGCAGAAATTAAAAAATACACATTTTGTTTTATATTTTTTTAATATTTAGTAGACAGTCCTTTTCGTTTTAAAACTGCTTTAAGCCTGTCCGGCATTGAAGAAACCAGTTTTTTGCAATAGGATGGCTCTATTTTAGTCCACTCCTCTTTTAAAGCCGCTACCAAATCTCTTTTGTTGGAAATTTTGTAGTTTTTCAACTTGTTATCCAAATAATCCCATAAGTGTTCGATTACATTAAGGTCAGGGCTCTGGTGAGGTGTTTCAAGTACATGTGGACAATTGTAGATCAACCAAAGGCGTACGTTTAAAGCTTTATGCTTTGGATCGTTATCTTGATAAAATTTGTAGCAATCCCCGATCCCCAGATTTTCTGCACTTTGCTTTGGGTTATCCTTTAAGATACGCAAATACATCATTTGGTCCATATTTCCCTCAATAATATGCAGTTTTCCAGGTCCAGCGGCAGCCACCACCGTGTTTTACAGTGGGTTGCAAGTTTTGTTTTTCTAGCTCGGTATTTGGCTTTCTCCAAACATATATCTGACCGAAATAAGTTAAATTTACTTTCATCACAAAAAATGACGTTCTTCCAGAATGAAAAATCTCTGTTTTTGTATTCCTTTGCAAATTGTTTTCGTTTTTTTCTATTGCGCTCACTAATAAATAGCTTTTTCCTGGCTACCCTTCCATTAAAATTGTGTTTCCGCAAATACAATTCTTATTGTTTCAGGATAAGCGGTTTTGCCCAGTAGTGTTTCAGCTCGTACAGCTAGCTTCGGTGCACTCAGCTTTGGGTTTTGCTTTATTTGTCTTACCGCTCTTCGGTCTGTGTGAATATTTTACGTCGGCTAGGTTTAGGTTTATTTTCTAAAGTTTTTGTTTCCAAAAATCGTTTTATTATGTCATGCACGGTAGAAGCACTTCTTTTCACTATTTTAGCTATATCATGAATAGATTTTCCCTCGGTATGGTGATCAATTATCAATTGCCGCACTTCTAAGGACGTTTGATGACGTTTTTCCATTTTAAACTGTGGTACACAATACTATCTTGCATCAAATGTGTTTGGTGAATAAAGAAATACTGTGTAATGTAGATGCGACACACATTTAGTGGGTTTCCCCGATTTAAATATAACAAATTTGCAAGCGTTACCAACTGTCCGATTATTACTTTGAGATTCATTTTGGATGAATTAACTATTTTTGTTGATTACGCTGGTGAAATAAATGCATTTTTTTTTTTGTTTTGTTGTATTCTAGTTAAAGTAAACCTAACTAAGTTAGAACAAATAAATTTCAAGAATAATTTGTATTATTTCGGCTTTTATTCACACAAATAAGTCAGAAAATGGGGGTGTCCGGTTATTACTTTGAGCCACTGTATGTATTTATTCAGTGCACCCCACACTATCAGTTTTAAAACGGCAATCTTGCTAGAGTGATGTAAAAATCACAGTGTGTGTAGCTTGTAATGAAAAATTACGATTAGAGCAATGGCGAGAATGATGAGAGTTGAAATTTTTCGTGGATTTTTCCGGAATGACGGAGAGTGATGTTTAATGAAAACTAGTATCTGGTAGAAATGCACGCATTTATATCTATTATTTTACCTAGTTTATATCTGGCTAGCTAAAACATAACGTTTTGGGAAAAAGACTGCACTAAACTTTTTCACAACCTTTCCAACAAAGAGAAAAATCAAGCGAATGTGTTATGTTTAGGGCACTTAAAGAGGGGTTGATTTGTTTTGCCTTTGCTTATTTGTATAATGATGTATGTATAGGCAAAAATGTTTGAAAAAATATCATTCTTGGAATGATAGTGTATAGCGTAAAATAAAATGATGGGAAATGCATCTCTAGGAATGCCATTTCAAAAATCACGAATCGAATCGAATCGAATGGGAAGAATCGTTTTTAGGGCTCCATACCCATATGGAAACACGCAACTATTATAAGTTTGCTCTAACTCTAAAATCTCTGTCCCGATAAAAACTTCCAGAGCCGATCTATGTAGAAACTTGAAATTTGACATATATATCTATACATAACGGTGGTCCACCTATTTGAGTTTACTCGTCACTCAAAAATTTTACGAAACAACTATACATAGTGGCGAAATGTTAACCCAAAAAAAAATGAAAAAAATCAGCTCATAGATACTGATGTTAACTGTATACATATAAGGTATTATAAGTAAAAAAAATGCAACTAAAAAAATGTACAGATACTCTTTTAGTTTCAAAAATATCTGGTCACTCTAGTTAAAAGAGCAACAAAGCAGTCACTCTTTTAAAATAGCAGCGTGATCAATAGCAGCTATAGCAATCACAGTCTCACCTCTAGTCATCGATCGTCATCGTCATTCTGTTGCGGGAGGGTTGTTTCTTTGTGTAGATATTCCGCTCTTCTTTTAGGCCATAACCATGGGGCAGGGTCATAAGTCCACAGGTCAAAAGTCCACAATGGACATCTGACCCACCTAGGTGGGTTATTAGTTCATAAAATTTCAGGTCATAATTCCACAATCTGAAAAATGAAGTGGGCAATTATTCTTGTTGCTTACATATATCTTTCTTTGGTGGCGCTACAGCTCAGGGTGAATATGGGCCTCCTTCTCGCAACCATTTGCGTGTGCGTATTATATTTTTGCACGAATGGAATGGACCTACAGTTTTTCGCCGACTCTGAACGGCAAGTTGAGAAGCTTATTGAAAAATGATTGCTTGTCAGACATTCGAAAGATGTGGCACCGTGAAAAAATTTTGCGGTATTAAACTCGGGCTGAGATTGAACCCGGGCAGCATTGCATAGTAGTACAACGCATTTTTTACTATTACTTTGTGAACTTCTCAAAAATGAAATAGTGAAAAATTCAAAGTACATATCTAAGGTTTCGCGCGAATCGTGAGCACCGTGGTGTAGTGGTAAGTGCGTTGCACTTATAAAGCAACAGTGAACAATTCGTCTTAAAATTATAAATGAAAACTACTGAATTTTTGTTTTCATACGGTTTTGTGCTTATGACCTATCTTAGTGAGCCATAAGACCACAATCGTCGGGTCAGAAGTCCACAGAAATTTTGTGTGGACTTTTGACTCACCTGGGTGGGTTATAAGTGCAGAATTGGTTTGTGGACTTATAACCCACCAAGGTGGGTGGACTGTGGAGTTATGACCCTGTGCCCATAACCACATCACTATCGGTTACTCTTTTATTATTTCCATACGCGCATTGATGGGATTCTCCTTATGCAAGTAGAGTGGGGGGATGATTATGCTGATATGTGCTAGATACTTTAAGTTGTGTTGTTTCTGCTTCATCACCATGCGGATGCAGATCGAGAGAAGTAAGTGGATGAACAATTTTTTTTGTTACCTTTTGTATCGGTATTAAGTTACCTTAAGGTAAAAAATCAGTACCTATATACATAATAAATTTTTACCTTGTATTTCAATTCACAAGCACATATATATTGTAGTAGGAGTTGATAGACGTTGTTTTGTTTTAAAATTAATAAATAGTTGGTGATTTCAGGCAAACACTCTCAGAGTTCAATGCTTACATCAAAGCCTAATATCTTCGGCGTTTGCATATACATATTAATTTAACTATGAACATTAAGTACAAATCTTGAATATAGAAAACCAAAAAGTACCATTATTTGATAATCGCATAAAATACATATCGCTCATTTACTTGAAGACTGACATAACTCAAAAACGTGATTTTGCAGAAAACGCGTTTAAAGTTTTTAATTGACTACCACTACCACCTTGCAGGAAATCTTATAATTTCTTTCTCCTCTCACGGGAAGAATACACAAGATATCAGTATGAAATTTTTACACAATATGAGGCATGGTATAATTCTATATCATTAACTCAAATACAGTTCTTTGAGTTACGATAGTCTTCAAGTAAATGAGCGATATGTACACACATATTTGTGTACATGTGTTTGTAAACATTTCCATCAAATTTTTGTGCAATCGTTATCCATAGGGAAGAACCACTAAGCTCAATTTATAAAGAATAGTTAAGTTTGTATATTGACTTCAGAATTTTTTAAAACTATTGTGTAAAAATAGTATTACTTTCTGTTCCTACTACAGTAGACTCTCGATAACGTGAACAATTAAAAACCAAGCCAGCTTACGTTTGCGAGAGAGTTCACGTTTGCGAAGGTTGAATTTTAACAAAAGAATAGGACAATCCCACAGAAGAAATTCATTTAAAACTTTATTATTATTGTATTTTTATTTTATTTGTTAGATAACTGTATTTTTAATAGATTTTTTAGAAAAAGTTATGGTAAAGGGACGTTAATCAGTCAGTGGGCACCGTAACGCAAGTGGTTAGTGCGTCGGACTACTGAGCCAGCGGTCTTGGGTTCGAATCCCGCCGCAAACACCTAAAAGTTTTTCACAGTGCCCACCTCTTTCGAATGTCTGACAAGCATCAAAGAGTATCATTTGTCACGATTGAGCTTCTCAACTCGCCGTTCGGAGTCGGCAAAAAACTGTAGGTCCCTTCTATTCGTGCAAAAATATAACACGCACACACAAATGGTTGCGAGAAGCAGGCCCAGGTTCACCTCGAGCTGTAGCGCCAACTAAGTAAGTAAAGGGACGTCAATACAAAGTTTTGGAATTGGAATTTAGTAGAAAAAGTCGGTCATCTATTTACTTGTCTTCTTTTTGTCCAAAAGCTTTCCTACCACCCTTTCCTTAAGGCGTCTTAAGAAGATATTTAAGTCATTTTGGCTAACAAGCTCGTCTCCAGCCTATTCCAAGGCCTTGTTGAAGATTTAAATGGCTTCACTAGGCTAACTTTTTTTGTTTTGGCAATTCAAGCACATCTCCATCATCGGTCTCTCCATCACTTATGATGTTGGTTACTTTGGAAACGACATTTGAGTCGTCTATATCCTCGTTCCGTTCATGGATGTCTTCAATTCTACAGCCGACTTAGGCAAACGATTTTATTTAAGACAAAAATCTTAAAAATATACTAATCAAACCTCAGGATAAATAGCACCAAAGAGTGCCTTTGCATTCTCCACGAACTAACTGACTTGTAGCTAACCAAAACTGTACAAGACGAGATGTTTTACAAAGAAAAACTAATTTCAAGTTGCATCTTGCTTGAATTTTACAGTTATTTTGAGCGGAAATTGTAGTTCACATTTTAGAGTGTTCAGGATTTGTTCACGTTTTAGAGATATCAATGTTAAAAACGGTATGTTCATGTTATCCAGAGTTCACATTAACCGGTGTTCACGCTAACGAGAGTCTACTGTACTTCCTTTCTAACATACAACACGTAACTAATGCGACTGTTTTAGTGCACGGGCAACGCCGCGCCTGGCGGCAACAGCTAGTTAATGCATAATTTCTTTTGTCCTGCAGCCGCACATTGCTTCTGGGATGTTGCAAATGAAATGCCATCTGACAAATCATACTATGCTGTCGGAGCTGGGAAATATTACCGAGATTATTACGATACCGCCGATCAAAGTGCTCAATATCGTAATATATCTCAAATCGTAATTCCTCCTGAGTAAGTTTATTTGTTTTTTTTTTTTTGTAGAGTAAATAAATACATTTATCCCTTTGCAGGTTTAAAGGTGCAACCGACAATTACAGGGCCGACATCGCGGTACTCATATTAACTGATTCCGTTAGATTCACTCCATTTATTTCGCCCATTTGTATTCGGTGGGAATTGGGAACTACCCAATCAATGCCCAACAAAAGATTTGGACTAATCGCCGGTTGGGGTGCAGATGATTCTGGCGACTTTAGCAGTGAGCTCAGGACTGTAGATGCTGCAGCGAACAGCTTAAACGACTGCAAATCCGAATTGGGACAAAGGTGGCGCGACACTATCACAGATGACAAATTTTGTGTGATAAATACACACGAATCCGTAGTGTGCCAAGGTTATGGTGGTGGCGGTTTTGTAATTAAAGACGTGGTGGGCGGTAGGAATGTTTTCTTCCTTTTGGGTTTAGTTTGCGGTGCTCTGCCCCAAAGATCAAAATGTTCCGAGTACCTGGCTGTAATTTATACGAATGTGCAGTACTTTAAATCGTTGATATTGTCCCATGAATCAGCCAATCGGCCTAAATAGAAAGTAACAAAATTTTTACACATGCATACTTAACTGATAATAGTTTTATTCTGTATGGACATCCTTTACAATTGTTCAAAATGGAAGGTAGTAGTCATGGATAGACTATTTATTATTCATAAGTATACCTCGGAAAAATCTGCCCAAAAAATCTCGAAAAATGCATGCAAATTTGCACGAAAAATAGATGGAATATGCTCGAAATTATGCTCAAAAAACAGAATTTTTTTAATTTTATTCTAATTCTTCTTCTTCCAAAACAAGTGAACAATTACATTTTACAATCACATACTCTTTAAGGTTGTCGAATAAAAATGATTTGTGCCTTTCACTAAAGACCAGCTGGTAAGCAGAGAATGAACGTTCCACGTCGATAGAAGTTGTTGGCGAAAACTTGGATATCGCGGTCTCTGCCGGAGAGAGTTTTGGGATGTGCTCATTGTCGCTGATCTTGCCATCGTACAATACATTGCGTATTTCTCTGATGGTTTAGTAGCCAACATTGCATTCGTGGACGGCCTTCAGCTTACCTACGAATTCTTTTCGTGGGAGCATGTTCATTTTCAACAAAACTGCTTCGTTCACTCCAAGACTCGTTCAATTCAAGTCCTTGCGCTTCCAGCTTTGTTATTGCACGGACGATCATAGCGAAATTGCTTTTGATGTAGGCCATTGAAGCAATATCGTTTGCATCGAATGAATCAACAACTCAGCTTACAGCTTCAAAATGATCGCAATAATAATTATATCGCCGCTGGTAACCAAGTGTCAAACCGAGTAAATATTGGTTCGAGTGGTAAAGGCAATCTCGGACATACCGTTTTGAGTTTGAGTCGACGCGATGGTGCCTAGGTTTGAATTAAATATACAATTAGAATTCAATTACAATAAGTGCACTAAATGCATAGCTTCACGAAAGTGGCTTTAACTTAAGCAATCAAATCGTTAGCAATCGGAAATGTGAGTCCGATGAAATCAGCCAGTCGATGTAAGCCGTGTACAAAACAAGTTACGTGTAACATCTTCGGAAATAGTGTTTGCATAGAACGCATGGAACTGAGCATATACACAGCGGCATCGGTCACAGTCAACAGAACTTTATCGTATTTTATTCCTACATATATTCGACATAATTGACCAAAACCTTGTGAATACAACAACGAAAGTGAATGGACGAAAAACGCAGAATCGCAATTTGCATTTGCACTTTCCAATATACACAGTTGACTCTCGATAAATTGAATCTCTGGGGACCTGGCAAAAAGTTCAAATTATTGAGAGTTTAATTTAACGAAAGTTGTAACTATCGAGAGAAAATAAGAAACATTTCAAATTATCGAGAGTATGCACATTTTTTTAAAAAATCATTGCATATTTATAATGTCGTCTAATTCTTTTTCACAACTTTTAACCAATGCAACGTAGAGTCGAGCTACATACGTCATAGATCACGGTCAAATGCAAACTGCATTACGTCATCATTTGTCAACAAAAGTATACAGGTTAGAACAAGCAAGAAGCAACTTATTCCTCTGATTTTTTGCTTACGAATGTTAGTTCAAATTATCGAAAATTGGCATTGTCTACTTCAATTTATGACGTGTTGTGTGGGAAACAGCCAGCACAATCGCTTCAAATCAACGAGTGCAGATAAATACATAGGATTTGTTCAATTTACCGAGAGATTTTCAAGGGACCAAAGAAGAACTTACTAAACTTACTTATTTAACGAGAGATTCATGTTATCAAGAGTTTCATTTATCGAGAGTCGACTGTACCTACATTCAGCAAATAGCATTTGCCTCGTTCTTGGCTGTCTTCTTGCACACCTTTCATCAATCCGAATACAAAATTTGAGACAAATCGGTGCTCACTATCTTGAGTCTCGTTCAAAGCCACTCAAATGCATCGTTCAATACACAAACAAATCGGAGGCTGGCGAAATATCGAAGCCAGCGTTGCCGTTTGGGACCCGGGACCCCACTTTTCAATAAAACTCTGATTTTTACGCATTTTGAAAATATAGGACCCTTTTTTCAATTTATTTTCATTTCATGTTTCTTTTACTTGTAAAACGTGGTACTTTACTCTTAAAACACACCCATTTCGTTCAACCAGTGATGAAATCAACAAAGTATTTTTGTTAGTCAGAATTTCTCCAAAATTCCAAAAACTCGTTCTGCATACATGCTTTTTTTAATCTTTGTTATTTTTTTTCCAATATTTATTTTATTTTAAGTTCAGCAATAAGATACAGTTTTTCGAAAAATTGCATTTTTTCATACATATTATAAGTGGGACCCCTTTTTTGGACGCTTTTTGAAATTTGCTCGCGGCAACCCTGATCGAAGCATACTGAATATAGCTAAGTATTGTGGTTTTCGTAGTACCTACGTTCGTTTACTGTTTTTATGTTGAAAATCGGTAAGAAATAGACTTTTTCAGACTGAAAATTTCAGAAAATCAGTTAAATATGCTCGATTTCTGGAAAATGGCTAAATATGCATGCACGTCCAAAAATCGCTAAAATCTGCGAAATCTGCATGCTTGCTGCTTGAGCAGATTTTTCCCAGGTCTATTCATAAGACAAAATATATAGAGTAAGTTCGGCAAATATGGCCCACCGTAATATTTCGCTATACTGAAAAAGAATAAACACCCCACTGTGCATCCATTTCAAATATATTTCAACTGCTTTTGACTCACTGTAATTTGATGAGTCTGGCTAATATACATATGTAAATTTTTCAATAAGAACGCTACAAAAGTTTTTTTAAATAAAACAAAAACGGTTTTGGATATCAATGAAATTCTTTATTCCTGTGAAAGTACGTTCGATGCCATTTTATATGGATTTCGATTTCTTTTGCATGGCCACCACGGGCACGCTTGCAGAAGTCCAGACGCTGAACCCAATTTTCGACGGTTTGCAAGCATAAATCGGCCGATACTGCCGCAATTTCACGTTCGATATTCGTACGAAGTTCATCAATCGTCGCTGGCTTGTTGGCATAGACCATAGACTTGACGTATCCCCACAGGAAATAGTCTAACGGCGTCAAATCGCACGACCGAGGCGGCCAAGCAACTGGACCATTTCGTGAGATAACACGTTCTCCAAACTTGGTTTCCCATAAATTGATTGTGTCACATGCTGTGTGGCTTGTGGCGCCGTCCTGTTGGAACCACATGTTCTCCAAGTGCATATCATCCAATTGGGGCCAAAAATATTCGGTTATCATTGAACGGTAGCGTTTCCCATTCACAGTAACGTGCCAGTCTTGATCATCACGGAAGAAGTACAGCCCAATGACGCCGCCGGCCCATAAACCACACCAAACCGTAATTTTTTCGGGATGCAATGATGACTCATGGAGTACGTGTGGATTGCTGCCTGACCAATACCGCATATTTTGTTTATTGACGAAGCCATTCAGCCAGAAATGAGCCTCATCGCTGAAGATGATTTTTCGATGAAAATCCGAATCATTTTCAAGTTGTTGCTCAGCCCAATTCACGAACATTCGACGCTTCTGGTGGTCAAGCGGCTTCAGTTCTTGCGTCAATTTAATCTTGTAAGGATGTAGGCCAAGATCTTTTCGCAAAATTCGCCACAACGACGTCACAGAGATGCCCAACGCTTGAGAATGACGTGTGAGAGACACATTTGGGCTTTCTTCAACTGAAGCCTCAGCGGCAGCAATATTCTCGATACAACGGGCACTTCTTTGTCTCACTGGCACGGGAACATTTTGTACTGTGCCTGTGGATTCAAATGTTTCCACTAGACGCTCAATTGTTGATCTGCTAGGACGATTATGACGACCATAAATTGGACGTAGCGCTCTTAACGTTGATACCACTGACTCCGAATTTCGGTAGTAAATTTTAATCATTTCGACTCGTTGTTGGCTCGTATATCTTTCCATCATGAAATGGCAAACCTTACTGAAGACAAATGTCTAAAGAGCGGCAAGAAATATGGCGTCGTTTGCTGTCCCTGTCGCTCTACTTTTGTAGCGTCCCTGTTGAAAAACCCTGTATGTGACGTGGCTATGTTTTTGCACTTTGCGTTGTAGTTTTTGGTAAGTTTTCTTAAATGTTTTTATATTAAATTTTGTGTAAATATTAATATTTTGTTTTATGATTGTGTGGTGTTAACATTTTTAGTTCTGTATATGAAATCAAAATGTCAAAAATAGTTTAGAAAGTGTGTTTAAATTAAAAGAAAAGTGAAAAAACCATGTGTCGGTAATATTGCCCACCATAGGTTTTTGTTAAATCGCCCGGACCAAATTGGAAACAACTTCACGCACAGAAAGAAAAATCAACGTGCTGACGAATCTACTTCATCAGATGACCTATCTGATGCAAGTCCTGATAAATGCATTTATTGCTTGAGTCTATTTTCTAAAGATAAGGTAGTAGAAGCACGTGTGCAATGTGTTGTGTGTACAATGTGGGTCCATACAGATTGTTCTGGCAACGAGAACAAATATTTTATTTGCGAATTTTGCAGTTCGTATAATGACAAAACATGATTTTATATAAGTGGGCAATATTAGCCGCACTTTTTTAAAAGGTGCTTCTTTGAGTACCTTTCATTTTTTATTTATGTAGGTATTTACTTTTGTTAAGATTTTTTTTATAATTTATGTTTATAAAGACTGAAAGGGAAATAATTTTTGAGAATTTAAAAAAATTAAATTAATTAATTAATTGTCGGTTTACTTACTTAGTTGGCGATACAGCTCGAGATGAACCTGGGCCTGCTTCCCGCAACCATTTGTGTGTGGGTGTTATATTTTTGCACGAATGCAAGGGACCGACAGTTTTTTGCCGACTCCGAACGGCGAGTTGAGAAGCTCAATCGTGACAAATGGTACTCTTTGATGCTTGTCAGACATTCGAAAGATGTGGCACCGTGAAAAAACTCTTTTAGGTGTTAGACCCGGTCTGGATTGAGAGGAAAGGAGGATGCATAGCCGTAACAGGATGAGCATTTCCCTTTGAGATGGCTCAAGTTTCAAGTTCATCAAATGTACATCGTCGAGTTTCTACTTATGACTTTAGTACCATTAGAGACCCCTCTCCTACTTCGGCTTCAACTTCGTCAATCGCCATCCATTTCTGACTCTTCAAGAGCTTCTTGATTAATTTGACGATAAATAGCCTCGATCTACTATTCATTGTGGTCATGGTTCGAAGAGTTTTCTCCATCAGACTCAGCATTTAGATAATGATGCAAGACTTTTTCCAAACTTAATCCCTGTGGAAATGGAATGGACTTTTCCCAAACATAATCCCTGTGGAAATGGTGAAATAGCTCAGTCATAGTTTAATGGAGAACTTCTGTAGAACTTGGCATAGAATTTTCTTAAAGAATTTTCGAAGTTATTGCGAGCCGATAAGGTTGTAGGAAGTACTGATTTACATGTACTTAAGCCCAAACTTCTTAGTTTTAATGTTTCAATTTTTTACTGTCTTTACACATCCTTTTTATGCAGGAAAAGTCAATGTTTTTGGAGTTGGATGATGAATAATTGAATTTAAGAGTTTTAACAGGCTAGCTTGATATTGTTGTTTGATTTGTATCGTTTCTTTTTTGTACTCCTCTCAGACACAAAGTACTCCCCTGTGAACGTCTAAAAGACTCCCATTCGGATTTTCAAGACGGCAGCACTGATGAGGAACCATTCGGCTATTCCTCGTTTGGCCGTTGTTTATTTTGTAGCCGAGCAGGTATGCTAGGCATTAATGATGACGGTTTTCCCTAAGTTCCTACATATTTCAGAAAAGTCGCAAAAGTGCCAACTGGGAGCTAAAGTAAAAAAACGGCATTATACCAAAGCATATGGTAATTTCCAAAAGTCACTGTACGCGCCCTTTATTTATTGCGTTAAATATTGGGCTTTTGCTTACGTTCCTGTGATCGTGACGGATTCAAATTGAGGCTTGGAAAATAAAAACACGACTTTCGTTGATGGCTCTCCTTTTATTAATGCCCTTGATAAATGCCAGAAACTCTTAGAACTAACATGGATGGTTTCATAAATGTGAAGTTAGTTGCAATTGTTAATTGAACATTTAATTATGAACGATTAAGCAATATGAAACTGTAGATGATGTAACAAGTAATAGGTAGCGTGAACAGTGGCGAAAGCAAAAATGTCATTGGTTTTCCCGAAAAAATTGTTTGGTACACTGCGATAAACTCTGATCCCCGTTTTATTCTTTACTGAGAACAATTTTTCATGCAAACAAAAACAACTGTTATCTAATACGAATATGGTTCAAAGCTATTTCAACAGTTTTGCTAGGGCAGAATTTTTTTTGGAAAATGTGCCAGGAAATTTTCTATGTAAAAGTCTAGCCTTTTTTTCTAGAAAGAAATGTCAGATTCTTTTGGCAATATTTCCAATTTGTTAAAGAATAGCATTAAGGATTTTAAAAATCGTGCGATAGGCTCTTACCTTGAAAGTTTAACAGCGAAAAAAGATTCCAATTATTCCCTTTGGAAAGCCGTAAAAGGCACCAAAAGGCCCAAAATCCCCGCGCCGCCACTTAAAATAAATCAAAATGATGGGCAAGGGAAGATAAAGAAAAAGCGGATATTTTTGCCGCCCATTTGGAAGAAACCTTTAAACCGAACGATGGTCAAGTGGTTCATGACAACATCAACCTCACAAGGATGGTAGTTCCACCATCTGACGATTTAACGCGCAGATCTGCAACGCTTAGAGAACTCGAACGTGAGATCGCGAAACTAAAACCTAAGAAAGCTCCTGGTTATGATTTGATTACCGGAGAAATTCTCAAAGGCTTACCTAGAAGAGCATTTATTAAGCTTCTCCATATTATAAATGCTGCACTCAGATTAAAACACGTGCCGAGCCAATGGAAAGTTGCGGAAGTCATTATGGTTTTAAAACCAGGAAAACCGTCATATGAAGTAAAATCATACAGACCAATCTCGCTTCTTCCAGTCGTATCAAAAATTTTCGAGAGGATATTACTAAGGCGTCTCCAACCGGTTATAGAAGAAAATAATCTAATCCCTGACCACCAGTTTGGGTTCAGAAGTAAGCATTCGACAATTGACCAGGTGCATAGAATTACTAACGTAATCGAAAAAGCACTAGAAGAAAAAAAGATATGCTCAGCCGTATTTCTTGACGTCTCGCAAGCCTTTGATAAGGTGTGGCACGATGGCTTGAAATGCAAATTACGACAAGTACTCCCCGTGTACCTATACGAGATTTTGGATTCATATCTCGGAAATAGACTCTTCCGTGTTAGAAATGGAAACGAATACTCAGAGCTCAAAAAAATTTCGGCCGGCGTACCGCAAGGAAGCGTTCTGGGGCCGCTTCTTTATCTGTTATATACTCGTGATATACCGAAAGAAGATGGCACTATGCTTGCTACGTTTGCCGACGACACCGCTATCCTAGCAGTAGGTAAAACAATCGAGGAAACGACTGCCAAACTGCAAAACGCATTGAATAAAGTAAATGAATGGACGAGGGACTGGCGGATCGCCCTTAACGGAACTAAATCTGTTCACGTGAATTTCACTTATAGAAAAATTAATGACTTGCCAATTTTTATAAATTTTTATAAACAAGCAAGTGCTAAAGCCGGTGTGGTCCTACGGTATACAACTTTGGGGTTGTACCAAGAAAACAAATGCCAATATTTTACAGACCTTTCAAAATAAAGTGCTTAGAGAAATTGTCCAAGCACCGTGGTATGCTAAAAACGACGATATCCACAGGGATCTCGGAATTCCGACAATCGAAGCTGAAACTAGAAGCTTCGCGCGAAAACATAGAAACCGACTAATCGGACATGTTAATAATACAGTCCTACTTATTTTGGATGAGAGCAATTTATTGCGCCGACTACAAAGAACAAAACCTTTCGACTTGGCGAGATAAGGATTAACCGCGTCTAAATTGCGGAACATGCAGGATCTTTCATTGGAAAGTAACCTGCCAAACGTTTATATTTCGTGATAGAAAAATTGCTTGATAAGTAGTATAACTTAGTTGCAGTATCTAACAAATTTATATCGAAGGGAGGTGTTTTTGGTCAGTAAGAATCTGACACTACTATGAGCACGCGCTTGCTATTCTCATAGTGTCTATGGAAGATTTTCACCTACCCTCGGGAAAAAAAAAAAAAAAAAAAAAAAAAAAAAAAATATTTCCAAAATTTCCGGCTTTTTCCAAAAAGTTGTAATTTTATTGCAATTTTAAGTTATTTCAGTTTTAATAGCTAGACTTGGTAGTATTCGGAGAAAACCGAAAATAAAATCAGTCTTGAACTAGACGTTATTTTACTCGATTAAGAAACGTTGCCCTTCGATATAAGCCGAGTGATCTCCATCACCTCTTTTGTGCATCCAGGCTCTTTTAATCAAATTTTTCATCACATTTGCGCATATTTACATCTCTATTTCATCGGTAATGGCACGTATGTTGGCTTGAGTGCTTCAATTTACTGGGAGAGAGTATAGAGAGAGGTATAGACCTTTTCATTCACATGGTCCCAGAGAAAGAAGTCGGACGGTGTTCAATCGCACGATTTAGGAAGACTTATTTCGATCACCATTTCGAGAAATGACTCGGCAAGGAGACTTTTCTAGCAAAGGATTAGTTTTCCCACTTGCGTGGCATTTATGGCCTTGCTGGAAATAAACATCCATACTTTCGAGTTCCGTCCATAACAGTTCATTGATCTTGATCCGATAGGGCAATCCATCTACGGTAGCAGTCGAAACCGCTTCATTTTCATTTATTGAGCCACAATAACACGTAAAAAATATCCTGTTGAATCAATTCCTTAGGAGAGTAGGGAAATCCCTCCAGTCGTCAGGATAATATAATAAAGGAGGGCGTCCACCCAAATTCACCTTGTAATGTTGCCAACAGTGTTTAATTTTTATAGGAGTGTAACTTAATTTTGCTTTTGTTTTATTGATGTAAAGGGTGATTCATTTAGACTTGTTTTTTTTTTCAATAGATTTTTTTACAGATCACGCGTAATTGGCCTCATGGTGTCGGGTTATTCTGATTCAGTATTGTTTGACAAATCATCATGGAAAGGATCACACCTCAACAATGTCTCCAAATTAAGCTGTATGTATTATGAAAATTAGCGTTCTGTGAAAAATGTTTTTCGTACGCTTCGAGCAACATATGGTGTACATCATCGACCTTCTGTGTCCGTTATTGCCTTTACCATCCGCAAACTCGAGTCTCAGTGTACGTTATTGGATAAGACGGGACTGAATAGACCACACACATCCAGCCCGTAGTGAATGTGGCTAAAGATCGTGACCAATCGATTCGACGCCGATCTTAACATATGGGCTGATCGCATTCGACCACTTGGCGAATTTTAAAGGAGCATTTTGGTTTAAAGCCTTACAAAATCCAACTCGTTCAAGAATTGAAGCCGCCAGACTTGAATTTACGCTTAAATTGAGAAACAACGCGGTGGTCGCGTTTCGGACCTGTAAACTGGCCACTTAGGTCGCGTGATATCACACCTTTAGACATTTTTCTTTAAGGTTATATGAAGTCAAAAGTCCACGCCGATAATCCAGCTACAATCCAGGATTTGGTAGCCAACATAACTCGCGTAATTCGGCAAAAACCGGTCGCAACGCAGTGATCCAAAATTGGACCTTCAGAATGGACCATGTACGGCGTTGTCGCGGGCAACATTTATAGGAAGTAATATGAAAAAGTAAATGTCAGACACTGTTCCTTCAGGCCATAATAGAGTTGTGTCGTTCCGGACATGTATAGGTCCAGGAACTAGTTCCTCTGTCGGAACTAGTTCCTTTCGTACCACAAAGTGAACTTAAACATGTCCATAGTTCCAGGTCCAACTTCAATAACAACACTGAAAGCGAACATGTCTCAGTGTTCAAAGAAAAATCAAATATGTGAGCAAACTCATACATACATACCATAGCAATAGCAAAGGTCGCACGATAATAAACAAGAACCAGTTTATGCACACTGATATGTAGTAAAAGGGGTGACGAATAATGTCCGAAAATATTTGTAAGACAGAATAGGTAGCTCATGAAGGAACGAACGAACGAATAGACGAGAACGATTACCGTATACATAAATCGGTCTCTTTTCTTAATAGTTCCTTTAGCTCCATGGACATGATATGTAGTTCCATGGACATGATAGTTCCATGGACATGTTAGTTCCATAGGACATGATTGGAGTTCATAGTTCCATGGACATGTTAGTTCCAGTTCTTTTCTTCGTAGTTCCGTGCGTATTATGTTCGTATTCGTAGTTCACTTAGTTCCATACTCCATAGTTCTTTTTTTTGTAGTTCCGTAGGAAAGAGTATTTTTATTTCAATGGCTTGTATTCTTCTGTTGGCTAAATGGTAATTTTACATTTGCGTTTGGTTTTTTTGATTTGAAATAGATTTTGAGTTGAGTTGCATGTTTTGTTTTTACATGATCAAAACAAAATTATTTCTGCTTTTTTAGTTCCGGGAACTAGTTCCGATGAGAAAAAGAATCGTTCCAGGAACTGTTTTGCGCAACTCTAGGCCATAATAAAGTTTCTAAAGCAGGTCTTAATGAATCACCCTTTATAAACATGGATTATTACTCTTATTGAAAGTGCATTAGAGAATAAATATGCTGCATTGAAAAACTGTATGTTATATACAGGGATAGTATTTTGCTTACTTTGCCTCTTTTTTTTACTTAGTCGGAAGATAGTATCGACTTTACACAAACACGTTATGTATTTTATTTTGCCTTTTTTTGCCTTTTTATACCATTATTGCCTTTTTCTGCCTTTTTGCATATTTTGCTTTTTTCTCAAAGTTTGTTCGCGAAAAAATAATGCTCGTATGTATGCATGTTCATCTGTGCAAACATTTACTTCTTGCATTTCAATTTAAAACGTCTAGTCTCTGGGGAGACTTAACATGGAAATATCGTATACTAGCGAATACCCTGCGTGTGTTGCTACGCTTTATAACAAATACATATTAACAGCGTTGCCGCCACCAAAAGTGTCCCTGCCCTACGATTACTGATCTTATGTATGTATGTATGTATGTTTGCACATATCTACCCGCTTTGGTTTGAAAATTTTTATTGCTTGTGTGCACTCATAAATATGCATGTACATGTGTAAGTCAAATTTGGTCAAAATGAGATAAATATGAGCATCATTCGATTGCAAATTTTATGTATTATGTTTGGTAAAAGCTGTATCAATCTATTGCACACACAAATGGTAAAAAGGGCAGTGCAAAGTAGCCTTACTGTATGTTACATAGTGCAAGGTTTATTTAGTTTTTCCCTCTACTGAAAAATGTTTGACTTATACTCGTTCTATCGCCCACCATAGAAATTGAAAAATATTTTCCAGAAAGTACCGTCAAATATTGATGTAAATAATGTTGAGAGTTTTAAATGGGCTCCACTCATTTCAGCTGAAGTAGAAAGGTCATTTAGCTCCTTCAAGACACTTCTAAGAGACAACCGGAAAAGATTACGAGTATTACTAGAAAATAGTAGTTCAATGCTACTATAATAATTAAATGTGTATTTACGTTCTTTTTTCTTCTTTTTTAATAAATGCCTTTTTTGCCTTTTTAAGTCTTTTGTTTTGCCTTTTTTTAATTTTTTAGGTCAACAAAATCCTAACCCTGGTTATATAGTATTCACCCTCGCTGTAATTCTATCATCAATGTTATTATTATCACTAAGTGTGTACCTTTTTCATTATTTTAAAACCCACATTGGCAACTTGTGTTGTGACCATATCAATCTCTATATATCTGCTTAATCATGTCTACAAATAAAAAGAAATGAAAATGTATCATAGGAAATAAGGGATTTTTTTTTATTAATATAGACACCTGTTCGAACATGTATCCTCTATTTCCTCACGGATAAAAAAAAAAGGAGAGAAGACAAAAATTACAAAAGAAAGACATAATGATAACAACAACCAAAGGAAACCCCTATCAGGGTGTATTTAACGCTTTAGTGATGACGAAGACAGTGTCTCCAGAGGAAAATGACTTTGACTTCTCATTCTCATCATTTAAGTAATTTCAAAATGCTCAAGTAAAAGCAACCCACCCGGTCTATCGTCGACATTTTGCAGAAAACGTTCACAAAGATAGGCGAAAAGTTGTTGTACTATAATGAACAAAAGCATCTTATCCGGATTTGCGTTTTCTTTACTTTTTTTCTTTCTTTCAGCGAACCCCTTTAAGTCTGTGCAAGTCATCTTTGGATAGTAGGCACTCTTGAGTGTTCATCTTAACTGTTTTATAGGGCATCACATTCTTTTGCATCATTTAACTTAACTGTAGATAACAATATCTTAATATGATACGATGGTGTATATTCATTTAAATATTTTGTATTCATTTTGCTTTAAATAAACTTAATACAAAACCACGTTCGGAAAGGACACATTAGTTACACTAACTCACCCCCACAATGAGGTGGGTGACTTTAAACTAAAAAAGGAAGGACTATCGAAATATCTAAGCAAATAGATAGATAGATTTCAAGCAGACCTTCAATGAAACGTTCTAGGATTGTACAAGAAGGGCCTACATTTCTACTCAAAGGTAGCACGCAGTCTTTTTACGATATCAATGTCCTTTATTATTTTTATTGAAGGGTGAGATGGACCGCGATCTTAAGATCTATTGTGCCCACTTACATGTCCTAGATGAAGGAATATCCCCTTCGTCATTATTCATGTTGGAACTAGTTAAAGAAAGCACCTAGTCTTTTTAATCTACACACGCTTAAGGGGATATGAATACCCATATAATGTTTACACATATGTATGAATAACAAAAAGAAGGCTGCACCTTATCCAGACTAAGAAAACGCAATACGCAATACTTCTGGGTTAATACCCCAGATTCCACAAGAAGTATGTTCTCTGATTGGCAAGATCTGCATAAGTCTTCATCTGAGAAACCTGTAGCTTCCCTAGATGTCCCTTGACCTTACAAGACCCCATAAAGAACGCAATCAGGATGCGGAGTTTGTTTGTGAAGGCCAATATACAAGCTTTGAATCTCTTCAAGTTATAATTACCCAAAACTTTCTTCGCTTGTCCTAGACCCTGGGTTTTTGTCCAGGACTTAGTCTTGTCCAGTATTCTTTCCCCGGGTGACTTGGTACCCAGTAGATGATAACGTTGCTTCGCCCGCCCAGTTTATTACTTACTTAGTTGGCGCTACAGCTCGAGGTGAACCTGGGCCTGCTTCTCGCAACCATTTGTGTGTGCGTGTTATATTTTTGCACGAATGGAAGGGACCTACAGTTTTTTGCCGACTCCGAACGGCGAGTTGAGAAGCTCAATCGTGACAAATGATACTCTTTGATGCTTGTCAGACATTCGAAAGAGGTGGGCACTGTGAAAAACTTTTAGGTGTTTGCGGCGGGATTCGAACCCAAGACCGCTGGCTCAGTTGTCCGACGCCCAGTTTATTAAGTTAAGGTATTTCCAGGCAGTTCTAGATTTGATTATCTGAGCTCCGACTCCGATTACCTTGATAGCTGCTTGGTGTCTTTTATACCACTCCTGCAACCATTCCTTCCTCAGTTCTTGAGCCATCCATATATTTTTAATAGAATGGGGACTCAGCATGTGGATTCTAGAGGCATTACTGCACTCTTTCTAGAGCTCTTGTGCCGTAATGAACCTGATCATATAACAGTATTTTCTGTGTCCGAGACTATAAAGCTTAATATTGTTTTTGTTTGCACAAAATACTTGCTGCTTATACAGAAGACCAGACATTCCCATCTCTACGTATGAGCTAGGACTCCATCCAGTGTAGAAGATTTGTGTGTATGGTCGGTCTCTTACGCTACAACCGCGTGGGGCAAAATCAATGACCCTACACCGGGCGGCTTCGATTCACCTAGTGTAGATTTCGTAGTTAGGAGACCATACTTGGCTAGCAGATTCAAGCAAGCGCCTTACGAAGGAGATGTATAAGGAGCTTAGACCAACGCTTCACAAAATCGAGCGCAGAGTTGGCTCTGCCAATAATTCTATGGATATGGGAGCGGAAGTTGAGTTCACTATCGCAGGTAACACCCAAATCACATAATGAGGTTACTATTATTAATAAAAAATTAAGTTTAAAAAACTAAAACCCGACTACCGGAAAAACCAACTAAAAAGTACGAAACAAGATGAAACGAAACAATGATTTTCAGAGTTTAGCTGTGGTCGCATGCCGCTTTGTCCAATGAATGCGTAATTATATAAATACGCTATTATAATTGCATGCGACCATGGCTGTACTCTGAAAATTATTGTTTCGTTTCATCTTGTTCCCGGATAAAAACGAATCCAACGACACCTCATTTGTTGAAATCGGTTCCATAGTTTAGGCTATACACGGTGACATCCTTACATACATACATACAAACCCAGCCCGTTAAAATCATAACCCTTCCTGCGTAGTCGGGTAAAAAGAGGAAAAGTTTGTATGTAAGAGGTAATCTCTGAAACTTCTGAACCGATTTCAAAAATTCTTTCACTAATAGAAACCTATGCTAACCCGAATTGCTATAGGCTATTTTTTGTTTTGATTTAGGAAATTTATTGAGGTTGACCCATATAATATGTATTCACTACTAATTCATTAAAATATGAATTGTAAATGTTGCATGAAGTCTATACATTTACGCCTTTAACCTTTTTTTAATTATACCTACATCAACTTCATTGCTATTCTCAAAAGCGCACTAGTAGAGAATGCAATCCCGAGATCCCGAATCCCGGGATCCCGGCCATTTTTTGGTCCCGAAAATCCCGGGATTATAATGCCCAAGCAACGAAACTGAAGTAGTGAAAACTATTAAAAGAGAAATGGTTCTTTCTGAGCGTGGAGGCTTAGAACGAGCGTTCCAATATTTATTGTCAATTCCTCCAACAAGTATTGAACCAAAGCGTGCATTTTCTGCTGCTGCACGCCTTGGATATAAAATAAGGAGCAGACTTGGAGATAAAACTTTCGATTCCTTATTTCATACTATAAAAACGATTAATATGCTAAATAATATGTTGTATTATTTCTCATTTCTTTTCTTTATTTTTATTTTTTTTTTTGAATTCTAGTTTTTTGTCTAATTACTGTTTTATTTTGTTGAAATACTATTTTTTTACTATTATTTTGCTTTTGAGTTGATTTTATTTTAATAGAATTTATCAAACTTTTGTTTTTTTTTTTCAAATATTTTTGTTAATATAATAACCATTATATAAAATAACCATATTTTTTTATTATGCTGATGAATTTTTAATTTTTTGTTTTGTTTTAGAAAGGTGTTTTGTGGTTTCTTGCCTTAAAAATCACTCAAGCTTTAAGATATAATATTGATTTTGAAATAAATGAAATGGCTGTACATGATAAAAAGAGATTATTTAATGTTTAAAAAGAATATTTATCGATAAATACATAGTATTTAGATGCCTCATATTATCTTTTTGTGTGTCTTAAATCTAATACATATAAAGGAACTCTATGGAACTATGAACTCGATTTCTTTTGCATGGCCACCACGGGCACGCTTGCAGAAGTCCAGACGCTGAACACAATTTCCGACGGTTTTCAACCATATATCGGCCAATACTGCTGCAATTTCACGTTCGATATTCGTACGAAGTTCATCAATCGTCGCTGGCTTGTTGGCATAGACCATAGACTTGACGTATCCCCACAGGAAATAGTCTAACGGCGTCAAATCGCACGACCGAGGCGGCCAAGCAACTGGACCATTTCGTGAGATAACACGTTCTCCAAACTTGGTTTCCAATAAATTGATTGTGACATTCGCTGTGTGGCTTGTGGCGCCGTCCTGTTGGAACCACATGTTCTCCAAGTGCATATCATCCAATTGGGGCCAAAAATATTCGGTTATCATTGAACGGTAGCGATTCCCATTCACAGTAACGTGCCGGTCTTGATCATCGCGGAAGAAGTACGGCCCAATGACGCCGCCGGCCCATAAACCACACCAAATGATGACTCATGGAGTACGTGTCGATTGCTGCCTGACCAATACCAATACCAATACATTCAGCCAGAAATGAGCCTCATCGCTGAAGATGATTTTTCGATGAAAATCCGAATCATTTTCAAGTTGTTGCTCAGCCCAATTCACGAACATACGACGCTTCTGGTGGTCAAATCGGCTTCAGTTCTTACGTCAATTTAATCTTGTAAGGATGTAGGCCAAGATCTTTTCGCAAAATTCGCCACAACGACGTCACAGAGATGCCCAACGCTTGAGAACGACGTGTGAGAGACACATTTGGGCTTTCTTCAACTGAAGCCTCAGCGGCAGCAATATTCTCGACACTACGGGCACTTCTTTGTCTCACTGGCACGGGAACATTTTGTACTGTGCCTGTGGATTCAAATTTTTCCACTAGACGCGCAATTGTTGATCTGCTAGGACGATTATGACGACCATAAATTGGACGTAGCGCTCTTAACGTTGAGGCCACTGACTCCGAATTTCGGTAGTAAATTTTAATGATTTCGGCTCGTTGTTGGCTCGTTTATCTTTCCATCATGAAATGGCAAACCTTACACTGAAGAGAAATGTCAAAAGAGCGGCAAGAAATATGGCGTCGTTTGCTGTCCCTCTCGCTCTTTTGTAGCGTCGCTGTTGAAAAACCCTGTATAAAAATCTCATGATTTTTATGAAATTTTTTGTGTATATTTGGTAGGTATGAGAGTTCTTTGTTAAGTATATTTCATCCCGCTAGGTGGCGCTGGAGTCAAGTTATTAACAACTTCTATATTTAAGGACCAAAAATGGTTATATTCAAAACATATGTTGGTTCAGTGCAAAAAGAGAAAATTATAAAATCTGGACCCGATAGGTGGCGCTGGAGTCAAGTTATTAACAACTTCTATATTTATGAACCAAAAATACTCATATTTAAAATGTATGTTGGTTCAGTGCAAAAAAAAAGAGAAAATTGTAAAATCTGGACCCGCTACGAGGCGCTGGAGTTAAGTTATTAGATCTACATTTATATACCATAAAAATGAATGTATGTATGTTTGCCTTTTATAGACTCGGAAACTACCCAAACGATTTTGGTAAAAATTTTAGCGTACGATTTTCTTAATATAGAAAACAACATAGCATCAGTGCGGTTACTCAACAACCGGTGGTTTCGGGACCTGTCATACAAAATTTAATTTCAGGTGAAATGTGAATCATTTTGGTCAATTAATATAAACAGACAGACAGACAGATAGATAGATAGACAGACAGACAGACAGATAGACAGATAGGCAGGCAGACAGGCAGACAGACAGACAAACAGACAGACAGACAGACAGAAGAACAGGACATGATAGATAGATAGATAGATAGATAGATAGATAGATAGATAGATAGATAGATAGATAGATAGATAGGTAGATAGATAGATAGATAGATAGATAGATAGATACATAGGTAGAAGAAATGGAAATCGAAGTTAAAAATAGAGCAGCAGTGATTGCTTCCTACTATGTACTTCCCTTCTATCATACCCGAATAACTATGTGCGCGGGCAAATTTTGAAAAGATATGTGGAGCGAAGCGCACCGGGTTACAGCTAGTAAAATTTATAAATAAATGTATACTTAAAATTGTTATTTAATTTTTATGCAATCCCAGGATTACCCCGGGATCCCGGGATTAGCATTTTCGAATCCCGGGATTGAAAAAAGTTCCCGGGATTGCAATCCCTTCGCACAAGGTTCTTGAAAGGGCATGTTATCATTATGTTTATATTATTTCTGTAGTAGTATGTAGGTACCATTTGCGGCTTTCGCATTTAACCAATCTTAACAAATCAGGTGTCAAAAGAAAGAACATTCCATGTAGCAGTGACGAAAAACACTTTAACTTTATAAATAATTTCCCCCGTATGATTTCCATGGGAATTCCATGAGTTGACAGATGGACATCATATGGGAAGTTTTGGATTTTAGGGGTTGGATTTTCTCTCGCGAGAGTTCTCGCACGGGTACACTACACCACACGACTGCACTCACTAAATAACTGTATATCGATTTTTGGTATAGTAATTCATTCCATGGTTCGATGGACTACAACTACCAACCTGAAGCTGATAACATGTTCTTTCATAAATCTTTAACTTTTCTCACACATTTCACGTAATCAACATTGTAACTGTGATTCTGTCTCACAATTAATAATCAAAATGCGGGTAGGAATGAAACAATTACAACACTTTACTTTTGTGCCAGCTAAGAGTGTTTTGTTATTGTTGGACTCATCGTTCCTCACCTTTCTTTTCATTAAGAAAATGCCAGAGTCAGCTTTATTTATTGCTTACTACCTCAATGCCCCATTAGACACGATGACAATGACGACCGACGTGGAGGACGATGAGATGGATGAAGGCTACGCCAAAAAGCGAATCGTATACCGTCGCGTCGGCAGCCTTCTCGACTATTTCACAGAAATAAAGACAAAACCATTTTGTTATAAGGCCAAGAGTTTGTTTTAGGATACACAACGCATACCTCCTCTATTAGTTCGTAATTAAGGGGGATGACTAATTCACATTTTCCTTTTGCCTCGTTTTCTCGTTTACACACTCGCCAAGTTGTTTTTGTTTGTGCGGCACCAAGCCAAAGGACAAAAAACGTGACATAAAAGATATTTTCATTACGGCGAAGTAGTTGTAAGCATCATTTGTGATTTCGTCCTTGGGATGTTGACGAAAGTGATTACTAGGTTCTAATTAGAGTTGAATTTGTTGAAAATCGGTGTCGCTGTGTAGACGAAACCCTGTTCGGTGGATGCTTCCTCCTTAGAGGTTCAACAGCCAGTTATGCTTTTATGATTATCTAAAGCGGTACTCGCATTGTGAAGGATAAAGTAATTAATAGCTTACGGCTTTATGAGCGGCGAACAAGGAAATTTTAAACTCTTTCTAAGACGCAATAGAATTCAATATTGATTTCTGTACGAAACTTGGCATGAACCTGAAGATTGCAGATTTAATATTTGAATTTTGAAAAAAATTGGACAGAGAAAACAGTTTCTTGTAAAAGTATCTTTGTAATTTCTCGAAGTTACCAAATGTCTAAATATTGTATTTGAGGGAAATATTTATTAAAATATTATTCCGGTGAGCTTATCGAAAACATTCAACGATTCTAATGTCTGTCGACTTTGGCGGATATCATTTCTATCTTAACCCTCACACGTTCTTTATTAACCGGGATTAATATGGGCACTTTCATTTTATCATATCTTGGATACTCTCGAACTAAATGTCTTTTCATTCAGACTCAGTGACTTAATTGATGTATTTCGAAAAATATTAAAAAAAATAAATTTTGACAGTTTTTCGACTCATTTTTCGTCAAATTGTAGGCTTGCCACCCGTCCTCCTTTGAGGAGGACAGGCCTCCTTTGTAAGGTGATGTCCTCCGTCCTCCATAAAAAGAAAAATGTCCTCCACACACATAATTACTAAAACAAAATCTAATTCCTTTCACTTCTCAAAGAGTCAAAGAGTACGATTTTTATGATGACGCCAAGATAGGGTTACCAGATAGAAAATGACGAAAAGCGGGACATCGCGAGACAAAATATGTTTTTGAAAAATATAATTCCAGTGTAAAAAAAGTGAAGTAAAAAAGATAAAGCAAATTAAGCATGTCGCATATTCAGGACCTCCTTTGCTTTTTGTTAACCACTCGAAATACTTTTCAGACAATTTAGGTACTATTGTACGCAAACGAAAAAAATTTGTAAATAATTTGTAAACAAAAACTGACAAAGGACAGACAGCATCACAAATCATATACTGACAGATGAAGGAAAACGTTTGCGCGTGAAGTGATATGTAGGTCATTGAGTAGATGCGTTCGGCTTTGAAAGGATTTTGAACTTCAAAGGGATGTGTTCACAGAGAATCTTTTTAAAAATATGTAATGAAAATATTATAACAGTTTTAAATTGAATGTTTTCTCTTTTTGAATTTAACTTAATAAGGGGACAGAGGTTTGTTCAGGGGGGACAAATAGCATTTTGGTATTAAAAAGGGGGACGTCTGGTAACCCTACGTCAAGAGCAATAATGAGCTTCTCAAATTATCGAGAGCCAATGAAAAATACATTAATTTCGCTATTATTCTGACAAGTTTATTTACTCAAGCAAATGAAGAAGCATTTTTGTTTGTTTTTTTTTTACTTTTTGTATCTTTTTCGTCTATTTATTTATCCGTTTTTCATTGAATTGTTATTTTATTATTATTATTTATTTTGTAATAATTGGGCAATATACGCATTTTAAGTTTTAAAAAAACTTTTATTTTTTTTAAGTCCTCCACGAGATTTTCTAGAAGGTGGCAAGCCTACAAACGTACCTTATTAACCCAGGTTAATATTTTAACTTTTGTATGAAAAAATTCTAAATTTTTCCTATAGTTCTTACTCTTTTTTAGGAAAACATACATACATGATACATGCAGGGCCACCCTATCCTCAGGGCTAAATGGGCTATAGCCCCAGGGCGCAAGCCTTTTGGGGGCGGCATTTTTTATTGATGTTATATTTTTTTGTTATTATCTATTAGTAATTTAGTTACCTTTTAGCAATTTTTATTCAAAATCTTTTCATAGCAAAAATAACTAAATAACCTGTTTTAAATGAAATGGAAATGTCATATCATTCATTTCTTTGTTTTGGAGTTTGGTAATAAATATTCATGGGTTTCTTAGAATTTTTCCGGTCACTTATCCTCGTGCTCGTATAGTGTATCATTGAAATACGTTCGGTTTTGATTCGGTTCGCACCAGTTTTCTTCCAGGTGTCAGACGTACTCAAGCTCAGCAGCGCCGTCTTCGTGAAATGGCTGGCTTCGTGAACCGTCGTTGTCTTTAAAAAGACCTCTCTACTGACATCAGTGATATCACTGTTGCAAAAGACATCACAGCCTTCCATCCTTGTGTCTTATTTCACTACATGCTTCAATTTCGGTGAAACGTCTCAAGAAACCGGTTGTTTGTGATTTAACTTATTTGGTCCGGTCACATGCGCTCACAAAACTACGAATATCTACGAAAAGGTACGAAACCCCATTCGCGTACGAAAAAATGTCGTAGATTTTTGTAAAAGAGAGAGCACAAAATTTCCGCATGCTCCGCATTTTATCACCAGTAATTTCTTTGGGCAGATTTATGAAAACTGTCAAATCACATACATTTTTAATTTTTCGTTGTTCAACGCGTTCGTTTACTTTTTCGGAATTTTCTTTGAGAATTTCACCCCTACTCTTCGAAAATTGACGGAAAACGAATATTTGGTGCGAAAAGTACGCGAACGGACCTATTCTTCTAGTCTGCTTATTTCAGCTTCGACGCAGTGTTTTTTTACGATTCATTTTATCGTATTTCTAAACTAGCTGATCCGCTTGCACACGAACAGTCGCATCACTCACATTTTCAACTATTTGAACCATGATATTACGAACAAAATGAAATAAAATCCCCGTACAAAATGCATAGAAAATCGATCCGTTCTCGAGTTATGCGTGCACACACGGACGTCATCCTATTTTATATAGATTCTATAGAAATCTTTACTTCGTAGCGTTAATTTTTAAAATAATATTTTATTATATCGTGTAGCAGGGCTAATCATGGAATACAAACGTTAAAGTTATCTGGCTTCGCCAATCGTAAATTAGAGCAAGAGAGAGAATGTTTCCTGGAAAAGGCGTTTCTTTTTTTTTTTGCTTACTATACATTTTGTTGTTGTTCATATATCTATTTTTTTTAAATTTTGTATGAATTTAGGATTTTTGTTTAGTGTAATGGTAATAAATTGACTTTTTCTTGTTCTTACACTTTTGTATAAATTTGCCGGTAACCTCGCTCCTGCTAGCCTTCCCGGGTATTTCCTTACGGAGAGGGGCGCATTATTTTTAGTAGCCCACGGGCGACGAATATCTTAGGACGGCCCTGCATACATTCATGCATACGAGTTTGTATATATATAAACATATAAATATTTATGCACATTATGTATATACCGATGTTTTTACATATGAGTATGTTGCACATACAGTTTCAGTTGGGTGGTATCTGCAAGCTACATGTTTAAATTTGTGAACGAAAGAAACCTATTTGTTGTTTATTACATTTCAGTATCTCTACACTGAGAAAAAAACTAAACCCATTCGTGTTTAAACTAAACACAAATAAATATGATTTGGCGCCAAAATGGTTTTTGTTTAATTTAAACATGAATTACTTTGTTATTTTTAATCATAATTTTAGATAGTTTTTGATAGAATCAACTTGTTTTCTATTTGAAATAAACATATTCAACGTAAATTTTATAAGCAGATGCTTATTTGAATCAAAATGATTTCTATTTCAGACTAACAGAATCAAAATTAAGAAAATTAAATAGAAATCTATTTAACTTTATATTAAAATATTTAAATTTGTTAAATATGTATTCTTTTAATTCTAAGGGAATTCTATTTGGGAAAAATAAATAGAAATCACTTTAAATTAAAATCTGTAATGGTTTAAATATATACATACATACATATGTATATGTATATATGTAATATATATTTTTTTAATTTTGTTGATTTATTTGGTTTCCACCTTATACAAAATTCGTGCCCATTTTTTGAACTCAAGAAAGAACTGGATCCTGGAAAAAGAGGTTCTTATATGCGACATAAAAAAAACAGATTTTCTTTTAATTTAACTGATTTTATTAATTTTTTACAAAAACTTATTTCTCAAGTAATATCTTCCGTTATTAATTTGATACAAATGTAAGGTAGGACTTGTAAAATATAATATGAAGCATCGAGTATGCTAAATTTTTTCTTCCTTCAGCATCTCCGAAACGAGCTGTTGGAGTAATCACAGTATTAAGCAAGCTGGAAGCTATATAATCAACACAATCTGCAAATAATACCTAAATGTCAAAAGACAAAACTTATACGTTTAATTGAACACGGAGCTGCATACCTTTGTTTGAGATTTGCTTACAAGATGCAAATTGTTCCCTCGATTTCGCGTCTTTTATGTTCTGGCCGTAATATTCCAAAATTTTGTTAGTTGCACTTGTTAGTTTTAATTCGAACTACAATTATTGAACAAATACATACTACTAAAAATATCACACATACATAGTTAATAGTTAAGCACAACTTATTCACGTTCACATTCCACTGGTGTATATTTGAAACTGAATAAAGCAATAACAAATTATGGTACATTTACAAATCATGTTACATTTAAACACGTTTATAGTCAATTTAAATATACATCTGTTCGAATAATTAATTTCCAAACGTTTTCAATATAATTCTGTTTAAAACAAGCTCATTCATGTTTTCTCAAACATAAACTTATTTGAGTCAAACATAGCCCTATTTTAAATGATCTTGTATTCGTTTTTGAAACGAAATTTTACTTAACTTGCTTATGGTTAGATCAAATAGAAATCCATTTGAATATTTCAATACAAACTGATTTTAATAGAATTGTATTTAAAGTAAACTCTTTCATATTTTATGGATAATATCAAACATGAACTAATTTAAGTTAACAAATATGTATTTAAAATATTTGTTAATTCAACACCAAACATGTATTTGTTTGATTAAACCAAAATTTAGTTTACATTTTTCATTTAAGCGACATGTTTAAACACGGAAAAGTTAAACATGCTTCTATTTGATTTTTTTATTGTAAATTTCTCTCAGTGTATGAACATGCATAGGTAAGGTACTATGTACAGTACATTGTACATATTACATTTATAGATTAGTAGTTTCGAACTTCGTCATTGTTAAACTACGCACTTAGGCTTCCTTCACTGTATGCATTCGTGTTGCTCTTTTCAATTATTTTTTTTTTTTGCTGATAACATAATATGAAGCAAGAACCTCAAATTTTTTGGCCACCTGAAGATTCTTCCTGAGAAGCATCATCAGGCAAAAATGGCTAGAAGGTCTAGGTATTGTGTTCAATTTGATCAATTGGAATACCTAAAATGCATTGTTTAGTGTTACTTTGCCCACATTTCGAGGAATTCGAGTTCTTCTAGTTATTGTAGGCGTACAAAAATGCTCCCTCAACTCTTCAGGAAACTTTTTGCGGTGACTCGACTTCACAGTCTCAGACAATCGTATTATTGGACCGGAAGGATATGTATGCCCCTAAGTCAGCTACATATGTATACGTATGCATTTCTATGATGTTGTGAAATAGAGCCAGCGGTTTGTTTTCACCTTAGTTTTGTTTTGACCAGGCATTTGATTCATCACATCCACACCTCCTTTTGTTAAAGACTGTATGCTATTTTCTTCACCATCAGAATGAAGTGCATCAAGAATCGATTTCAGGTATTGTTGTTGTACTTCGTGTGTCAATCTTGAAGAAAAATCATATCATGTATCGAATCGCACATCCTACATCTACCTTTATAATTGTATGTGATGTGTCAATATTTTACATGGATAGTGCCCACACTTGAAAGAAATTTAAATTTTAGGTACTTTGATCCATTTTCACACAAATAAAATTCACAAGTGAATATGATTGTCAAACGAATTTGATGAGAACATTCGCTCAATTCACATAAAATCTAATTTTCCAATCTAAATCATACTAATGGGGGAATACTTTCCAGGTGCACGAAAAATATAATTTACGATTTTTTTTTAAAAAAACAACAAAGAACAATTAAAAGGAAGACCATAGACCATAGAGCCCATAGAGAGAGGAAGGGAATAAAAATATTAACCTGGGTTAATAAGGTACTGATTAAGGGGCAAAAGTTGTCGCCCGTATGAGGGTTAAACTAGATTATCAGATGCAGATCAATTATCTGCCATGTGAGTAACTCGACCTCTATTACATATAAGTAGGTTATTACTAATAATATATTCAGAAAGTGACTCACCCCTTTTGTTGTTGTCGCTGCTACCCCAGATGGTGTTGTGGGCATTGGCTTCGCATCCCAGAACGAGATGCCAGTTGCGACGGCGGCACTCTTCGATCAGCTCCTGTACCGGAACAGGAGGGACCGCATCTATGTCTCCGGGAAAGTAGGCAGAGCCACACATGAACTCCTGTGGCCCATTTTCCTGAGGACTTTGGATGATGGCTGCCACAAGGTCTCTGGAGTTAAACTCTGGAATGAGAAGATATTTAATTTTTGAGCTGATCATTAGATATACATTAGATACATATTCTACTTTTCTCTTACTGTTATTGAGTCCAAAAATATTACCCTTTATGGCCCAAGATTCCTGTATTAGTCCTAGGGCGATGTTCTCTTTAGCACATCGTTGGTTAAAAGTGTCCGAGGCACCTTTAGCGCGGTGCAGGTTTCCCTACAGCACCTTGAGTGGAGTCATCATCGTCTTCGACCTATACTCGGGATTCCGCATATGGTTTGGCTTGTTATCGCCTCTCCGCCTGACAGAACCCTCGTTAAGAAATCGGCCCCTTGGTCTTGCTCCCGTAGCATACGCTACCTTGTTGTCTGTGGGTGGTTTCATAGGTAAGGGTACCGGAAAACTACTTTTGGATCAACTTGCAGTTGTTGTTGTTGGTTTGTGGTTGCTGATAGTGGGGGGCTCCCTTGCTCTCTCACATTCACCTGCTGTTGGTGGTTGGTGTTTGCTGTTAGTGTGGAGCTCACGTGCTCTCTCACGTTCAGCAGTGGTATTATTTCCACTATTTGTCGTTTGTCCTCTCAACAGACGTTTGGTGTTAGGTTTGGCAGCTGGAGTTTTGTCGTGGCTCTTGAGAATGAGCTTCAGCTTACCGAAACGGTAGTTTACATGACCGTTTAGGTCGTTAAGCCGTTTCATTACGCCATCATGTATAGCAAAGATCATGTGGACGAGATCTTTCTCTTCCACCCTTTGTAGGACTCTCCAGGTTCTGGTCTGTGCGTCCAGAGACGCAAGTATCTCCTTGCTGGCTAGCCCGATACTTTGCGAAAAGAACCCCTTTTTGATATGTGGTTTCGGAAATGAATCCTCCTCCACTAGTATCACGTCCAAACCGCATTTCTCTTTGATTTTCAGGAAGTACAAGGTACATATAGCTTCATTCTTATTCATGTAAGACGTTTCAAGTGATAAGCGATAACCACGTTCATTATAATCAACGTATGCAGCATTGTATCGGCATAAGAACAGTGAAAAAAATCACTGTGAAATAAAGCGCAACAACTCACGCCGGGTATCCACTAGTACATATTAAACCAGAGACAACAAGATAGATAGATATAGATAAATATTTATTTCATTTTAAAATACACTGGATTACTACCGCACAGTTTACAATTCAGAGGTATGATATTATTACGTACATATATAATATAATAAATGCCTGCTTTAGACTAAAATATGTTTCACATCACTGGAAAATAGCAGAAGTAATCGTTATACCTAAACACGGTAAGGGACTATCAGAAGTGACCTCATATCGGCCAATATCTCTTTTGCGGATATTATCAAAAATATTTGAAAAACTACTGCTTAGAAGAAAACCATCAATTTGGGTTTAGAAACAAACACTCGACAATAGACCAAGTACATCGAATAACTAATGTTATAGAAAAGGCACTTGAAGAAAGACAAGTTTGTTCTTCACTATTTTTAGACGTTGCACAGGCTTTTGGCAAAGTCTGGCATAGGGGCTTAGAGTATAAATTACATAGGGATCTTCCTAGACAATATTATGAGATTCTTAAATCTTATATAGCAAATAGATTCTTTAGAGTACGTTATGGAAAAGCGTATTCGGAACTTAGAGAAATATACGCAGGGGGTACCACAAGGTAGTGTGCTAGGACCTACATTATATTTATTATATACTAATGATATACCAAATACGAGTGATATAATGATAGCCACATTGGCAGACGATACTGCTATTCTAGCAGTTGATGGATGCGTGGTTAAAGCAACAGAAAAGTTACAAAATTCAGTTAACGGGATAGTTGTTTGGACGCAACGATAGCGAATCCAAACTAAATGAGACGAAATCAACTCATATTAATTTAACAAATAAAAGAATAACGAATTTCCCTATCGTTATTAATACCCAAATAGTACCTTATTCTAACACTAAGCTAAGTACCTGGGTATGAATTTGGACGCTAAATTGAAATGGAAGGAGCATATTAAAAAGAAGGGTGAGGAGCTTTATATTAGGTATAGAAAACTTTATTGATTACTGGGACATAACTCAGAAATGTACACCGAAAATAAGATCCTATTATATAATCAGATATTAAAACCTGTCTGGACGTATGGTATTCAACTATGGGGTTGTACAAAAAAAAACGAATGCACAGATAAGGCAAACATTTCAAAACAGAGTCCTTCGTGAAATAGTTAATGCAACATGGTTTATTAGAAACAAGGACTTGCATCGTGACTTGCAGTTTGACCTGGTAACAGAGGTGATGAAAAAAAATGTTCTTCGTCACAACCACCGTCTTCAGATACATATTAACCCTGAAATAGAAAACATATTAAATTCCCGATCAAATATTCGTAGATTGAGGAGAACCAAACCTCACGAACTTATGTTGTAGAATTTTGAGAATCTGTATTTAAGCATAATACATTCTCCAAAGCGATTTCCCATAATGAAATGTAAATCATTTGTCGATCTTTCTTTGATTGGTCATGATTTAGGAGGTGCTTTTAGTGCGGTTAGAGTCACACACTACTCTAGGTAAACTAATCCCTTAGTGTCTTTCGAGATTTTCACCTTCATTAACAAAAAAAAAAAAAAATAAATATTTGCAGCTACGGCAAAAGCTGTTGTGAGGGATCCCTAGTTTGGCTGCATAGTCCCTTATTGGGCAGTGCCCTGTACTGACTGCTACTACTCTAGCGATGTCTTCGCGTGTTTTTTCTAGCAGTTCGTTTGTTTTAGTCCTGTTGTAACTTGGCCATATCTTTCTAGATATGACACAGCTTGTCAGACTGGTCCACCTGAGACCGGCTAGTTTTAAGAAGTGGGAGAGTATATTGCGCTTAACAGCATCTATAGGAATATGAACGTTTTCCGCTAGTGAGCTGTTAAGGGCTGAACGTCGCCTGGCAAGTTCGTCAGCTCTCTCGTTTCCTTCATCCTGTCCTGAAACGCAGAGAAGCGTGACTCTAGCCTGGTTGCACAGGCGATTAAGTATTTCCTGGCATCGATCTACTAGTTTCGATGAGGTGAGTGCCGAATTTATGGCTTTAATTGCGGCTTGGGTATCCGTAATGATAGCGATATTGTGTTTGGGTGTTGGGTCGTAAAGTAAGTATTAGTAACAATTTTTAATTGTACGTATGATAACATTATAAATAAATAATTAAAATTTACCGCCACATGAGATACTTTTGCGAAACCTTACTTATTCCAAATTAACCTTCGGATACTCTATTCGGATTCGATATGCATGTGCTTTCCTTCTAATAAGAGGTTAGACAAAGGCTTTGGCCTTCAAGTTCATAGTTCAAATTATGATTTGAAAGTCGCAAACACATTCCAAAAGTGCCAAATATATCATCTTATGAGAAGGCTCTTCAGTTTGGTGGTCGAATTCAATCAGTACCAAGGCAACCAAAACAAATTCTAACCGCCTAAGAGTGGTTCTCTTACAGAACAAAACAGGACAAATATTTTCAATTTGCAGGTAATGCTAAATTCTCTTTAACTACTTGATTTAAGGAATACGCTGGTATTTAAGAGAGCAAAATAATAATGGGATTTTTTTAGATTTCCCCAATTCCCCTAAATATAACAAGAAAATAATAAGAGAACAAGCTTTATATACAAGAGAATTGAATTCTAATTCAACAGGTGGTTCTAAGAATTACTCTTTCATAAATCATTTTGATTTTAAATAATAATTTACTGTTAACCTATTCCGTGATGGACAACATACATTCCTTATCAATTCGGTTACAACCATAAAATGTTTCACAGATTTCTGCACACATATGTACATGCATAATGGGAAAGGGTGATTGGCAGCTGTTATTTTTTTATCCCTTCGCCCAAAAACACTTGGTGATTAATTCTGATGTTCAGAGTATTCTTATAACTTCTTGAAAGCAAGCCAACTTCCCTCATATTCTGTTTTCCCTCGTAGGCGAAGTTAACTAGTCATCCATAGATAGGCACCAGGGCTGCCGAAGTGAGTACTAAGGGAGTATTCGTACTACTCTCTCAATCACTGTACTCCCGTACTCCTCTTGTCATGATTGTACTCCCTATTGAATATTTCCAATTTAAAAAAAAAAAGAAGTAATTTGAGTACTTTTTCTTCAGTGAATAGTACCTACTTTGTTAAAATACTAGCACGATAACTTTTAATGTGTAATATGTTGTCACCCTAATTTCACTGAATGAATTAATTTTCCAAGTGTTAAATCCATATACAGGGCGCTTTCTAAGACCCAAGCCGAGTGTTTTTTTTAATAACATTATGTACAGAATATGATGTTGGTCAAGTAGCTGGCTCTATTGCGCAAAGGCGGGCTCTTTTCAGCATATTTTTCATATCAATTTCGCAGATGTCTGGTGTTATTTAAGGCAATTTTATTTCGAATTTTGTTCTAAAGCATCAAAGTTTCTTCAAGTACCACCATAAGAAGAACTCGGGAAAGGTCAAATCAGAGGATCGTGGCCACTCGATGTGATATATAGTCTTGCTGGAATCACGTGCTATGTAGGCCTATTTGATCCAATTCAGACAGTTTTGCCACATGTCCCGATAGCGGTCACCAGTGACTGTTATAGCATTGCTCAAGCATACTTAAAGAAATATGACCCAATGATGCCGCCGGCCCAAATGGCGCACCATGCAGTTACTCTACGAGAGGGTGAAGTGGTTTTTGGTGTATCAATTGAGGGGTTTCGGTGCCTCAATAGTGGCTATTCTGTTTATTAACAACTCCGGCCAAGTCGAAATATGCTTCATCACTCATAATGATTTTTACCAATATTGGTGGTCGTCTATAACGAGCTGTAAAACTCAGCTGCTCCATAGCAAAATTTGTTATCGACTTCTCTCTACGACTGTCAAATGCCAATTGAAGAATGTTATCCAACAAGAAATGGCAGCCTTACAAAATCGACATGGAGGAACATAACAAGCATAAAATATTCTTGAGGCTACAGTCAAAATAAAATAGTTACCTTTAAGAGTTTTAACATGCTAATACTAAATGTTAATATTTGATTTGTGTTGTTTCCGTTTTGTACTCCTCTGAGACACAAAATACTCCCCTGCAAACCTCTAAAATACTCCCATTAGAATTTACAAAACGGCAGCCCTGACAGGCACGTGTACCCTGCTTTTATAAAACGGGCAATAGACGGAGTTTAGTAAGTAAATCATTACGGTGACTCTCAAGCAAACCACACGTTTTTCGTCAGCAGCAGATGAAAAGCTGACAGAAGTGAACTGATGAAATCATTGATTGGCGTAAGCAGTTCCGAAGTGAGTGGTGTCAAGTTGAAAATTGATTATTGGAGCTTACTTGAAAAAGACCAAGCCTATTCCTTGCGTGAAATGACCCCCCTGTGATTTTTATGATTTTGATGGAACGATTGCAATTAACACCGTTCAGCCTGTTCTTTCTTCTTGACAGAATTTTTAATTTTCCAGTTAACCCTCTCATGCCCGAATTAAAATGGGCGTGGCTAAAATTTTTTTGAGTAGACATATAAGCTAGAGTTGACCTCAATATCAACTGACAAAAATTTCATTGTCCTAGGTGTCCTGGTTCAAGAGCTACAGGATGTTGCGTATATGCAACATTGGGCAATGGTGCTATATATTTAAAGACAAGTTAATTTTTTTTTCAAATGCCGTTTATTTATATTTATGTATGATAGGACACAAAACAATTTTTTTGGGGATTGGAGCACAAGTGCACATTATATTTGCTGCATTTACAGCTTGGAAACCCAGTGCTGCATACTCTACATCTTCCTCTTTTTCCCCATTCCGGCCAATGGTTATTACCATCAAGTCGTAGTGATTTTGCTGGGTCTGCAACATAAGCTCTTTTATAGGGGTTTGATTCAGAGCCCGTAGAAGGAGCTGGTGATGATGGAGCTGGTGATGATGGAGCTGGTGATGATGGAGCTGGTGATGATGCAGCTGGTGAAGATGGAGCTGGTGGTGATGGAGCTGGTGATGATGGGGATGAATTCATTGTCAAAAGGAGTGATGATGGACGACCTCTCTTTTTGGCGACAACTTTAGTTTGACTTGCGTTCAAAAGCTCGGAAGCAACATCCAATTGAAAATTTATGAGCGGCATATGCTTCAATTCGCCGCCTGTATGTATGATGTCTCTGCGGTACAACAACCAACTGTTTACTAAACTTGAATTTATGCACCAGTATACTATGCGCATGTACCATTTATTTGAGCGGTGGTTGATTTTGTACAATTCAAGCAGCATGTCCGCAAGATCAACCCCTCCCATGTGTTTGTTGTAACATTCAACTATACCTGGACGAGGTATAGTTATAAACTTCTTCTCTTTGCGGCACCATCTGTTGCATTCACTCATTGGGTTCTTACCTGCATAATTTGAGACTAATTGTACGCTCTTATTATCATACCAACGACAAGCAATCAAGTTGTTCGTTGCTTCATATTTGTAATCGCTTGATCCTCGTCCTCGTTTTTGAAGGTCTTTCTCACTGATTAGAGCACAATTTTTCAATCGGTTGCTTCTAATTGTACCAACGGCCAATATGCCCTTTTCTTTCAGAGCAATCATCAAGCTTATTGACGAAAACCAATTGTCAAAAAACCGTTTGAAATTTTGGTTTACTGGCAAATTGGATGATAAAAATAGCACGATATCTGATGAAATGCCCAAGCCATAAGTCTTGCACGTTCCTTCTCCAATGTACAGAGTAAAATCGTATATAATCCCAGATACACCAGCTCTCGTAAACATTTTGAAACCCCACTTGTGGGGCTTCATTGGAAGATATTGTTTCAAACTATGTTGACCTTTATATGCAATCATTTGCTCATCTATACTTTGGAATTCTTCCTGCGAAATTTCATTGAATTTTTTTTTTATGGCGTCCAACAAAGGCCGAGCCTTGTACAACTTGTCATATTCAGGTGTTCCCTTCTGAGGCTGTTTAGAATTATCGTTCAAATGGAAAAACTGTTTAATTTTTTCAAATCTGTTTCTTGGTAATGCATTTGCAACGGCTGCTAGTTTGAAATTGGCCGCCCACGCCATTCTATAAGCTGGTATTTTCACAACTGCAAGGTAAAGAAGTATGCCAACAAACCTTTTCATTTCAGGCACAGTGCATTTCAATTCTATGCCCTTCGTTTGCATAGCATATAAATTTGTTTCATCACATATTTTCTGCCACAGTTCATCCGCAAAGAAAGTACTAAAATATTGGATGGGGTTTTTCACCGCATTGCTGCATAATTCACTTTTCCAAGTGGTCTCGCTTTCCATAAACTCGGCACTTCTCCACTTCAAACTCTTCAAATCAATTTTTTCCATCACCTCCTGTACAACGTTTTCATTTTCATTCAAATCCCCATCATTTTCGCTTTCAATAAATTGATCAATCAAACCAACACTCACATTTTCAGCTCTGTTATCCAAATTTTTCAAAGTTTCTTCAATAATTTCGTCCATATTTCGATCTTCTTCTTCTTCATATTCCTCGTCAGCCGAATCATCCCAATCAAAGTTGACAAATTTTTCAATCTCAGCTTGAGTCAGACCTTTTGGGCGCATCTTACAATCTGCATACAAAAAAAAATTTATTTTTTGAAAATTACCACAATAGACCAATGTTGCATATACGCAACACGACATTCACAAAATTATTAGAAACAAACTATATAATATTTTCATGCGGGGTTTTTTTTTAAATACTCACTTACCTTTCTTTATTTAGTTGTTGAACTTGGTTTTAGGATGAAGTAATTATTTAAATGTTTTTTAACACTTTTTTAAAACCACGTTTTTTTGCACAATGAATTTGTCAACTACGCTCTCGGGAGAATAGCTACTAACTGAACGCATGTGCAGCTGACTACCGAACAATTAGGTGTAAGCTCACTCAACACATGCAGCTATATTTCTGCGAACGGTTCAAAACAAAAAATTTAAAATAACGGTAGTTAGAGGCTCATAAATACAATGTTGCGTATATGCAACAGCGGGCATGAGAGGGTTAAGTTCTTTTAACATTCGAAAGCCTGAGAGTTTCTTTCCTGATACTGAAAAGTTCCTTGGACCACCATGAATGGGTATTCTTTTTTTGTTCTCAACTCAAAGAAACTGATTGATTTATAGGTATTGAGATCCGCTTCGCTAGAACATTGCTGTCCATTCGCTCGATGTGGCCGAGCCAGTGTAGTCGACGTGTTTTGACTTTTTGGACTACATCCAGATCTTTTTTTTTTTCCCCGAGGGTAGGTGATTATCTTCCATAGACATTATGAGAATAGCAAGCACGTGCTCATAGTAGTGTCAGATTCTTACTGACCAAAAACACCACCCTTCGATATAAATTTGTTAGGTACTGCAACTAAGTTATACTTATCAAGCAATTTTTCTATCACGAAATATAAACTTTACTTTCCAATGAAAGATCCTGCATGTTCCGCAATTTAGATGCGGTTAATCCTTATGTCGCCAAGTCGAAAGGTTTTATCCTTTGTAGTCGGCGCAATAAATTGCTCTCATCCAAAATAAGTCCGATTAGTCGGTTTCTATGTTTTCGCGCGAAGCTTCTAGTTTCAGCTTCGACTGTCGGAATTCCGAGATCTCTGTGGATATCGTCGTTTCTAGCATACCACGAGTTACACGCTTTGATGCTATGTCTCTGGCTGCATTTTCGGAAGCCTGCAGTACCTAAACGGCATAAACAACAAGCGAGTTGTCACAAGGTAACTTAGCCACGTCGGCTGTGCCCTTAGCATGCGATGATGCTACTTGTATGCGCTGTACATGAGCTGACTGCACTTCCGAAAGCGTCAGTAGTGAAGGTGTTTACAACGTGATTAAGCGTCGGTTGTTGTTGTTGTTTCTGGTCTCTCATTTCTTTGTTAGTTGTAAGTGTTATACCATATTAAGTGTTATATTAAGTATAGTTAAGGATTAGTCTGTAAGCCGAATTTAGTCAGTTGTTGGACTACTACTGAACAATAAAGTTAAACATTTAAGCCATTTGTTCTTTTTATTAAAGAGTTTCTTTGATTAGAATTCGTTTTTTACTCACGGTGCTTGGACAATTTCTCTAAGCACTTTATTTTGAAAGGTCTGTAAAATATTGGCATTTGTTTTCTTGGTACAACCCCAAAGTTGTATACCGTAGGTCCACACCGGCTTAAGCACTTGATATCTATATATATTTGATATCTAGTTCCTTACGTTTCATTTTCACGTGCGAATTCCACTTCAGCCTTGCGTCGAGTGTCATTCCCAGGTATTTGGCTTCATTTGCAAAAGGTATTCGGGCCAGATTCATAAAAATTGGCAAGTCATTAATTTTTCTATAAGTAAAAGTGAACATATTTAGTTCCGTTAAAGGCGATCCGCCAGTCCCTGGTCCATTCATTTATTTTATTCAATGCGTTTTGCAGTTTGGCAGTCATTTCCTCGATTGTTTTACCTACTGCTAGGATAGCGGTGTCGTCGGCAAACGTAGCAAGGACATACAGATCTTTTTTTAAGTTTTAAGTTTAAGTTTATTATTTCCATTTAAAACTAACTTAAGGTTATTACAAAGTTAAAGCTATAATTTAAATAAAGCGGAAAATAATAGTAATCAATCCTTAACTTAAAGTTAGTGTGGAAAGATACCGAATTAATAACAATATAAAGATACAATAATTGATGTGGGGGAGCATCGATTAATTAAAATTCAAAATTTCAGGAATTATTCAAATAAATATAATACATAAATTCAAAATTCATTTAATGTAAATTCAAATATAAATTCATTGATTCATAAATTTAATCATTAACAACTCGAAACTAAAAATGAAGAAGCTGACACTAAAAATACGGGAACGACTTGTGCTGATGTTTAAGGTAGCAGATTAACGAAGTAATGATTCAAGGAAGTTGTAGTTGAGTGTAAATAACCAGGTTTTTACGCGTTTTAGGAATGAATTAAATCGTAAGGTTGACCTAACTGGAAAAGGTAACTTGTTAAACATTGAAGGGGCTGTAACAGTGTAGAAGCGCGAAAAGTGGGTTGTGCAGGCAAATGGAACATTTACCAGTTTCATGTTATTTGTACGAAGACTATAAAATCTATTTATTCTACTAGGAAGATTTCCACTTTGCTTAAAAAATTCTTTTAGTACTTTAAAAACGTAAAGATGTCTCATTGGTAAAATTCGCAGATTTGTAAATAATGGCCAGCTCGGAGTTAGACGATTTTTTTTACTAATAATTCTAATTAAATGTTTCTGAGCCAACAATAATGGCCTAAAAGAGTTGTTATAAGAGCCACCCCAACTTGTAATACCATATTGCAGTTTGGAGTGGGCAAGGCCATAATAAATTGATTTCAACACGTTTGCTGAGCAGTGTTGCTTGATGAGGTACATTTTGCGGGTTACAAGGAGCATATGCCTTTTAATGGTTTGAATATGATCTTTCCAGTTCAAGTTTCGGTCAATTAATACTCCAAGGTATTTAAAATTTTGCACAGATTCAATTTTAAAGCAACTATTTGAACAGGGGGAGCTACAAACAAAAGTACTCTTTCCACAACTATGTACAGGCAAACAAAATTTTTTGCAACTGGGTGCATGGAAACATATATTAAAATTTACCAAATCATTGTTTGATAGGCTGAAGGACATTAGTTTTGTTTTTTCGCTAATAATTAGCTTATGTTCTGAAAACCAAAGTCTCAATGTTTCTAGATCTTCTGAGATCTTCGCAATACATTCGAATATTGTATCAAACTGATAAGTTAGGGTTATGTCATCTGCAAACGCTGTTGACACACCTTTAAGATTGAGAGCAAACAGAGAGTTAATGTAAATTAAAAAAAGGACAGGACCAAGAACTGAACCCTGTGGAACGCCATTTCTTAAGGTACGCGAATCACTAAAACACCCATTTACATTGACCTTCTGTTTTCTACCCTTGAGATACGAACAAAACCATTTGTGGATAACTCCTCTAAGACCGGCATTGTATAATTTCTTCAGCAGAACGTCGTGGTCAACCAAGTCAAATGCTTTTGTCATGTCAACAAAAAGAGCCATGATAGTTTGTTTGCAGTGAACACTTTCATATAACTGACCACATACTCTTAGGATAGCATCTTCCGTTGACATTCCTCTTCTAAATCCGAATTGACAACTACTAAAGAACTCATTTCTGTCTAAGAAAGACAATATTCGCGATTTTATAAGTTTTTCAAAAATCTTAGAAAATGTTGGAAAGAGGGAAATGGGTCTATAATTAGACATATTTTTGTTGTTGCCTTTTTTAAAAAGTGGTATAACTTCAGCGGCTTTTAGGTGCTGAGGAAAACAACCACTTTCAACACTTAGATTAAACAAGTAACTCAAAACGTCTACTACATTATAACACACTTTCTTTAACAATACACTTGATATGCCATCGCTGGTGCACGAGTTTTTGTTTTTTAACGAGGATATTGCCTTACATATTTCATTTGAGGAAAATGGTTGGAAAACAAAACTGTTGGGTTGAATGTCTTCTGTTGTTCTTTTAGAGCAGCTGCAGTCTAAGGAAGTTTCGACAGATGGTTTGAGGTTTACTGAGATTTCGGTAAAATACTCGTTGAGCTTATTTGAAATGCTACCTGAATCGGTGTAATTTATACCATCTATGTCCAAGCTGCTTATATTTATGGGTTGCCTACTTTTCCCTAAAATGCTATCGACTACTTTCCATTCCTCCCTTACGTTACCCCTCGCTCGTTCAAACGATTTAGAATAAAAAGTGTTGCGCGTTTCTTCAATGTTCTTCCGTACGGATTTGCACAGATTATGATAATATTTTTTTAGTTTTATATTTTGTGGGTGACTTCTTATTTTATTTCCAAATTTGTTTTTTTTTTTAATCTGCTGCAAGAGATTAAGAGTCATCCACGGCTTTAAAAATTTATTTATGTTCGACACGTGAGGGGAAAGGGTAGTACAATTTGATATGTGTTTTTGCAAGGTTTTAAGAAAAAGATCGAATGCTATTGAAGGATTAGGTTCACGATAAACTGGCTCCCAAAATTCGTATTTTAGACACTCATTTAAAAGATTGAAATCTGTGCTATATCTTTTTTTTTCAAATGTGATTCCACAGTTTAATGCATTGGAGTCACAACACGCTGTGAGTGCAATCATGCAATGATCTGATAATTTTAGATCATAAACAATACCATTAAATTCATTACTATTATTCTTCCCCGAACGCATAAATATATGATCAATGCAAGTTTTAGTTGATTCGGTTATACGAGTAGGTTCATTAATAAGACTCTCCAGACCATATGATGCCATAAGAAACATATAATTTTCAGTATCTTTATCAAATTGATTTAAAATATCAATATTGATATCACCAATTACTATAAGGTTTTTCTCTTTACAAACACTTAGGGCATCGCTTAGTTCACCAATGAATACTCCTTTAGAAGATGAATGTAACCTATAAACACACAGCATTGCATAACTTTCATTCATAAAAGCAAAAGACAATTTTAAGACATCTGCACTAACAAAGTTAAACTTAAAATTATCGATTGCATAACCATTTTTCACATACACTGCTACACCTCCAGCTGAGATTTCCTCATTACAATTCCCAAAAGGTGTATATTCGGGTATGTTATACAGATCCAATTCATTCCCATAAATCCAAATCTCACTCAATACAATAACAACAGGTAGATTGGGTAACGACTCAAGGTGCGCTATTAAAGCTGAGAAATTTTTTCTAGTGCTACGGATGTTCTGATGTAGACAGACAATGTCGGCACAATTAATAGAATTGACTGGGTACTCACATTCACATGCATTGGGGACTAAACACGAAACAGAATTATTCATAGATTATTCAAGTCGTCAGCACAAGTAATTCTTACAAAATTATCCCCCTCCTGCTTCCGCATAAAAACTGTCCCATTTTTAGTCCATACATAGTGGTACCCTGTATCTTGGTACAGCTCCTAGAGTTCGCAGTTGTATCTTCTCCTCCATTAGCCAGCTCTCCTCGCATACGGGACCGAATATCCGACGAAGAATTTTTCTCTCGAATGTATTCAGAATCTGTTCTGCTTTCCTGCTTATCTGTCAACACTCGGTCTTTTAAGTACCAAAATTTAAGCCCTATCTTGGATTCAAATAGTTCAGATATTTGGTGGTAAATCAAGTGGATTTCATCCCTTCAATCCGTCCGAACCTAAAGAGAATCCCTACCTCCACGGCACAGAAACCCTTCCTGTATCAAATTCTCGCATTTTATTCATAAGAACAGATACAACAAGAAAATAGAAGAAATTCTCAACTTCAGGGAATGTGATTCATGAAGTTTAAAACTTCTGCGCAAAGTGTGAGGCATATAGTACTGGTTCTCGTACACATACGTGTACATTGTTGCCGTATATTAAGGGAATTTCTCAATGTGTGCAAGTTAATAAAAGTCTCAAGATGTGGGCACTTCTCAACAGTGTAGCGACCACAAGCGCCCTGCAATTTATGGCCAACGTATTAATGAGAATTCCTGATGATGCGATACAAGACAACGAACGAGTACGTTTATAGCACATTTCCTGCAGCATATTTCACTATACTTCAGACACAGGTACGACTAGAGATGGAATTTTCAGGTATCAATCTACGAGTATATTAAAAGGACTTGAACCATCTCGTGCATAAACTGAATTATTAAGCAGACAGGAGTACGAGTAGATAGTGTTTTTCAGGTAAAATATTCTCTTTGTTTCATATTTGGCAACATTGAAGGAAGAATCCGAGCATATGGAAATAACTCTTTGATGATGTGAACACGTAGGAATATGTAGTAACGGTACGGTGCGGCGCTGTGGCTCCATTGAAGCAAAACGTTCCCGACGGCTTAATAAGATTATCAATAAGCACGTTCGTCTCACTACCAATTTGGCAGAATTCCACAAGTGATTTTGAAACAGTTCTAGCTATTCAGCCATTTTTTTACTGTCGATATTCTTTGAGATTATCTAAAAATATGATACCTGTGAGAAGGCGAGTTACCTTCAGTGAAGGTAGTAGAGGTAGCAGGGCAAAGGAGCTTCCCGATTCAGTACCAGGAGCCTTGGGGGCAGTTCTGGACACCACAAGCTTCAAATATAATTCAGGCCGAAGGTTTCAATGTATTCTTCCAGATCGCTCTGAATGGAACAGCAGAAGTTGTTGTGTCTTCTATACGGACGGGTCCTTAATGGATGAGCTCTCCGGAGCAGGTATCTACTCAGAAGAATGCCACGTTGAGCAATCTATTCCATTGGGCAGATTTACAACTGTCTTCCAGGCAGAGGTGTATGCTATCGCTAGCACAACGCACATTGCACTTAACAAGAGATGGAAATGCAAATACATCACATCTGCTCTGATAGCCAAGTAGCTATTAAAGCCTGTTCAGCAGCGTTGGTCAACTCCAAAATTGTTGAGGAAACTGTCAATAAACTGAACCAGCTTGGGCGATGTAATCAGATCACACTGGTCTGGGACATTTTGATATCCCGGGAAACGATCTAGCAAGAGCTGGATCAGCGGCCTCTTCTATCGGCCATCAGCCTGTTATTGGCTGCAGCTAATGCGACTACAACACTACAGCCATTGGCACGAGCTTAGGTCATGCCGACAGGCCAAAATGTTAGTAGACGCGCCAAGGGCAAACAGAACTAAGATTCTGTTACACCTTTGCAGAACTGACCTTAAAATCATCACGGGACTGGTCACTGGGTTCACTCCCTTAAACGAGCACCTGCACAAAATTGGAATCAGAAGCTCGGACCTTTGCGAGATGTGCCTGGAAGACGACGAGACAGCTGAGCACTTCATTAGCGAGTATCCGGCCTTTGCTCGGATCAGAAAGGCCACTCGAGGTATCTACGTTCTACGGGACGTTGATCTACTGGAGCTGAATCTTGCACTATTGCTTCGCCTTGCGAAAGCGACGGGCAGATTTAGATCGATGTATAGCTCAGCAGCAAATCGCTAACTCAGCGAATGGGGGTGGTACTTCACCAAAGTATAATGGGCCTACAGGTCTACGTGCTTGTTATCTCTATGGGATAACCCCCCTCTCTAAATACAATACAAATATGTACAATACCTGTGAGATTAACTTACATAACTGAACTGCACTTTTGCTAAAGACTAGTGGTATGGTAAAAGGCATCATTCAAATGACACTATTGCTCGAAAACAATATTTTTCTTTCATATGTTCATAATAATAATGTACAACAATAATGTATAATAATAATAATAAATTGAATTGAATTGAATTGAATTGAATTGAATGTTTAGCCTTTAGCGGAACGTTTGGTAAGAGAACAATTAGAGTTTTAGCCGTTTGTGTTGAAAAAAATGTTTTTTGTCAAACATTTAGCGGTTTTAGAAAACAATTTTTTATGATAGCTAGTTTGGTTTGAAGACAATCTTGTTATGATTGTTAGCTAGCAGCATTTTTTGTAAATATTGAGTTCAATGTGTTAACTTGTTCAAGAACAGCGTGAGCTAAAGAATCGATCAACCGTCGAATTGACCTCTTTACGATTTATTTGTCAGGTCCCTCAGCACCCTCAGCGCCAAATGACATCAACAACACTGTTGCTGCAAACTGGAACTAACAATGCTTCTTAGATTGTGTAATGTTTCATGATGATAGTTTATGTCCGAAGTTGTAAGGCACTCCTTTTATATTATTTAACGTACAGTAGAAATCGGTTATGGTTAAAAAAAAAATTAAAATACCGTGTTAGCTATTGAAAAAATTCGCAACGCTAAAAGCGATCAAGATTTACTAAAAATAATAAAAAAATAAATAGGTAGTTGCAAATGTTTCTAAATAGGTGATTAAAAAACAAAATATGTAGTTTTCAAAATAATGAAAATAAAAAACGACCAAATGTACACAAATTTGCTATGTGCTTTCTACAAGTAGAAGCACCGTAATTGTAATATTTCTTTTCTTATTTTTCCATTGCTTTAATAAAATGTTAAAAAGTAACTAGTTATTTAATTTCACCCTTATCGCAGATTTTTTTAAACTGGGCCTAAAAGGGCTAGGGCTAAAGTAAATTTCATCACACGCCCTGATTTAATTCAATATCTCGTATCTGAAAAGTTCGGTGAGTGTTGATTTTTGTTTGAAACAAATAGTGCATGGAGATAGTTCTCAAGGTGATGACAACAAATAAACCAAAATCATTTTCCTATGCCCAAAAATATGATATTACTAGCCGCAACCCGGTGCGCTTCGCTCCACCTTTGTATCTTCTTAAAATTTGCTAGCGCACTTAGTTATTCGGGTATAATAGAAAGAAAGTACATAGAAGGGAGCAATCACTGCTGCCCTATTTTTCAACTTCAATTTCAATTTTTTTTCCATCCGTCTGTCTATCTTTCTGTCTGTCTGTCTATCTTTTCGTCTGTATATCTGTCTGCCTGTCTCTCCATCTGTCTGTCTGTCTGTATGTCTGTCTGTCTGTCTGTCTGTCAGTCTATCTATATTAAAAAAAACCTACTCTGAAATTTTTACCGAAATCGGTTGGGTAGTTTCCGAGTCTATAAAAGAGAAACATACATATGTACATACATTCATTTTTATATATATAGTTCTAATAACTTTACTCCAGCGCCACCTATAGGGACCAGATTTTATTTTATAATTTTTTCTTTCGGCAGTGAACCAACATATTGTGAATATGAGCAGTTTGGTCCATAAATGTAGAAGTTGCTAATAACTTGACCCCAGCGCCACCTGTTGGGTCCAGATTTAATAATTTTCTCTCTTGGCACTGAACCAACATATATTATGAATATGAGCATTTTTGGTCCATAAATGTAGAAGTTGTTAATAACTTGACTCCAGCGCCACCTGTTGGGTCCAGATTTAATAATTTTCTCTTTTGGCACTGAACCAGCATATATTATGAATATGAGCATTTTTGGTCCATAAATGTAGAAGTTGTTAATAACTTGACTCCAGCGCCACCTGTTGGGTCCAGATTTTATAATTTTCTCTTTTGGCTCTGAACCAACATGTATTGTAAATTTGAGCCTTTATTTGGTCCATAAATGTAAAAGTGTTAATAACTTGACTCCAGCGCCACCTAGCGGGATGAAATATACTTAACGGCGTATTCTCATACCTACCGAATATACACAAAAAATTTCATAAAATTCGGTCAAGCCGTTTCGGAGGAGTTCGACCACAAACACCGTGACATGAGATTTTTAGATTTCAAGAACTGAAAGTTACGTCAGAATTTATTGTACCGGATATAACGATGAAATTCTCAGGTCCCTCCGACATTGTTATAACCGATTTCTACTGTACTACCAAAATTGCTAAAAATACAAAAGACAATTCAAATCAAATTCTGCTTTATTTACACATACATACTATGTTATGTACGAACCTATGTATACATACATATGAGTACAAAACAGTTATATCTCAATTTATGATACCTTTAACGAAAATATGTCAACCTGCCGCATCGCTCCTTGAAGATAGAAAGCCAAAAGCCTTTTTAATTGGAATTCTTTTGTTCAGATGATTTAAATGGACACAATGCACTATCTTCGTCTGAATTATCTGCACAATCTTTGATGCCATTGCATTTAACGTTTGCTGCCACACAAGCACCATACGTACAACGAAAAGCAAACGATGGACAGCTCTGAAGATGACAGACAGAGTGAGTCTCATCGGATCCATCGATACAATCTGTGAGACCATCGCAAAGATTATCCTGATCCACACATTCACCTGATTTACACTTCCATTCCAGTTCAGTGCAACAAATTCCTGGAAACGACAAAAAAAAAACATTTCATTGAATAAAATGCATAATTACCAATGTGACGTCAAAGGGAATCCCAGTTAAACAAACATAATATGTAAATCCCCAGATATCATGCGATGCTGCTTACCAGATGAAATAAATGCCGCGATAAGTGCGATGGACAAAGTTCCCCTCACTGACGTCATCAGCATCTTTGTATCTACAGATAGACTGATAATTATTTGATTTATCAGGTACGAGTAATGACTAACTCAATTCCTTAGATCCACACACAGCTTAGTGGTAGCGGCAATCGACTGAAGTAATCTTCTGAGGCATCTCTATTTTATTGAATTCATTTGTTCACGAGCGTTTGTGAATTGAACTTATAGATTCTGGAAAGAGTTGCCAATTCGTGGAAATTGTGTATTAAGCCGCAATGCATGCTGTCATTGATTACAAAAATTCATCAAATTTCACCTTTTCTCAATAACAATCAATTTTTAAGAATGATTTAGTATGGGGCGGTCTCGTGTGACCGATTTGAATTCGTTTGTTTTGTAATGTTGGTATACCTGTCCTTGACACTCGCATTGAGCGTAATGACATTTGTGAAAGGTACAGTCTTTGTTTATATCGATTGATTTGAAATGGATACAAAACCTGAGCAATGAATTTGCATTCAATTTTGTGTTAATTACTTACTTACTTACTTAGTTGGCGCTACAGCTCGAGGTGAACCTGGGCCTGCTTCTCGCAACCATTTGTTTGTGCGTGTTATATTTTTACACGAATGAAAGGGACCTACAGTTTTTTGCCGACTCCGAACGGCGAGTTGAGAAGCTCAATAGTGACAAATGATACTCTTTGATGCTTGTCAGACAATCGAAAGAGGTGGGCACTGTGAAAAAGGTTTAGGTGTTTGCGGCGGGATTCGAACCCAAGACCACTGGCTCAGTAGTCCGAGGCACTAACTGATCTCAAACTGAAAATTGGGTGGTTGGATGCTGTGGAAAAAGGGTAGAAACTCACTGGCTTTAACTTGACAAGCCCAGTGTTGTAACTGTTAATACACATCAATTGTGCTTATTTTAACTCCAAGTGCCCAGCCTGTGCAACTGAAATTCACATGAAACCATCAAATTTGGACGTGAAAGTAAAAAAAAGTAAGTAAAGTAACTCCAAGTGGTAGCCATCGGAGTCGCTGCCCACTCGGGCTCGGTTTGCTGTGCTTATAAGTGCGAGTGCTGATCAAGAGAAAATAGCAGCACTATAAACACGTCAGCGGTTGAAATCCCCCGAAGGAACCAACGTAGGCGTTGTAACTTAAAAGTTTCCAGAACGGAAACACCACCTTATCTGAACTACTCCAACATATTCGGAGCCCAGGTCGATAAGGATTTCCATGTACTAGTCAGGAATACATACAAGGATCGGAAAAGAACAGATCTACTGTTGACAACCACGCTAAACGGAATAAGGACAACGACGTTCGGATCTGTGCATTGCATGGAATGTTCGTTCACAGAACAGACCGCGTGCAGCCGAACAACTATCGGAGGCCGTAGATTGCTATAAAGCAGATATAACCGCCATCCATGAAGTGCGATGGGAGGTATAGCTTACCATTGAGAGTGGACGAATGAGAATCGCCAGGTGGGTTTTTTCACATATTTGGGGTGATGCGCAACCCCAATTACCTTCCCCGTTCGTCGAGTTTATTTCGTGGAATTTGGTTAAAATTAAAATATTTTTTTCAGTTTTCACTCAAATCTGAATAACAAAACTTTAGCTTGAATAATTATTCAGTCTAAGGTTTTGTTGTATCTTACATGGAAAACATGTTGCGGAAACATGTTTAGCCTATATAGGTTTGAAAAAAAACACGCCTATAGATTTCAAAAAAAAAAAAAGCGCCTTATGTACCCCACTGTAATTACAACAAAATCTTCATTGAAACTGTTCTACTGACCCGAAATAATTTCCTTTTGTAGAATGTTGCAAGCAATAAGGGTAGCTTTTATTTTCCTTGCAATAAATATGTACCTTATGTTATGTATAAAGAAAACATCGAACTCATATATGCTTTATGTTGATACGAGCATGTCAAGTAGCTGTTATTATAGCAGCGAACTTTTACTATACTTTGCTAGCAGAGTGTGTATTTCTGCAATAAAAGTTCAGGAGTATGGTTTCCAGCTACGGTCTATTTTTGAATTTCCTTTAAAAAGCTTTCAAAATCACCCAACGCGAAGGAAAGCGTTCCCAGTTTAAAATTTCACTACAGCTAAATTAATGATTCGCAAATAAAAATTCACATTATAATTTAAAATTTACAGCCAATTAAACATTCATTTATTGCATGAAGTTCAAGAGAATGCTGGAGAGCAAGTGTTTACCAGTGGACGTTGTAACTTACTTATTGGTGATATATTTTTCTAGTTAATAAAACATAGTAAGTAACTTTTTTGTACAGTAAATACTTGGAGATTTTCAAGTTTGTGAATACCAACTTCAAAATTTGCCAGTAAGTACTACTCTGTGTTCAGTTTTGCAAATGGCAAATTAGCAGCGGATTGTAGTCGCAACTTAATTCGTATTCCGAACGAATCGGATATCTATGTAAATACAATATGGCCTCATTTTCATGTAGAAATTTCGGAAAAATTAACAAAGATCAAACGAGCGAAGTCAAGTCATTTAGTTAAAAAATCTGAAAGCTCCTTTTCTTCTTTTACGAACCAAAATGTTTTCAAATAACATTTTTCTTCAATTTATGTACCCATATCGCGACCTTAGGACAACGGGGTTCTAACTGACATTTTTGTTCGAATTGAGTTATATACTGCATCGTACTAAATAGTATATGCTCTTTCGATCGCCGCTATCCATATCTATCTATCTCTTACGGCTTCTGACATATTCAATGTAACGGGATTCCATCTACACACTTTCAGTTTGAGATTCAGTTCACAAAGTTCTAGCAGCCAGATAAAACCTTGTGTCCCAAGAAAAAGCAAATTATTTTGTAGATAGAGCCTTGTTGGAATTAACGTTGTAGATAGAACCTTATTGCTCAAAATGCTTATTTAACCATTATGTCTGCACCACATTGGTTACTTCTTTAGTCTGCATCATGGGCCTGGCAAGACCTTTTTCTTGGATGCGACCCACTTACGTGCGTTGTTGTCCATTTACTCTACATGTCCTAGTTAACGTCTAATGCGATTGTTTTTTACCAGGTCGATGTTTTGTGCTCGTATAGTTTCTGCTCGAATCTTCTCTTTATCTCCGAATATCTTACAAACGATTTTTCTCTCAAAGCGACCAAGGATATCCTCATGAACTTTCGATAAATCCTTTGTTTCAGTTCCACATAGCAAGAATGGGATGATGAGACTGAGATGCAGAGTCTCCTAAGTTGATCGGAATAGGGCTTGACTACTCAATTGCCTTCTTAGCCCAAAAAAACAGGAAGTGGAAATGAAGAGTAATCCGATTGATTACCGATGAATGTATAGCAGAACCTATGTAGACAAAGTCCTGTACTACATCAAAGTTTTAGCTCTTCAATGTGGCTTACTGTCCAATATGTCGACGTTGAGTGTCCCTTTTCATTGACAGTATATACTTTGTTTTACGCTCGCTTTCTCCATCGACATCCTGCACAGACGAATGAGTTTGGCAGGGATGCCAAAACTAGACATCGCTCTACACAGTTCGTCTCTCAATATGTTGTCATAGGCTGCCTTGAAATCGGTGGTGGGTATCGATTTGGATTTCCTGCTTTTTCCCAGAATCTGCCTAAGTGTGAAAATTTGGTCGATGGTGGAATTTCCTGACTTAAAACCACTCTGATAGGGGCCCATCAGGCTGTTGACGAAAGGTTTCAGGCGTTCACATAAGGATCTTGTAAGCGATGTTGATGAGACAAATGCTTTTGTTGTTGGATCAGTTCAAGGGGTCTCTTTTCTTGGGGATCAGGCAAACGGTGCTGAGATTCCAATCATCTGGCATACTTTTATCTATACAAATCTTAGATATGAGTTGTTGTATGTAATCTTCAGCTGCTTTAAATAGCTCTGCGGGTAAACTGTCTGGTCCAGCAACCTTGGTAGACTTTAGCTTGGATATTGCTAACCTCATTTCCTTTGATCAAGCTTTCATCATCTATTTTAACCCCGTTAAAGAAAGCTATTATAGATACGTGTTTAACACATTTTTCAACTTGGACTTCCATCGAACAAATCTGATAAATGTGGGGAGTGTGAGTTTGACTATAATTCGGACGTCGAAAGCATTACAATTTAATACTCACTACAGTTGCATTCGCCGTCGCCGTGGTAGTTAGTGCGTTGGAGTTCTACGTATGCTGCCCGGGTTCAATCCCAGCATAAACACCTAAAAGTCTTTTCACGGTACCACCTCTTTCAAATGTCTGACAACCAATCAATGCGTATCATTTGTCATGAGAACCTTCCCAACTCGCCGTTCGGAGTCGGCAAAAAACTGTAGGTCTCTTCCATCTCGTGGAAAAAAAACACGCACACACAAATGGTTGCGAGAAGCTAGGCTTTGTCCTGTATAGGACTACTGACGCCGTATATTGTTTTTTTATTTTATTTTTTACCGGGCATTCAGCATCGTAAGAGATGGATAATGCTTAAAGCTAGGTACAAAAACATATCTCAGTAAAAAAAAAATTAATTTATGAGCCTCATCGGATTGCTACATTTGAATGCAAATGCATCCTTCCCAATTTAAGGAATTCGCCAAGACGATTTATTCATTCACAATCCGTAAAATAAATATTCAAAAATTTATATGTAAATTAATAAATGAGGCTATACATAATATATAAAGATTTCACATGCATTCGAAGCTGAGATTCGATCAATGTTTGCCAAGTTGACGGTACCTATGAATTTAAGAACTGAAATAAATGCTGTAAAATTATTTAAATTCAACAAATAAAAATAATTTTCATAATAATTGAAGATAAAACAAAATCTGAATATCTTTTTTGTATGTTTTGATTCATAATGCGCACTTCACAGGTTTCTATCTAAAAAAAAAAAAATTAATCTTATCACTACACAAAGTTCTATCTGGTAATTAGAACTTTGTTAACCTAATTCCATGTAGGTGGTACCTTATCGATGAACAACAAAGTTCTATCCCTTTTTCCAAACATAAATTCCAGAATAACTATACGCCGTATCTCAAATATTGTATATTATATTAAAATATTAAATATTTATAAGATCCTTAAAAGAATCAATCTAGTAGATTTCTCGAAAGTGTGGCTGGTGCACATAGAACCTTCTTGATATGATGATAATGATACAAAAATGATACAAAATTTCTCATTTAAGGGCTATTGTAAGTTTATTTTTTTGAAAAAGAAAATTTCACATCGAAACAACAGTAGCCGTGTTTAGTCTAACTCACAGGTTCTGTTGTATAATGCATTGAAAGTTTTTTTTAATCCTATAAAGATTACAAGAAAATACGCCTTAAATACATATTAGGGGTAGGTATCTGATCTAAATACCATATGTAATGAAAATTAAATTTAAAAATCTTAAACCCTATTACGGAAAAAAAATTCAAGTTCCTAGCTAGAGCGGTTCTTGATGTTTTCATCGTGACAGACATTTTAGAGTGGTCGCGTTGGCCGTGGTGGTTAGTGCGTTGGACTACTACGTAATGCTGCCCAGGTCAAACACCTAAAAAAGTTTTTTCACGATCTGACAATGTCTGACAAGCATCAAAGAGTATCATTTGTCACGATTGAGCTTCTCAACTCGCCGCTTGGAGCCGGCAAAAAACTGTAGTTCCCTTCCATTCGTGCAAAAATATAACACGCACACACAAATGGTTGCGAGAAGCAGGCCCAGGTTCACATCGAGCTGTAGCGCCAACAAAGTAAGTAAGTAGACATTTTAGAGTAAGAGCGAACTTAGCATGGTTCCGTAATACCATATGGGTACGGAACACTAGAAACTAACTGAAAATTATACGAAACAAGATGAAACGAAGCGATGATGTTCAGAGTATAGCACTGGTTGTGGTATAATGAAAAACTAAAATATGCCACAGTGGTCAGGGTCACATGCCACTTTGCGCAAAGAATGTTCTATGTAGGGTGGGCTCACGTCCCACAATGAATCCTTTAAATTTACAGAAACTTGTAAGAGTAAATAAATAAAAATAAAAATAAACCGCGTTTCGATCCTTTATGAATTTACCTGGCCGTTGAAGTAGTGCGCTAATCAGTGTCGGTTGTGCTTTTAACTTTAACTGGTAAGTAAATTGTAAATCGTGCTTTTTATTTTTGTTCCATTTAAAAAAGTAATGTGCTTAGTGAGATTTGTGGGATACAGTTTAAAATGTTGATTATTATTATTAATTAAAATTAGTATTTAGGCTCTACGAGTGGGCAGGATATCCTTATATAAATACAAACATAGCTATATATATATATATATTAATATACATAGCCGTATACCTAGTTAGGTACCTATTTAAATTATGTAATTTATGGAATCCGACGGATTAATTGCGGAGTGATGTCATTCGATCCGCACCTATTCCCCATCATTGAAAACGTCGGCCAGCAAGGGAATGGATGCCGGAAAGAAAGTGACAGAAAGTAAGCATTATAAGGTCTGTTCCCGTACTGTTGCAAACAGCCGAAAACAGCCGAAAACTACACTCTATGAAAAGCCTTCGTACGGGAACAGGATTTGACTGATTTCGGCTGTTTTCGATAGGTACGGGAACAGACCTATTGAAATCGGGAACGATTCGCACTCCATACAAAGTTTGACTCTTTCAATACGCATTAAAATAGCTGCTGATAGCAGGCGAATGTAATCAAAAATACCAAATGATCTAGTTTTAAATATGGAATATACTAAAAAGTTAGCTAAAATTACTGGAAAATTAAGGAAATAATATATATAAAATATTTGCTAAGAAAACGATAATATTAAAAACAAAAAGGCGAACCTTCAACCGCTTGTTTATGAAAATAAGAGCCATAATAATCAACGAATGGGGCAACTGGCATAAATATAAAAAAAAAGTGCTTTTTTGATCGGTTGGAAAATGAAAATTGTACTAGAGCGATAAAAATTGCTCGAGATCAAAAAAAAAAGTGCTTTTTTTGCCCAATCGAAATCGACATTAGCCGTGTTTTATTATTCCTTTGATCTGATCCGGATTATATTTTAGTATTTAGTATTATCGACAATTGCCAAGGGTACATGCTGCCAGATTAGAATAATAGAATAATAGCTGCAAAATATTATTCTCATTCGGTATCTGTTAATCAAAATTAACAATTTCCTCCTAAAAAATAAAACAAGCGCATTCAATTTTCATTTAAAAGAAAATATTCATTCGCATGGCAACTTCGCACTAAATGTCAAAATGAACTTAGCTTGTACAATCACCACAACACAGAACTTTGATCTGGTTTGTTTTATTATTCTGATCTGATCCGGATCAGATCACGGGGATAATAAAACACGGCTATTAAATAAAGAAATTAATGCAACGTACACTTTTTCACTTCATTGTATGAATTGTCATTCGAAAAGTTGAAATTTTGACAGCGAATTGATAACGTGGTCTCGCAATTTATAATGTAGTCTGCGGACTGATAAAGCAGTTCATCCGATGGTTTCCCTAATGGCTCTGGGATGAAATGCGGATCAGATGTACTACCGGAAAGTACGATACGCCGGCTTCCATAATTGGCAGGAATGTATGCATATGTATTTGCTTCTAAGTCATACATAATCAAATGTCAAAAAGAGATTCATCTCACTCGGATCTTATAAAACAACCTTCAGAGCTTAAAAGAGTACTTAGTTTCTGTTATATCCCAACCTAAACAAAACAAGCCCTTAGACAACCGAGCAACAAGTAATTAACGGTACTTTCACGAGCTGTCAAGTAAGCGAACAATTTAGTTTATTTTGAAAATGGCTTTCATTACTGTACGCAACTTATGAATTAAATAATAAAAATAATTTTAATTTTTGAATATTTTACTGCTTCTTAACAATAGCCGTGTTTTTTTTTAAACTTAGCTAGCCAGTAGTTGCTAGCAAAGTAAAATTTCACACGTAAAACGAATACAACAACCAGCTGCCTACAACTCTTGATTTTATCCCCAGCCAAAAGCAGCTGGCTAGGAATTTTACGCCTATTCATCGTCAGGGGGCGCTGAAAGCGATTTGTCGAACATTTGACAGACTGCCGTGTACGAAAATTGTATAATCACCCCTGTGATCAATTCCGACCGGTTTAAAAACGGACGGAATTACAAGGGAAGAATTCGAAATTATCGGATTTTTCCGAATTTATCGCTTGTAATTCCGTCCGTTTTCAAACCGGTCGGAATTGATCACAGGGCCGAATTTCAATTACTAAATGATGTTTCACAGAAATAATCCACTATATTATGATTTCATATCACTTTATGTAAATTAGCCATCGAATAAATTACCGAAATTAATTGTTTTCACAACAAATGACGAAAAATCGATTTGGTTGAATGCCGAATACTTTGACAGTTCACACTTAACAGCTGATCGAAATCACACACATATGACCGAAATCACATACGCCAACTTGGAGGTAAGTCAGCTGGGTTCGGCTGGCTGGGAATCGTTTTAATGAACGACTGGCTAGCTATGTTTCAAGAAAACAAAGCGAGATAAAGAAAATAATAATTGTTGTATAGCTATCAAATTTTAAATCTACCGTCGCGTCGGCAAAGTAGTTTTCTGTGTATAGAAATTATCACTTACGACGTCTTATCTACTAAAAGTGACAGTTTTCAACTGACTGACATTTACGTTGTTTTGTGTTTTCCCTATTTAAGGTACTTGCAAACATCTTTTATCGAAAAAATAACTTATTTATTCTATCAATTAACGTAGTTGGGTGCAAAATATCAGCGACTACGTGTGCAATATGTCGTGGATAACTGGGCTCGCCGACAAGGCGGAGAATATACTTAACAAACTAGACCAGAATGCTGCCACGGCGCTACAAACAACAGTAGAAGCTCCCACAACCACAATTTCCACATATGATATTCAAAGTGACCCAGTTGAAATAAAGAAAACCACCAGAAATTCCTTATCCCTTGTTAAATCCTTTTCCCCAAAGCAGTCATCGTCCAGAAACGAGAGCCCCGTTAAACAAGTTGTTGATACAAACGAATACACTGAAACATCAAATATCTCCTCGAGACGTAGTTCGATTAGTTCTCGCCCAGATTCTGTAGCAATTGATATTCCTCTAGCTTCCGAAAAGTCCATGGAACAATCGAAGCTGGAACTTTCAGCAAGCCAAGAACTGGCTGCATTTAAGATAGCATTAGCGGACATCTCTTGCGAGCGTGATGAGCTTAAAGCGAAGCTTTTAGTACTCACTGATAGCAGTCAACAGGCGGCCATGCAAGGGCGCCTCACCGAAATGGAAATCGTCATCCATCGCCTGACAAATGAGCGTGATCAAATTCAAAGCGAACTCCATGACACTCTCACCGTAAACAAAGGATATACGCATTCCATTTCGCAGCTGGAGTCGACAATCTCGAAGATTCAACAAGAATACATTGAACTTTCACAAAAGCTTCAAATGCAAGTAAAAGAAACTGAACAACAACGACTCGATTTGATGGAGTATCGCAAAAAGGCGCAGCTAGCTCTGCAGATGAAGGATCAATTGATTGCCGAGTTAAAAGCATCCGGCAGCAGTCATCAAGAAATTTCTGATCATTCAACCGAACGCATTTTGCAATTAGAATTGAACACACTTAGCCAGGAGAATAAGCAGTTCCAAGAGGAGATTCAAAATGTGCGGGCACAGCTTGAGGACTCCAAAGCGAATTTACATTCCATTTGCCGGCAACATGAAGAGACTATGGCAATGCTACGCATAAACGATGATACACTTCGAAAAGAGGTACGTTTCGAGAAGGAACGCACTTTACAACTGGAATCTGAAATGCGTGTGGTGAATCAAGAGTTGCTCGCCACACGTCAGCAGATTGCCACTCAAATGGAGACATTCTCTACGAAAATTCAAGAGAAAGATTCACAGTTGGAAAGAATAAAGTCAAGTTACATGGCTGCTCAGGCAGACCCAACAACTTACGAAACTCGAATAAGGTCACTGACGCAGGCGTTGGTGGAGAAACAAAATTCAGTAGAAGCTGTTACGGCCGAAAGGAATGCCCTAAAGTTACAATTGGAAAAAGCGGAGGTAGACAAATTACTTTCTCTATACTGGAAAAATTAACTTTTCTCGTTTCACAGAACCAGGTAAGGCTATCAGTGTTCAACTCTCGGACGGAACGTAATCCAATGACCCTCGTTAACCACACGGACGACGGTAACTTATGATAGTTAAAAATTGACCGCCCATTCTCACTCATACCATTTCAGCTAAAGCCCAGTTCCCCCTATTGATGCGCGAAAATCCCTTCGACAACCGTGTAGCAAGACGAGTTAAACGTGCGTACTCGACACTGGACTCAGCCGGAATCCGTTTGGGTGTGTTTCTGCGACGTTATCCGCTAATACGTATTGTTGTTCTTATGTATGTGGCATTGCTGCACATTTGGGTGATGTTTGTTTTGCTTTCCTCCACACCTACATAACACTGCCCAGCATTTCACCATTAAATTATGTATTAAAGTTCTGTGAATATATTTGCAAATAAATTTTAAACGATTATAGGACATTTTTGTCGACTCGGTGTCTTTAATTTGTAGCAACACATGAAAATGCTAACAATTGAGTCGCAATTAAACACCAAATAGCTTATATATCATGATGTCAAAGCTACAAAAGCATTCAGAGTATCATTTCTCGTTAGCAGCTTCTGGCGAGTAGAGTTCGATCAGAAAGACGAAGTGCAAAAGAATGTACTCATCACATTGTAGAGAAGATGAATACAAAAAGAACACATTTCATTTTTCATTCTAGGTGAAAAGCACATGTAATGAGATCAGGCGATTAGGAAGGTTTGAAATAGCTTATAACATTTGAGAGACGATCAATCGATTGCTTGGGTTCAAGTGGAAGGAGTTTTGGAAACCATTTTGCAAAAAAGCTTATAGTTCTACAAGTTCCTTTCCAGGTGCGGACGGTAACAATAATTGTCTCCCTTATCTCAAATCCAAAACCATAAATTGATTTGATATTTGTGATTGATGGTTAGAAATAAATAAATTTATTTCATTTGATGCCAATTTTTAAGTTCATTTAGACACAACCAGCCTGGATTTAAAGGTATACCAGCGACTAATGGTGCCAAGAAAGAACCTCACGTTAGACAAAAAAAGGCTACTTGCTTACTTAGCTCCTGTATCCCAAGATTTCGCTAAGATCCAATAACACTGCGCTGTGACCAAAAGCATTTCGATGAGCTCCACCACGTGAGATGTTAATACAAGAACTGCCCGGCACACAGGTCAACTGTGATTCATATTTTTGCATGATCAAAATCTCAGAGTATTTTTATTTAGAGAATAGAGGAAAGACTACAATTCCTGGCACTTGGCATTCCACCGAAATACCCAATGCAGCAGGTAATCAAACAAACTCGTAAGATTTAAAATGTTTTTATATTTTATCTTTTAAATCCAAACATAAGGAAAAGAAAAGCAACTAACAATCCTATTTATTGACTTTGATGCTTAAGTACATTTTTCCTTGGATTGTCTGCTTAACCGGATTAATTTTCTTCAAGATCTGCGTCATGGTCTCTACTAAACGCTCGCTTGAAACGCCAGTCTTTTTATTCTTGAACTTTGTTAAAAGCTCGGTGGCAGTCATTGGTTTGCGCATAAGATATCTGCGAACTGCTTCCTCGGTGATGCCATAGTCACTAGAAAATAAAACTCATTGTAGAGGAAAAGTGATTCAAAATAAAACTAGCACTCACTCCTTGCTATTGGCATTGACAACGCCAGCAAAAGTGGCTGGCAAAGCTGGGGCAGTCTCCACTTTGGAGCGCTTCGCTGGAGTACTCAATGGGCTGTTACTATTCTCGGATCCAGTCAAATCAGACGGCATGCTGTTGCCCTTGCGTTTATTATTATCTATTGGCTGCGCGGTAGGTGTTCCTGCGCGAGATGGATTCTTCGATGGTTCCTTGATGGTAGGCTTCTTTTTGTTGTCATCATTTTCAGAGTCACTGCTATCTGAACTGAAGTCACTAGTGGAATCTACAAGACATGCAAACAAAATTGATATTTGATCTATGAAATGTCATTGCGCTCAACTCAACCTTTCTTTTCATCTTTTGTTTGTTTTTTTGTTTTCTTTTTATCCTTGTTGCCCTCTTCTTTGTCCTTTTGTTTTTTCTTTTCCTCATCTTTGTCGGATTCATCGGATTTCTTCTCGTCTTCATCTTCTTCGTCTGATGTTAGCAATTTACGAAGTGCATCCTCTTCTGCTACAGACTTCATGTCTTTGTCTAGCTTGGATTCTGGATCTGGTTCGCTTTGATAAAAAATAAAAAATAATGTGATCAAACTGCTAACTATTTAAAGTTCAACTTACTCTTCACTAGATTCTGTGTCATAGTCCATCTCCCGGCCTTCTTCGTCGCCATCATCGGATTCCTCGAAAGCTTCATCGTCGACATCCTTTTTTTTACTCTTCTTCTCAGGCTGGCCCTTTTTGTTCTTTTTCTTCTTGGCATCATCATCGCTGTCTTCTTCTTTCTTTTCCTTTTCATCCTCCTCCGAATCTGACTCATCATCGGAATCAATCCATTCGTCCATGTCGCTGATTTTCAATTCTTTTGCCTTTTTCGACCCACCCTTAATTTTGACCTCATCTGGATCCTGTTCTGGATCCTCTTCATCACCCTTTAGCCGTTTACGCAACATAAGGGAAAAGTAATTCATCACCTTTTTCCTTCGTCCGAATTCATGTTCAGCTTCCTCAGCCGACAGAGCTTTATATCTGAAAATAAAACGAATATAGCACCCCCCTTGGAGCATCCATAGCACTTGTTTGTACAAACCTTTGAATTGGTTGAAAGTTATACCATTCGTTAAGTGGATATGCTTCTATTGCACCATCGGGAGCATGCGTAAACACATAAAATGCTGCATTTTCACTTACGCCACCCTCACGAATGCCCTTGAACTTTTTGCCACTCTTCCCGCCCACTTTGAGAATCCATGGCTGAGCATCTGGACGATATTTTTTCGCTATAATACCGAACTTCTTGCGACGCACCTCCTCACGCAGATCACGATTATATTCAGACCCCGCACCGAACTTAGGCATGTCCTCATCAAATCCTTTGAACTCCTTCATGTTGTTTTCCCTTTCCAGCTTAACCATACGCCACTGTGCAAAGTCCACGTTGAGTGTGGCATTAAAACGCATAACATGGTGTTTTTTTCGAAGATTTTTCGGTACACGTATGTTGAATTCCTGTACATTGGATGGTTGCGAGGCACTAGCGAGCGATGGAGGCTATAAAGATTTCTTTACTCAATGCTTGATGTTTAAATGGATAATGGAAAACTTACTGCTGTTTTTGACATGGAAGACATATTCTTCCACTAATTTCTTTTCTATTCTTATTCTCAAAATACTTTTTTTTTCCAGACCTCACTGATCGTAAATAAAAACCAAGAACTTTCTAAAAACAGAAAAAAAAAACACAACTGACAGTGATTTGACAATTGACTCGGCAGGCAGCTGCCATCCATGCCGTTGTGACATTTAGTAACGTTATGTTGGGTGTGTTCAGTAAAAGTGATGCTATAGGCGGAAAATGTATAATAATTTTAACAAATGAGTGTGTTTAATGGGATGTAATCCTTTTTTGTAGCACAGGTTACCTACCTACAAAATGTTTTTAAATTGTCTGCTTATTTTCAGTGTGCGATTTTGCATTTTAGTACTTTGCATAGTTTAATTTAGGTTTTAAATTTGTTTGCCTTGCCATTAATTACATGTTAACCCTTTGGAGCTTGCGCTACGTAAATCGTGCATTGATAGGCATGCTGCAGCAAATTTGCCGCTACCAAAAAACTAGAGTTTAAAGTGTTTTTTTTTTTTCTAAATTATATACTGATCCTCATCTTAGACAGGTTTCTGATTACATTTGGCGTGTTCTTTTGTAGCCTATAAAGGCATTGAGTTGTTTGATGGCTATGTTTTCTTTTGTACAAATTTTTGCTGCAGTCCACGCACACTATTTTGGTTCTGTTGTTTTTATGACTCTCGCACAAGCAAATGCCTCGTTTGGTTGGTTTTGGATGCTAATAGCCGTGTTTTATTATCCCCGTGATCTGATCCGGATCAGATCAACTCATAAGTTTGTGTGCATTACAACAACAATACGAGATCTTGCTTTTTATCAGGATTAATTTTCGCGATCCAAAAATTAGTTGCCAGATTAGAATATAAAAAATATTATTGGCAATCAGAATATCATTAATGTTATTTTGTTTGAATAAATAAATTTTTCTGCTCATAATGATATTTGAGCGATGTGAAACTGAAATCATAGCTACAAAGTATTATTCTCATTCGGTATCTGTTAATCAAAATTAACAATTTCCTCCTAAAAAAAAAATAAAACAATCGCATTAAATTTTCATATTCATATTCGCATGGCAACTTCGCACTAAATGTCAAAATGAACTTAGCTTGTAAAGGGTGATTTTTTAGCTGGTTTGGTTTTGGCAACACTGGTTTTGACAGCTGACGTGTGTTTAGTACCTTGTGTCACTGTCAAACAGCTTCAGTTTGGTTTGCAATTTAACCATGGATCGTCTTACAAATGAACAACGCTTGCAAATTATTGAATTTTACTATCAAAATTCGTGCTCGGTTCGAAATGTTCATCGCGCGCTGCTTCCATTTTATGATCGGCATTCTCGACCTTCTGAGCAGTCTATTCGGAAGATTGTGACCAAATTTCGCACCAAATTTACTTTGTTGGACATTAAACCACCAACACGTTTACGTACTGTGCGTAGTGAAGAAAATATTGCGGCCGTATCAGCTAGTGTGACAGAAGACCGCGAAATGTCGATTCGGCGCCGTTCCCAGCAGTTAGGCCTTTGTTACAGCACTACGTGGAAAATTTTGCGGAAGGATTTGGGCGTAAATCCTTTTAAGATACAGCTGGTGCAAGAACTAAAGCCAGCCGACCTACCACAACGCCGAGATTGCGAGGCGAGTTTGGTGAACAGTTAATTTCACGTTTCGGGCCGGTCAATTGGCCGCCTAGATCGTGCGATTTGACACCATTAGATTATTTTTTGTGGGGGTATGTCAAGGCTAATGTCTATAGGGACAAGCCCGCTTCGATTGACGCACTGGAAGCCAACATCCATGCATTCATTCGTGAGATACCGGCCGATATGTGTGAAAGAGTATGCCAAAATTGGACTCAGCGGATGGGCTACCTGAGACGCAGCCGCGGTCAACATTTGCATGAAATTATCTTTAAACAAAAATTGTTCAAACTATCGATTCAAATAAATATTTCATTCATTTTTTCGAATTTTTTGTGTTTTTTTTTTAAAAAAAGTTCTCAACCTCTTAAAAAATCACCCTTTACAATCACCACAATACAGAACTTTGATCTAGTTTGTTTTATTGTTCTGATCTGATCCGAATCAGATCATGGGGATAATAAAACACGGCTAACGATATTTGGATTGCCAATAATATTTTTATATTCTAATCTGGCAGCATTTACCGTTGGCAATCGTCGATAATGCGGCAACATTCACAAACGAAAGTATATCATAGTGAGAAATAGTCGAACTAATTTTTGGATCACGAAAATTGATCTTGATAGAAAGCAAGATCTCGTATTGTTCTTGTAATGCACACACACTTTTGAGTTGATCTGATCCGGATCAGACTAGAATAATAAAAGAAACTGGATCAAAGTTCTGTGTTGTGGTGATTGTATTTATTTATTCTCTGCTTAGTACAAGCCAACTAATACAAATTAATAATAAGAATACAAACTAATATAAACTAGGAACTAAAATTAAATAAGAACAATAAGAAATATAACAATTAAAAACAAGAGAATGCTTAACATCTAAGAAAGGGAGGGGAATTAGGTTGAGTAGATGGAGTTTTTCAGCGTAAGCCTGCTGCATTGAAAATCAAATGACCTATGCATACGATTTGCCGCGCGGAGCATTCTAGATATAGGCTCGTTATACCCATAATTGGTACGGTGGAGATTAACGCGGAAGAGTGGGAAGCTAAGTTCCTTTTGACAATTAGCGCGAAGTTGCCAAGCGGATGAATATTTTCTATTAAATAAAAGTTTAATGCGCTTGTTTAATTTTTTAAGGAGGAAATTGTTTATTTTGATTAACCCTCTTCTTGCTAATTTAATTATTGAAATTCTTGACGGTACTGAAATAAAAGCTCCTATAAACGAACTTTAAAGTGAAAAACACGAATCCAATATTAAGAATTCAAAACAAAATTTAATAAGTTGTTTTTTAAAAAAAATAAAATAATGAAATCATGCCAAAAGGCTGTATTGGGCATAAACAGATAAAAACTATTAAAATATTTTTTACAAAAGCGTGCCTAGAGGCACTCTTGGGCACTAGAGGGTTAATAGATACCAAATGAGAATAATATTTTGTTGCTATAATTTTACTATCACATCGCTAACATATCATTATGAGCAGAAAATTGATTTATTCGAACATAAATAATATTTAATAATATTTGGATTGTCAATAATTGTTCTTATTCTAGTCTGGCAACATACACCCTTGCCCAACGTCGATAATACAAGCTCCATTCACAAATGAAATTGTATCCTAGTGAGAATTAGTCGAATTAATTTTTGGATCACGAAAATTAATCCCCTGATAAAAAGCTAGATCACGTAGTGTTGTTTCAATGTACATAAACCAATGATGTGATCTGATCCGGATCAGATCACGGGAATAATAAAATACGGCTACTATTGCAGAAAAACAGATCAATCTCGTTTGTTTTCCATTGAGCACGAAAAATCTGAAATCTGAGAGGAGAATCTGAAAAGCCCAATCGAAAACGACATTTATGTATACAGGAAAACAACAAGGATGTATCCAAGTGTTGTTACAAAATAAAACAATAATTTATTAGTTTTGTATGTCGATTTTTTAATTGAATATTTTATTAAATTTTCTTTTCTTTTATAAGAATCCTCAGTGATTTCCCCATTGAACTTCCTTATCCTAAAAAAAGACATTCGTGCTCTAAAGAACCGTTTCACTTTCTCCTCGCAAATTAGGTCTGTTCCCGTACCTGTCCCAAATAGCCGAAAACAGCCGAAATCAGTCAAATCATGTTCTCGTACGAAGATTTTTCATATGTTTTGATAGAAGAGGGTGTAGTTTTCGGCTGTTTGCGACGGTACGGGAAAAGACCTATTATCTTCGCCGCCAGCTCTAAATGCGTTTTCAAAACTCTTTTGAAACAAGTAAATCATCTCTGTACTCTGTTGATCTCAAATAGATTTAGAACCGATGGTTTTGATAAATCTCCTTCGTTGAGATGATTTATCCACGTAAAAGTATTTTCCCCTTCGAGGTCAACTCAAATGTCTTCGACAATTATCACGCAACTTGCGGCAGATTTTTAAGGCTATCTCTGCGTGAGCTACTTATGTATTTGAGTTCTTCATCCTCCGCATGATGGACATCAATGTTTTCCGGGCTCATAGTAATGCTTTTAAGAATTGTGCCTATACCAAAAATTAAGGCAAATTAATAAAATAACTCTTAGAATTTCTGTAGAAATCGTATTCTCTATATAAGAGTTATTGCTATTGCAGTCCACTTATGCAGCATCTGTCCTTATAGTCTCGTGAGTTGCAGTTGCGTCAGCAGGAGTCGGGGTTTGCTGTACTAAGCGCATCAAATAGGATTTTCATTCCCCACATTATTGTTATTATATTGCTGAATAAGGTAAACCTCGTTTTAAATCCTATATCTTTACTTAAACTTTCACAACCTCCGGCGGAAAACAATTGTTGGTGGGTCTCCCGTGACATCACACAGCGTTTAGTTTAGATAAAAAAATCAACATGGCGGACATGCACAATGCCTAATCTTGTATTCTGTCATTTCTGCGTATGTGCCAGCAAAGCCATGGACGCCATTTATCCGTAGGTCTTTTTGGTGTGCAGTAAATTTACGTAAATTTACTGAACCTGTCAAAAATCAAGAGAATAGAGAGCCAAATGAGAGTGTCAAAAAATTTCCCCTTCTAAGAAATCGTTCTAGACCACATCCATGTAAAGGGTGATTTTTTAAGAGGTTGAGAACTTTTTTTAAAAAAAAACACAAAAAATTCGAAAAAATGAATGAAATATTTATTTGAATCGATAGTTTGAACCTTGCAATTTAATGTTTAAAGATAATTTCATGCAAATGTTGACCGCGGCTGCGTCTCAGGTAGCCCATCCGCTGAGTCCAATTTTGGCATACTCTTTCATACATATCGGCCGGTATCTCACGAATGAATGCATGGATGTTGGCTTCCAGTGCGTCAATCGAAGCGGGCTTGTCCCTATAGACATTAGCCTTGACATACCCCCACAAAAAATAATCTAATGGTGTCAAATCGCACGATCTAGGCGGCCAATTGACCGGCCCGAAACGTGAAATTAACTGTTCACCAAACTCGCCTCGCAATTGCGCCATTGTTTCGCGTGCTGTGTGGCATGTGGCACCGTCTTGTTGAAACCACATATCATGCAAGTCAAGAACTTCCATTTCGGGCAAAAAAAAGTTTGTTATCATCGGCCTAACTGCTGGGAACGGCGCCGAATCGACATTTCGCGGTCTTCTGTCACACTAGCTGATACGGCCGCAATATTTTCTTCACTACGCACAGTACGTAAACGTGTTGGTGGTTTAATGTCCAACAAAGTAAATTTGGTGCGAAATTTGGTCACAATCTTCCGAATAGACTGCTCAGAAGGTCGAGAATGCCGATCATAAAATGGAAGCAGCGCGCGATGAACATTTCGAACCGAGCACGAATTTTGATAGTAAAATTCAATAATTTGCAAGCGTTGTTCATTTGTAAGACGATCCATGGTTAAATTGCAAACCAAACTGAAGCTGTTTGACAGTGACACAAGGTACTAAACACACGTCAGCTGTCAAAACCAGTGTTGCCAAAACCAAACCAGCTAAAAAATCACCCTTTAGTATTCCCGGGACATCTATCAAACAGCCATCTGACAATTCGTGAAATGTCAATCTTCATTTTTGTTTATGTAATTAGAAGTTTCTGAGAGGATTTTCCCCCACTTTTCAAATTATTAACTATTTGACAGATGTCCCATTTGGATCACGAAAAGCACACCAATATCGTATGATATTTCATACATAGCCCTATACCGTATAAAAAAAAATTACAATATTTAATTTATAACCTGTATTTTCTACCAAAATTACTTCTTGCGTAGTTTTATAATAAGTAGGTAAGTACTTCAGCGTGTAAAATTCGCATAGAAACTAGACCGACAGTTTGGTGATCAAAACGGGTAAATAATTTAAAAAGTGGGGGAAAATACTCTCGTCTTCTTTTTAACTATTAAATATTTTCATTAAAAACGATTTTTTTTTTATTTAGCTAGCGAATAGTGATTGATATTTCACAAATTGTCAGATGGCTATTTGATAGCCTTACTACATGGAAAAGATAGGTCTGTTGATAACCTGTTAATTTACGTTAATTTACATCCAACTGTCAAAAATCAAGAGAAGAGAGAGCTAAATGAGGGTGTCAGAAAATGTCCACTCTTGCGAAATCGTGCTACATCTGTTTCATGGAGTCATCGAGGGACATCTATCAAACAGCAATCTGTCAATTTGTGAAATGTCAATCACTTCTTGTTAACAAAATTAAAGAAAATTAGTTTTTCGTGAAAATATTCAATAGTTAAAAAAAGAAGAAGGGAGGATTTTCCCCCACTTTTACTAGTTGACAGATGTCCCATTTGTGTTAGTAAAAGTTACCAAATACACCTGATGTAGCACGATTTCGCAAGAGCGGACACTTTTTGACACTCATTAAATTTTTTGACACCTCATTTGGCTCCCTCTTCTCCTGATGATTGGCAGTTTTAAGTAATTTTACGTAAAATTAAAAGTCACCAAACAGACCTTTTATTTACATGATTCTCACATTAGGTACGGACTGTACATTTGAATTATTTTCACTAGATGGCACTTTAAAAAAATTGCTAGTCAAATAGAATCAAAGACAGTCTTTGAATTCAAATTATCAAGCATGCACTTGTGTATTAGCTCTTTCCAGATACTTTAACTCAATCCAGATTAAGATAAAAAGTCGATGCTTCTTTCCAGATAAAAAATGGCTGTGGTGTTGGTCATTCATAACTATTCCAACTTCGCTACCTATTAAGTGGTATGTGCGTTTATTAATGGAATGCAGTTTGCAGTTGGGTCAAACTATCACAATTCTACTTTCTTGCGCCCTGCACTCCTTTGTTAGTATGTAGGTATGTAGCACTGAGATTGTGTGATAAGGGAAAGCTTGACCTTCACATTTCACACGACTTAAGTACCATGGCTAAATTAGGCTCATGGTCACGAACCCGATTGACGTCATTGTTGCGTGCAGTTTTCAACAACTATTGTTGAAACATTTTAAATGTTATCTATGGATTCTTTTAGGAGATAGGGAAAGTGAATTCAATTTCTGTTGTAAGTGCAACAAGACCGGGATCACGACATTCTTTGGACTGTTAATAGCTATTTTATTACTCTAACGAATCAGTTCACGATCAGAGCATTTATTTCTTGTTTCATCACTGTTCGTGTAACTAATGGCTTTGATAATACGTTGTCAGACAGTGATTTCTTTACTTTGTTACTTAGCAATGTGATTTCTTTGTTTACGCGCTTGGAGCGCTTGTAATTGGAGCTGCTAATCTACTCCCTCGGCTTAAAAGATGGAAAGCCTTCCTATTGAAGTCTAGAATGTCTTTGATTCACGTGTTTTGGGCTGACGGCTTGTCTGACCCGGAAAAATGCTGAGCATGTATAGAAAAGCTGCTCGACCCCTTCTGAAAATAGTTGATACTGTGTCTCGGTAGATAGGCTTAACTTGTTTTAGTTGTATCAGACCTCAGAGCTTTAAGTGCCGCTTGCTTTGCAGATTTATTAATATTCAGACGAGATGACACTTTAGCCTAATGCAATGTATAAACTATCCGGTATATCATTCCAATGCATGTAAAAATCGATCTGCCCCTACAACTACAAGGACCAAGGAGTTCAGTTACATACAGTCAACCTTTGGTGTGATACGTGCGGGTTAAAACTTACAACTTTGTGATCTTCATTCTTCTTTAGGTGGCGCTACAGCTCGGGGGAACCTGGGCCTGCTTCTCGAAACCATTAGTGTGTGCGTGTTATATTTTTGCACGAATGGAAGGGACCTAGAGTTTTTTGCCGACTCCGAACGGCGAGTTGAGAAGCTACCCGTGACAAATGGCACTCTTTGAATGTTTGTCAGACATTCGAAAGTGGTGGCACCATGTAAAAACTTTGAGGTGTTTTGCTGGGATTGAACCCGGGCAGCATTGCGTATGCGTAGTAGTCTATCGAATTTACCACTACAGCACGGTGCTCACTTTGTAATCAGAACATAAAAAAACACGCTCATTTCATATGCAACTGAATCTACATTAATTTTAATATATTTATTTCACCACCACTGTTTGGTTTTCTAAATAAAATCAACGTTTCCACCTCTTAGACCACTTGCTTGTTCCTAGCGTCTACAATCGCTCGAATCATAAGACACTTTGCAATGGCATATGATCTCGTACAAGCATTTGATTCATTTTCTAAAATGATTTCAAAGTTAGGTAAACATTGTTTTTTTATTTGAAATACACTTACTTCCTTCTTTTTCACAAACTTCAATCGAATCGCCGGTAGCTGGCCACATTGTTTGTTGCAATAGTTCCTTGTTTAGCTTCCACTCATTGATTAGACCAGACTTTTCAAAGAAACACCTTATGTAACACTAAAATAAGAAGCGCACGTTTTTTTTTATAGAATGAGTGTTTAAGAAATGTATTTAACCACAGCGATAACATACCATCCCAGTTTTGTCATCTTCATCCGGTAGAACTCCAGTACTATTGAATTTCGTTATGTATTCTAGATAAGAAAACAAAACAAAAAATCGTGTATGTAAACTACGCGCGGCAGAAGTAAAACTTTATGCCTTCATGCACATAAAGGTTTTTTCAATAAGGAATTTTGAAATTTGAATTTTGTATTTAAATAAAACAACATAACCCTTCTGTCAATTACTAGGTCTGACCAGACCTTTTCCACATTCAAAACCAGTTTTTCCTAATTAATTATGTAGCTATCATTTATCATCATTATAAATCTATTATATAAAAATTAATGTGTGTATGTTCGAACCATATACGAGGGCGAATCGCTCATCCGATTGTGATGAAACTTTGGTGAGGTGTTGTGCGCATATCAGAAGACTATGTGGCGCTGGAGTCAAGTTATTAACAACTTCTATATTTATGGCGCTGGAGTCAAGTTATTAACAACTTCTATATTTATGGACCAAAAAGGCTCATATTCACAATATATGTTGGTTCAGTGCCAAAAGAGAAATTTGTAAAATCTGGACCCGATAGGTGGCGCTGGAGTCAAGTTATTAAATATATAAAAATGATTGTACGTATGTATATGTTTGTCTTTTGTAAATAGACTCGGAAACTACCCAACCGATTTTTGTTTTTTTTTATATATTTTTGACATACAGACAGACAGATAGACTGACAGATGTACAGACAGACAGACAGACAGACAGACAGACAGATCGATATACAGACAGACAGACAGATAAAAGATCGACATACAGACAGCCGGACAGACAGAAAGACAGACAGAAAGACAGATAGACAGACAGACATACAGACAGACAGATAGACAGACAGACAGACAGATAGACGGACAGACAGACAGACTGATAAATATACAGACAGACAGACATACAGACAGATCGACATAGAGACAGACAGACAGGCAGATAGAAAAATAACTATGTGCGCGGGCAAATTTTGAAAAGATAGGTGGAGCGAAGCGCACCGGGTTACGGCTAGTATATAAATAAATATAATAAACTAGCTGAGCAGCCCGGCTACGCCCATACATACAATTAGTCGCGTTACTCACTTTTGCAACCATTTCAGCTATCATTACTATTATATAAAGACGTAACTTCAAAAAACTTTGTCACCGATGATTTCCGCAAATACTGCACCGATTAACGTGAAATAAATTCTATAATAATCGTTATTTTCGTTAAAACCAGTTAGGCTATGTTTTTTTTTTGTTTAAATATTGTTTGTTCTTAAGAAAATGTAATATTTTTAACTTTAAACCAGTTAAACGAATTGGCAAAACAAAAATGTTTGCATAAAGTCAAAAAAAACTAATTTTTAAGAAATACTTGCATTTTAAATATAGCACTGGCTATTATTTTGCACACTTACTTTCTTGATTATTTTTTTGATTGATGTATTTTTTTAAAAAACTGAATTACAAAATTTTATTTTATTTTATTTTTTGATTAGTTATTCTGTGTAAAAGTAAAAAAATAAAATAAAAAGGACTATGTACCATCAACGCTTTTGTATTTTATCCTGAAAAGTTAACCACTTAGCACTGCTATTATTTTGCACAGGTGTATATATGCAAATTTTAAGATCTTAATCTTTTCTTTACTCTACGTACATGCTGGAAATAAATAAATAACTATTTTAAAAACATAAAACAATTCATGAAATCATTTCCATCAGTGGAGACCGAAGCCAACAGCCATGCAGCAGTGGGTGAAGTTATGGTGTGTGTACTGTGTATGTGGCATAATTTAAATTTCTGCGTATTTACTGAAATAGCATTCTATTGATGCATTGTGCCCGGCCTACTACGATAAATATGATTGTAAAAGCAAATTCAAATTTTAAAGAAGTGCACGGGCAATGGCGGACGGGCAACAGCTGTACCTATGTATACTATAGAAATGTATTAGAAGAAAACAATTTGTTTTCTATTAAAAGTTGCAGATGGGCGAAGCAAGGCGAGCACGGGCCACGGGTCAGCTATCTCTATGTATAAAACAGTTCACTGACTGTCTGACAGACAACGCACGGACCAAACCGATGGACCTAAAGGGCTGAAATTTGGACAGAACATTGCTATAATAACATAAACATCCACTTAGAGAGGATTTTTTGTAATCCCACCTCTAAGTGGGTGAATTCGGAAAAATAATTCGGCACTCATCTCCAATACCATTTATTTTGCCTTAACAGTGGCAGGGGGGTGAAGCAACGCGAGCACGGTTCAGCTAGTAATAACATATTACGATCAAAATGAGAACAAAAAATTCCATACAAAATGTATGGAAAATCGATTTTTCTGTATTTTTCAATTTTCCTGGAAATTTTCCGTGGCCTTCCTTGGGCCAATACGAATCCATCAAGCCTAAAATCGTGAAAATCGAACGATTCATTCTCGAGTTATGAGTGCACACAGACACACGGACATCAGCCTATTTTCACCGGACTACCTAGGCAGAGGAAGGATTTTGCTTTTAACAGGCTGGGTTTGTTTGTATGTAAGGATGTCACCTCGTACAGTCTAAACTATAGCACCGATTTCAACAAATGAGGTATCGTTGAATTCGTCTTGATCCGGAAAGTGTCCTAGGATATGTGACGACACAGGTAAATTCAATGTGGCCGGCGCACCAAACAAGATGGCGGATTACCTCTTTTTTTTATTTTTTTTCTTTACAAGCCTTGATAGTGGTATCAAATGAAATTCGTTGAATGAAATGAAGATAATTTTTTACAAAGTGGATACCACCTCGATTTATATTAGGGCACTTTTTCGAGTATTTTGATGTACATATATGTACAATACGTAACATATGTATTGGAAACGATTAGTTTAGGAAATATAAGCTAAAAACCAAAAAAAAAAAATATTCACTCACAAAAAACTGCCTAATTTCATAGCTGATTGATTCATTGACGATTTTTTTTAGCAAAAAATTATGTTGACAGTAATTGTATATACATATGTACAGGTTAAGACTTCAAAACAAATAGATATACACATCTGTTCAGTAAAATTAAAGCACAAACTTTTGTTTTTAATCACCGTAACTTAACCACACTTACGAGTATAGAACGGTACTTACCCATGGGTATAGAAAAACTTGCGTTACACGTATCCATGACAGCTTGTAAATCCAAAGCTCCAGGACTCACTGTTGATTCACAATCCACGCTCGCTTCTGTCACACAGATTCCCAGTTGAACCACCGAGAGAACGCAAACTGACAGAACTATCCCCGAAATCATTTCTTTTACCGTTTGCAATCAACGATTTGTGAATGTCGTTTTTATACTCACTCTGCTCACGCTGGCTGATCCAATTTAACAAATTACATTCTATCACGCGAATTACAAATCGTTTCCGTTTCCGTAATCCACTTAAACACATAAACAACAGCAAACTTACAATAAATATTATTTTGTTTATTGAATTAGTTATTTGCAAAATTACAATCTTTAAAAGTGCCTAGAACCGAGATGCGTGTTCGCTTTTGTTAACTGCTCTTTCTCCTTTCTTCTTTCTATTTGGTTCACTTAAACTCTATTTACATAGGTAACAACAAAAAATTATTGTTATTTTTTTTTACTGTCTAGCGCCCCAAACCCGCTTTATCAGGTGGGAACCTTTCTCGGCGATCATAACTGCCGGCGCATGCGTATTACCCGCTGTCACCTTGGGCATTATTGAGGTATCCATGACACGTAGGCCCCGAACGCCATGTACCCGCAGTTCATGATCCACCACAGCGTATGGGTCACGTGCTGGTCCCATTTTACACGAACCGGCTTGATGATTCTCTGGTCCAGTTTCCTGTCTAACGGCACATTCCCAGTATTTGTCTGTACCGAATTTTATAGATTCACATCCTTTGGCGGGCTTCGTGTCCAGGCGCATGCCGTATGCCTTCAGCGGACTTGTTTGGGACAATCGAATGGCGAATTTAATGCCCTCGATGAGAGTTTTAACGTCGCGTTCGTCGTCTAAATAGTTGGCGAAAATTTTCGGTGGTGCCAGGGGATCATTGGACGCCAATGTTATGTAGCCTCGACTCTTCGGACTCAGGACAGCTGGAAAAATTTGAATGCTACGCGAGTCGTTGGAAAGAAGTTCTCCAACTTGACCGGTCTTGGCACAACTTGCCAAGTAACCGCCAAAGAAATACTGAATATCGGGTATATCAGGACGTTCTGCGTAGGGTGAGGCTATTTTTGCAGTGACATCAGATAAACCGGTGCCGGACATAAGGCCGTCACGGAACAATAGGTACTCCATAGCGGTGGCCCAGTTAAGTGGTGCAGTGTCAGCGTCTTCGATGAAGAAATTCGTAAAATAGGCCACATGATTGTGGAGATTTTTACCAACGCCAGGTAAATCATGTACTGGCCGAACGTTGACCTAGAAGAAAGAGAGAAATAAAACAGTTAATTTTAGAGCGTGCAAGTGGTGGACAATTTTCGCTATGATACAAATGGCTTTTGTGGGCAATTTTATTGAAATGGTAGTATAGTGGGCACCGTAGCGCAAGTGGTTAGTGCGTCGGACTACTGAGCCAGCGGTCTTGGGTTCGAATCCCGCCGCAAACACCTAAAAGTTTTTCACAGTGCCCACCTCTTTCGAATGTCTGACAAGCATCAAAGAGTATCATTTGTCACGATTGAGCTTCTCAACTCGCCGTTCGGAATCGGCAAAAAACTGTAGGTCCCTTCCATTCGTGCAAAAATATAGCACGCACACACAAATGGTTGCGAGAAGCAGGCCCAGGTTCACCTCGAGCTGTAGCGCCAACTAAGTAAGTAAGTAGTATAGAGGGACACAATTATTGGTTGCTCTAAAACACTTCCGTTGATGAAAGTGTAGACCCTAAAATAAAAGTTTAAACCATAAGCTTTAAATTTTAACGATCGTTTAGCTAAACTTTCGTTAAAACGTTTCGTTAAGCTGTTGTCTAGTAGATAACCTTACGTCAAAATTTATTTAATGCTTATAGGCTTGGTGTATTTTTTGTGATCAAAATGGGACATCTGTCAAATAATTTGGAAAGTATTTGATAGATGTCCGTCGGTGAATCCATGGATGATTGTGTAGCACGATTTCACAAGAGGGAATATTTTTTGATAGTTTCATTACATTTTTTGACACCTCATTTGGCTCTCTCTTCTCTTGAATTTTGACAGATTAAGTAATTTTACGTAAAATTACCGGACCTATAAGGTCTGTTTGATGTGTTTTTTTGCGCATGTGATTGAGACCTGTCAAATAGTAAAATCCTCTCAAAGAGAGAGATATCATCTCAAAGAGAGAGATATCATCTCAAAGAGAGAAAACTTGAACAAAAGAGACTAAACACTTTTGAACCAACACTTGGTCAAACCTGTCAGTTTGTTTTAGTTTTCCACTAACAATGAAGACTATGTCATTTCAGAAACTGTCAGAAGGCTGGTTTGACAGAGTTGAACAGCCCACCCTGAGGAAAAGGTGTTGCAGAAAATTCATCGCAAGGAAAGAGCCAAATGAGAGTAAAAAAAAAATTGAGAGCCATGAAACTGTCATGATTCTATGAAAGTTTACATAGTATTGCGAAAATTAGTGAGTCATCAAACAACAACACCATAATTTATAAATGTTCTTTAATATTTTCCCCTGGGAAACTTAGAAAAAGCCAAAAATAGCCAATTTTAGAAAAGCGTTTATAAGTAAAGTATCGTTGTGAGACTTTTTAGACAATATGCCATTTAGGCTAACTCAAATATGAAATTTGAACATAATCGTTAGAGCCGTTTTCGAGAAAATCGGCGTTTTGCAAAATCGGCCTTAATTAAAGTACCGTTATATTGGAAGGTAGAATGAAAACTCCGACTACGCCTCAGCCCTCAGAATCGCGATGGGCCCATTCTGGTGTCCAGTGTTTTGGGCTCAGCCTCTCAACCCATCTCAATCTAACCTACTGGCTTGCCATACAAAAATTAAAAAATCTAGTCGCTGGCTTATACTCATACTCAGTGCAGTGGTTACTATAGTTACGCAAAACTCAAAATTTTCTGTTCCTGTTCCTGCTTCCTGTTCCTGTTTTACAACTGTTTTTGGCTTCACGTGCAGGTGCCCAGGGCCCTATATGCGGTGTGGAACTGATATTTCTCTTTTTCAGATAACATCTTATCATCATACATACATATTATTTCTGTAGTATAGGTACCATTTGCGGCTCTTACCCTTAACCAATCTTAACAAATGAGGTATCAAAAGAAAGAGAATTTCCTGGAATTGTGCTATCACTTTAAATTTGGGATTTTGGGGGTTGGATTTTCTCTTGCGAGAGTCATCTCGACCGCATCATTTAGTTTTAGAAAAAAATACTAAACAAAGCCTTACCTTCTGAACTAAAGCAAAATACAGAAAACTTCTACAAAAAGATGCCAATATTGATGTGAGTGCTAACTGGCCACAATATGCTAAGATACTACACGAATAAATTACGCCTTAACGATGATGACATAATGCAGGGAATGCGGTGACGAAGAGGCTCTGAGGACACTGCTCATTTCCTCTGTCGCTGCCCAAACTTCAACCAACTTAGAAATAGAACCCTGGGAAAATTTTTCTTCGAACACATCGACGAGCTATCAAATGGATCACCATCAGGTCTGCTTATGTTTGCCAGGCGGTCCGGATGGTTGGAGCATAAACACTGACACCACGGGTGGGAACACATAATGGGTACAACAATGGGTTCACATGAACATAAGTGCCATGAGGACGTGACCATTCTCGTCAGCCCGCTTATCTAACCTTTTTTTTAAGTGTTCTGACCCGCCAGTTGCGGAAGCCACCGCAACCTAAAAGATCTATTGTATCTATTTCTTTTAATGAAGTTGAGGATCTATCTCACTGTCTATCTCTTTATTAAATGATACTGAGCTGGAGTGTTTGATTTAAAGATCTCTGCTTATGGGCACAATTTTGAGGGTTATAACAGAACAATGAATATAAACCGCATTTTCAAAATTTAGACTGAAATGATGCGGTTAATTTTCTTCGTAAATGTAATTGATCTTAGAGTTGTCGGATATCCTTATGTACATATGCACAAAATGTATAACATTCAGTGGTTTCAAATATACATAACTATCCTAAAACGAGATATGTCCTGCTATTAACTGTTAGCTGGATATAAAACTTAGTTGAAAACCAGCACGTGATACTCAATTAAGTACCGAGTTTGGATGAATTACCACAAAATAAACAGGTTTCTTTATACATACATACATATGTTCATGCATACATCTGTATATCGTTTACCTTCACTAGATCCTCCTTTGGTCCGATTCCACTCAACAGAAGAATTTGCGGCGAGTTTACTGCTCCGCCGCTGACAATAACCTCCTTTTTGACCAAAATTTTTCTCATACTTCCATACTGATCAATAACTTCCACACCATGAGCTGTCTTTGTTGATGGATTCACAAGCACCTTGGTTACCGTGGTATTAAGTAGAATGTGCAAATTTGGCCTCAGCCTTGCTGGTCGCAGGAAGGCTCTTGCCGAGCTCATACGTACGCCATTTCTACTGGTCATTTGAGCAATCATGAAACCCGTCGAATTCGCTCCATTCAAATCGTGAACTCCAAAACCTGCAAAATAAAAGATTACTATCATCAAAATATCCATATGACAGAATATGCATTTCCATACCTAACTCCTCTCCACCCTTTAGGATAGCATATGACAGTGGTGGATTGTATGGGAATTTCGAAATGGGCAGCAATCCCCCCGTTGCATGGTAGTCCGAATCAACCTCATCCAACTGCATGTTATGCTCTGATTTCTTGAAAAATGGCAACACATCACTGTATTTCCAGCCAGGATTGCCCATGGCATCCCAGTCATCGTAGTCCTCGCGATTTCCACGCATATACATCATACCATTCAGAACTGAGGTGCCTCCTAACACTTTTCCTCTCGGCCAGTAGCAGCGTCGCTCTTTCGATGACAGACATGCGCCACTCTCCGGTTCTGTATTGTAACGCCAGTCAATGTCGCTCCCAATATAGTTCAAGAACATTGACGGGATTTGTATACCGACCGGTTCATCACCACCTACAAACAAACAAAAAAATTCAAAATCATCGAAAACCCATTTAGCAAAATTAAACCGCAAACTTGTTAGAGCTGCGCCTACAGACTGCGATCTTTTAAAAAAAATCATAAAAAAGAAACCTGAAACTTTGAACCGCATGCCATGCTCGACTATCAAATCGTTAGAATTCCAAAATAATTCTTTTCAATTGCGATTGCGACTCATATTTGTGTTTTATAGACTTTGACTTTATCACATCGAAAATGTGATGACAGGAGAGAAAGGAGAAAGCCGGCTTTGCACTGTTTATATTTATATATATATGTATTATTCACAATCTTATTGACGCTAGCTTTTGGGGATTCAACTGTATTTGACCTAATAAATTTTGTGGTTTTCTAAGCGTATTCACTTACTCATTTGGCCTTGTGAAGCGCGACTTTTTTTTTATGAAACTGGAGTATCACAAGCAATCGGACATGTGATATTTTTGAGATTATGATAAATTAAGTATTTCCCCGATTAGTTAATGCGACAACTAGGAGTAAGCTACCATAGCCCTCTATGGAGACTTCAACCCCGCATAGCCCATTGGCTCTGTGTCTGTTTTTAGACCGATTCTGATGTATGGTGAAGTTGTCTGGTGGACCGCCCTAGAAAAAGCTATACATCGCGATAGCCTGGGAAAAGTACAAAGATTAGCGTGTCTGTGCATCAGTGGAGCACTAAGATCAACACCCTCCACAGCATTAGACATCCTACTGTACCTCGCACCCCCTGATATACGGGGGCTGTTCGATAAGTCAGTGACTTTGATGCAAAATGGCGCTCGGATCGCATTGAGTTTTTTTCCCCGCCATCTTTGTTTCTTTCTAGGCATAGAAAAAAAAATTAGACAGATCTGTCAAACATTGATTTTTTTACAGTGATCGAAAGAACTTTGGTTTATGTAATTTGCTCAAAATGGAAAAAAGTGAGTTTCTTTTTTTGATAAAACACTACTTTTTGCGCGGTAAAACTATTAAGGACACTGAAGATAAATAAAACATAAACATAACATAAATAAAAATTAAAAAAAAATATTATGGAGATGCTGCTCCCTCGCATGGGATGGTACAAAAGTGGTTCACTGAATTTCGTAGGAGCTTAAAATACACTGAGCGCCCAGGACGTCCAAATGACGTCACAATGGAAGGAATGGTCAAAAAATCCACGATATTGTGTTGGACGATCGCCAGTCAAAGTTCGTAAGATAGCTGAGACAGTATCCATTTCAAATAATAGCATCATTCGAATCCTGCATGGTCATTTGGGCATGAAAAAATTATCAGCAAGATGGTCGGTCCCGTTTGCTCGGAGAATATTCGACTCTTACCCGGAGGGTCAGCGCATCAGAGGACGACCTCGCCTAAGGTGGCGCATACAAGTAGAACAAGACCTCAGCCAACTTGAAGTGCGCAACTGGAAGCGGCTAGCTAAGGGCCGGGCCTTGGTTCACCCCGAACTGTAGCGCCACCTAAGTAAGTAAGTAAGTAAGATGGTTGCCACGTTTGCTGACGATTGATCAAAAACGAATTCGGGTGCAGTATTGGAACTCTTCAAGCGTAATTCAAGTGAATTTTTACGGCGGTTCGTAACAGTTGATGAATTCTGGATACACCACTCTACGCCAGGATGAAAGAAGGATTAAAACAGTGGACTTCTTCAGGCGAACGTGCACCAAAAAGGCAAAAACGGGTTTGTCGGCCGGAAAAGTCGGGACAACGGTTTTCTGGGATTCCCACGGCGTAATCTTCATTAACTGCTTGGAAAAGGGAAAAACGATTACCGGACAGTACTATGCCAATTTATTGGATAAACTTAATGCAGAATTGATGGAAAAAAGGCCTCATTTCAAAAAAAAAAAATCGCTCTTTTATCACAATAATGCACCGGCTCATTCACCGCAGTATCAACCGTTAAATTAGCTGAATTGTGCTATGAACTGCTTTCTCATCCACCCTATTCTCTAGATTTGGCTCCTATTGATTATTTTTTGTTTCCTAATCTGAAAAAATGGCTCGGCGGAAAAAGATTTTCATCGAATGATGAGATAATCGATGCAACAAGTGCTGCCAGTGCTGCCATAAGACTCAAAACCATCTCACAGTGGTCAAGTAACTACACTGGTCACGCAACATAACAAGATCACTAAACTCTCCCCGAAAACATACACTATACTGTGGTGAGGCCCAATTGTGATAAAATTTTTGAGGTCACTGTTCCCGATAGGTGCTATAACAGACAAGTCGATACACTTCTACACTGATGGCTCTAAAACCAATAATGATTTAGGTAGGACAGGAGGAGGTGTTTTCTCAAACAGATTAAATCTAAATCTCTCCTTTCACCTCCTTGATCACTGTAGCGTGTTTCAAGCTGAGATTATGGCGATTTCGGAAGCACTGTCATGGATCAAGGGGAGTGTAACATCCACTAACAATATTAGCAATTTCTCGGATAGTCAGACGGCCTTGAAATCTCTGGAATGAGTCTTACCCACTTCTAAGACCATGGGGTCTTAGCTGGGTGTCGGGGCACAGAGACATTCCAGGGAACTGTAAGGTTGACGAGCTCGTTAAACTAGGAACAACAATATCTATTCTACCCGATAAGAAAAATATAGAGTTGTGTAACTCATGAAGGAGCCGTTCAAAAGATCAGCTCACCTTGCTGAACTAAATGAACTAGTTCAGATATCTTTAGCTCAGTAGTTCAACGGCTCACCTCTCATCTGAATCTGTATCTGAACTAGTGAGTTGTGAAACACAAACACAATACAGATGACAGTGGCGGCTCAGTAGTTCCCCAGTCGCGGATGGAATGCATTCCAGAACTAGTTCTAGAAGTACTTCTGGGGAGTCGGAACTACTTCTCAACTCGATTCCAGCACATGTAAAAAAGGCTTTACATTTAGACGGAAGATATCTCTTCTCCACTCTGCAATACACAGAAGTTGTCTTAGAAGAACTTCTCAAACACATTACCAAGAAGTAGTGCATTCATGTCTTCGAAAAAGTCAACGTAGAAGTACTTCTCAAACACATTACACTCATTTTCATAAGTTTCAAAAAAATTTCTATTTTTTGTGTAACTTTTTCCCAATTGAAAATCTGTGAATAAGAGTTTTATAAAAAATAATCTTACATAGAATATAGAACGTTGGAAAGCATAGTTTGAGCCGAGAACTTTCGCACTTTCGCACTTAAAATCTTAAATCAAATGATTTGCATTGGTTAACAAACAATCGCAATTCTAAATGCGACAGCCAGGCGACAGTCATAAACAACGCGGTGAGATCATTGTACAGAAAAGTATACTTGTTGAGTCCTTCCTTGCCGCATTACCTCGCATTCGTACTGTAATGCCCTCAACTTTTCTTAAGAATAGACCAATTCCATTCTGCATTACTCTTCACTAGTTTGGTAATGCCTTCCATTTCACTAGTTTTAGGTTCAATGAACAGTATTGCATTATGGAAGGACTTCTTTTATAATTGAAACATTTCATTGCCTGTAATGCGGCCAAATTCTATGCTCACTACTTCTAGAAGTAGTTCCAGATGTAAGGCCTTGCAAAACCGCGACTGGGTCACTACGTCTACGGCTCACCACTTCAGAACCAGAAGAATGATAAGTATGTCCATACAAAACCGGATTTTTTCTACACGAATTCTTTGGGAACGTATCCTTTTTAGTTGTTGTAGTACAGTAGTGGGTAAGGTATACCATTCACTACCATATGAGAGATAGATAAAACCACAAATAGATACATAGATATCGCACGCAGCTCGCAAGCGCAACCCGAAGGATTTTTGCATCGATCCGATTCAAACAATTTAGAGTTCCATGGTCGAGCGAATCAACCGTCCTCCAGTGTGTTGTGACTTCGGTATACACACATTTTTTTCATATTCCACCCTTAATTTCGTGTTTCCTCTCAATCTAACTTGTAAACGAACATATACGAACGACTGACTGGTCTATTTCTGGATATAAACTATATCTTATGGATGAGTATGAGAGATGAGGTGAATGGTGAAGCTGAGTCTGAACTAAAAGAACTACTGAGCTAAATGAGTTACTGAACTACATTGGTGAACTAGTTCTTTTTAGTGAACGAGAGTTACTGAACTACTTCAGTGAAGTGAACTAGTTTGCCCAACTCTATATGCGATGCCCGTTGCTACTTACAAGCTAACACTCAAACTTGACACAGTACATAAAACCAAGGCGAGATGGAACGGTGGAACTTCCTGCCTTGCCACCAAACAGATCTGGCTTAGACTAGATCTTTACCGCTCCAAACACCTTCTCTCCCTAAAAAGTCTACCTATAAGCACGACTGGAAACATATCCTTGTACGATGGCATCTTTCGTCTTGAAATACCAGGGCAATGGTTGTAACTGCAAAAGTGCAGGAAGAGGTTGTTCAAATTAGCAATGAAATTGTTCAACGATGGTTAGCATCAGTCAGCCTCACACTAGCTGAACATAAAGTGGAAGCAGTACTAATAACCAGTAGGAAGAAACGAGAAACTATCACGCTCACAGTAGCGGAGCTTGAGATTGAATCCAAACCAGCTATTAATTGGCGTTATGATTGACTCAAGGCATCTGGAGTATGTAAGCAACAAATCTTTCCATCTGGCTGATGCTATTGTGCACATTATGCCATATATAGCAGGGCCAAGATACAGCCGTATACTTTTCTTAGCTACAGTAGTCACATCCACACGCTGAGTTCATTAGCGTGCATTAACTGATTCGCGATGCTCCTCCACTATGCCACCCGTCCTCGGTGATGAATTTGAAGATTTTCCGGGCCGAAGCAATGGTGCCGATTCGCTCGATATGACTCAACCACGTCAGTCGCTGAATCTCCATCTTCCCCGTCTTTCTGTCTGAAATCTAAATGCTCGAAGCGCTATTGACATCACGCTACATTTTGTCAATATCGTCGGCTCGGCATACGAGGGGAATTTCGAAAGATTGTGGACTGAGAGCTTTGCACAATTCTTTTAAGAACGATGTGTAAGAATTCACATGACAACTCAGGTTGTTGACGAATGACTTTAGGAGTTGGCAGAACACAGCAGATACGGTAGACTGATGCCTCTGTAGTTGGCGCAGTTCAGAGGGTCGGTCTTCTTTCCTGAAGATCAGTGAAACAACGCTAAGGTTCCTCGGACCAGAGCATATCTAATAATAGATATATCTAATAATAGATATACTCTGCCTCGGACATACTTTCGACCGACCATATTTTTCAGATGCTCCTTGCCAAGTCATCGCCTGCTGTTTTGAAATGCACGGCAGCTAGACTGTCAGCTCCAGAAGTTTTGTTTGACCTACATAAATGCAGATATGGCTACCTTCGCTTCATCCAGGTCGGATAGACGAAACTGTTCGTCTACCTACATCGTCCAGGTAAAATGGTTCATTCTGCCGGGCAGTGGAAATGGACAGTCTGCAGGAAAGGTTCTTATGTACCCTTAGCAGCAGCTGCGTATCTACTACGATATTCTCATAGTTATCTTTGCAAGTTTCCGTTCGGGTTCTGTTACCTTGACAAGTTCTTTTTACCCGACACACTTCGTCAAACCAGGGGTTTCGTTACGCTCATTTAACAAATTTTATGAGCAAAAAGTACGGAAACAGATTTAATTTCAACTTACAAACTGTCAGTGATCCAACTGACCCACCAGATTTATTATTGCTTTTCACTTGAACTTCGTAAAGACAGAGTCCATCCCAAAACGTCTATCGCCGCGCCGTGAAAGGTAAAAAGGTAGCAAAGCGATGCTATGCACTATTTGCGTGTGGCAAATTTCGTTAAATGACAAAGCTGCACTGTTCTCTCAGGCCAACCCGCCCAGATACAGCTGGGATTCAAGCTAAGCAGGGATATTTAATCTGCAGCATTCGTATGCAGCTTTGTGGTCGTAAACGTCCAAGGACCATCTGCACTTAAGAACTAAGACAACCCGTGATCTGCAGTCTACTGCTCAGGAACGTGTTCGTCGTAAATTGAAAGGACTCAGTTTACTGAACTCCTACAAGGTTTCTTAATGCTGCAGACAAATATATTGAAGTCGTTCTGATTGAACTTCACCACAATGCTATACTTTGCGATCCCACGATCAACTGGCCCTGCAAACACGTACGCAAGCACCGCGAATTACAAGGCCTCAAGGGCTACAGATACTCACATACAGTTGGATGCAATAAGCTGTACAGTGGACTATCTGTGGTAGTCATGAAAAATGTTAAGAAAGTAATAATACATTCGTAAGACTAAGTTGGTACCTATACCGGAACATAAACTTTATAAAGAAACCAAATCAATTGATTTAAAAGGAGTTCGCCATCAGACAGGTTAAATTACAGACCCAATAGCTACCACAGAAATCTGATCTACTCGTACTAACGAGTTCCCCTTATTTAATTATTCAATGTGCAAGAAATTATACCAGCCATGCGTTTCGCAAATCGCAACCAGAGCGATGACATACTCGTGAGAGTGAGTTTATTTCGATGAAAAATAAAATAATAATTTGTATTTTTGATTTATATTACGTTCTAGAAATAAAAGGAAATACCTGTCGGTACCATACAAAATTAGTGCTACCTACAACAGCTGATAACAAGAGTCAAGTAAAATCCGTACTGGAGACATTAGGGTGGGGTAGATCACGAAACTTGTATAATGCCTTTATAATGAAAGCCACAGACATCCGTTTGCGCACAAAATAACTACAAAGGTTTATGTAGGTATGCAAAACTTGTGCACAGGTGCAGAGTTTCTAAACGCTTAGTAGATACGGCGAATATAATGATTTCTATCCAAAGAGGTTTCTTATCCAATTAAAAAAAATAACAACGATACTTAATGAACAGTAGGTACTAAGTACCAATCTCAATCTGAAGAAACAAGAAATTAAAAAAAAAAAACATTGAGCAAAGTTTTAACCCATTAACGCTCAGCGTCATATTTATAGGACAGCTGAGGACGAAAAATTCTAGTGACTAAGAAAATAATTAAAAGACCAGATCTGTATTTCTAACGTTAAGTGTTACCAATTGTTTATGTAATTGAAGGGTAAAATAAAAAAAAATATTATTCAAAAATATTTTTTTTAATTTTAAAAATAATTAGTTTTGGTAGAATAATACACTTTTTGGGGAAAAAAAATTTAAAAATATAAGTTTTCAATATAAATGGATGAAACATCAGATTTAAATAACTAATTAGTTATATATGAAAATGGGTAGTCAATTAAAAAAAGGATTGCAATCAGGTGTCCTAAAAATATGACGCTGGGCAGATATGATAGCTTTACAAACAAAAAAAAAAAAATGTTTGCAGGTTGAATGTTCGTTTTGATACGTTTTTTTAAAGTTTTGTTGCATTATAATTGTAAAATATTCGCTAAACTAATTATATAATTATATTTATATTCAATTTTAAAGTCTGAGGGTGAATTTTCGGTGACGTAATATAGCATTAGATTTTAGATACATATGAAATACACACAAAGCCATTGAAATTCACAACCCTTCCTTTTGGCTTTGCCATACTCATGTAAAAAGAATACTATTTAGCTATAGCAATCAAAATGTGATGCGGAGGACTCTGAACTGAATAGTTGAGTTTGATGGAGTAGTTCTTACTTTTTCCTTTATTGATTAATTTTGTAATTCACACTCACATGTTTCAAAAAAGAATCGTTGGTTTGACTGTTGACCAAATTGCCGATATGCTCGAGCAACTTCAACGTAATTCAAAAGTCGAAGATGCAAGTGTTGCAGTCTTACCTCCGATTTTAGACTATGTAACTGATGAGAATTCCAGGTTTAGAAGAGAAATAATTTGTTCTCTAGCTTCCATATATTCTACGAAATGACCTATGTATGCAAACGATAACGGAAAATCTCTAGGCTAAGGATCTCTTATTATGAATTGTTGACGTTGCATGTTTGACGTTGCAAAAGAGATTTTCATAGTTCAATTAGTCGCAACTCCTTTAAATTTTGATCGTATTGAACCTGCAAGCCACTGTTCGCACTATACTCACAAAAAGAGAATAAACGAATTGAATTAATTGCCTCAGCATGAGTTGGCAAAGCAGTGCAACCCTTACAGGTGTGAATTTGATAAATATGATTGACTTGCGTCCAAATACAATACTGCAATAAGCGGGGAAAAAATGGTACTGGTGCACTTTACCCGAGTTGTTTGGGTCATACACAAGTTTTTTGTACCAGAGAAATAGAAATAATCATCGCTGGTGCAGTTAGGAGGAAGAAGTTTTGTCTCTTATACTCAACTCCGATTTATATTTGTTCACTGTGTTTTTTTGTATTTAAATTTTAACCTAATTATGAATTTATTTATTCTTCGCCTGGCATTTATTTCATTTCTTTGGTCAACATGCATTTATAAATTCCTTAAATAAAATAAAAAAAAATTAAAATAACTGAAAATTATTTACATAGGTATCAAATTTTAGACCTCATATCTGCCCAGCGTTCTATTTATAGGACACACAGTTTTGAAACTTCTGTTGCAATATTTTTTTTTTTTTTGTAATATTTTTTCTTAAATTGTCTATCGGTAAGTAGCAAAATACTAAAAAATTAACAAAATTGGAACCAAAATATTACTCTGAGCGCTAATGGGTTAAACCAATAAACCGCAAATTTATTCTTTCTGTCTTGTCTTTGGTAGTATTTATCTATTATTATTATTATTATTATTATTATTATTATTGAAGGGTGAGATGCAACATGACCTTAAGGTCTATTGTGCTCCACACAATTGCTAGGCGAAGAAACATCCCTCTCGTCATTATTTCTGTTGGAATTGATTAGAGAGAGCCCAGCGCACACCTAGCCGAGGTTAGAATTACATAGGTCATAGCACCTCATCCAGATCCATTTCCCTGAGAAATCGCAGTAGGATATTGGGTAATATGAGTCGCAGATTCTCTGTTGTAAGTTGTTATTTACTCAGCCACTTTAACACTAGAAAGACGGGCGGGTTTAGCCCTTTATAATTTTAAAAGCTTTAGTTTTTATGGTATGTTCTCTTGTGACTTTTATTAAAATAATTTAAATTTAAATTTACATATAGTTTGATTGTCAAATCTTCATAAAGAATTAAATAAACATATTATCATCTATCTACAAAGCCGGCGCTGGTCATCTGACCCATATGGTGCAATTTTTCACATTTCCTATAATTTTTTATGTTTTTTTTTTTTAATTGTTAACACAACCATCAATACCGATGCAGGATCCAGCCTTCAGCTGTAGGTACAGGGAAAAGACGTCACTATTATATTTCCAGCTGTAATTATAAATCTGGTTATGTGTGCGATATTTGTAAAAAAATCCATTACGTGGAAAATGGAATCAGTCAAAAGCAATTATTTGTCATGATTGTAGTAAGAAATGAAAAATTTCTTGTTAATAAAACACGTTAATATGATTTTATTTTAGTTTGTTCACTGATTGATTAGCACTTTTAAATGATTTACTAGATCAAAATCTACATTTTTATTGTATGGAGTTAAATGACCCATGCCGTATTTCTTGGTAAGAAGATTTTCCCGTCTTTCTAGTGTTAATCTTTTCTGGGTTAATACCCCACATACCACTACCATATCTGGAGTTTCATTGGATTCATTGCATTATCTGCAGGAGTATTCATTAGAAAGACCTACTTCCCTGAGGTGTCCTTTGAGTTTGGAATGCCCCATAAGGAACGCAGTCAGGATGCGGAGTTTGTTTTTGTCAAGACTAAGTCAGGATGCGGAGTTTGTTTTTTTCAAGACTAATGCAATCTTTGAATCTCTTCAAGGTATATTTATCCGAAAGTTTCTTTGCCTGCTCCTCTTTCGGGCAAGTTTGAAGGCATATCCATTCAATTTTGTGCATATCAGCATATGCATGCCAGTATCTTAGACTGTGTGCTTCTCGTACTTATTAGACTGGTTCCATTTGCCCATGCTATTGCTGCGTAGGTAATCATGGGTCTCACCACGGCAATATACACCGATCTGAGATTATGAGTGGCTATGCTTTTACATATCAAGAGTCGCTTACTTGGTACATCACCTCCTCTGTGTGCTTCTTCCAGTTAAGTTTACTCTCAAGGTACACTCCTAGGAATTTGAGTTCTAGCGGAGTGATAGTTGTACGTAACTGAGAGGGAAATAGTCTTCAGCTGTGGAAGCTTCCTCTTTCTTGTGAAGGGCACTAGCGTTGCTTTGTCCGGGCTGGAATCTAGCAGCTTCAAATTTAACCATTCCATTCCTACGTGGTCGCCGTGGCCGTGGTGGTTAGTGTGTGGACACTACTACGCATGCTGCCCGGGTTCAATCCTAGCAAAACACCTAACAGTTTTTCACGGTACCACTTCTTTCGAATGACTGACAAGCAATCAAAGAGTATCATTTGTCGTGATGAGCTTCTCAACTCGCCGTTCGGAGTCGGCAAAAAACTGTAGGCCCTTTCCATTTCGTGGAAAAAATAACACGCAAACACAAATGGTTGCGAGAAGCTACACTTGGTTCTGTATAGGACTGCTGACGCCAGCCGTATTGATCGCTCTTAACTAACAGGCTGTCTCCACGAGCTAAAATTTATAGCAAGATAACAAGCATGCTATGAAAATAGCTAATGGAGACGGCAAATAGCAAGATAATTGAGATAACAAGCTATCCATAGCAGGATATTTAGTAAGCTAAAGATATCTTGCTAATTTTTGACGTTTGAGTGAAATAAGTTGCGTTTGTTGCGTTTGAATAAGAAAAAAATAATTATGGCCGACTGGAAGATGTCACAAGAAGAGATAATTAAATAAATAAACAATTTTCGGCAGTTTCCATATTTGTGGAATTATAGAAGTGCTGAGTACAAGCGGTTGGATTTACAAAAAAATGAAATATCAAGCTATAATTTGCCCACACACAAATTTGACAGTTCTTTTTTTATAGCTTGCTATGAAATCTTGCTATTTGCAATAGCACGTGGAGACGCGGTGTAAGGACGATGTCATCAGTGGCGGAAGAGACGCGAAGGCTTATGTATTCAGCTTAGGAAAAGTCCATGGTCAAAGAGACAAACAGGAGACCTGACGAAATAGCTTGACGAGGATCAACTTACAATTAACGTCCGATCCTATATAAAAATATATAATCGATTGGAGCATGACGACGCAATTGCTCTCGATTCCAAATATGGAAAAATTATGTAGCGAGAAAATCCTGTGCCTCAATCAGGCAGAGTTAGAAGAGAAGACATTTCAAAACTCCATCCGGGTTCAACTATCCGATCCGTTCAAAACAATTTGAATGCGATACAGATACACAGACCTCGAGTTCATGTGTTGTTCTTTTGGGAAATAAAAAAAAATAAATGTTTGAAATGACAAACCGGAAGTGATTGGATATTAATTGATCAAGTCGAATTTGAAGTCTATTTAAGTAGGTAGTAGGTTGTAGATATATCAGAACTACCGGCTGAGCCGAAATGTGTTTTTGAAGCATTCGAATATGATGGTATGATACATTTGTAAGTATTTCCAATTAACTAGCTTAAATTGCAAATTCAAACAAACAGAAACCCTAACCGTTTCCAGGTTTACCATCTCCCTTAAAATTTACTTCCGACTTATATTTCCCCAGCAATCGGCCATAAACGCATCCGTATTTATGATCACAATTAATTAAATTCAAACATAACGATGAGCGGCAAGCCAAACAGTTTAATGCACTTTTAATTTAGAATAAATTTTACTCACGTAATTATTTTATTAGATTCAATTAATCACAACAACAAAACACGAAAGCGGTGTGTACCTATACAATCTTTGCAAAGCAAACTATTTCATAACAGTGCCGCTTTAGGTGCGTTTCGCACCCGATTGTGTTAGTCGCACTTCCCACCGCAGCACCATTAACCAGTAACCAGCATCGAGTAGCCGCCGCGCCGCCACACCATCTAACCGCAACGTAAGCCGTAAAGCGTTGCTGAAGGATAAATTGCGCGCCTGTGCTCGTACACTACGCTTACAATGTTAGCGTTATGCTTCGTTAAAGAAAAAATCGTTCTGCACTGTGAAGTGCTTCGGCGTGTCATAATCGCTTGCAGATTTGACGAACAGATACGGGTACACTATGCCATTGGGCTAAGTGTTGTGTATTCACGCCGACACGAAGCGACCAAAGCGACAACATCATCGTTCATTTTGACTCTTCAAACAATTGAATGCAATTAATTAAATTAATTCAACGGCGAATCAGTGACACGGGAATATTAGCACCAATTTGCACAAATTAATTGCAGATTATGTATTTGAATTTTGGTGTGGGCTTTCAACCTTGTAGCGGCCCAAATTCAATCGAAATGAATGAGCAGCACGAACTTCGAATATCCGGTTTATTATTACCTGAAGGACTTTCAATTCTCGCACTTACCCGCTTCGATGAGGAGAACTTTCCAATTCTGGATTTCAGATAAACGTGACGCCACCACAGATCCAGCTGATCCACCGCCAACCACAATGAAGTCATACTCATAGTCGGGCTCTGAACGAAACTGAAAGGAGATAACATTGAGAATTTAATTACGACTAAAATTACAGCATAAACGTTAATTTCATAGATTCACTTCGATTTATGTTTTCGCATGTTAAACCAAAATGCAGTTATACACTTATGTACATAATTTTAGTCCATTTCTCTTCATGTCTGATGTTGCGTTACGTCATTAGCCCAAATACATACGTGGGGAATTATAAATATTTACTTAAATTAGTTATTCGCATACGCGGATAATATTAGCATAATTGGATGAATGAATGAAACTACACATATTTAAAGGTCATTGCAAAAGAGTCTAGATAATTTGTTTTACATTTAAATAAACATACTTTTCTGCTGAGATGAAAGAGGATAAAGAAGAAGATGATCGATGCAAGTTTGATTTATCCGAATAATGTGGGTAGGTATCTCTTAAGCTAATGTGGCCAATAAAGAAGTAAAAGAAGATCTCGCCTTAGGCCAAAGAAGGCCTGACACGATCATCGATCATAGAGTTCGTATTTTCACATACAGTGGAAGACATTCGTATGAGCGCACCATATTTTTTCTTAAGCATTCTTAAACAAAAACCTTTTTATTACTTTAGATGAAGCTAAATCATGTATTTATTTGTAAGCTATCATTTTCATTCATTTGTTACATTATTTGTTGTTAAGCATGCTAATGTCAATTTCGGACCACACACCCGGATGTAGGGTTACCAGACGTCCCCCTTTTTCATACCAAAATGCTTTTTGTCCCCCCTATACAAACCTCTGTCCCCCTATTAAGTATTTACTTTTTTCCTTCACTTTTTTTACGCTGGTGTTTTATTTTCCAAAAACAAATTTTGTCTCTCGATGTCCCCCTTTTAGTCATTTTCAATCTGGTAGCCCTACCCGGATGGCTGCTCTTAGGTCATTAACGCTTGCGTATTGTCGTCCATTTGCATACACTTTGCCAGCAAGAATACCCCAGAGATTCTCTATTGGATTGCAGTCTGGCCAGTCAAGCAAGCGTATATCTTTGTCTGCAAACCAATCCTTTGCTTGCCTAGAAACATGGATTGATGCGTTATCCTGTTGAAGAAAAGTATCCTCTTCGGGGCAGTTATCAAGATGAGTGATCAGAACGTCTTCCGAAAATTCCGTGTACATCTGAGAGTTCATTAGTGTCGTTATGAAGCAGATGGGAAGCTTTTCGTGATGTGAGAATGCACCCCATACCATAACGCTTCCGACACCAAAATTACGTTTTGATCTGACCACGTCGCGCTTTGTCAAATCATGCCAGTAGCTGCTGCAGCAATCCGGACCATCCAAATTAATTTTTTTTCTCATCAGAAAAAATTACTTTCTGCCATTGCATTGGGTTGTCCAAGACAACCCTCTGTGGGTGACAGTTAAACGTGGTTTCCCCTTTAGTTTCGACCATTTCACGTTCGGCAAGTCGTTTAAGACGCGTGAAATGTGACGAGGTGTAACAGGAAGGTTCAGTTTATCTTTAATTTGCTTGGAAGATAACCGGTTTTGGGTTGCCTCGTGGCGAATTTGACCTTTTTGACGAAGAGATAATTTTTTGTTACCCTTCGGCCGAGCTTAAACACCATACGTTTGACCTTTTTTGAAAAAAATTCGGATGACATATTCAGATCGACCAATTCTGTTTGCAATTTTTCTATTGGAGTAGCCTTCGTCCTTTAATAATTTGACAGAAATCTGCTCCGCATCACTTAAGCGCTTTCCGGAAGGCATGGTTAAAAAAATAACACTTAAATAATATTTAGATAAAAGATGTGTACACAAACCTTAGAAAAAAACGTTTTGATTCTATTAAAACAAACATTTGCAAGAAAAACTTTAAATTTCTCGTCCACAGTCAAATTTTTGTACGATGCGGTTATACGAATATCGCAGCTAATAACGAGCTCACTCCTCACTCCCCATACTTCGTTATATTTTCCAACGTGATACCGTTAGGCATATCATTTTCCCCTACACACATAACAGTTGCGACGATATGGGAAAAAAACTTTTACATTTTAGAAGTTTGCAGTGCTGAATAGGAATTAAGGTAAATCTTAAAGTGCACTCATACGAATGTCTACCACTGTAGAAGCTTACAAATCTAGCATTGAATTATATACATTTCCAGTGGTAAGTATTTTGACGGATCTCCAGTAGAATGATGTTTGTGGAATAAGAGGGACAAAAGACGCTCTTACAAGTAAGACTTACGGCCAATTATTCACTCACTTTAACCCGGATTACAACTTACGTCTGGATAAAGTGAAATCGCCACTGCAGGTAAGGGTCGGCAATATAGAAGACACCACCTCATCAAATATGGGTTTCGAAGCTGCAACCACCTTTTAGATATCTGCCTGAAGGTTTTCTATTGGATTGAGGTCAGGCGATTGGGGAGGCCAGCTATTTTGCTTGTGTTTTTCGGGTCGTTGTCTTGTTAAAAGACCCATCTAATTGGCATTTCGTCCTCTGCATAAGGCAGCATAATTCCCTGAAGTATATCAATATAAACATGCACATCTATCACACAATTTATTCGGTATATGGGGCCTACACCATGGTATGAGCAACCCCATATCATAATGCTAGAGCCACCATGTTTTACTGTCTTTTGCGTATGTCTAGGCACGTATTCAGCGTTTGGTGGTCGTCGCACATATTCACGGGAACCAGAGCCGCCATACAGGACGATTTAGCTTTCATCCGTCCACAATATATTCCACCAATCTAGAAGGGGCCTGTCAACATGGGCCAGGGCAAACTGATATCTTTTTGAAATGTGTTTTTTTTTTGTTAAAAGTGGAACTTTTCCTGGGCTTCTGGCATTTAGATTGTTTGCTCTTTAAACTCTTCTGACAGTTTCCACACTTGAGCTTAAATTCAACTGTTTTTTTTATCTCGGTAGCAGGCATATTGGGTGAGACTTTCGAGCACCTTACAATTAATTCTGCATATTTTTTGACGACCTCCGAGACAAGCAAATGGCTTCCTGAGTCCAACGAAATCTGTAAAAGCTGTGGAGATAAGGAACAAAGCGTATCGACCGGACATCTATTCTGCTACGGCCTCGCCCTCCAAGAATGACGCCTCCGTAGGTACTTCAGGCCAAAAATTCTTGGCGGACATAGCAGAGCTCGGAAATTTTAAAGATATCAAATCTTCTAATGTCGTTTTCCATTGGTTTCAGTCGGGGATCCACGCTTCTTTGAAGTTTTTTCGTTGTTTTCGCTTCTTGAGTGGATTCTGACTTGAAATCGAGAAGCAAACTTCTCGATTTCAAGTCGAGAATCGTAAGAAGAGAAATTTTTATGCCAAACGAACGATTTCAGAAAAAATTGTTTTGATTCTGGACGCTCCCGGACGTCCAATGGAAATTGATCTAAGATACACCAAAAGCAGAAACGGTTAACCAGTTTTTTAAAAAGGAGAATTTACTCCCAAACTAAGAGGGGATTCCTCCGAGTGGAACTGAGTGCAGCTCAGTTTGCTCGTCTAGCAGAAAGAAGTGAAGAAAATAAACAATTTGAAGAAGAAGAAGGCCTAATGTATGGAGCAGGAATCGCCGATTAACGAAATGTAAGTACAGACTGCCTGCAACTTTGCTTAAATTTTTAAGCGCGTTTTTCTCGAAACTACTTTTTCGAACACGTCTGACGTGATTTCTCAAGTTCTAATAAACCGATTAACTTGTAATTTGTCGTGCAACTTCTTTATATATCCCTTTATCGTTGGAACTATAATTATATAAAAATTTTGTTTTTAACAATTCTTAAAAAATTCAAAACTTTGAAAAAGGGCAAAAAATCACTTTTTTTCAAACAGCCGCCATTTTGTGAACATTTTATTTCCGTATTTCAGAAGATAGCGACATTCTTACTGATTAAAAATTTTTTATTTATTTTTTCAGATCACCAGATTTTTCACCACCCCATTTAACCAGCCATTTTTTTAAATTTTCAATTTTTTTAAAATTTTTTTTGTATTGTTAAAATATTAATAAATATCTAAAAACAAAATGGCTAGTAAAAATATTCTTGGTTTTTTTTATCGAATTTTAAAAAACACTCAAAATTTGTACCCCTAGACCCTTAAGTTTTTGCAAAGTTGCTTGGGTTTTTTTTAATTGTGCGACTATGATACTTTACACAAGTCAATAAAAATGGAACCCAAAACCAACAAAACTAACAGGATCCCTATGAAAATGACACTCACTGTATAGATATCAATATAATTTTTTTTACTTACCCTAGAACTAGCTCTGCCGCATGGATCTTCAAGATCACATTGTGATCGAACAAATACTTCCAACAGACCCATAAAAAGCATAAACGCATTGCCACCACATGTAGCTGCTAGTGTTGGGCCTGTTGGTACGCCAACCAAACAGTCACAGGTGGTCATCTCAAAGTGGGTCAATTAAATATCTGAAAAAGAAATAAAAAAATCACCAAATGAAATACAAAAAAGAAGAAACCACTAGCAATTCCGAAGTAAGTTCAATCAAATGTATGTTTCCTTAAATGGAAGTGAGTGGTTAGATTTGAATGTCACATTCTTTTTTGGCGACAAAATGTTGACATTCACAATGCTAGAAGGAATTTAAAAATGTTGTCGACAACTTTCCTATCTAATTAGGGCAGGACACGTGTTGATCCCTCACATTTCATTTTTATTATTAGAAAGTTATCTTGTTTTCTTAAATGTCAACTGGATTGAAATTGATTGAGTAGTTTTTAAGAAAACTCAAATCGCCTGGAATAGTAAATCTTTATTTGAAATAACATAAAGCTTTTTTATAAACCTAAAAACGCAGATAGAGATAATGTTAAGACCGAGTTTTCGAGCTCCAAGTACCTATATTAACTGGATGCCAAAACTGTAATCGTTGCATTCATGAATGTATTCTAATTTATTTCATGGGTAGATTTTGACAGTTCATGGCGGCCATGTTGTTTTATCTGTTGTTAACTGTCTTGTTTTTGATATGTAAACTATTTATCTCTCGCCTCCCCACCGGAGTTATTTGGAGCAAAAAGTTACGGAAATCCGTAACAGGAAGTAGCGTCCTAAAAATATGTTTTGTTTTATTACCGGATAAGCAAAGAAAACTAAATTTATTGCATACTTTTCGGTGTACACGGTTAGTAAGTACTCCCTATGGTAGGTGTCTTGGGAGCATAGATTCGTTTTGGTGTGTGGCAGAAAGGGTTTGTCAATAAGGACATACAAATTTGGTAATTTATAAATAAAGAATTATTGAGATATCGGGCTGAAATCTAATTTAGGTGTAGTACACATATTAAATTTTAGTATGGAATTCGATTTCGTTCATATGACGCACGTGTGCAGAGTTGGATTCTTTGAGGTCAATTTTGTACAACTCTTCCACATATATCGGCCAAAACGTTGTCAATTTCACGTTCCAATCGTCGCTCGTTCGTGAACTTCACCTTGATAAAATGTAAATCTTGACTGACGTTTTGACATTGACAGATCATAAACTTCATTATGATAAAAATGTGAGCTTTAGGTGTGTTTGTTAACTTTTACTAACACAAATGGGACATCTGTCAAATAGTAAAAGTGGGCGAAAATCCTCTCTTCTTCTTTTTTAACTATTGAATATTTTCTAATAAAATAATAAATACTAATTTTCCTTTTTTTTGTTAACAAGAAGTGATTGATATTTCACAAATTGTCAGATTGCTATTTGATAGATGTCCCTAGATGACTCCATGAAATAGATGTAGCACGATTTCGCGAGAGGGGACAGTTTTTGACACTCTCATTTGGCTTTCTCTTCTCTTGATTTTTGACAGTTGGATGTAAATTTACGTAAATTAACAGGTTCCCAAACAGACCTTTTGGCTAACGTTGAAAGATCATTAAAAAAATTAAGGGAATTACAATGATAACTTTGGTTAAAAGGACATCTGAAGGAGATCTGCGACACCAGCTCATGCAGGCAAGTATTGCTGGTCCACCACCCTTGCTAGAGAGCTAAAATTCTATAAATGAAATCAAGTTATATGGCAGTCAAATGAGCAATTCTCTCGTGCACTCATAAAAGTTGTCCTTGGCAATGGTGGAAAATTGGAGCTCGTCGAGCAGAATCTCATCGAGTCTCGATTCCAAGTCCCCACCAAGATACATATGTCCCTGCAGATGAACGTTGCCAAACGTTGTCAAACTATTCTTGAGAAATAGGGACGTGAACGAATATAATCGAAGTGTGCTGAGTATGGCGACAGACAAACTCGTCTCAATTTCGAAGGACGTTTTCACTCGATACAATAGTGCAGAACAATTGGTATTCGTAAGACAAAGTATACATACAAAAAAGATACTTTAAACGAGCATCATCAATCCGTACTTCTTCGAAAACGACGATGACATTGCCATTATCATCAACGGAGAGAGAGCGCTGCCGATCGATGATGACCAATTTCTTTTGTACCAAATTTAATAATATGGATGTGGTTCCTACGGGCAGCGCTACGTGCCACACAGCTGATGTCATAATGGATATTCTGCACGAGTGATTTGAGGGCATGGTTATCTCACGCAGAGGCGACGTAAACTGGCCACTAATATCGTGCGTTTTGACTCCGTTAGACTTTTTCTTGTGGAATTTCCTTAAGTCGCAGTTATGTGCCAATAATCCGCAAACGACCGGTGCCATCGCTCAAACTTAACCTGATCTACGCGCCAGTGTCGTCGAAAACTGGCCATTTAAACGATGTCATATTCCACACGTAATGTCATTGATATAGACATTTCACATAAAACAAAAAAATCGTTGGTATCTCACACACAACTTCTTTTATTAAATTTGAACATCTACCCGTCCCTTTTGGAAAATCTTTTAACATTTATATAGCAAGTAAGATAAAGAAGCACCTTGTTGGTTTACATTTCCGTCAATTAGGTATATCAAGAAACTGGGACAGCAGCATATGATTTTTGTTTTCCACAGTCGCACTAAATTGTAAAGCGCTACTAATTTACTAATTTTATATGGTGTTCCTTCTAGTTGTAGGTGTTTTTTTTTTTTTTTAACTGTTTCAAAGGTTCTTCTAAAGAGCTGAAATTTCTTGAATTCCAATCAATTACACATTCAACGTCGTAGAATTAGAACCATAGGATTTATGTAGTGGAAAATATACTAAAATACCACTGATTGGAGGATATGGTTATAGAATCAAAGAAATATTGCAAACATTAATATATTCAGCTAATACACTTATTTCTATACTATTGAAATAGACCAACGGAAATAAATCAATCAGTTAACAAGTTCAAGCGAACAGCGTAACCGGTTTCGCAGCATTTAATACCTTCCGATCGTAACTACTTAATTTATTTCATTAACGACCTTTACGGTGGTAGATAGGTGTTGGAAAATTTATTCGAAGATGTCAATAGACCAAATGTAAATATTTAGTCATCTGCTTCACATGTCAATTAAAGTAACAAACTGAATTAAGACAGTTTAGTACTTTAGGTGTATAGTATAGGAAGGTACAATTAGCATTGCTATTATTGTTATAAGATTTCTTTAAAATGAGCTTCTCGAAACCATTTTTAAAAGTATTTATTCTTTCGAAATAAATAAGCAAATTAAAGAGAAGTCATCTGGATAAATAAGGTGGTATGTAAATATTCGGTGCCGTGACATGAGACCATGTGACATAAGGCCAAATTTCACGCTTTCATAAAGCGACTTAAAACAATATTTCAGGGTATGGCTTTGTGTCGATATTCAGAAGCGACATAAGACCATATAGATTTGAGACATAAGACCATATGGTTTCTCACTATTTCTTTATCGGAGCAGGGACATAAGTGCCAAAAAAAAGTCCCACTTAAGACCCAAATTGAATTAGTGACTTATGTATGTCCCGATGGGATGGGAATTTTGTTTCAGCCCAAGAAGTCCAAAATTTTCGGAAAGTTAGAATTAAAAAAAAAAATCTGGATTTCCGATTTATAAGTTTCTGTTCTCAAATTTTAATTTTTCATAGTCTACATATAGCTAATAAGAAAAGAATCTAGCTAAGTTGGGAAAAGAAACTTGGAAAAATTTAGTTTTTGAGAATTGGAGAAAATAAAACTAACAAAATCGCGCGATTTTTCTAAAAAATTCTCAAAATTAAATTTTTAAAAGTTTCTTTTCCGAAATTTAATTTATTCATCTACATAGCTACTAGCTAGATAACAGGAATAAGAATAAGAACATTTTTTTCATTCGTTCTTTTGACAACCGGAGAAACCCAACCCTCTTCCATCTCTTATTTATTTATTTCTTTTGTCGACGTTTGGTTAAGTCAATAAACAATAAATTGATTATTTAAAAAAATAAATAATTTTTGTTATCGGAACTAAACATATTTTAATGTGCATTCCTTGAGTTTTCCATCTTTATAATTTTATTTTTCAAAATATTTTTTTTTTTCAATTTTGTCAACAACTATGACTGCTCACGTGTCATTATCTGTCATAGATATGTCCGTGCTACCAATTTTTGGTGATGAATTCGTAAAGCGACGATAGGCGTTCTTTGTGCACTTTTATATTCGCGTGCAAAAAAAAAAACGGCTATTGAATGTCATAAATATCTCTGTGCTGTCAAGTATTTGGGATGAACTCTTAAGCGGTGATGTGCATTCTTTTGTGCATTTTTTTAAGCATTCATATTTATACATACATACAAAAATATAAAAGTTACATTGCCAAAAAGGCGCTTAGTGAAAATTTAAATGCCACATAAAGTTAAACATAATTCTATTCAATTTGACAAGACCGTAAACAACAAACAGCTAGATGCAATGACATTTACCTTTAAAATTCAATATCAAAGCATCTCTGTGCATCTCACATAAATCCAATTTAGCTTTTGACATTAATTACCCCACAAACTCTAATAAAAATATTTCCCACAAACACAAAATCCAGTTGAAATATTTTAAAAATGCGTTCAACCAAAAGCCAATCACGCCAAAACAACAAAAAAAAAAAAAAAATACAACCACCATAAATTTCACACCGTCAAGCCCGTATCTGTGTCGAGAAATCAATCCGCTGGCTGCAGCTTTTTGTTGACAACCAGACGCTGACAGTTCGTCACCACAGAATTAATGTTTATTTTTAAAATGTCACGGTGTGGTTGTGCCAAATTTAGTTTTCTTTTTGGCTTTTATCTCATACCCATCTGCCTTGATACATAATAATCGAATTTGTTGTTGTTAATGTTAATGGATGACATGACAGTTAAGCAAAAATCAATGTCCATGACAACTTGACAAATATTCTTTGCGGTTAACTCTCTGTCATTAAATGCAATGCACATCACAGCCCCGCGCGCTGTCGCCATGCTGTTGGAAAAGTGAAAACTAGGAAGTGATAGAGTCTGAGTTTGGTGGCTCAAGACGTTTTATCTCTCTATTTCCATTTCTCCGTCCGCTGCCGGCCGGGGCGATTGAAGTAGAAGAAGGCTTTTAAATGCTGCAACTTACAACCAACATCTGCCAAGTAAATAAATAAAATGCAGCACACACACTTTAAATTAAAATTATGCGATCAGCCGGTGGCGGCTAACGCGGGGGAATGACAAATGAACAGATGGGGAGTAGAGATACAAGATACGAATATAAACGCAGAATAGTTGTTCACTGCCAACATTTGGGTTAGCCAATTTATATTGCAATGGCAAGGCAGCATAATGAGCGTGTAATTTCAGTCAAAGGTGCTGGCACGTAGACACCACGCTTGACAGTTAATAAGTAGGTACGTTTGACAGATGCTGCAAGTGTGAAAATGGAAACTGACATCGGTACTTTTATAATAATTCAGGTTGTAAGTAAATAAATAAAAAATTAAATACACAGTCAGATTATCACATAATGCAGAGAATATTCAAACTTATATTGTTTTAATTATTGACTGTCTGGCAAAGTTAATTTATACCCAATAACTGGTTCTTCGTTCAGGTTCTAAACAAAAATGGTTTTATGAACGAAAGCGAACTTGAACATTTAAAATATTCTTCTGTCGTTTTAGTAAAAGGTTTAAACATTTACATAAATACAAACGCCGAGTACCAAAGTCCCAGAAAAAAAGTTCACACAACAATAAAATGTCTCAATGTGAATGAATTGGACCTCAAAGTAATTTAATGATTTCTCAATTAACGAAAGAAAGTTACATTGACCGATTGGTTTTCACAGACAGACAGATAGACAAAAAAACCGATGAGATTGCTGACGTAACTGACATACTCGTATAGCGACAAGTTTATAAGGAGCATCAATCGATCAACTACAGTTAAAGAAGATTCCAGTTTTTTTTTTGTCCAGTTCATGGCTAACATTATTCCTTATTGGTCGGTTGTAGTCCACTTGTGGAGCTCGTTAACTCGATCAGTTAAACAAATAGGGATTCGATGCGATGAATTAATTAAAGATTGGTTGGGAAAAAGTAAAGTATATTTACATAACTTCCGGACGTTGACTTTAAATAGATGCAACTTTAATATTTGGTTACCTACATATGTACTTGTTTTAGAAAGTTAACCCTCTTACAGGCATATACATACATATGTATGTCGATTTTTAGCTTCCCACCAGCCATGTCGATAGTGCTTCAATTCTGTTACTGGGTAGAATACATATGTAATAGATACGTACAGGATAGAATAATTTCTTACGAAGACGCAATCTAAAAAGTGAAGTACCACAAGGCTGTGCACTAACGCCACTAATGTTTCTTAGAAAAACATGTTGTTTGACCATTCTAAACATTTCTCTTGTGCGCTTATACTCATTATCAGAGAGTTTGCTGCTCATTGAAAAGGCCTCTTGCACAAAATTTAGGATAATTTGATAAAAAATTTAAAAAAAAAAAATTTCTGGCACATTTGCTACAATATATACAATTTTCTATTTTCTTTTCTACAGTATTTGCAGTATTACCAACTGCTTACTTGATAGGATGGATGTTGAAGGCTCAGTCGTTAAAATATATAGCTTAAGGTTAACAGATTCGTTTTGTTTTTTCTGTCTACCTAAAGAACCAATTTTCTGAAGGGTAACGTATGCAGAATGCAGGAAGGGACAATGTTCAGCTATGAATGCATATCCAAACGATAGCAAACAATGCACGTTGACAGTAAATTCTATGTCTATCACAATAATTGCACACGTTTAAAATGCTTCGCGCTACAAGTGCACAATTCTAAACTTTTATTTATTTAAGTTAAAAAGAAAATACGTATGGAACAAACTCAAATTTAAACTCTTTTGTCTTTAAAAAAAGGCTATCTTCTCTTTCAGATAATGTACTTCGCACCAGAATTGACCTTCAAAGTTCTACATATCGAAGCAAAAGGAAAAAACCGGATATTGAAAGTACTAGAAACCGCCGACCCGAAGAGGCTTATATACAGTCGACTCTCGATAAATTGAATCTGTGGGGACCTGGCAGAAAGTTCAAATTATTGAGAGTTTAATTTAACGAATTTTCGAGAGCATGCACATTTTTTCAGATATCATTGCATATTTATAATGTCGACTATTTTTTTTTTCCACAACTTTTAACCAATGCAACGTAGACCCCAGCGACATACATACATACGTCATGGATCACGGTCAAATGCAAAATGAATTACGTAGAGAAAATAATGTATCATTTGTCAACAAAAGTATGCAGGTTCGAACAAGCAACTTATTCCTCTGATGTTTTGTTTACGTACATTAGTTAGTTCAAGTGATCGAAAAGTCGGCTTGTCTACTTAAATTTATAGCATGTTGTGTGGGAAACAGTCAGCACAACCGCTTCAAATTAACGAGTGTACATAAATTCATAGGATTTCTTCAATTTACCAAGAGATTTTCAAGGGACAAACGAAAAACTTCAATTAAATGAGATTCATTTTATCAAGAGTTTTATTTATCGAGAGTCGACTGTATAATCTTCTAACAGAAGTAACAATTGGAGTTATGAAAAAAAAACAATTTACACTTCGATCGTCACCGTTTCCCGGTATATTCATAGAACATAATTAAAACTAGTATTTATGGTTACGTATTCCCCAATTCGATTGAATTAAAAATACACTCGAAATCCAACTTTCACTCAAATGAATATTTTTCGGCATGTATATTATGGAATGAATAAAATTTCGAATTACGTAGTAAGTCATTTCGAGCACAGTAGTCATTCGTTCGCCGTAAATTAATCAACGTACATATTAACATATTTCTGAATGAAAAGTCATATATCTACCTACATAGTAGCTATCAAAAACGGAATCTTTTGAAATTCATGCTTAATCAGTCTTAGCACTCAGAAGTAACTACTACGCTTAGATTTGTATTCATTATATGTTTGATGTTTAAGGATAACATGTAATTTATTTTAATTTATTTACTTAATAAATTAAATTTACTAAGAAAAGCCTTAGTCACAGTGATGGGCAACTGAAATTCTAGTTAAAATAGAATACCTTGCATAATGTATTTAATTAGTAGGCGAACCAGTGGCATAATACGCACCCGGGCAGGCATAATGGGCCTTCTCTCTGATGAGCAAAGTGGTCACTCTGAAAGTAAATCTGTCCGCTTTAATTTATCGGTGGCTATTGGGGGGAAAACCCTTTTTTTGATCATAAGTGACACATATGTATGCTGTGTTTTGGCTAAAAGAAGGTTTTTCATTGAGTTGAAGTTATTTACGAGTGAAATAAAGTGTGTTTTTTTCTAAACAAAGGGCAATTTTAAATTGGATATTCACTATTCAATATCAAAGTGAGTAAACAAAGTTTATACAAATCCTTTTACTTCTCTTTTTCGGTTACACCGCGTCTCCACGGGACATATTTCTGCCAAAACTATATCTTGACTAGAAACAGGTTTTTTTCTTGTTTTCTTTCGCTGGGCAAATCATGCCAAGACATTTCAATCTACAAGCTGACGTCGAGAAAGAAACAACGCGCAATTCTTGCTTTAAAAGCAGTAAAATACTCTACGGAAATACCATTGAATGATAATCTACCTACCCAACCAGCATCTTTACTCTACGGAAATACCCTAATATGAAAATCTACCTACCAAACCAACTCAGCGTGACATATTCTATGTACCTGCCAAACGGCCAAATGTCAGAGAAAAATCTGGACTTCAGTTTGCCGAGAAGACAAAACTAAAATGCTGATATCGCGGACATGTTTTTAATTTGGACATCAAATTAGGGGTCTCCACGACACGAGACATTTGCATGTCAAGTCGAAGAACATGTCTTGGGAAATGTCTCGTGGAGACGGGGTATTAGGTTAAACAAATTTGTTTATAGATTTTCTATAGAATACGTTATGGGTCAGAATGGACGATGCACTCATGTCCATTATGCTTTATGCCCCTATTTTGTACACTTGTTATTTGTTTGAATAGTTCTATCAGCATCAATTTGAAATTGTCTCAGAGGGTTCGCAATCATGTGAAAAAAAACAAGGCAAGAATGGATACAGGAAAATATGCAACGCGTTGTTCAAGACGTTAAAACAAAAAAAATAAAAAAAAATTGATTGTAGTTGTAAGGCAGCTGCCGAGATATCCATATTTCATCGAACTATCTTACAAAGGTTCATAAAAAAGCAGATCTAAACCCAAACCTTCAACTTGTTGTAACAAAACTGGTACATTTTAAACCTGTTTTTTCGGTGGATCAAGAAATGGAATTAGCCGAATATCTTAAGGACATGTCATTCGCCATAAACGGCTTTCAAAAGACTGTAATATGGCCGCTTACTCCAAATGTATTCGAAAACCATGAATTTTTGCGCGGACATGTCAAATGAGGAGGTGTCTCCGGTTTTAGATGAAACCACTCTTGTCGAACCATATTCGGTGCCACCAAATTCATCAACAACCACCGATCCACTGATGTTATCTTCAAACCCTGATTCCGAAACGAATCAGTCCGCAATGTTTCCCCAAAATTCCGTTAATTTGAGACCAATGGGTCCATTGATATCATCCCTAGGGTCCGTTTTGACAAATGCGCATGCGCGAACGTAATCAAATTCTTTTCATATCGTAGCAATTCCATCTCATATTGTAGCTGTTCCCAAGGCACCAGCAAAAAAAGAGTTGCCAAGCGCCAGGGAAAGACTGCTGTTATCACAAGGTCGCCTTACAAAGCGCAGGTTGAGGCTGAATCCAGCAAGTCCAAGCCCCTCACTTTGAAAAAGTAAAAAAACCAACACAAAAAGAAAAATAACCAAGAAGGAAGAATCTTCATCAGAAAACGAGGAGGACGAGGAGTGTCTATATTTAAGGTACCTATACTCCAAGTCTACAGAAGGATGGGTCTCCTGCAGATCCTATGGTTAGTGGGCGCATTGTTCTTGTGCTGGAGAGGATGATGTTCACATTTGCTCGCGCTGTAACCGTGCTTAGCTTTGTGCCCATCATGCACCACATATGTCCATTGTGCCCGGGGTATACTGGGCAAATCGAATCCTTTTTTAAATTAATGAATTATTTATTTGTATTTATTTTTCTTTTGGAGATAATAAACATAGTTTTTCAGTTATTATTTTAAAAAATCCTTAAGGGGCCCAATATCTTCCGACTTCCCCTAGTGCAGTTCAAATAAATTAACTAAATTTGTAATTGAACTTAGTTCTTTTTTTGCCCGTGTTATCTTCCGAGTCTTAGCTGTGGGGGTGTTGCTCGACCCCAAGAGATTTGCTACTTATTAGCTTCAATGCTTTGCCTAAGAATTCTTGAACCAAGCCGAAGCTTTGCTATTGCTGCAGATATCATTCATCGGGAGAGTTCTTCTAAATCTTGCAATAATTATAAAACTGAAGAGGTTTTTCTGTTGTTACCTCATGGCGTGAACGCCACTGAACAGATTTCGATGAAACTTTTTTTGAAATGTTTCTTAAGTATCCGAGAAGGACAAACGCTATGTCGACAAATACTTTGAGGCTTCTTCGCTACCGCTGATATAACATATTTGTATGCATGAGAAAGCCTTTAGAGGGCGAAGCAAGGCGAGCACGGATTCAGCTTGTCTTGCAATAAATGAATGACATCACACAGCGTAAAGTCGCGGAAGTAGAGACTTCACCGTATGGACTTCTTCACCGCCGCAGCTCATAATGTGAAACCTCTCATTAGCGGACACCCTGTGTAGCGAACAACTCGCATTAATTGACACCTTTTTGGGAACCATTTTGTAATTTCCAACACAAAATGCGTTCCTAAAAATGGACAGCTTTACCCGACAAAAAACACCGGTCCCGCGGCTGTCCACTTGATAGAGATTTCACTGTAGATTACTTTTATTAAGTCCTAGTTTCCGTTAGCCGTAGCATATTGAATGCGGTAATTATACTTATTACGGCTAATAGAGAGCAACAAAATGATCCATAAATAGGTAAGTATTTCTCCAGTCAGTGCAATACTCACTCTTACAATTGAGAAACAGTTACAAAAAAAAAAAACAATTAAAAAAATATGAAGGTCAGCAATAATGTAAAATTTTCATAATACTATATTTGCGAATAATCCGTCAAAGTGACAGCAAACTATGGCTGGTTTTAATTTGTTAATATTTCCACCGACCGTTAAATGCCGAACCCATACTCGAATCGATAAACTTTAACTTTTCAATTAACATGAAGTTGTTGACCTGCCATCTCCGTGCATTGTCATTGTTTACCCGCCATGATTGATTGCTAACTTCACACCTTTTGACAGTACCGAACCGACATGTTGTTTTTGTTTTTCTGTGTTTTATTGCCAATTTTGTTTAAGAATAAAACAAAAAAAAAAACCACCAACCACACTCATTCATGATACACCGTATCTTTGCGGTTTTACAGTTCGCTGTAAGATTGCTATTTAAATTAATTGATTTTTACCACTAATCGTGACTTGGGGATTTCTAAATGAACTCAGAGGAATTTGTGTAAACAAACGTCAGAGACTCACCGTGTTGTGTCATGTGTCATAGCAAGATGATAACGATCCGTTTGATAGTAAAAGCTTTTTATTTTCATTTGTAAGAATTACTAACTTGGAAAAACCATAAAATGGAATAAATTAATTGTTGAACAACTAAAAACGAAGAATCCAAACAATCTTCGTCATTGTGAATTCTTCCTTAAAACAATGGACCACGGTTGTACAGCGATAGCACATTTCAGCTTTGCAGATTCAAAAAAAAAAAAAAAAAATGTGTGGGAAAGACGTGAAAATTTATTGCGCAATCGTCGGTGGTGGTCGTCTACTCTGTGTGAAAGATTGTTTTTTATTTTTTAAATTTCTGCTCATGGCCTTGATACCTTGATAGATGATGACTCCAGATCTAAAGCAATATCTTCTTTTTCACTGGCATTTCGCTTCATGGATGTGGAATAATTACATTAGTTTAGCGTCGGTTTCTCGGTTCATCTTATTTATGTGACCGCTTTGATAGTATTTTAAGTATCATTTGCATTTTATATACAGACCAAGTATTTGGCAATGAAAAAACGTTAACAGATTAGATCTGTGATGCGAAAAAAGAGCAGTTTTTTTTTTTTTTTTTTTTTTAGATATGTTAATACCATGGGAAAAGTGTAGCGATTACTTTCAAGTTAATACATCGTTTATGCGAGGCTAATGGGGCTAGTGGATTCTTAAGAAACCCACGTTATGTATGTGTGTTTGAAGAAAATTCCAATGTTAATTAAGACGAAGAAGCAGTCAAGTGGAAACTCATTTTGTTTTAAGAACTAGATCTAAATCTTGTTTTGACATCATGATCTTTAAAATCCTCTTTCATGTCATCTTGTTTTAGATGACGAAGGCGACGAGAATGACAATTCACGTTTCAAGTGAAGTAAGTGATTTGTTGCGATGATAAATAAGAGTTGTTGACCCTTTTTTAAAAGCAGGAGATTAAAAAGTAGACTGTGTCATTTCCAAAATCTTAAGCGTGTCATCTGCCATCATAATGACGAGTACATGACTCTTTCATTTCAAGGAGGTATTTTCTCTTTTCTTTCTGCCATGCATGATCATGAGTACGGCTTGAGAATCCCAAAGGCAATGTAAACGAGTTAGTGTGTATTTTCTATTTGTTATGTGCATTGAGTTATTATGACCGATTTATAAGTAACCTAATCTGCAAAGAAAATACACGCGAGGCACATAATATTGATGCGTTATATGGATAACACCTTGTGGTTAAGGCATTCAGGCATAGCTCTTTTTAAAGAGTTTACTTCCCTCTTAGTAATGGAAAATAATGTAAAATATAATAGCTGCTAATAGCTGTAGAATGAGATGTCAAAAGTAACAAACAAAATCAGTAGCTCACATTGCAACTTTACATACAGTTGTGAATCAAAATTATACTTCTCAAATTGAGGAAGTAGTTGACCCTGTATCACATCTGTGAGACTCATCCAAGATGTCCCATACAATCAACTTTCAAAAGTGAAAGTCAATCTAAATGCGTATTTATATGGAAGATAGTTTTTTAATGCGTCAAGCCTTTGCTGCCAATTTTGTTTAACTTGACAGTTCCCATTTGAAAGCTTTATTAGTTTCGCTCTCTTATGGGCAAGTCTTGGTCGAAAGGTTAATGCGGATATTTGCAAGCTCTTTTTACTGACCTAGCATATTACTTTAGGTGGCGCTACAGATCGGGGTGAACCTGGGCCTACTTCTCGCAACCATTTATGTGTGCGAGTTATATTATTTGTACGAGGTCCCCTAGAGTTGTTTGCTGACTCCGAACAGCGCACTGTGGGGCATTTTTGCAAAAGTGCTTGCAAAATTCAATTTTCGCGTGTGTCTATAATGCAAAAAAGTCTTATCTTCTGGATTATTTGGACTTCAAGAAACTGAAAAAATTATTAAATTTGGACAATTGGTATGATAAGTTAGGTTATTTTTAGTGTAAACGAAAAATTAATTTTTTTTTATGTTTTCGTTTGAGTTCTGGGTGTACAAATTTGGTATAGTGGTTAAAAACACATTGGTTTTTTTACTTTCTTGGTACATATGGTTGTTTTTAATTTAAATACAACCTATTTTTCTTTTTTGGAATTTTAATTTTTTGAAATTTAGTGGTTTTTTGAAAACATGTTTTTAGCACACTTTTTTGACTTTATGTTGAGTTTAAAAAAAAGGTAGGATAATGTATGGTCTACGCTCAACGGAAATTTAAAGTCCATGTATTTCTGAACATTCTCCTAGAAGCTCAGCTGCAAATATTTGCAAATCTTTGAGCTAGAGTGATTTGATTAGTGTAAGTAAATTTTTTTTGGTTTTTTTTTTAAATTTTTTTTCACATTTTTTTTTTTTGTTTAAGGCGAAAAGAAGTTTGTAAATATTTATGTATGTATACCTTACAGGTAAAACAAAATGAATAACAATTCATTGTGAAAAGGATTTTGCGGTTTTCAGGCCTATTTTCGGCAGTCCCTAATCCTCTTCACAAAATCATAACTGGAGTCAATAAGGATGTGATAAGAAGGCTTCAAGTAATACTTAACCTTTTAAATTGTAGGAAACAACAAATTTATTGAAAGTAAAATATCCCAAAAAAAACTTACACCTACAATTCATAAAATTTTGGCTCCACATGGCCAAAGTATATTCGAGTATCAGTCGTTACCAATCGGGGAATTGTCAGAAGAAGCTCAGGAATCCATAAATAAAGACTACAAGAAATATACAAAGGTACAAAATACGTGCAAGGTTTCAAGGAATCGGCAGAATGAAGACCTATTTTCTATGCTTGCGGCCTCATCGGACCCTCTTATTTCTTCGCTAAGAACTGCAGAAGACCTCAAAGCACGATACTCTCTAGAAATAATTAATTTATTAGAAATTATTCCGGACTTTGACGAAAGTTTCCAAGAAATCTATTTTTTTTTTTGTTATTCATGTTTATTTATTTGTTTATTTATTCTCCACTGTTAAACTTAAAATATATTATTGAAATGGTTTGTTTTGTTGATGTGCCACTTAATAAAAAAAATGTTTGCAAGAGAAAAAAAAAAATATTTTTAGTGGTTATTTTCTTTCCTCCACTGTTTCGCTTCAAAAAGTTATGAAATACTCTACAGTTACTACAAACCTAAATATTTGAGTTTGATTTTTAGGTAAAATACTATTTTCACTCCTTTGGATACAAATATTTTTGCCTAACATGAAATTCTGGAACACCCTGTACAGCATTTTTCCTAAGTTTTATCTCATTTAAAGCATTAAACCACTTAACATACTTTCTTGACTTCTTAATGTGTATCAAAATAAAAAAAGGCTTTTGACACACCTGGAAAAATATTTAAAACATTTCTCGTTCGTTTACTTGTATGCACCACTGTGACTTTGATTGACTCTTAGGCAAACTGTATTTACTTCAGTAACCTACTTTTGACAATTTTTAAGGCAAAATATTAAGACCATTTCCTATGGGGAAAAAGTGGTATTTCAGCAGAAGATTCTGAAACACACTGTAAATATTTTTTCGTAAAATTTTCAAATTGAATAGCCTTGGAAATTTGGGAAAGTATCCCGAAATCTTCAATCGTTTAGGAGTTCGTTTCGTCTTTCGTCTTTCGTCTTTTTGACAGATAGGGGGAGGGGCATAGAAACGAGAGAAGAATGAAGTAACGAAAGCAGGAATGAAAATTCTGAGATTTTTTCCGGTTGATCTTTGACATTTCTCGTTTGACAACCAAAACAAAGCAGATAATTTTAATGATGAATTTTAAAGTTGATTTTGGAGCTTAATTTAGGGACATTTTACATATGCTAGTAAACACGCAATTGTTATCCTCCATAATAAGTAAATTTAACGCGATTCCAACTGAAGTTTTACTATTCGCTTCATAAATATAATGTGAATTTCAATAAACGTCAAAAGCACGTATGCACGTATCCACCAATTATTAGGAACCGTGAAATCACTAGAATACGTACCTGTCAAAAAGACGAAAGACGAAACGAACTAAAAAAAAAATGTCGTGTAATCAGTGTCTTTGATTGCTTGCCAGATATTCGAAAGAGGTGGCACCGTGAAAAAACTTTTAGGTGTTGGACCCGGGCTGGGATTGAACCCGGGTAGCATTGCGTTGAAGTCCAATGCACTTACCACTACATCACGATGGTAACCACTAGTATATGAACTATCGAAATCAGTTACATTCTGACTCTCTGATTTCATGGCGTTCCTGAACAATCGCGTACGTCATCGTCTCCAAGAAATTAAATAGGTACGGTTAAGTCCCAACCCGTATTCAAAACTAATTCACAAAGAAATGTGCACATGTAGGTCAAGGCCATCGTTTTTAAACCTTTTGATAACAATTTCGCTACGTATAAACCGTGTCAATGCTAGACTCGAAACCTTTTCTTCAGGCGTCTCTGAAGTATCAACAAATCCTATATTCACCATGAAAACCTTGATCTTTTTGCAGACGATGCCCGAAGCTACATTACAAAAAAAAAAGCCACCAGACTCATTGTTGTTAAGTGTAATTGATAATTTATATGAAAAGGTCAAAACTGACATAAAGGATTTATTCGGAATAAGAAACCTTATGACTGCTTTCATTCGACATATTACTTGTCTGCTGGAGGGGTCTAATTTGTCAGCGCTGCTGTAACTTTTGTTTAATACTCGTTAACGTTCTTGCAACTTCGGACCGTTGTTTTCTCTTTTTGATAATATGGATTAACGATCAAAAATTTCGTCGCCCACTTGCTACCATAACAATGAATTCAGCTGTTTCACTGAATATAATATCATTCAATATTTCGTTTATCCTTGATTTTTTTAAATAATTGTTTGGTTTTCGGACGATAGTGTCCACTACGGACTTGCCGCCGTAACAGGGATCCCAAACGAACAAACACAGCTCGAGGAGTATGACCAAGTGTGATCATTCGATTACGAGAGGAAGTCACACTTCTCTAGAATTCTGAGGCGTGAGCTGTGTCTGAGAGGAATCGATCCTCCAATGAACAGGAGCATGACAAACGCCGAGATTGATCGAGATCTACAAGAAATGGATGACGTCAAGAAACGAGCTGTTGATCAAAATAGAATTCCGAACACCAACAAAAAAAGCAATAAACGAAGTTAACACAATGCACTTGGGTCACGCACTAAGTGCATGCCGGCGAATCATACGGGATTCGCTGAGTCAGTTTGTTCAGGTGCAAACATGTTCTCACAGTGCCGGTGCACTGGGATCCAATTGCACCGCACCGGATACACGCGCCGAGACAGAATTGATGACTTAGCACATTGGACAATGGGAACGATGCCTTCCTACGGGCATGGATTAGATTTAAGAATTAGTCTTAAGCGGGAATTTGACTTGTGAAGATTTGTTTTATAGAAATAAAGTATATTATTTTTGACCACAGTGTTTATCTTAGTAAGTCGGACGGTTAGGCCAACCCCTTGGTTGGCGTTCGCGATTTTTTTTATGCCCTCTTCAAGGACATGATTTAACTGGCGCCCGAGCAGGGACGGTTCCGTAGACGACATCCCTTTTTTTTCCTGTGATCGCTTTTACCCTCTAACCAGGGTACGAGGTCTACACGTTCTGTTGAACGCAAATCACTGTTCCCATGAGAACACAGTGATTACACATAGACTCTCAAAGCTTCCATCGTTCCCATGAGAACACGAATGGAGATCACGCAGGAATCAAAAGGATTCGTGTGAAGCAAATCGTGCCTTAGTAGGGTACTTACAATCGTCAACGTTTGTACCCAAAACGGATAACACGATCCTTCCAAAAGAACCGTACCCACATTGTACCCGAGTACATTCGATAACGTTTTTTTTGTTTTTTGTTTCTTCAGCGAAAACCAAACCAAAAAGGAAAATTCTCTTGTGAAAAACTCTTAGTGATGCCAAATATAGTGCTAATATCTGTCTTCCTAGCCACCGTCAATGGCTACCAAATTTTTAGCTATCTATCACCCGTCGTCACGATAAAAGAAGGCAAGGGTTGGATCATTGACGGGCACTTCAAACTAGTGCACGTAATTGACCTAAAACAATTCGATAGCCTGCTGAATAGGCTAAACACATCGATAAACCCAGAGAGCCTTAAGAGCCCGGAAAAAAGAACCACAATTGAGTTCTATCTGAGGGAGATCGGTGAAAAGCTGACCCTGCTCAAGGGAGGAAAAAGGCGGCGCGCAAGGTCCATCGATTGGATAGGATCGGCCTGGAAGTGGGTCGCAGGAAACCCCGACGCAGCGGATTGGGACAAAATCCTCGCGAGCGAGCAGGAAATCATCGAAAACAACAACCATCAGTACAAAATCAACAGTCAACTTTTCGGTGCTATGGGAGAAACAACGAAGAAGGTCAATTGGATGATAGACCAATTCAAGAATGAGGTCCAGTCATCAAGCGTCGGAAGATTCGAGCAAGACATTCTCAACGAGATCCTGATAGTAAGGGATGAGGTCAACGAAATGATACGGGCCTGTCAAATAGCAAAGAGTGAACTAATAAATACGAATCTCCTAGATAAGGAAGAAATCGGGAGAATTGTTAGCGCAATGGAAACACTACCATATGCTAACGAGATTGAAGCCGTAGAATACGGGTCACCATCCATCTACACGAACGGTTCACTATTACTCTACGTCCTCTCAATGCCAAAGGTAAAAAATGAGGAATTCAATTTGCTTCTTACAAGAGCATCAATCACCAATGGTCCACAGATCGACATGGAATTCGATAGAATGCTAATCAACCAGCATGAGACGTTCGGCATTATTGGAAAATGTCTCTCCATTAATAACCTAGTAATCTGCGACGAAAAGTCGTTAGAAAAACTAGCGGAAGACAGCTGCGTGGCCAGACTCTTGAAGGGAGGACATACGACATGTGCCTTCCGTTCAAACACAAAGGAAGTGGTAGAACTCATCAAGGAAGACATGGTGTTCGTAACGAATTTTGAAGGACAACTGGTCTCCAAAAGCATCACGCGGACTCTCAAAGGTACCTATGTGATTCAACTGGACAACGAAATGATTCAAGTAGGAAACAGAACATTTTCGAGCTCCACGTATTCCCATGTCCAGGTACTCCCACCTGTCCTCACGAACATCACAAGTCGGGTGCAAAAAATTGACCTGGAACATGTGCACGGCATAGGTATAAGAAACATAGAACGGCTGAGGAATCTTACCAACCACGTTACGATCTCGTCTGTTGCGGACGTATCAATCATCATACTAGTACTGGTCATAGCATGGATCATATGGCGAAAAGTTAACCTGGACCTAAATCTTCCATCCATAAATGCACTTGGCACAAGAACCGATTCTGCGCGTGACGAAGGGCTCCACCGGGTTCAAGAGCCCACGACGACACGATCCTGGCCATCTGACGTCACGTTAGATCTACGGGACGTAGATCTTTAAAGGGGGAGGAGTTAACACAATGCACTTGGGTCACGCACTAAGTGCATGCCGGCGAATCATACGGGATTCGCTGAGTCAGTTTGTTCAGGTGCAAACATGTTCTCACAGTGCCGGTGCACTGGGATCCAATTGCACCGCACCGGATACACGCGCCGAGACAGAATTGATGACTTAGCACATTGGACAATGGGAACGATGCCTTCCTACGGGCATGGATTAGATTTAAGAATTAGTCTTAAGCGGGAATTTGACTTGTGAAGATTTGTTTTATAGAAATAAAGTATATTATTTTTGACCACAGTGTTTATCTTAGTAAGTCGGACGGTTAGGCCAACCCCTTGGTTGGCGTTCGCGATTTTTTTTATGCCCTCTTCAAGGACATGATTTAACTACGATCATAAAAGTAGACCGCCATCGAGGCTAAAAGAGCTTCACAAACAGTTTCCTGACAGGAACGATCCAAAAATGAGGACGCTGAAGCCTGTGATGAAACGTGAAAAACCTGAAACAAAAACAATAGAAACCATACAACCAATACTGACTGCTGGCATAAGTCCGGAAAACGTCGACACAGGCGACGGTATTTTTCGTGCTCGAAAACCCCCAAGAGAAGGTGTATCTGATAGGTACTTTTCGAGACGGTGTTGTATGCGGTGAATTATCCAGTTTGTCGGAACCATCTGCTTGAGAATGGATCCCTTCTGAATAAATTTTATCTGCACACCGAACTTCAAAATTGGCGATCTGAGAATTATGATTTTACCGGACTCAAAGCGAACGGCATCAACACCGATGACTGAGCTAGCCCTCATTGCTCGTGCAAAAAGATGTACATCTTTGATTTACTTAAAAACCAGGTAACGTCGGGAGAAGATAATATCCCAAATGTCGTTTTGAGATACCTGCCTATATTATCCGGCGCATTGGAAAATAGTGTACCGCAGCTAGTCTGAAAATAAATAAGGTATGTTCTGGCACTGGTGCTGGTGCTATGAGATCATATGACTATGCTGATAAGAAAGAAAAAGTGTTAATTTGAGTGGTGGAGCTGACGTATCGGATGAGGAGAAGGGGGGCAACGGTGAGGGGTGAATGATTTTCGGTCGTGTAAGTCAAGGTCGCGTTTTTCAAATTTTCTTACTATGACTTAGAAAAGAATTAAACCGGTAATTCTTATCATGACTTAGAAAACAGTGATATATTGTTTATGAAATAATGTTTTTTTTGCGAAAATTAAGTTCCCTATTTAATCTCGCTGATAAAGTGTTTTAAAATAACTTTTGTCATCGGTTTTATCTCGGTGACCATTGATCGCTACACCCATTGAGAACAGTGTTTATTTCATAAAATGTCGTGAAATTTTTTCGAGTGACGAACGATGTCTTGAAGCATGAATTGTACTTGCGAATGTTGTTCAAGAAGTGCTTGGAATCGGATGTGTAACTTAAATGTAATTCTTCTTTTCTTTCTTTCTTTCTTTAGGTGCCGCAAAAGTTAGGGGTGAACTAGGGCCTGCTTCTCGCAACCATTTGTGCTATTTGCTTGCTATATTTTTCCACAAATGGAAGGTACCTACAGTTGTGTGCCGACTCCGAACGGCGAGTTGAGAAGTTCATCATGACAAATGATACTCTTTGAATGTTTGCCAAACATTCGAAATAGCTGGCACAGTGAAAAAACTTTTGAGTGTTTACTGGGATTGAACCCGGACAGCATGGGTAGTAGTTCAACGCACTAACCACTACGCCACGGCGGACACAATCGCTAACAACAACAAAGAGCTTTATCTGTTATACCTATTCTGAAAGCTCTTTGACTGGTAAGACGTTGTCTGGTAAGACGAAAATGTGAACCATTTTTTTTCGTACAGGTATGAGACATTGTATACATTTATTATCGCTGCACAAATTTGGTAGATATAGCGTACGCAGACGATCTGATGTCGTACAGATCAGTTCCAAACATCTTCTTGCCTTCGATCGAGTTAAAGGTTATTGCGACGATTGGAAGTTAAAGATCATTTCAATTCTGTTCAGAACTCTATTGATTATAACTTCTAGGGATATCAGAAGAAAACCAAGAGGCTACTGATAAAAACCTTCGAACCATACCTAATTTTAAATCAACTTAAGCTTATTTAGATTTCCATATAATATATGTAATGTAATTGACGTAAACATTTTGAAAAAAAAATTCTTAAGTACAGTCAAAATCGGTTATAACGACCTTCAAGGGACCGACGATCTTGGTCGTTTTAAGCGATAGGTCGCTTTAACCGATATCAAGGTTAATTATTCTGTTTTCAAGTACCTAAATACCCTTTTTTTTTGTTTCATAATTTTTATTTGTGCTTGGGGCGTACATATGTATGTACGAGTATATTTATTTATCACCTTTTCAAAGAAATTTGCTTTAGCTTGCAAAATGCGGCCACTGATGGGTATACAGTATACTAGAGATTCTCTGTGTCTTAAACTATATTAGCAAAGCTTTTTCAATCTTAGTGTGCAATAGACTCTTTATTTTTTTTACGGTAAGTATTGTTTATCAAATTGTTTTTTTTTTTTTATTTTTGCCTTATCCTTTAGAGTTGTGGATATATGTAGGTAGTGGAGTGTGAAACAGAATACTCTTTGGCAACGTCTTTATTTTGCTCTCCTGCGTCCAATCTAAAAACTATACCTACTTTCTCTTCAATTGTAAAAAATGTTCATTTCTGATTTATCTTCCAACTCAACTTTATGCGAACCCATTAAAATAAAACTTCTAGGACTACTCGTTACACTGAAACAAGGACTAAGTATTTTTCCTACCTGATGTTGAACAAACTCAAAAACAATAATAAACGCAAAACAAAAAAATATATAACATCAACAAACGGATCGGTAATATAACCGATATTCTATGTACACAGATACATCGCATCTACAGATAAATAGTTCACCGTTTTAAAAAAAAAGCACTCGCACCAAAGTTCGTCGTCGTCGTTCGCGTCGATTTCAGTCGTTATAACCAATATTTTATTTCAAAAAAGGGGAAAAAACGGTCGTTGTAAATGACGTTGCTGTAAGCGATTTGTTTTTTAATGGGACTATAATGAAGCTCAACCGGGACCTAAGAATATGGTCGTTATAACCGATATGTCATTTTAACCGATGTCGTTGTAAGCGATTTCAACTGTAATACAATTATATTTTGCATTTTCTTGGTAATTTGTCTACCTTTGGAAGATTCCAATGCAAATTGTTGATCTTTAATTGCTTGAAAAATCTAGTTCGATCGTAGGAGTACACGTAATTATGTCTGAAACATAATTGTTTAAATTTTATTTGTATTGCAGTTCTTTATTTGAGTTAATCAAAACCGACCCGACCTCGATCACTATCAACATACAACTCTCCGAGACTTTCCAAGATTCATTCTTACCAGTGAAAATGCATTAAGTGTATTATCAGCAAAACGTGTCACCATATGTGCATTGATCGGGTTACTGTTCGCTCCGTGAAAGAATGTGCAAACATTAACAATTATCTTATTCACCGTACCGTTGAGGTATGCGAATACATCTGCTAAACGGATGTCCAGTGGTGTTGGGTAGGTAGTTGTCATATACATAACTTGTGTACAGGAGCGTTTTCGTGTGGAAATATCCATAAAAGTGGATATTCAGAAAAAGAAAAAGATTTCATCATCACCCCATAGGAAGATACTGTACCTCAGACCATTACGACCCCTTCTCTGCTATGATGGCGGTTTAAATTTAAAAATTGTTTTCTACATAATTATTTATACCACTTTAAATTTTCCAACTAGGTGGTATAAATTTTCAGATTGTACTTTTCCCATGTTGAAATTGTAACTTTTACCACTGAATTGTAACTTTTACCACTGAATTGTAACTTTTATTTTGATAATTTGCACCTTTTCTCTTCTTTCGGTTTTGAAAAAGAACAAGTAATCATTTTTAAAACTTCTTCGCCTTTGAATTTTCCATTCAAAATTGTTGCTTCTATCATATTTCCCAATATTTTTTGACGGCAAGCCTGGTGCCATTACAAAATTTTGCTTGGGTGATGTTGCGAAGCATAATACAGTAAAACCTCCTAATTGGGACACTCCGTAATCGGGACGACCTCCCAATCGGGGCAACCCATTTGCCAACCCTAAAAGTTTGCATACAATATACCCTCTGCAATCGGGACACCTCTCAATTGGGACACTCAATTTAACTTTCCTAGAACCTCCATAATTGAGCCAAACCTTCGAATTGGGACATTTTATTAAAAAAGTCAGGAAATATGACTTCTCTAATCGGGACAATTCGAGTTGAACCTCTCAATTGGGACACTAGACTCGAAAAAAAAGTAATTGTGACTTCTCTAATCGGGACAGTAAAATTCCATTTACTAAATGTTCGCAGCTGCATCTCATTAAACAAATTCTCAAACCGTTATATTTTTACAGAAGAGTGACTATATCGGAGACAAAAAACAACAGAGCAACGTTTTGTTTCTATATTTTTTATACAAACTTCTATAATTGGGACACCTCTTAATCGGGACAGGAAAAAGTCGGTCCCATCAGTGTCCCAATTAGAGAGGTTTTACTGTATTTATATTGATTCGCCAGGCATTAAGAAAAACTTTTTTTTTGACAATTTGGGTACAATTAAAAATGTATTGCAATGATTTTCGGTAAACAACATTCTTGTTTTTTTTACATTATTGCTCGTTTTAATGGTAACGGAAAATAGGGACTTGAAGACGCTTAAACTCAAATGGCATATTCGATGGAATCATTGGGATCCGAGGAATCAAAACTTCTTCGCCTTTGAATTTTCCATTCAAAATTGTTGCTTCTATCATATTTCTCAATATTTTTTGACGGCAAGCCCGGTGCCATTACAAAATTTTGCTTGGGTGATGTTGCGAAGCATAATAATCGGCTGCAATAATTGTGGTGATGGTATTCCTGGCAAATCAAGTGATTTATGATGACGTTCACTGATTTGAATGTTGATAATGGACCTGGTAGGTAGGTGAGGGTGCTGATAACACCCCATCATGATTTCACTTTATTACGCTTATTTTTTCTCTGGTAAGTGGTTCTATGGCGGGATCGTCATTATAATATCGTTATGGGGTAGAAAAATGTTAAAATAATTAACTTTAAGACCCCTTTATAGAGTTTTTAGTCATCCTTTCCAAAACAGTGCTTTCCGTATTAATTTTTGAAACAATTTTTTGTTTTAACAAATTCGCCATTATCCGTATCAATTAAGTACGGCCCTTCACATGAATCTTCACTTATATAGTGTCAATAACAATTGAATGTGTTCCTAATCTTTTTCAAATGACATTTTCAAATTACCTATACAAATTCACCCAGTGAAAAAAAGTTGCGCAACTGAAGAGTCTGTCACGGCTTACTTGTGCAACCAAACTTTTTTAAATTCAACTGATTCTGTATAATAGAAAACAACAGGAAGGTACTGTACCGACAACGGGTGTTGTCAGCCGCAAAGTATAATATTTTTGAAAAATAAGGGCTTGGGGTGTTGTCAGCACCCCACCTACCCAGTTAAAGGTTAAAATGCAATGGTGTACTTGAACGGATGCTAAATAAAAAAGGAAACTTTCTCAAATTCGTCGTCAAAGTCCTACAGGATGAGGAATTTATGAAAAGCCGTATTTTCTCTATGTTTATAGAAAGTGGTGGAATTATTAGTACCAAAAAAATTAAGTTGGTTTTTCTCGGATTCCGATAAAACGCTCATTTCTTCTTTGGATGATTTGACATTTTTACTTTTTGGTCAATCTGTCATCTCATAGTGTTAAATCGCCCAAAAATGTTGGGCAATGTGACATTCTTCAGATTTGGGTGATTTGGTTTTGGGCGATATGACACAGATCCGCCTTAAAAAAGCCGAAACACAAAATCGCCCAAAATCACTTTTTTGGGTATTTTGACATTATGCCAAATCGCCCAAAATATAAAAATGTCGAGTCGCCCAACTTTTTTTTTGGGTGATTTGACATTTTTTTGATATTTTGCATTTTGGGCGATTTGGTTTTGGGCGATTTGGTTTTTGGCGATTTGACACTGAGCCTTCACAAACAACGATAGTTATTTGACTGCTTCTTATTTTATAAGCCAATTTAATTATATACATATGTACATCCGTATCTGACTGATTCAACTAATATATTTCAAAAGTACAGTTAGCCTGATTTCTTAAAAAATTTTAATTCACCGTTGCGTTCAACATAAACCACTTTCTATCACCATCCTTTTTTTGTCCTCGAACTGCCATATATCAGAAGATAGATAATTTTCATTTCCCAAAATTGCCTGCTTCTAATCTAGTGAACCGCAGTGTATGTCATCTGGTCTGCACGGGTGGTGTCAAGAGCAATACCTGTTTACTATATCCGTAGCGTAAATGGTCTTACTTCCCCTATTAGCCTATAAAAAAAAAATACTAGGTTGCATTACAAGCATTCCCCAGACTTCTCTTGTGTAACCGTGTAATTATAATTGAAAAACATGTTACTATTGAAACTGAAAGGATGTCAACTGGTGTACCGGGTAACTGGCCTCACATGGTCCAATTGAGAAGAAAAAAAAGTGGTTCGGTAGGCTTGCCGCGAAATCCGTAAAAAAGGGGTAATACTCGTATATATGACTTTGCTAATTGTTTTAACCAATTAATCTTGCCATCATTAAATTTCAATTCATACAGTCTTTGGAGATTTGTACATGGGCACGCTTCCTTTTCTTACATTTAAGAAAAAAAATCATTTAACTGCAAACCAACTATAATTTTCCTTTAAGAAATATTGCACGCAACGCGTATATGCAACTTGTTTTAGTGCGGAAAAGACGCCTTAGGTAGAGATACAAATAAATATATCCGGGTGTCGGTAAATCCGACTTGCTAACCACGACTGCATTTAACGAAATGAAACTTAATGCTCTGCTTCTGTATATCATGGCTTAGAGTGTGTAAAATGGTACTGTTACATACATAGAAAGGAGGATGAGGAACGACTGATGACGTAATTCTGACTGATGTTACCAGGTGAGATATCGGCGTATACAAAACGCGGGAAGGCTGTTGGGCATGAGCACTAACCGCAGAGAGATAAAAAAGCATTTCACATCTATAACGTGCAGCAAAATAAGCGATCATGCATCGAAAAAGTTCCAGATGAAAAATTTGCTAAGTGTATTAAGGTCTGACCCTTCATTGGCCTTCTTGATTGTCGTAGTGTCTTCCAGGCGGAATCAAAAAGGCACGTAAGGAGTTAAGTCTCAGCACTACAACCATGAAGGAGGTAGCAGTAATAGTAGCAAATCAGTCCACTATTGAAGCTTTTCACTCAAAGAAAACATTATCGAAATTGGTAAAATAGTGCAAGGAGGAATTGTCTCGGGCAAGCAACCGGTTTAATATCACTCTTTTCTCGTTTCCTGATCACAGCAACATAAAGGGAAATGAAAGAGCTGATATGTTAGCCAAACGCAGTTCAGTCCTTGACATCTCCGTTGCGGAGGAAGTTCAGCCTTTCCTAGGACTTGCGAAGGGCAAAATCCTCCAACATACTCTCTTGGAAGCCAATTCTAAATGGAAAACCTTCAACAACTTCATCATTTCAAGGAAAACTTGGCCCGTTTACAACAATACTAAATCCCAAGAACTATAGACTACAGATCACGAGTCGAGATCAATAGAATCGTAGTACCTAATATGTACGGGTCACTGGCCTATCAGGGCTCATGCTCTTAGGCTTGGTATCCTATTCCACTCCCACCATCGCAGCTGCAAGGAGGCGACTGCGTATAAAATTATTTTTCACTTTCTTTGTAAATGTCCGGCCCTAGCTAAAGTTAGACAGCTTACTTCGGCGGATACTTCCTTAAGAAATATCTGGCATAGAATTCTGTAACCTCATAAGATTTCTCTACTCCACAGAATGGATTTGAGCAGTAGGTACATCACCAAAACATACATAATCTATCAAATTAGGTTGTAGTAATAAAACGGTACAAACGCCCTTATTGTGTAGAGCAAGATAGGTACGCCATACATCCATACTAACCCAGACCTACTCTACCAAGGCCTCAACTTATTATAGAATAATAACTGCACAGCTTGTCATTTTGCGTTATGGAAACAGAGAACTATAAGTTTAGGATAGAGAGAAGGTTAACCATCCAAAAATATATCCTTTAACCCTTTACATCCAAGTTCAGTGTATATTGTTCTTCTCTTTTTGGAAATATGCTAAATATTCACATATCATCAATTCCAATGCAGAAGCTTGTGCATAGCCACATTCTGGAATTCTTTATCTGCTTTATAATAATTTAGGTCCTGTGACATTATCGTTACCAATAAGCAGTCTGCATCAGACAAAAGGTTTCAACTGTAAAGATTGTTTTGGAAAGTAAATAGATCCGTTCGCCTCGGTAGCCTTCCATGGCTCGATGCTGTAAAACTTTGCATATTCTAAGATACAGAAAGATTCAAGTTATTCTTTGCAATATCTAAAAATATCTTCCAAAAAAGATTTAATGGTATTAACAATGATACACAGATGGATCGAAAACAGAGAATGGCGTCGGAGCGGGAATAGTGGGCCTAAGATGCCACACACACATATCCGTCCATAATGATGCCACAGTTTTCCAAGCGGAACTATTTGCCATCAATACAGCCGCACTTATCCTACTGGAGAGAAACCTAAACAAAACAAAGATAAACATAATGTCTGACAGCCGAGATATACTAAAGTCAATAAGAAGCCAAAACTACAAATCAAAAGCGACTCAAAACTAAACCTGCTGGCAAAGAAAAACATAATTGAACTCAACTTCATGCCAGGGCATGACGGACATGAGGGCAACGAAAAAGCTGATATCTTGGCCAAAAGAGGAGCCAACAGTCTATTTATTTGGACCAGGCCCACACTCTGGCTTTACAAGAGAATACACGAATAAAGCCACCGCAGAATGGACACCAAACCAACTAAAAAGTTACTGGAATCTCTTAGAAGGCCTGAAGCACTCAAAAAAGTTCCTCAATCAAAACAACAACAAAAGAACAAAATAGAACCCTAAAACTGAACACTCGTATCTAAACATTCTTTGCGTAGGTCTAACAATTTGCAACACCTCTATAAAATTAAATCACGCAACACAAGCACCTGCAGATTCTGTCAACAAATAAAATAAACTATGGAGCACCCGACTTCAAGTAAATGCATACTAACGGAAGAAAACTACAAAGGTATTCCACTCAAGGGGATTATTAATATTCTAAAGATTTTGTATGATTCCTAGACAAAAAGGGGGCACAATAGACCAACTCTGGTCGCAGTGCTAGCGGGCATCTCTACCTTACCCCAGATTCATCATAATCATAATAATGGTCTAATGTGATAGCCACTTATAAAGTTACAAAGGAATAACCCGTCAGCCACATCGGGAGCGGGACTGTTCGAACTTCTTTTTCCGGTGGATATATTTAAATCTCTCAAATGCAATGATGGAATCCTAGGTTACAAACTGCATATCTATCACAAGTAACGTGACTGAGCCAAATGAGTGTTGAGACCCGAACTGAGATTTTGAATTCCAAGAACCATTTGACCTCGTAAATGAGCATTTTTATGAAAAGTAGGACCTGTGAGAGTTTTATTTAAATGGATGTTAGAAAAACAAAGTCTGCGTTGACATTCAAATTTTGGCCATTACTGCCTAAATCATGGAAGAATTGCCATTTATTGCAATAGTAAAACTGAAACATATACATAATTAATGCCTGCTTTAGACTTAAATATGTTACACATCACTGTGGGAAATAGTAATAGTAATCGCTATACCTAAACCAGGTTAGCCAATATCAGAAGTGATCTCATATCGGTCAATTTCTCTTTTGCCGATATTGTCAAAACTATTTGAAAAAATATTCTTAAAAGATTAGACACAATTATCGTAAAAAGGAAACTTATACCGAATAATCGATTTAGATTTAGAAACAAACACTCGACAATAGACCAAGTACATCGTATAACTAAGTTTATATAGAAAAAACACTGGAAGAAAAACAAGTTTTTTCCTCACAGCTTTTGACTCAGCTCTGTATTCCCCATTATCAAGGAAGGCGATCCTATATCTTGTAATAACTACCAGTAACTAACAACTGCTTAATGTCGCATATAAAATCCTATCCAACGTACTGTGTGAACGTCTGAAAGCTTTCTGCAGCACACTTATCGGCACGCACCAGTGTGGCCAATCGACGATCAACCAAATTTTTACACTAAGACAGATCCTGGAAAAGATCAACGAATTTCAAGTCGAGACCCACCATCTTCAAAGCCGCATATGATAGCATTCATCGTCTTGAGCTCTACAAAGCGATGGCCGAATTCGGGATCCCAGCTAAACTGATCCAGCTATGCCGCGTGACGCTGGAAAACACGTGGTGCAACGTGCAATTTGGAAACAGTTCCTCCGAACTATTCTAAACATGCACCGGATTTCGGCAAGGAGATGCGCTGTCATGTGACTTCTTCAATCTTGTGCTGGAACAGATAGTGCGTAGGGTACGATGATACACTGAAGGCACTATCTTTCACAAATCTGTCCAGCTACACTGGGATACGCGGACGACATCGACATCATCGGTCGCTCCCAGCGCGCCGTCTTAGAGGCTTTTACGGCAATTGAAGAACAGGCGAAACGAGTTGGCCTTGTAGTGAATGAGGACAAAACCAAGTACATGTTGTCAACAAACAAAGAAACATCTGTTCACCGCCTACGAGAAAACGTTACTGATGGCAACAGTATCTTCGAAGTGGTTAAGGAGTTTACCTACCTCGGAGTAAACATCAACTCCACGAATGACACCTTAGTGGAGATTTGACGAAGACTTACCCTAGGAAACCACTGCTACTTCGGTTTGGCAAAACAAATGGGTTCAAAGCTCCTTACTCGGAAGACGAAATGCATGCTCTACAAAACATTGATCTTGCCAGTTCCGCTGTATGGAGCCGAGTGTTGGACGATAAGCAGGAAAGCAGAGCATATTTTGAAGAGTTATTTAATCAACTAAAAATATGGCTCAATCTTGTTTTTAAGACAGGCTGCGTCCAATAAAAGCATGCATATAAGGCTCAACAAATAAATAAATACTCAATATAGAAATATTTACGCTTCAGGCTTACAACTCATTTTCTATAAAAACTTACATAATGTTCCTTTACCAGTTTAAAGTTTTTTTTATGTTTGTACATACATAGATTATTTAATAAATTACTAAACAAGTGCCAGAAATTGCTATATTTATTTCGAACTTTAACATACCAACTGTTTAAACATTGTTTTTGCTTGGTCTAATAATATGGCAAGGTACTGTATGTTGTACAATTTTGAGAATCTGTATTAAAGAATAATACATTATCTCCAAAGCGATTTTCCAAAATGAAATATAAATCATTTGTCGATCTTTCTTTGATTGGTCATGATTCAGGAGGTACTGTTAGTGGGGTTAGAGTCTCACACTACTCTGGGTACTCTAATCCCTCAGTGTCTTTCGAGATAGTGGGGTTAGAGTCTCACACTGCTCTGGGTACTCTAATCCCATACTGTCTTTCGAGATTTTCACCTTCATAAAAAAAATAGATTGGCCATCCAATCCATGACCACACACATGACCGCCAAAACTTTCAATGCAAAATTTTCATCATTGTCACTGATATTTATTTATTGAACTTTTTGTTACGAGTCTGGAGGCAATGTGAAATCTCAAAAATGCCCCCAAAATCCCAAACTACAACCGAAACGAATTGAAGAATTCACAATTAAAACACGTTAAGTCACTTAAAGACGAACAAGTTTATCTCCAAACAATGCCGCTCTCTTAACAGCAATTTTTTGTTTTTTACCTTTTAACTGTTGCTTAATTCAAAATGACATAAATCACCCCCAAGCATTGGAGATTAGACGTCAGCTATGACATCAAAAGAAAAGATTAAATAAAAAAAAAAAAAACTTCAAATACCTCAAAAGAAAGAACCCACTTCTTGGTATTGTAAAGAAATCACAAACTAGTTTCGAAGAAGAAATTTTCGTTCCACCAAACAATAAGTGCTTCACAAAAGAAAAAGGTATTTAGGGTCCAAAACACTTCTATCTTAAGTTTTTTTTTTTTTCCTCTTGGAGGATTATCAAATCATCCGCGCCGCTACAAACAATAGATTTCGAAATGCCACCTACTTCTTCTTCTTGTTGCATCAAATCTACACTCGTAGCTATGTACGTATGTCTGTGCATAGATACGAAGCTAAAGCCGCCACAAGCTTTGTTTTGTTTTGCTATTTTGCTACCGTGATGTATCAATAACAAGCGCAATGAGATACATTTTCGCTTTCGCAGATACAATCATCATCAGCTGCTACAATGAAAATCTATTGCAGCTGAAGTTGCTGCAAGCACACCAGTACACTCCACTCTCAGCATCCGTTTAGAGTTGGTTAAGTATCATAGAAAACAAAAACAGCAACAACAAAAACTAAATAAATCGTGCAGCATACTTTTTGAAGTTAACTTTCTCATTAGATTAAACAACAACAACAAACAGGCAAAAAAAAAAAAAAAACTACCCAACCAACTTCAACGAGACGAGAACCGACTATTAACGACCACGATGTACTCGTATCGCACAAACAATTCCCAATTCCATGCACTTCAACACGATACATTGCACTTACAAATCAAAGATGCTTGTTTTTTTTTCTACATTGTTTTCTAAATCAAATCAAAGCACACTTGAGAGAGCGAAGACGATATCAAAACAGAAGGAAAAAAAAAAAACTCAAAAGTTCAAGGAAAAACTTACCAGCATTTCGAAACCGAAATCGAATGCCGTGTTCTAAAAGTAAAACGAACAAAAAAAAAAAACAATTACTGCACTCTTTGGTACTTACATCCAACGGATTCGATTTTGTCGAACTAATTCTGTCACACACACAAAAGTTTAACTAGCTATTATTTGCACTTGGCTATAAAGTATCTTCTGGGTTATTGGGTGGGGGGGGAGGTTTTTTTTTTTAACCAACAACAGACTAAACTTAACTTCGCGTAGCGTTGCGCGCACTCTCGTTAGACCCTTTTCGTTTGCCGGACAAAAACTTAATGAACTTGCTGCCAGCATGCTAGCATTTATTTATGAGACAAAATGCAGTTTGGTCACTTGAGCTGAGACGAGCTCGACGAAATAGTCGTATACGACATGTTGCATGCCAGAGTATGAGTATCTGTATCAACGAACCAAATCGATGGTTAAAGTTTAGTTTGGTTAAAACGGTTAGCATTTCGTTAAAGAGATAGGTACTGACAAATTCGCATGTATCTGGCTAGAGATACTCTACTCGTATCTATTCATTGAGGTCTGGGGTTGTGCGCTACCCTCTGCATTAGTGAGAAGGTTAGTTATAATAAATGGCCTCGCTCTGTTAAATATGATCGTAAGATAAACGTAAATTATTAAAGTACGTGGCGCTATGGTTTAGAATGTGAGTGGTTAATGAGTTTTACTTTAGTGGGAGGAAACCGCAACTAGGCATTTGTAATTTTCTTGGAGTGATAGATTCGTTTGTTAAGTATTTTCACAGCTTTTCTCGCAACACACTTAAACGAAATTTGTCATCTTTGTCGAAAGAAATACACCGTGGGAGTATGAGTTTGGGATATAAAATGTGTGAAATGCGATTGCACAACTATAGGTTAGGTATAGTAACTTACGTGTATACATATATATCGACAAAAGTGCTAAATGTAATCAACGAACGAATTTAGGACGTCACCTAAAGAGTAAAACTGTATCTATTAAATATTAGCCGGGTTCTCAACCACTACACTATACATCTGTTCATTTTTCTCCCTCTCTCTCTCTCTCTCGCTCTTTCTATCCATTATGATGTAACTGTCGAGAAAACAACTGACGAGATTCACAAATGTTATTTATAAAAACCTGAACAGAAACTCAAATGATTAATATGTTTTAATAAGATGTTTGAACCCGGTGTGGCAGCACGCGTAGTAGTCCAAAGTACTAACCACTACGCCACGGTGCTCACTTCAAACTAAAATGGCAAACCTTTTTCTGGTCGTTGTTAAAAACAACCACCAAAAACCTAAGGCCAAAATAAGTTTACTCCTAAATGACTCCCTACTTAAATGAAAATCTAGTAAACTACCACTACTATAACTGCTATGCCCGTTTTCACAGTGCGAGCTTAAGTGTCGATCCAACGATAATCCCAGGATTACCACGAATTGCGTTCCCACAGTGCAGGCTTAACGTAATCCTGCACTTCGGTAGTGTCATAACTTAAGCCACCGACTTCCACGGCTTAAGTGTCGATCCAGAGAGTAAATTGTTGCCATAAGTTTACCAAAATAATATTAACCTCCAAATACAGTACAGAAAACCTACCTAAACAACGAAATGTTTTATCTGGTAATGCGGCTGGCATTGCGACTCTCATTTTATGCAAGTGGAGGGGGATGATTCTGCTGATATCGCTGCTCGCTGCGCTCGCGTTTTCAGTTGTGTATCTGTTTCATCAAGATGCACATCGAAGGAAGGGAGGGGTTCGCGATTTTTTTGTTTTCGTCAGCATACTGCTATTTCGTCGTTTTTTAAATTAAAAATGAATTAATTGAATTATTTTTCTATTTCCACACATGCAGCGGCTTTTTTGTCTTCTTTTCTTTTAATTTTCATTGTATTTTTTCTAAAAAGCACTTGACAAGGAAGTGAAAACTAAATTTCGTTTGACATTTCGTGTTCATTCACAATCATTTTTTTCATTAATGGTTCACAATGACACTCAATCCATGACTTAAATATACCACACTTAAGTGGTGACTGTGGGAACGAGAACTTCTTAAGTGACGGATTTGTTCAATCCTACACCTAACTAATCCAACACTTAAGCTCGCACTGTGAAAACGGGCATTAGACTCTCTGAGGCATCTAGTAATAGGAGAAATAGAAGACGGTTTCTAGGTGCTCTAGATGGAGCATAGAATCGAAATAATGATAATAATACACAACAGCTTAAGGGGGCAGTACCTTTAGAAATTAAAAAAATCGATTTTTTTTTATTCATATTTCGAAAATAATTGTATTGAGAGTACCTATACTGACCCAAGGAAATATTAAAATATTAAATACTAGTTGAACCCGTACTCGCCTTGCTTCGCATTCTATTCTAAGGGCTTTCTCATTCATACAAATATGCAATTTCAGTGGGAGCGAAGAAACATCAAAGTATTTGTTTAAGTCCACAAAAGTGTTAAATAAATTATGTTGATTAACTGCGTTTTATCAAAAACGTTTCAATATGTAACTTTCAGGCCCTAAATGCAGATTTCATAGTTCTCAAAAACGGCACCGCACCGTAGCCCGTCAACACTTCCGCCTTTACCAGATGTCGTTGCAGATTTGTAGCACTAGGTCGGTTGCCATTACATAATTTAGGCGGGCTCAAGTTTCTTAGAAGAATAGTAGGTACACCTACTTTTAGTTTTAATTTATGTGATGGAAGCCCTGGATGGAGCAGATAGAGAATTTAAAAATTCGACCAGATAGCTGGTTGTTACTTCTTGGTCTACAACCCGGTTGATAGAAATACTTACATTCTACACTTTGACCATCAACACGTGAAAATATCTCGCTATCAATTGCTGGAGCTTGATCATTCCGAGGCAACAAAATAGCTCGCTCACAAAGCTAAGAATTCTCACGGTTTGTTAGTTGTGATATATAACCGTAAAAGGATAAATTTACTTTTCCATTTTCTTCCGGAAGCGTTCTTCCACCAATTTTAAGTAACAAATAAGAAAATTTTGTGCGTTTGGATTGCCGCCTGTTCGTGACCGCACATTGACGGTCAAGTGCATTTGAGTAACATTGGAACCCAGAGACTTGACTTTTTCAAACAGGCATTTACTTCATGCAAGTCTTCAATTATGCAAGTCGTATTTCGTATCTCACTTCAAGTCGAACTCGCATCGTATTGTATTTCGTTTGTTATTATGCAAGTTGTATGCGTTGAATACGACTCCATATAAGTTGCTGCATGTTAGCAACGCATTACGTCGCACTTCAAACTGAACTTTTTCCTGTCAGTACTGGTTTCCTTGCCGGCGAGGTCCAGGAGATGTCTTATTACAACTGCTCCCGAAAGATGTCACCACAAACTCAATAGATTTATTCTTTAATGAGCACATGAAGGAATATCCTTAAAAGGAATTATATTCACAGATTGTTAAGATATAGTTGAAACGCAATAAGTGCCAAATTCATTGTGTATGTATGTATGTATATATGGATGTATTTTCCGAAATTTAAATTACAATTTTCTAACTAAAAAAATAATGGACCATTGCAGTTTAATAAAACTATTCTGTTGACAAACATTTGTTCATCTTTTAGATGAACGTGCAGCACACATCTGTCTTTTGCGATGCCGACATTAATCTCCGTAGCATATACCAAAGCTTCGAATTGGTTGCTGTTTTTAAGTTTTTTAGAAAGTAAAAGTAATTTAAGTAGTGCAATAACTTAGAAAAACATTAAATTGTTTCCATTCAATAGTATACAATTGTTTATTTTTCATGTTCGTTGAATTTCGTATAGAGTCACTTAAGAAATCGCAGCCGAAGAAAATACTACTAAAAACGTTCAAAATACGACTAAATACGACTTGCATAATAGCTGATATCAGCCGAAAGTCATATGCGATGGCATCCGATTCTGTTGACAGCTGAAAAGTCATTAGCGTACGAGTATGTTCGTAGTGACACGACTTCCATAATAACAAAATACGACTATGTTCGTATGTGACTCTCTAATACGACTTGCATAATTGGGGTGAATACTTCCCAGATGATTTATTTATGTGATGATGATATGTATATGTATGTACATATACATATGAACCAAAATTAGATCTTAAACCAACAGGAGTTCATTTTGGGTAGAACATTTATTTTTGTACTTTTTTTTTTTATTTGTTAATAACATTAATAAACTAAAAATGCGATTGTCTGCTCTAGAAAATTCTCTTTCTTTTGACACCTCATTTGTTAAGATTTACAGAGTTATCGCACATATAGTCGAGTGCATATAGTATACAACTGCATATGGTACAGTGAAAACACGATTATCTCGAATCCGTATTTTCAAAAACGGCTCGTGCTGTAACTTAAAAAGTTATTGATCGATTTGGCAGACACTTTATGAGGCTTTTCTCTATATCATTAGCGGAAGGATACACCTAAAGCTTTAAAGATTTCATATAAATAAACTACTTTTTGAGGATGAAAAATGCAATTTTTTTTACGATTTTATCGGGTTATCCTTCCCATATGCATGTGTCAGAAATAGAAAGAATTTTTTTTTTTGTGTAAAGATAAATAGAGAAAGAGTGACAAATGCAGCACTTTTGGATCTCACGTCGAAGACACCTTAAGATAAATTGAACTGAGCCGTAATTTTGAGAATAAAAAAAAAAAAATAAAAAAAAATTGTTTATATATTTTCTTAGTTCGAATAAAATAATGTTACAGCTTCAAAATAATTCAATTATTTTATCACCTTTAAAAACACTGTTAAAAAATGAGTTATTTTAAAGCGTTCTAAAGGAATTGCCTCCCTTAAGTCGTTTGAACAAAAACTGATTTTTTTAAAACTTATGTCTTGTTTTCTATTCGATTTGTTAAAACAACTTAAGTTATCACAAAGGCTTATTGATTGAATTTTAGCAGCTTATGTCGACTAAAGCTATATTAAAAAAAGTTCATATTGGTCAAACATCAATTTTGCAAAGTAGCTTCAAATAACATAAGCTGCTTTTCCAATTCTGCCGCGGCAAAAGTCGTTACTAAAGCCATATTTCTCATATCAGATATATTTTATTGATTTAACTTAAGTTACTAAAGTAGATTTTTAGGGGCTTTATTGATATTTTTTAATATAAAAACCCAAAGCCAATAAAAATAGACAAACACATTATTTATGTATGCTAAATTTTATTTATCCACCTCTGGTAATTTAAAAAAAAAAAAAATTTAGTCTTATTTTTGCTGTACTGAAAAATTACCAAAATAGACAAAAACTACTTTAGCTTATTGCCACAGAAATATAATTGAAAAAATTGCCTACGCTTGAACAAAGGTAGGACGCCAATTAATTTACATCGAATCTAATACGAAGGCATTTCAATATTCCATATATACATATGAAATATGAAAATATGAAATAAATGAAATAAAGCGGCTTTGGATCTACTCAATTCTACTGAAATGGATTCCATATTATACTACAGTATTCGAGATTAGACCTAACAAATGCTAAGAAAAGATACTTAAACGTATGTGGATCGTGGAAGTCTTTAGAATTCCGCCAAATAAAACCTAACATCGAATTACCTTTAGCAACCAAAAACTCGATATGCGTGAAGAAATTCAGTTTTTTGTCAAATATGACTCCCAGGTTTTTTTAACCGTAGATCGATCTTTGAAAAAAAATAAGAATCCTATCCTTTGTATCATTTTTGATACAAAATACTGTTGTATGAGAAACGCACCAAAAAAATTATTTACGTCGAAATTGATGTTCATACATACATAGTATATGTGTTTTGTATAAATATATGCACATATTTATTGGAAAAGCCTACCATCTTGTCAACAGTATTAACAACACCCTTTGTCACATTATAATACGAAATTATTTCTGGTAATTTTTTCGAACCATCAGTAATATTGGGCTCATTGTGAATCGTGCTCATGACAACCGAGCATTTATTTATATAGCTCATATACGAGAAAAGACATGTTTCTTCAGTAAATGCAAAAATGGATATACTATGCCGCGGTACATTCTTACAGATCAAAAGCCACGGTGGAATACTTCTTTTGTTTCGATGCATAGTTGCAACCATTGTTCAATTTTTGATGTGTTAACATCTTAGCCCTCGGTATGGGCAAATTTTTCGGCGTCGTCCGTCACGCGTAACCAAACTTAGTATTAGTGCATTCTCTGTATATGATTCTCTTAGTATTAGTGCGTTCTCTATATATAATTTTCTTTGTTCATTTCTCTTTTTCATACACAGTAATAAAAATCGGATAGCAACGTCAACGTTCTCTGTTTATGTTGACCCATCAAATTTCACGAGTACCTGGTACTCACGCCTTGTTTTGTAAAAGATTTTGTGCTTAACTATACGATAAAAAAAATTGTTAATCGTTATAATATTATGGCCTTTCAGTCCATCAACTAAATCAAGTACAATACGTTTTCCTTGATGTTTCTCCGAAATTCCTTCTTTTCCCTTTCCCCAATATGAATGTATTTTCCAAACGTAACAGGTTTAAGTGCAAACAATTTAAAATCATATCTTTCTGGGTTAGAAGGCATGTACTGAAGGAATTTACATCGACGATGAAAGCCAAGAAGCTACTCGTTTACCGGGCCCTCATCACGTAAGACTGTCGACATTGTTTACGATATCTTTATCGACAGCTGTACCTCACGTTGGCATCAAACTGCTCTCTCGTCCAAATGATATTGACTGATTGACTAAGTGTTTACTTCACGTAAGAAGAAAATGTTTTCATTATTTCGTCGCAATAAGCAGTCAAACAACTGGAACATTGTGAGAGAATCAAATAGAGAAAACTAAAAACAGAACCAAAATGATAAGACAAATAATCTGAAATGAGAACACAAATGACAATGATGATAAACTTCAAAAAACGACGGTATGATAGGCGACACGAGAGCAATAGTATTAGGTGAAGCAAACTTGTGGATAGCGTTAGGGGCTATCGCATAGTCGACCATCGCCGGTAAAGTTACATGATAGAGCCCTATAAGGCGCTGATAGTTGTAATAATTGGGAAGAAGCTCAGACTATTTTCCCCAAAGTTTTCTAATCGGTGCCAATTTCTCATCATTTACTTCAATTTCTTCGTCACTGAAAAATCTCGAACATGATGACATATTTTCAAATTTTTTTTGCGAAAATGCCAAAAATTTTTTTACAAATTATGACGAATATAAAAGAAACACTAACTCATTTGAATGACTCTAAACGTTATGAGTAAACATAACAGTATCGCATGCTGTTCATATGAAATGTTTTGTGTATCAAAAATGATACAAAGATAGGATTATGAAGATTTCATTTTATGGGGAGACCTCTGCTGGCAGCTTTTTGAAACTATGCGGGAAACAAAAAGTTCACTAACACAGACAAAGTCACAAAAAATGGATTCAATAACACAGTTCAGAAAAAAGTTCTTAACATTAGAAAATCCAAATATATCATTTTTGATCGATCTACGATCTCGATCTACGATTAAGGAGATAATAGAGAACTTAATTTTAATATGCTTATTTTTTCTTTTTTTATTTCTAAAAACGAGATTCTTATCGTCGTAGAAATAATTTATTTATTATAAACATGTATCTGCAATCGCTATTGTGAGATTTTTTGAATTGCGATGTGAACTTCTTTCTCAGCCATCTGCCTTTCCCCAGATCTAGCTTCGTGGGAATCATTCGTATTTCAGTGGAAAAGGATTCGCATCAGACGAGGAAGTCATGATTTGGAAAAGGCATTGTTGGAAAATAAAATTAATTTTGGCGAAATAGAAATACATTATATCTTTTGGGGAAGGCACAAAATCCCGGATTATAAAATCAAGAAATAACAAAATCCCGAAAAAAAAATCACGCATTTCTAAAGATCCCGAATCACAAAATCCCAAAAAAATTAGCATTGATGAAAAATCCCACCACCCCTCCAACCATAAAAAAAAAAAACCAAGGAACTTACCAAATCACACTACGAGTTTGCAGGCGCTTTTCGATTCTCATCATATGCACTTAACCAAACGATTTTTGTGTCTGGTTCATAGTGCCAGTGCGCGTTTTAGTAAGTTCCTCGGTTTTTTGGTTAGGGTAAGTGAGTGATCTGGTTGTCAGTGACAAAAAACATTAATTTCAAATTAAGTATTGGTGATCTATATCAATTTATGAGAATCAAAAAGAACAGCGCTTTTTGATTCTCATCCTGTGCACTTAACCAAATGATTTTTGTATCTTATTTATAGTTCGTGTTGTGTTGTTCTTAGTTTTTTGTTGGGTTGTATGGTGAGACATAGGAAGAGAAGAAATCGTTCTTTTAAGAATGAGGAAATAGTTCAGCGAAGGGATATACACAATTTCATGCAAACAAAAAAAATAAAATTTGCCACATATTCACAAAATTCGCGCGAATTTTAAACTATTATTATCTCCAAATTCGGGATTTTGTAATTTGTGATCTTTTGCTTCGGGATTTTGTAATTCGAGATTTCTTACCCAACCTATATCTTTCATTTCAAAGCCACTGGTATATGTATATGTTATGTATCTATTCGTACATACCATACATACACATGTATATTTAAAATAATGCAAATCAAAAAATGTAAAAATTCATAACTTTTGATAAGAAAATATATTTCTTTTATTTTAGATTAAATATTTCGATTTACACATCCTACGGACGACTTGCAGTGCATTGTAAAAAAGGATTTCGTTTATTTTCCGTATAAAACTCAATTCAGTTAGCCACTGCTTGTCAAAGACCATAAAGGTAGTTTATTATTGCCCGCATACTGCTTAAAAACACAAAATCAAGATCGCTCTTCAAGGAAATGGATTATGTGAGACGGAGCTCTAGACTTCTTCCTCAAAGAAAACATTCATGGTAATAATCCCGAGTATCACTTGGTCATACATAGAGTGTGCCTTGAAACCACAACTTTTGAAAAAAACTGGTCAAAAATTTGATCAGAAGATTTAAGTTATGTGAAACCAAAATGTCACCTATAGGTAATTATTTTCCGGTCTTAACGTCAGAAAAAAGGAAAGGATAAGCTTGAATATTCTTCTCGTTTTATTAAAATCAAATAAAAAGTTATTCAAACAAAGTATAGGTATCTACTTAATATTTTTGTGTCACCCTGTATGAAATCTTGTTTCAAATAGAGCTTTTGTGACAGGTAAATAGCATAGGGAATTGAAAACAGCATACCCACGAAATATAAATTTATAAGCGGCTATGGAAAAAAGGCTCTCAGTCAACCCCTGTAAAACCGTTCTAGTGCCCTTCACGAAGAGAAGAATCATTAACTTGGGTCCAATCATCCTGAAAGGCACCACACTTGAGTATTCCAATGAGGTCAAATACCTGGGAGTCATTTTAGATAAGCGCCTCACTTGGAATTCTCACCTCAACTCTATAGTAAACCGTGCAACTAGGGCCTTATGGGCAAGTCGTCGACTGTATGGTAGAGCTTGGGGTCTAAATCCAAAAATTATACACTGGTTGTATACCACGATGGTCAGACCCATCATCTCGTACGGAGCCTTAGTTTGGTGGCCTAAGGTTCTCGAAAAGACTACAGCCAAGAAGCTTGATAAGCTTCAACGCATGGCGTGTCTTGGTATAACCGATGCCATGCGCACCTGCCCTTCAGCAGCTCTAGAAGCTATAATTGGCATATCGCCATTACAGATCTTCATAAGAAAGTTAGCCGCTAGAAGCGCTATTAAACTTCAACTTATTCGTAAGTACCAACCAGGTAACCTTACGGGTCACCTAAATATTATCAACAACATTCCCGAGCAGGACATGCTTTGCACTGTCGCTGACCTTATGATAAGTGGATACTGCTTTGGCAGAAAATTCGAAGTTCATATTGGGGAACGTACCACGTGGTCAAACGGAGGACCCATCCTAGACCCAAAAAGTCTAATATGGTACACTGATGGATCGAAAATGGCCTCTGGTGTTGGCGCTGGGGTTTTCGGGCCCAACACTAGAATCTCCGTCCCTCTTGGATCATTCCCCAGCGTGTTTCAAGCTGAGGTCCACGCCATTTAGATCTGCGCCTTGATTAACCTACAAAGAGGCATCAAGGGAGCTAACATAAATGTCTTTTCAGACAGCCAAGCCGCACTCAAAGCTTTGCGCTCCTATTCTGTGGACTCAAAACTGGTAAAGTGCTGCTTCAATGCTCTCCAATCCCTCGCTACCCACAATAAGGTCAAACTTTGGTGGGTGCCTGGTCACAGAGGCATTGAAAGAAATGAGATTGCGGATGAGCTGGCCCGTTCAGGCTCTACTGCTAAATTCTCAGGTCCAGAACCTTTTTGTGGCATAAACTGGGCAACAATCTCAGCATTAGTTAACAATTGGGAACACAATCTCCGACTCTCTCATTGGAGAAACGTCCCGAGGCTTAGGCAAGCCAAACTGTTGATTTAGCCTTATACCCATCACAGGGAACTTCTAAACTACAACAAGAAGGATATTAGGTATCTAACGAATTTCCTTTCCGGTCACTGTCAATTACGATACCGCCTGAACAAGTTAGGCCTGTCTAGCGAGACCGATTGCCGACTCTGTTTGGAAGAGGTCGAAACAGCTGAACACATCCTTTGTGATTGCCCGGCACTTCTCGGGGTCAGACGACGTACCCTACATAAAGAACTGCTTAGACCGAGGGGGAAGTCATCAGTGTATTCAAGGAACTTTCAATATGGATTCAAACTGAATTCGCGGGAATTCAAAGTGATTCACATGGATTCACTTTTTTTAATCAATAGTGAATTCCGATGTGAATTCAGGGAATTCAGAAGAATTCATTGCACAAAACCGGAATTCACAACGTATTCACTTTTTATTTAGAGGAATTCATATAGTGAATTCAGTATTCATAATGAATTCAGTATTCACAATGAATTCAGTATTCAGTTGAATTCATGTGAGTTCTGTATTCAAGAGACTTTTTAAAAAGATGATGACTTCCCCCTCGGCTTAGACCTTACGAATTAAAAAATGCGTCAACCAAGGACTTACTCGCCTTTATTAGAAAGGTGATTTGCCTTCTGGGCTAATTAGTATCCCATGATACAATAGATCTTTTAGGTCGCAGTATCAGCCTTGGGGCGGGATCCGGATTTAAAAAAAAAAAAAAAAAAAATGGGAAAAAATAAAAATAAAATCAAAATGAATGAAACAATACCTGTGACAGTAGGATAATTACTATTTATTTATTTATTTATTTATTTAATTTTTTTGAGTAAGATGGTTTCTTGTCAATTTAGTTTATATATCCACAAATTCTATTATATATTATAAATTACAATATGACTGCTTCCTGCAACACGTATGAATCTATGTAAGTCTGTTACCTAATTGTAGTAATACAGTTGTTGAGTTTATACATATATATTACCTCTGTTAAACAAATCGGATAGGGGAAATCATTTATAATAAATAAATTATTTAATCCTAAAATAAATTATTTTAAGAAACACTGCTCTTTGCATTATACATTACGTACCGCTAAATTCTTATTATCAGTTTAGTTTTATTTTTTTTATCTGTGTATGAGTGTGTGCTTCTAATGCTCAAAGAAAGCAAAACTTATTAACAAAGTTAGAAAAACAATTTTTAACATTTAAACGAAAATTGAAGCTTTCTTAATTTTTTAATTTGTTTATACATTTTTGTAATTAAAATTCTTTTCATCACCAAATATTTTATACATAATATTTCTATATAGTAGGTATACATATATACTGAGTAAATTAAATTTTTTATTTTCCTTATGTGAGCTTTTTCGATACACATAAATGGAATAAAGAAGAATAGAGAAATATAAAGGCTGTTAGAATTTTCCAAAGCAATATCTTACTTCTAATTGTTTTGTTTTCTATAAGTTTTTGAATTACTTAATATTTTGTTTTTTAATGTTGTTGGGTCCACTATATTATATCATATTATATACTATGCATTCTTTATATGAGTACATTTACACAATATATTTTATATAGATGTTTTGAATGTGTGTGTTTATTTTGTTTAATTTACAGAAATAAATTTAAGGTACCTTGATTTTTTTTTTATATAAAAAATGTTTTTGGTATAAAAAATAATATATTGTGCAGATTTTTTTTAAACAATATTTATACCTAGTTACATTGAAAGACTATCCTATTATCTAAATGGTAGAAGCAGTGGCACACAATAACATTATTCAAAGGGTTTGCAAAATTTAATGATTTGTGTTGTCCGCTATTTAACGGTATCTTTCGTAGTCCTAAAAAAGCGGCGACTTTAACCATCAGTAAAACGATACTTTTCCTTTTGAACACGATTTCATTTTGCCTAAAAATATAATTGCGAAGGAAGGGCTCTCAATAAAGCTGTGTACAAGATCAAAGAGGTCAGTAGGTGAAGGCAGCCTTAAACACTCAGTGTTGCTTCTAAAGTTTTAAGCGAACGGAGATCAATACTCCATATAATACGAAACAATTCCAGTGAGATAGCGAGATTAAGGAAGAAGTTGAGGACATTCTAGTATGAAACAGGAAGTTTTTTCAAATCTATTTTCAGCAGCACGATCGATTTAAGCCTCTACAGGTCTGATCAACTTCTAGGCTACGCATATTGCACATTCCCTCTGAATTATTAAGAGGGAAAATTTGTAAAGCATCGATGGTGTTTCTTCACTCAATCAACAAAATAAACAGACAGTTTGAGAAAAAAAAAATAAGAAAACCTTCGTTGTAAGGACTCTCCCTAGCTTGTGTTTCAACCAGCTCTAAAGAATTATTTTTAAAGATGATTTGAAATGACTTATGCTGTTAACCTTGTCACAGAGGTTACCTGAATCGTTTTAAGAAACATACACATACCGGAATCGAAAATAATGGATACATTTGTAGATCTCGCTTAGATGACAAAAGGGAACAAAAAATTCCACTATATTTGTTGTTCCCAATTCACAAGAGCGAAATTTTGAAATAAACTTCCTGAATTTAAAAGTCCTAAACTATTGGCTGACTGAGCCAGGGACTATTTTATTAATAAAAAAGTGGGGGCTTACTGGCAAGCCATCCCGCACTGATCCATCTGCAGATATTTAAAGAAATAAAATAGTTGGTGTAATATAACCGGCATCAGCACTTTCGGGAGCGCCACGATTGACCGCAAATCAAAATCTCTAAAGGTGCGTGTCCACTTGAGAGTAAAACTACTGCAAGTAGCTCACAGGCCACTCTCGAGAGCAGTTTCGTAACTGGACACGGTCATGAGAGTAAGCCGCAGAGAGTTGGTTTGCTACTCTCAACTTTCCGACTTTTTGAGAGTTGTTTGTAAGTGGGCACACATTGTGCTACTCTCGGAGATCAACTCGCACTATTTAAACAAAGTTCGTATTCTAAGAGCAGCGAGCTGTGAGTAAATGCATTGTGCTTGAAAAAATTGTCAAAACAAATTATATACATTTTATATATGTATGCGTATATAAAACTTTTTTTCTGGAAATATAAATAAATAAATATATGGCAATTTTTTATTTTTTTAGACCGGTACTGCAACTTTTCATTTATATGACATTATGATGACTGCTCTCAACTGATAACTAAAGTGAACTGGACACGGGTATGAGAGTACTATCAGCTAATTAACTCGCAGATATCTCCCACGCTACTCTCGATAGTAAATCTCAAAAATGTCAGTGCTCTCAAGTGGACACGCACCTTAATAACGAAATCTTGCATTTTTTAAATAAATCCCGAATGACGAAATCTCGCATTTGAAATTCACGCATTATCAAAAATTCGCATTATCAAAAGCTCGCTTATTATGAAAGCCCGTTTATTAAGAGCAGAGGCCAAATTACCGCATCTTTTAGCGAGTTACTCGTTATCGAATTGTCACGATTTGGCATTACTGCTCTCGTTATCGAGTATCATTTTACATACAATTTACTCGATCATTCGATAACGAGTCCTACTTGCTCACTCGTTAACGGATGCGCTAATTCGGCCCCAGTCTTGTGTAATGTACATACATAGTATTTAATGTAATGCAATTATTTGAGTTTGGAGCGGGTAGCTTATATAGATTTAGAATCTCGCGAAATGAATTCGCGTGAATTAATAAATATTTTATTTCAATGCAAGATTCTAGTTTTCGATATTTTGATATTGCGAGTTTTTGATAATTGAGATTTTGTAATTGTGAGATTTCGATAATGCGAAATTATGATAATTTGAAGATTTTGTTATGCGAGATTTTGAAAACGAGATATTAAAATACGGTCAATCGTACTCAACCAGCACTTTCTTATTCCTCAATTTATCGTACCTTTTTTGTAGGGTAAAGTGGGGTGATTCGGCACCAGGGAGGATATGGCACCCTTTAATTTCTCCTGCTCTGACTTCTTTTCAAAATAAAGAGAGTAAAATATTATTCATTCGTTCTTAAGGCTCTCAATTGGGAACAATCAACATTCCAGTAGCTCATGTCGTTTCCAGTTGTCAAAGTGAGAAAAAAAATTGTTTGTGGCTTACTTAAGTAGGTGAACATACTTAAGTAGTTAGTGCCGACTGTCCGTCAGTTTAAAAACAAGGGCTAATCGATTTTTATTCATTTTGTTAACTGTGATAAGTAACCGTGCGTGTTTATTCGTGTTCTGATAAATAACAGAGGTAAGGTCGAAAAGGGGATATGGCACCCCTAAAATAAGGGATATATGGTGCCAGTGCCATTTCCCGCTGCCTTAATGTTTTCATTATCAACTTTAAATTGCAGAAATTCCAGCAGTTTAAAAATATATATCTTCAAATTGGGCTAAATGTACTCTAGGCCAAATTACAAAAGCAATTGCCGCCGTTCAGCAAAATAAAATGGTCTTTAAAAAGGCTGCAAGCAAAGCACTTTTTCATTTATTTTATTACCCTCAGAAGCCGCTTTGAAGATTATACTTGACAAATAATCCGGATGAATGGATTAAGTGCATAATATGCCACTTTTGGTCACATGACTCGTGCACGTCGCTTGTTGACATATGCAACTAGTGTGGCAATACGTAACAACCAAAAGAATGAGTAGGGTGCCATATCAACCTCGATTTTTTGATTTGTCTTTTTTAATTATTTTTATTCTTCATAAATTTTTATTTTTTTTTTATAATCTACACACCCTAAAGGGGATATGAATACCCTTATATTAGGCGTGTTTTTTTTTTTTTTAGCCTTTATAGAGTAAAAAAAAAAAATTTCAATGCATAATACAGCAAAACCTTAGCCTTGATAATTATCCTGTCTATGGTTTTGTTGTATTTTATATGAAAAACATGTTGCTGAAACATGTTTATTCTATATAGGCTTAAAAAAACACGCCAAATGTTTACACACAGCTCGATCGATCACATGAAGGACAAGAACAAGAGACAGACAGATCGACGTAGTGAAAGGAAACTCAGATGTTAGGTTTCAACTAACTCTATGGGCGGTGCCCAAGATAACTGGAGAGTTGTGTATTATTGAAAGTTATGCCATTGCTTATGATTCACAGAAGTTGTTCCAGATGTTTCCTATTATAAGTTTGTACGATCAATTTCATCAGTCATACCACCATCCTACTGCCAGTGTTATGCCTTCGCAGAAGGTTCTGATATTAGCTTCTGCAACTGATCAATTTATTTTTATTTCGTGAGAAATAAATGTATCGGCCAGATCTGGATTTGATCCGTGAACCTTCAGCGTGACAAGCGACGACGACTACCACTACGCCACGGCCATTAATTCTTGTTAAGTTCATCCATTATGCTTCTAATTTAATTAAAAAATGAAGTTATTTTTACTTATATATTTAAAAGAGACTGTAGTCCGTGTGTTCACTCATAACTCGAGAACGGATCGTTCGATTTTCACGATTTTGGGCTTGATGGAATCGTATTGGCTCAAGGAAGGACACTATGGAGGAAAATTCTCGAAAATATCCATGAAAATTGGAAATCCGGGAAGATCAAGTTTTTTTAGTAGCCCGGGCAATGCCGAGCGGGCAACAGCTAGCTTAATATTAAAATCTTGTTTATTTTTTAGTTAGTTAGTTGAGTGCCATGTGAGCACCGTGGTATAGTGGTTAATGCGTTGGACTACTATGCAATGCTACCCGGGTTCAATCCCAGCCCGGTTCCAAGTTTTTCCACGGTGCCAACTCTTTTGAATGTCTGACAAGCGATCAAAGAGTATCGTTTGTCACGATTGAGCTTCTCAACTCGCCGTTCGGAGTCGGCAAAAAACTGTGGGTCCCTTCCATTCGTGCATAAATATAACACGCACCCACAAATGGTTGCGAGAAGCAGGTCCAGGCTCACCCCGAGCTGTAGCGCCACCTCAGTAGCAGTAGCTTAGTGCCATATCACCCAACCTTACCCTATGCCACCTTATTTTTCTGAAGAGCAGGGTACTGTCATCGCCAAAGAAATGTTTATAAAAATGACAGAAAAAGTTTAGAAGACAAAACCAAGCCTTGAGGAACACCATCATTTCTTTCGAAAAAATGCAGAATTTAAACAGTTCTAATCTAAGACTTTCCGTATGTCAATTTGTGTGCCTTAATTAATTATATGTTGATAGTTTTTATTATTTTTGTTCTCCTATTTCAGTGTACGATGTTTTCCATCAATGCGAAGATCTTAATTAAACTGATGTTGTATATATTTGTTATGTTTATGTTTCTATAATGTTTCATTCAGTACGTTTCCATGTGTGTTATATGAGATATTGATTTTACATAAATATTTATTATTTTAAGCTTATACTGCCATTCTACAAAAAAATGTTTACATTCAGAACAAAATAAAATCTCCTCTTTTTTTAAATTAATTATTAATATTTCTTTTTTTTATTATTTTTATAAGCTCCAAATTTACATATACATCTAGTTATTTATATCAATAGATTGGTGTAGCTTATTTTATAGCAAATTTAGCATTATAGCACGAGTATATAAACATTTTATTTAAATTTACTTGCTTTCTTTTTTATTATTAAGAGTATTTGCTTTTTTTATATGGAATTATTTTTTATGGCTTTCTTTTTATTTTATGTTTTTTTTCGTTCGGGTTGCTGATCTTGAAGGTTCTTGTTAATCAGCTGTGACAATGCCAGCAGTCAATATATTTTTTTGTTATTATTTTTTTAAATTATACTTATTATCGATTAATGTTGCAAATTGCGGTATGCGTGAGTGATGCCACGACCTTCGGACAGAAGAGCATTGTTTCTTTTTTTTCCTTTTGCTACTCGTTAATAATTTTTCTTGTTTCTTATTTTCTTTTAATGATTTTTTTTTTTAATTAAATTTTAAATTTAATAATCTTACTCATTAAGTTTATGCCATTCGGCAATTTGTCTTCGCGGTGAATTACAAACTTCATTCCAGTGGTTAAGTGCTGTTCCACCAGAATTGGGTCCACCGAGTTCAAGTCGGCCAATTACCTAGAATAATAGAACAAACAAATGTTTTGATTTAATAGTTAAACAAAATACGTGAAGTGGAACGCTTTTTAAACTACGATGCGAAAGTTAGTTATGCCACGGGACACTAATGTATGTAAGTACAAAATGTTTGATAATCGCAGCTTTAAAAGACAGCCTTCTCAATTATCATGGGAATGAGGGAGACCAGATCTCGGCGGTGTCAAATAAACTACAAACATGGCGCTTATTAGAAAATAAGAAGAAACTTAACCTGTGAAGGTAACTCAAAATCGGCTGCAGACTAGAGGGCATAGGCTTCAAACAAAAATGGCAGCAGACTCCTTAAAAGAAGGCAGAAATTCAATCGTCACAGAAACCATAGTTTGAAGACTGTAATACACACATCGGATTGCCCAGGACAAAGCATGGAACAGTCTCGTTTTTGCCGGTTTTCCAGATGTGTGTCCTCTTATGATTTCTTCAATCATCTCAGTGTCCGTCAAATAAACTGTGTTGCATCCGTTGCGTTGACGTGGACATATTTCATGCAAACAGTAGTTCCCTAGAAGAATCCATCGTTTACGATGACGATGACAGCCGAACAAAAAAGGCGTTTGTTGGCTGAACTCTCAACGGATTCATCAGATTAAAAAGTAGACGGCTAACCTAACTTCTGGTATATCCATTCTATGTGGGCTAAAATCCATAAGCAAATGTACATTCTATCCAGCTGTCAGTTAGCTATAGAGATGGGCTAAGTTGTGAATTTTCATTCGCAGTTATAACTGCTAATGCGATTTCTTATTCACAGTGAATATAAACTGCTTATGTAAACTGCTAATGCGAATTCGCAATGAAGTCCTATTATGCATTCGTGAAAATATTAAAATTCATTTTAATTTCAAATTCGATCGATCTACCTCAAATCACAAACAAGAGAAATCTGTTTCTCTTGTCTGTGCTCAAATAAACCATTAATTCCCCTTTTTTTTCTTAGCATATATGTAAAACTGAACAAAACGATGCATACAATAGACGTGTTTTATTTGTAGCCTGTAAACATGTTTCAGCAACATGTTTTCCACGTGAAATGGATATCTATCCAGTCTAAGGTTTTGTTGTATTTATAACTACATTGAAACCTTTTTTTAATATATATAGGCTTGCAAACAAAACACGCCTGTGAACTTTTTGTGTATTGGACGAATACAACACATGATGTGCACAGTTCAGTTTCGCACGAGTTTACGTTCAAATTTGTCAATGTCTATGTCGTGCGAGTGAAGATCGGCACAAGGAAATCAAGGGTTGTTTTTGGTTTCATCTCATTCAACGAACAGAATCAATCATATACCAAAGTTATGTGCATGTGTATAATTTTGTCGGAGAGGCGTTGCGGAGAAAAACATTAAAAAATATTTGCAACGGTTGAGTATGTTTTTGACTCGTACTTTGCACACCCTGACGAGATGTATGTATGTACTGGTATGAATGTACATAATATCCTTTGATAAAAAAAATCTTACTTGCATATCTGGCGCCGATGATTTTGCTGAAACTAAAGATATAGTAAAATGCTTTATTTCAATGTGCTTCTTTAAATTCGTTGTACTGGTTCTGTACGAACATTTCGACCGACACAATTTACATTTCCCGAATATTTCGTCCACTTGTATAAAAAATAGTAAATAGCAATTTTGGGCCCATTCAGTGATATTACTCTACTGATAGAAAATCGCATTCGCATAGGAATAGCAGCGATTGCAAGTATAATGTATAACCTCTGCTGCTACCTCTGGACCTGCTACTGCTCCCAATCCCAACCAACCATACATACTTTCAAGTTTCAACCAGCTGCGACTGCGATTTTGATAGCAGCAATAGCAAGTAAAATCTCCGTTGGCGATAGCAAATCGAATTCGCAACTCAATAGCAAGTATAACTTGTGCTGCTACTGCTACCTTACCTGCTACTGCTAGCTTACATGCTACTGCTATTTAACATGCTACTGCTACCTTACATGCTACTGCTATCTATCATGCTACTGCTACCTTACATGTTACTGCTATATACCAACCAACAATGCTTTCAACCAGCTGCGATTGCGATATGCAACTTTGAGAATTGGTTTGGCGCCTGTTTCGCAGACACATGTTGAAAATGGGATGAGACGTTCGGCAGATGACGTGTAAAAAGGGTAGTTTATTTTTATAGTTTTGTTCTTCTCTTCGTTTTTCGTATGAGACAAACACACATTTTGTATGTAGTGTATGAAAAATGAAATTATGACTCTGTGTCTGTAATGTATAGAAGAGAGACAAAATTATTATATGAAATAGCAGTTTCAGCAATAGCAGTTTATTTATAAGTCATTAGCAGGTTGCGAATGTGAATTTTCATTAGCAGTGAATGAATAGCAGATTGCGATTTTTTGATCATCTCTAGTTAGCTATGTCGACGCAGCGGATGCGACGAGTTCTAAGAGACGGGCTCTTTAGTAACCCATTTTAGAGACAACTACGTGCTAACAGGCAAAAAGAAACTTTAAGTTCAAAGCCAGTTTTAAAAAAAATACATCAAATGGTTAAGACGATAGCAAGATAAGGCTAGCAAACCGTGTCAGCAACGGACCCGCGTGAATTCTCTTAAGAACAACTATAACTAGTCAAATATCCGAATCACGTCAAATATTGAAGAAACCTTAGCCCAAGACAGATTTTAAACTCAAATAAACTCAGACGGGGCAAATTCGACGAAATCAAACTCAAAAATGACGGGTGAAATATGTAGATTTTTTAAGTTCTGGAAGCATCGACGGATCAACTCAACGCAGGAATCAGCACTAAAATCACTTCGGAAATGGCATTGGCTTGTCGTTTGAATCTAGGGTAACTTCGGGCATTATGGCGCACTTTTTTTTTGTCTCTGAAATAACTTCAACATGAAAAGTTTTTTTTATTAAAAGAGAAAAACATATAAAATATGAGAAAATCAGAACAAAAATAAGCTAAATATATAATAATTCAATGATTAAAACAAAGAATAAGTTAGGTTAAAAATGTTTTACAAAAAACCATAATGCCCATAATGCTGTTCTGCCGATTTGATTTGCCACAGCTATCACCAGTATTTTTGAATGAAGTACAGGAGTCGTGGGACCACTTGAGAATTATTAAAATTGTGACTTGGCCTGTATTCGTGTGCTTGTTCAAAGCCCATATGAAACAGCTCTTTTCTGTTAGGAGCGAATCCGTAGGCGTATAGTTTCCTTACGTAAGCCACCATTTTCTGCTCGTTTTCTACTCCTAGGCATGTGGGCGCACCTAAAACATGCTTCCTGTCGTCATCATTCTAGAGTCTTAGTATACATTTTTTTTTTACATGCTTTACATGCAAACTCCATAAGGGCGAGAGTGCGGCATAATGCCCCTACCACAAGTGCGCCATATTACAAAAAGACGCATTTGCACAGAACTTAAAAAAAAAACGCCAGATTTTCTTTTATTGTTACTAGTCAGTGCCACCTAAGGAAAACCAATATGATTCACTTCACTTAACTGTATACACTGACCCTAATAAAACGCACGTTATACTTACGGAGCCAAACGCAAATGAAAAAGAGCCACAAATATATGCAGATGACAAAAGTGGGGTATTTTTTTGTTTATTATTGTTTTCACTTGTAAAAAAAATCGCAACAGCTTTACAACTTAACATGGCACTCTATAAAGGAAGAGTCAAGTTTTCTCATCGTTTTATTTTCTATAAACAATGTGATATGTGATATTTACAAGGTGCGCCATGCCCCCTGCGCCATAATGCCCGAAGTTACCATAGTTGACAACATGAGTTTTTATTCTAAAATGTATCACTTTGTTAAAAGCGCCATCTAGTGCAAAAGTGACACTACTCTTCGTAACGTAAGCTTGCACCATTCAAAATGAGTTCAGTCGTTCGTTTGAAATAAAATTGTTGTATTGATTGAATCAACAGCGTTAAAAAAAGCCATTGAACATATGAAACGTCAGTTCATCTGTCAGAACCACTCGAACTCACCTCATTTTTGGTAACTCGATCCCAATCAAGAAGCATTAATTCAAGCGAGACACCATCTAGAGTAGCACCAGTACCCTGAAATAAACAAAATCGTAAATAAAAATACAGAATGACTCAGTCTTCAAGTAACAACATCGCATACCTCAGCTGTTGGAATATCAAAAGCAAAACTCTCATTGAACACTGGACTCAATGTTCTCTTCTTGACATGGGTCTTCTTCTTCGCGATCCTCTGTCCATTGTAGAGCAAATAGATTTTTACATATGGATCAGCTAGACCCGTGACATCCATTCGCGGTAAATTACGTGCCTTCAAGAGTACAACAGTTAAACGTCCAGCAGCCGGTTGCCAGCATAGCGAGATTAGAAGCTCTCCACGACCTTGTGCCCTTATCTTTAAGCTACGTGGTTGTATCTCCTTACTAATGGACATGTGTTCCTTTTCGATTTCCCTCAAACTAATCGATGACAATGGCCACACCACTTCACCGATAACATCATCTCGAGAATAACGATCGAAGCTTAGAATCACGAAATGCAGTGTCATCGCGCCAAGCTCATGAATATTCAGCCCATAGAATGTGAAGTCTTCATCGTAGACGGGATTTCTGGTATTGCGCACCACCCTAGACGAAAGGAAAATAAAGTTATTAAATTATCCACTCAATTGCGATATTACTCGTAATGTGTCACCTGGTCTTGACCTTGTGCTGTTTATCTGGCAATAGTTGAAGTTTCACATACGGATCGGTTGCTGCCTGAGTACGGCCGTTCATTCCTGCTGGTATATCATGGCTGCCAGATCCTGCGGTTGTCTTGCATGGTAGACCACGACAGCGTATGATTGAGACCACCAAAGCGCTTCGCTCTTTCAAATATCTAAGCTTGAAGAAAATTGTTCCCAATTTGCCGTATTCCCAGCCTTCGGGAAGATCGCGGCCCGGATTTTCAATTTCAACGGGTGACTTCTTGACTACGGCCTCGTTTTCGGACACAGCCTTTGGCTGAATTTCATCCTCTTCGACAAACTTGATTGTTTGCGGGGCAATGGGTGTGGTTGCATTGGACGCCGTTTGGTCTTGAACCGTCTGAAGGATACCAATTTGCTTGGTGCCAGTCGGTGATGGTGACTTCTTTAGATAGTGTGGCGGCTGACCGCTTGGTGATCGTACAGCTGTCGGTCGACGTGTTGGTTGAAATGGATAACTGGTATCGTGTGATGTTTTTTTATTTCTAGCACGTAAATGCTTTGCACAGATACATGCTACCGCAGAGAGGACAGCTGCTGCAGTAAGTCCTAGAATTGCTGGAATTACTTTAAAAAAAAAGAAGAAACAAATGAAACCGTTTGTCAAACACATTAATGTAATTTTTTTGTATCAAAATGTTGTGAAATACAAAGAATGCCCGCCGCGCCGTGCGTGCCGTACGGTTGCAGATCATTGAAACCAGCGTCAAGTGAAGTGAAGTGAAGTGAAAATTGAAATACCTTTGCTTAACTTTTTTGGCATAACACCGCAATATGGTATCGCAATGCCGGAAAGTTTTGAAGCTTCTGTTTCTTTTGTCGATTCAACATTTTGTTCAGAATCGGCTTTTTTTTTACAAATGTTTCTATCGAACGCTTGCTGAAGAAAACTTGGTGGCCTGAGTCAGTCGAAAATGTCTTGAAGAAAGCTATAAGCACCGATATTGTTTTTTATGTCGTGATCCTGCCCCAAAGCTGATACTGCGATCTTAAAGATCTACGGTATCGTACGATACTTACTAGATACGTGCTCGGCCGTTCCGGAAACAGAGTCGACAATCGGTCTTGCTTGACAGGCCTATCTCGCTTACGTGCTTTCGTAACTGTCAATTACCGGAGTAAGATACCTAATATCCCTCTTATCGCAGTTCAGATGTTCCCTGTAATGGGAATAAGGCTTAATTAACATTTTGGGTTGTCTGAGACTTGGGACATTTTTCCAATGAGGAAGTCTAAGATTATGTTCCCATTTGTTAGCTAGGGCTGTAATTGTTGCCCAGTTAATGCCACAAAAGGGTTCCGGGCCTGACAATTTGCCAGTTGAACCAGAACGGGCCGGCTCATTTCATTCAATGCCTCTGTAATCAGATACCCACCAGCACCAATGTTTGACTTGATTGTGAGTGGCTATAGTTTAGAGAGCATATTTACCAGTCTTGAGTCAAGCGAGTAGGAGCTCAAAGCTTTTAGTGCGGCTTGTTTATCTGAGAAAATATTTATGTTAACGCCGTTAATGCCTCTCTGCGTAAGGCGCAGATCTCAATGGCATAGACCACAGCTTAAAACACGCTGAGAAATGTTCCAAGAGGCAAGGAGATTCTAGTATTGGGCCCAAACATTCAAGCACCAACACCAGAGGCCATTTACGATCTATCCGTGTACCGTACTCAACTTTTTGAGTCTAGGGTGCATCGCCGATATATCTTGCAGCTTTCCGGTTGTCAGATTTTGGTAAATTTCTTACAAGCTATAATCTACTTAAATAAACCTAATTAAGCTAAGTTTTGTTTACTAACGGTTGGCCTTCTTATGAACATGGCATAACTTACCAGATTACAGACTCTTTTTTTCTTTTTTTAAAATATAAAAAAGGCTTTACTACATTCGATGAACTGCGTGAATGTTGGTAAAGGTAAAGGATATGATTACAAGAAGGGCTGACCATTGATGGTCTAACATTGTAGGACACAGGGTTTCCAAGTCACTTTGGCCAGCGCTGGAACGTAAAAGGACCAGTGAAATCCTTAGAGTTAGGAGGGGATAAATGAGTATATTTATAGGCATACTATCCGGGTATTGTCTTTTGGGCAAACATGCCAAGAGGCTCGAACTCGTAGGCACGGATATTTGCAGATACACTAATGATATTGGTGTAGCAGCGCTTATCACACATATTCTGTGTGAATGTCAGGGTAGTTGCAGAAACATTTTAGGCTCCTACTTCTTTAGTAACCTGGAGGAGGTAGGTCGAGCCAATCGAATCAAAACTAAAATTTTGCAGGGTAATAGAATGCTTTGAAAAAATTGTGGCGGTTCAGGTGCCATCCTTGGTTGGATTCTTAGGGATTCGCGATGGACCCACTCTGGTGCTTAGTGTTTTGGGATGGCTCAGCCTCTCAACCCCTCTCAATCCAACCTAAACGATAAAAAGGGAATTCTACGTGGCTTCTAAAAACGTATAGCTAAAAACATTTTGGAATGTGTTGAAACAATTATGGAAGAGAAAAAAAACGCCCGGTTTAGGCAAATGCAAGAGGCATAGCATTTCTAAATCATACTAAGTCATAAGACCCTGTTGCAGCACCCATCATATTCTACAGATATTTTCATCTATTCCAGTCTTTGCAAAATAGATTTAATTTTTATTTCCAAGAAACTCTCGCAAACTATTTCACATGGCGATGATACTGTCTCTTTATCACTAAGTTTCAGACGTAGCCATCTGTCCTTTGATGACTACCACAGATCGAAAAATTCTGCTGTTCAATGCTTCTGACAAACTATCCACCGCATGTCGATAGTCCTTCCAAGTATTATCTACCTCAACTGTATTATAAGCCATGATCCAGATTGAATCATTGGTGTGTATGCATTACAATAATAATACGATATCTTGCTTTTCATTTGGATCTATTTTCGTGATCCAAAAATTAGTTCGACTATTTCTCACTAGGATGCACTTTCGCTTGTTTGTGTCTGCGCTGAAAGCTGTGTAATAAAATGGCAACTTCACGCTAAATGTCTGTGTCTGCGCTAAAAAGGTGTGTAATATAATCCAGTTTGTTTTATTATGCCCGTGTTCTGACCCAGATCAGATCAGAATAATAAAACACGGCTATTATTTAGTTTATGTCATTTTGTAGTAAATTGACAATTCTCAAACTATTGCCCGGAACGCTAAATTCGAACCCTGCACTGATTAAAAAAAATAGGTATAAGACTTTTAAGTGCTCAGTGCAGTTTTTCTTCTCTTTTGACGAATCAAGCTCTGCTCTAAAATTAAAAAGAAACGTCCAAGTCAACTGTGTATCAATTGACAAGAGATGCATGGCCATTTTCAGACCTATCAAATCTTAAACGATAAGGGAAGAACACATATTAAAAACACTCAACCAAATATCGGCTTAAACCACTTAAAGAACATTCGATTTTTTAGGTGGGAAAGCCCGGTGACTAGGAAAGTCCATCATTCCTTCGATTTGTGGCAACTCCGCCCACGCACTTTGTCCAATTAAAATCTATTCCTAACGACGCGACGTTGTAGTTCACAGAATGATGGACATTTTTTTACGATTGAATTGAGATCGTTTATTAAAATTAAGAATTTTATAAAATTCATCTACATACATGTATGTACATATGTATAGCTAAGGGAAAATGGATAATCACAATAATTTGCGTATTAGTTGTAATTTTTTTTTACATCACACAAAGAATGGTGATTCACCAAATTTGTATTCAATGACAAATATGCCTTCCGTCCTTGTTAACCTTTACACATTTACAAGTTCACTCTAAATTGTGGAAAAAAAAAATTAAAAATATTAATAGTGATTTACCAGTTTCCATTGCGTTTATGTCGGGACTGTAGTCGCCCATATTGAATTCGGCTGGCTTTTCTTATTTTTCGTATTCGGATATTTGGGAAGGCCCAATCGATTTTCAAATATACTCGTATTTTTCAATTGAATTGAATTGAAAAACAAATCAAAAAACAAAAAAACAACACAATTCCTTTCCACGGAATTTATTAGAAATTACTGCACTTAGTTCTAAAGCAGAAACACTTTAGCATATTAAGTGCAAATTATTCGGTGCCGTATTGGCTGGGGAGATTTTGATTTTTATATTGCTCGCTTGTATTATCCTTGGAACACCATATTTGTATTTCACTGGTTTTACTGGTTATTAGTTTATATAAATTCCTCAACGAAACTACATTTTGTGTGCAAAATGATTGGGCAGTTAAATTAAATACAAACTTGGGTGAATACTTCTCCCATTGTGAACCGTTTCAGAGCGACTAATGTACTCCAATCTCCGCATCTATTCAATCAAAATCAATAGTTTCGAGTCGACGCTGTCTGAAGTGTTGTTGTTATTTGATGCGTGTGAACAAAAAAAAAAATATCCACTTCCACCCCCAATGCTTTGGGTTTTCATACGTGAGGAGTATGTTTGTGTATGTGTGTGAAATTGTATTCACAGGAGAGACCCTCTAAGGGTGAAGAGTATCGTTGGTAGAATGACGAAATGTCTGTATATCCTAGGGAGAGAGTTTGTTTTCAACGCGTTCCGAAGGAGCCACAGTTCCTGGCAAAGAACTGATATGCGCTTTAGCTATGAAATGAGTCATAGGTTTGCTTGGTCAAGGGAGGGGAGGGTAGTTCAGGAATTTCCAAATTAAATTTATCCTCTCTTTTCGAATGTACCTATACGTGCGATGTAGAATAATTCGTCTCTGAGTGTATTCTATCGCGTCCTAGATGGAGCCATCGATTAACCCACTGAAGTTAGCTGTAGTTGAAATTAAGGAGGTATTCTAGTCTAGCGGTACGAATTTTGAGTGTTTTTTAAAATGCGATAAATAAAAAACTAAGAATATTTTTACTAGTCAGTTAGTCCAGTGCAATTAGGTTTATACCTCGGAACCCATCTATAGTGAATGGATTTAGATGTTTCGGGATTTTTTTAATTTCTTATATTATAAAGTAAAAAGTTTACCTTTCGAAACCTTCCGCTTATGTGTTTTTGTTTTTCTTTTAAGACTTATCCCATGAAAATGATGCTACTTCCAGTATAAATACATTCCTTTCACAGGTCCTTGTGACTAAATTAACTTAATACTAGGAAAACTGTAAGCCGAAGGTAAAAACTTTGTATGGTGAATTTGTAGGTGACGTTATGGCGCATGAAATTAATATTAATAAAAAAAATTATAATCACACTTTTCTGAGAAAAATACGATTTTTCACTAAAATTGGTTAAAAAAAGTTATAAAAACCTGTGTTTGAAGACCAATATCTCAAAACCGAGATAACGGATGCTAATAGTTTTTAACTGTGATAAGTACTAATCAATTTTCCAGGAAACAATCCCACCTTGGTTGCTCTAAGTTTAATACACTAGAAGTTGTAATAGAATAACTGTTGGTACCTATTTCAATTAACTTTTTTAAACACCCTGTAGCTCAGTGGGTGTTCAAGATAGACCCCCCCTGCCACACGATTTTTTTCATAGCATGAAGCAATGACTCTGATCCCAAAATATCTGTAGCCCAAACCGGACCACCCTATATAGTAAGAAAAAAAATTATTTTTGATTTTTTGCATTGAAATTTTGATTTTTTGCTTAAATTTACGGATTTTAAGAATTGCGGTAAATTTTAATGGGTAAACTCTTGAGTTTATGGTATTCGCAATCCAACAAAAAAAAAATCATTCAAATTTAAATGTTTGAAAAGGTAAAAGTGATTTATTGCCCTTTTAATGTTCCGTCCGTACCAAAACGGAACACTTATGGAATCAGTTCAGTATCTGTCAGAGGCATTTTTTTTTCAAAGTTTTTAATTTTTTAAAAATAGTAAAAAACAAAATTTTTACATAATTCTAGTTCCACGCCAAATTTCAAGTTAAGCGGCTCATTAGAACTTGGGAAATCACGTCAGATGTGTTGGAAAAAGTAGTTTCGAGATAAACGCGTTTAAAGATTAAAGCAAAGTTGCAGGCAGTCTGTACTTAAAATAAATAAATAAATAAATATATATTTGGCTTCAGCAGTCCTAGGTAGAACCAAGCCTAGCTTCCGCAACCATTTGTGTGTGCGCGTTATATTTTTGCACAAAATGGAAGGGACCTACAGTTTTCTGCCGACTCCGAACGGCGAGTTGGGAAGCTTTACATGACAAATGATACTCTTGAACGCTTGTCAGGCATTCGGAAGAGGTGGGCACTGTGAAAAAACTTTCTAGGTGTTTGCGGCGGGATTCGAACCCAAGACCGCTGGCTCAGTAGTCCGACGCACTAACTACTTGCGCTATAGTGCCCATCGTATGAACTACGGAAATTAAATAAAAAAAACTCTTTCACAAAATGGCGGCTATTTGAAAAAGAGTGTTCCGTCCGTACCAAAACGGAACACTAATGGAATCAGTTCGGTGTCTGTCTGTCTGTCTGTCACGGGCACTTTTTTTCAGAGTTTTTAATTTTTTAAAAATAGTAAAAAACAAAATTTTTATATAATTCTAGTTCCAAGGATATATAAAGAAGTTCCACGCCAAATTTCAAGTTAATCGGTTTATTAGAACTTGGGAAATCACGTCAGACGTGTTGGAAAAAGTAGTTTCGAAAAAAACGCGTTTAAATATTTAAGCAAAGTTGCAGACAGTCTGTACTTACATTTCGTTAATCGGCGATTCCTGTTCCATTCGTTGGGCCTTTTTCTACATAGTTGCAGAGTACGTACACAGAGTACGTACTCTACGATAGCTTAGAGTAAACTGAGCTTCACTGCACACTAAACATAAAAAACATACTAAATACGTTACAATGACCTTCATATAATGACTTTCTGAGAATTCATGGTGTATAAAAGACTTTCTGTAGTATAGTTCACCCTCAGGAAGTCAGGATATATTTTTGAAGGTCTAATCTTTAAAAATATGAAAGAAAAGAAAAACGATTTTTACAAAATTCTAGACTAGAATACCCCCCTAAGCAGTAGAGGTACGTTGGTACGTTGCTGTAACTTATGCTGTGTCACATGTCGAAAATATTGCCCACAGATAAACCAAAAATCTTGAAGGTCTTGTTAAATCACAAGTATAAGCTGTCACTGAATCTCTTCTTTTCCATAAAACGTCGATCTTTATATTTTAGTATTAATAATTATGGCAGAGTTGAATTAAAGTGATAAAGGAACAAGGCACAAATGGAATAAAAAGGACTTCGATAATTCCGTAGAATACCGACCGCTGGTATACTGCCAGTCTCAATATTGACGTTTGTTTCATGTGATCCCTGATCCCAATTATTTGCGCCCTGTTCAAGTCTCACTTATTCGTGGTTGTTGGCTCAATACGTACATAATTTCCTAATTACTCAAGGGGTAGAATTTATTATGCGTTTTTGAACTTGACCTAAGTATATATCCACCCTGTGATCAAGTTCGGTCGAATTCCAGTCCGTATCGTATTCGCTGTGCTAATTTTCCCATTTTTTTCGAATTCATCTCCGTTAGTTTTCAATCTGGTTGGATTTTATCACAGGGGTGTTTTTAATTCAAAATATTTTTCTTCTTTTTATCGCGTTACATCCTTGGGCAGGATTTAGCCTTCTATGCGACGTGTTCTGTTCTGTCTTGTGCAACATTTCTCCAATTTTGAACGTTTGGTTTTTCTGTCGTTAGTTACACCATCTATCCATCTTACCCGTGGTCTGCCTCTTGTTCTCGTGCTCTCAGGGTTGCCGTTGAATGTTCTTTTTTTTTACATGTCCAAGCCATCTTATACCTCACTAAGTCTTCGTCTTCTAGTATTGCATTGATTTCCTCATTTGTACGCCGGTTATAAACTCCATTTTCTAGTCTTGTTCCGTATGTTCTTCTTATTATTTTTTCTTTCGGGGGTTTCTTACTCTGGTGTTCCTAGACATTCTCACATAGTTCGTTTATTTTGAGTCCCACCTGTTGTGCTCTTGATTCCAATGCTGCAAATACCTCTATCATACTGCGTTATGTGTCAGCCATTATCGCTAAATCGTCTGCGTATCCAATTAATTGGTATGACTTGTTAAAGATGACCCCGCAATTTATTAGGTCACCTATAGCATGTTGGAGTGCAATATTGAAGAGCAGGGCAGATAATATATAATAATAAAATATTAAAAAAAAAACATAACCACCATGACACTACAGTGTGAGATCCGTCAAAAAATCTCAATTCCAAATTTAAGAGTGGCAGTAAAATTTACGCGTAGAAAGTGTCAAAATTGCAAAAATCAACTAGCTATGATGCCAAAACCTCCTGAAATTGGCAAATTTCTTCCAGCAAGACTCTCAACATTCACCTCTGGCTTCACCTACATTATGTCGGCATCGATTACTTCGGTCCAATGAGTGTCACCGTGGGAAGACGCACAGAGAAACGCTGCGGTGTTATAATAACATGCATGATGACCCGCGTTGTGCATATAGAAATAGCTAACAGCTTGACGTCCGATTCTTACATCTTCGCTATAAAACGATTCATAGGGCGACACGGAACTTCATGTCAAATTCGATGCGATAATGGCACCAACTTTCATGGAGCGAAGCACTGAAACATCAACAGCAAACTACGCTGGCCAAAGAATTTTCAAGCCCAATCACAAAATTGATTTTCAACCCACCAGCCTCACCACAAATGGGCGGCAGTTAGGAGCGCCTCGTGCAATCTATCAAGAGCATACTTTTCTAAATACTTCCACTGTCCATGTATGTGGACCACTGTAATGCATAAGTGTGCCAAATTTCAAGCTTCTATGTTTAGTAACTAATATTCGACATTTTTAGGGTTTGGATCCATTCTAACTCAAAAATATCTGTCACGATAAAAACATCAAGATCCGTTCTTCCTAGAAACTTGCAATTTGGCACACTTATACATTACGGTCTTCCATATACATGGACAACATATTACTTAAAAATATTGTGAAACAACTACAGGGTGGGTAAAATGTAATCTAAAAAAAAAATTCTAAAAAATATATCATGTGGAACATCATTCGAAAGGGCTCGAAACAAAGATTTTAAAAATGTTTTTCTTAATTTTTTCTGTTAGAAACTTTAGAAGTTATTGCCAAAAATGTGTGCAAAATATCATACCAAAATGTTCCCTACGGTTTTCTCGGAAACTATTGAAGTCGAAAATATGAAAAAATCATAGTTTGTAGATAAATAACTATATTTTTAAAGATAACTTAGCGAGTCTCGTAAGTTGTGAAGTTTTTAAGAAATTCACGTCGAAAAATTCAATTTTATGTCGAAAAAATCGATCTCTCAACAGATTCACTCGTAAACTACTAGACCAATTTTAAAGAAATTACCACTATTCATTTTGGTAATAACAAAGGCTATCCGAAATTGTGCTGCCATGTAAAAAAAATTAAAAAAAAATAAATAAAAATACGGATTTGGCCAGGAAACCAACCTGAGACCACTGAACTCAGTAGTACAGCGTAAAAAGGTTAACGGAGGCGCTATACACTCAGCCGCGTTTATCCAATTTTCCATAGTGAATAATATTAGGTACTTATTATAAGTTTGTAAAGTGAATATAGCGTTGGTCATTTTCGTTTTTTGTGTTAACGAAACGAAACAGTTATTTAAACAAAATATAACTATACTCTGTTCCACAAAAATTGTCAGTACAGGGAAAATCGGACGTTTGCCTCTCATTCTGGTTGCAATAGCTTTCATAAATCTGTCCCTCTTTTAAGCTCCCACTGGGCTACCATAGTATACATTACAAATCGCCGCAGATCGGAAAGCAATACCCTTAGGGTTACCATCTGCTGATTTAAAAACCAAATAATTTGTTGAACGAAAAAAAATAATTGTGTACAAAGTAGACACCAGCTAGATTTTGATGAAATTTTAGTATGTTGTATGTATCACTGTTATATATCGGAAACGAATACTTTACGAATACTTTAAAAACAAAAAAAAGTCACTCTTCGTTTCCGCACCCAACACTCATCTCGCGCAAATAGCCTTCATTATAAATCACAAAAATCAAAAAATTGTTGAGCTGCATTTTAACGAAAAACAAGAAAATACAATAGCCAAGTGGCAACACCCTCACATAATCAAATTCATTTATTGGTTTTCAAAAGCACGAAATCCCAAAGTTCTTCGACAAAAACTGAGGAAAAATCTGTAACGATTTATTTGAACTTAGTAATGGGAACACTGTTTTTATGTTTGTTTTACACGACCACAGTACAGTGATGGTAAACGTAGGGGAAAATCCCTACATGTAGGTATTTTCAGCTCAAAAATGAACGCGTAGGGAAAAAAGGACAGATTTTTAAAATAAGCGAATATATAGGGACTTTCAATATTGAAAACTCCGGGCTATATTTTATGTCCATATTTGAATTCTTCCAGAGTTTTAATTTATGGTTTCAAGAATGCCGAAATGTTATCTTACCCTCAATATATGTATGTATGTAAAAGTCACGAAAATCTCAGTTCGATTTGCATAATTCGTTCATACTTGCAGGATTCAAATCCGAATTTTCAAGTTATTTTTTGATGTGTAAACATCTTAGCTCTCGGTATGGGCAAATTTTTCGCCGTTATCCGTCACGCGTAACCAAACTTAGTATTAATGCGTTTTCTGTAAATCATTCTCTAAGTATTCGAGAGATCTGTTTATCCGCCATCACACACAAACGTATGTTTACACATCAAATTTCACGAGTATCTGGTACTCACGCCTTTTTTTTTGCATTTGTCAGTGCAATATGAATTCCGTTCCTTATTTTAATTTTGATTTTGTGCTGTTTTTGGTTTGTTATGAAAAGAAATAAAATAAACGTAAGCATTTTAAGCCTTTTTTATTTGATGAACGAATTGTGCTAAATTCTCCCATTTGAAAAATCACGTATTGGGAATTGTAGGGGAAATTTTGCGAATGTGTAGAGCAAAGTAGGGATTTTTTCCATCGTTGGTAGGTACTTTTCCTTTTTTAAGTTACCATCACTGCCACAGTATGCCATTAGCTCTGGTCATGATGGGATGTATGCGCATTGGCCGAAAATTACAAAAACAAAACCTGTGTAAGTCAGTGGTTTTGTTTTTTATATTTCAGTGGCAATTTTTCTGATTGACTGTCGGAAATATACCTACTGACACTAGTGTCTAAAAAAAAGCTCCACCATAAGGCCTGTACTGACAATTTTTGTGGAACAGAGTATAGTTTTAATACTACGGAACCCCCTGACTCGCACTTGGCCGGTTTTTTTTTTTTTTTTTAAATGTGCTTGCTATCTTTTTGTCGTACCACTTGAAGTGCTTTTGTGCTAAATTGGTTAATATCATTTGTTTTCATATCCTTAAGTTGACATTTTTTATGTAGCTTTGTTATGTTATCAATTAAATGTACAACATGTAAGAAGAAATTGTTTTTTTTTTTTATCGATTGAAAACAAGTCAATGCAAAAGGAGACAAGAAAAGCGAGTGTTCTATCTATCCGGGTCCAACACCTAAAAGTTTTTTCACGATGCGATCTCTTTCGAATGTGTGACAAGCAATCAAAGAGTATCATTTGTCAATGAGCTTATCAACTCGCCGTTCGGATTCGGCAAAGAACTGTAGGTCCCTTCAATTCGTACAGAAATATAGCACGCACATACATATGTACAAATGGTTGAAAAGCAGGCCCAGGCCCAGGTTCAGCCCTAGCTATAGCGCCACTTTAAGTATGTTTTCTATATATTATTGTAAGGAATAAACGAACGCCACTCGTACATCATCGAGCAGTTGAGACACTGTGTGATTAATAAGAAACTTTGAAGCAAAAACAATGGCCTTGAAAACATCTCTAGCATTATGAAGAGTATGAGTCCCGTTATTTTTTACCCCATTCTTGATTCCAGAGTTCCTGAGCGGCTGCACTGCCTTTTTATCCATTTCTAATGCGGATGTATTCAAAAATTCAATCTGGGACTGTCTCCTTAAAACTTGACTCTACTGAGAAGCTTTGAACATAAAGGTCCATATCGTTTTTATTGGGCTCTTAAAGGTAGATACTTAAAATAATCTAACATTACTGAAAACGTTGGCACTATTCCTTCGCATTTAACTCAAATGGTAACATCAGTCAGGAGTCAGATCTTGGTTCTAAAATGAATACTTCAGCCATTAAATTATCAGTTTACCCAGTTAACCAGAATTAACTTACCAATGCCGACAATACAAACTGCTACAACGTTTGAAAACCAAGAAGAATTAACGCAAATATTAAACTGTGGTCCTATACGCGTATATCCAGGATTACATTGGTAAATTATTGACATTGAATGTGATACAGATTCTCCAGGACTTATCACCGTATCTGGTTTTGATTCGTATACAATTCTACCATTTGAAAAAGTGGGTACTCTGCAGCCTGCTGGTGTTGGCGTTGATCCTGGTCTTGGTCTTGAAATAAAAACAGATCGATTTTTATTTGATTCCGCCGACGATATTCAGAGATGTAGGTACTTACTTTGAAGATGTCGTTGGTGATTCGGTTGATGGTTTGACTTTTGGCCTAGATGTCGTTGGTGATCCAGTTGTTGGTTTGACTTTTGGCCTAGATGTCGTTGGTGATCCAGTTGTTGGTTTGACTTTTGGCCTAGATGTCGTTGGTGTTGGCATGAGTGTTGATCCCTTTAATGGCAGAGTTCCACAAAGCTTGTGTGCCTCATCGGATCCATCTCTGCAGTCTGGTTCACCGTCACATTTATTGTCAATACTAATACATGCACCATAACCGCACTGAAATGCAAACTGTGGACATTTGATTGATCCACATACTTCAACTGTTTCATCAGATTTATCCAAACAGTCTGTGTAGCCATCACATGTCTTGTCCATTAAAATACATTCACGTTCACCTGATAGACAATGAAAATGGTCCGGTCTTAAACGAGATTGATTGTAAAACAAATACATTAATTCGATAAATTAACCTAAAACATATTTTAAAACGAATGGAACTGTTTCGTTTTGTGCTGTTTTAAAAAAAAAAAGTAAATTAATCACCACTGTGATGAATTCCGACCGGTTTGAAAACGGACGGAATTACAAGGGAAGAATTCAAAATTAACGGATTTTTCCGAATTCATCCCTTGTAATTTCTTCCGTTTTCAAACCGGTCGGAATTCATCACAGGGGCGAATATGGCCTTTTAAGAAATAATATTTTAAAAAGCCGTTATGATTTATTTTCGGCTAAGGAAATTAAAACGTTGAATGTAATACAAAAGCATTAACAGTGCGCTTTTATACATACAGTCAATCACTTAAATATTCGGGCAGATAGTGTTTTAAGAAAAGGTGTTTTTAAAAAAGGGTGTAGGTCCAGATGGGATCTCCCCTATATTTTTAAAACAATGTGCAACATCACTTGCATTACATTTATGTATTATTTTTAATTCGTCGCTTAGAACAGGTAATTTTCTTAATGAGTGGAAAGTGTCATACATATCACCTATTTTTAAGGCCGGATCGAAGAGAGAAGTTTCGAACTATAGGCCTATATGTAAACTATCAGTCATACCCAAAGTATTTGAAAAGATTGTGTGTGATAAAGTGAATTTCTTTGTCAAAGAAATCATATCAGAGTCTCAACATGGATTTGTTCAAGGTAGATCCACAGCCACTAACTTAGCAATTCTATGCGAAAAAGTGCTAGCAAGTTTTGAGCTTGGCCATCAGACCGATATCATTTTTACCGACTTTGCTAAATCATTCGACAGAGTAAACCACACTGTGCTGATTCAAAAGCTAAAATGTATTGGGTTCGACTCATCATCGACTGGATATCGTCGTACCTTCGAGACCGAATTCAGTACGTTAAAATTGGTGGTAGTTTATCAGAACCCATCTTTGTAACTTCAGGTGTTCCGCAAGGAAGCCATATTGGTCCCTTGCTTTTTGTTCTCTTTGTCAACGATATCCCGTCCTATATTCGTAATTCCACATGTCTTTTATTCGCAGACGACTTGAAAATCTTTCACACTATTCAAACTGTGGAAGATTGCTTGGTTCTCCAAGAAGATCCTAATAATCTAGCCATTTGGTGTCAACATAACCTCCTAGACTTAAATGTATCTAAGTGCCAACGCCTAACTTGTACAAAATGCATAAATCCAGTGTCTTTTGATTACCGAATTAATAATGCTCAACTAGAAAATGTGAATTTAAAAAAGGACCTTGGAGTCATATTGGACCCACAACTCTCCTTTAAATCTCATATTGACTATATTGTGAGTAAAACATTTAGAATGCTCGGTTTTATTAGGCGTAACACTAAAAACTTCTCAGATCCCTATGCACTGAAGGTTCTCTACTTTGCTTTTGTAAGATCAGCAATAGACTATTGTAGTACAATCTGGAATCCTTACTATCAAATCCACTCCCACAGGATAGAAAGGGTACAAAAATGCTTTACTAGGTTTATTTTTAAAAGGCTTAGATGGAATATTGATACCCCACCTTACTTAACCAGATGTCTTCTTTTAAATATACTAACTCTTGAAGATAGACGAAAATATTTTAGTATAATGTTTATTAGAGATATTACTAACTACCACATTAAATGCCCTTATTTAAGTGGGCGGTTAAAATTTTATTTTCCTGCAAGAAATTTACGCATGAGATTTCATCTTCGTATACAGTTTCACAGAACAAATTATGGCAGTAATGAACCAATTGAGCGATGCACCAACGAAGTTAATTTTATCATTGATCGCATTGATGTTTTTGAAAATTGTTCCGGAAATTCTTTTAAAAATAAACTAATGTCTGTTCTCTACCGCAATAATTAAATAATTTATATTATAATAATAGTTTTAAGTTGTCTAATGATGTTGAAACAATTTGACGAATAAATAAATAAATATATAAATAAATAAATAAATAGATAGATGCTTGCGTGACCATAGTACGAAAAACAAAAGACCTACGAAATCAAGTTCTATGAGGCATATTTCATATTGATTAAAAAAAGAAAAGCTAAAAAACAAGAAATTAAATTAAATTCACATAAATATTCGGGCGAAAAAAACATTTTTAAAAGCCTAAGTTACTAGTACTTTGTAGGGTACCCCCTTTGAGAAACCGCACTCTTTAATCTTCGAGCCATTGATGACACTAGGTTTTTTGTGTTTTTTCTTCTATTTTGTGCCACTTGTCTTGAAGAATTGCCCTGAGTTCCGTCATATTGGTGATGTGGTTTTTCGAACTCGGAGCTCCAATTGATGCCATATATGTATATTCTATGGGGTTCATGTCTGGCGATTGGGAGGACTAAGTACTTTTGGGCAGTTAAAAAGGAGCCAGGTCTTAACAAGAAAGGCAGTGTGCTTGGGCCCATTATCTTGATAGAATTTGAAACTTTTTCCTATGCCCAAGATGTCTGCGCTTTTTCAAATGTTATTTTAAAATGCTCAAATACTTAACTTTGTCCCTTGCTCCATCTATAAAGACTAAGGGGGCTCTTATGATTGGCTATTCGCCTAAATTTGGCGAATCGATTCTCTATGGTCTATGCGAACTATTCGATTTTGGGTTTTATCATTGGCGAGTGAATCGATTCACCTGAAATTCGAGTCACTCGCTGTAAATTCAACGAGTGATGAGAATCATTTAAAAAAAAAAAATTATGTATATCAGCGGGGAATTTTCACAAAATGTTTAGCATTTATGAGCTACTCTTTGAAGAAGATGATGAAGAGCTTATAAATATGCTTGAAGAGAACGATTTGAGACAATTCCAATCCTTTTGAACTGCCAGGGCAGATGTCAGTCATACAGCAAAAGCTACAAACTAGCCATTCCGATTTCTTAGAATTACCTATCTTAAACCAAAGAAGGTCCATTGCCACATAGTCCGATTCTTATCGGTGCTTTAGGAACCATTTTGAAAGTCGGACAATTTCCATATTTGGTTGATTGATATCTGTTGAGGAGAAATCTTGAAGATTTTTTATTTTATTTTTTATAATCTACACACGCTAAAGGGGATATGAATACCCTTTTAATGTTTACACACAGTGCGAGCACATGAAGGACGAGAACGAGAGACAGACAGATCGACGTAGTGGTAGGGAACTCAGATGATAGGTTTCAATTTCAACTAACTCTATGGGTGGTGTCCAGCATAGCTGGTGAGTTGTGTATTATTTTTGTACTTGCTTATGATTCACAGGAGTTTTTTCCAGATGTTTCTTATTATAGTTTATGCGATCAATTTCTTCAGCCATATTCAACATCCTACTGCCAGTGTTATGCCTTCGCAGTAGGTCTCGATATTAACTTCTGAAACTGATCAACTTATTTTTATTTCGTGAGAAATAAATGCTTCGAAGATATCTGGATTCGAACCGTGAACCTTTCGCATGACAAGCGATGACGACTACCACTACGCCACGGCCACCCACAAACGATCTATTAAAAAGAGAGGCACAGGAGGTGGAAGGGATATTCGTGTTCCTCCTCATCCATACAGCTGCGGTATAAATGTCACTGGGAGAGGATTTCTAATCTGTTGGAATGTCTACCTAGGTATTGTACAAGGACCTGCCTATACTCCAACTAGGGTGCCGAAATATTTTTGTGATTTATTGCATACTGTAGACTAATTAGGGAAGCCTTTGTTTTTATGCTGAGTTAGAAGAAAGGCCAATTGAGGATCTTCTCTTACTCTTTTCATAAAATGTAAGTCGTTCTTCTTTTTCAGCTTACACTTTCGGACGACCGAATAGAATTTTTTTTAATTTTTTAATTTTTAATCATTTATTAGTTTAAAAAACTTTATAACATCACTTGAAACATATGTAAATATATTACATAATAAAAACATAAGCTTTTTTAAAAATGTTGTTTTACATAAATTGTTACATCTTTTTTGAAAACATTTATATTCGATTGCATCCTTAAATATATTGGTAGTCCATTGAATAATTGAAGTCCTTTGTAAAATAACTGATTCTGTGTTCTTGACAAATTTACCCTGGGAATTTCAAAATTTCGTCTATTCCTCAGAGTGTAGTTGTGTCTATCCGAAACATATGATAGGTTCCTGCTAAGATACGTTGGGAAAAAATTGTTCTTAATTTTAAATATAAATATTAGATTTCTTATAACTAATCTTTGCTTTACACTTAAAAAGTTTAATGATCGTAACATATTACTTATTGGAGTATAAATGTCGACTCGCAAAATAGTCCGCATTGCACGATTTTGTAATTTTTGAAGTCTACTTTTGTCAGTTTCATTGAACATAAAAAGCATTGAAGCACAATAATCAAAATGTGGCAAAATTATTGTACTATAAATCGTTATTGCACATTCTTTATTCAATTTCTTTCTAATTCTAAACAGGAAGTTGACTTTTTTACTAATTTTTGAACAGATATAATCAGCATGACACTTAAAATCTAACTTATTATCTATTATTGCACCAAGATATTTTATTTGTTTTACTTTTTCAAGTTTGTCACCGTCTATTTTAATTTCAATATCGTCGTCGTTATTTAGTATCATGCATTTAGATTTATTTATATTTAACTTTAGTTTTTTGCTATTTAACCACATGTGTAAGTTGGCAAGGTCCTCTTCAATTTTTTGCTTTAATTCATGAACATCACTACCACTTACATATATTAGAGTATCGTCAGCAAATAGGATTACTTTACAAAATTTAAGGACTCTTGATATGTCATTTATATAAAGGAGGGACAGCACGACACCAAGAATTGAACCTTGCGAAACACCTAGATCAACAAAGTTTGCACTCGAAATTTCATTGCCAATTTTCGTGAATTGTTGCCTATTTTTTAAGTACGTTTGAAACCATTTATTCTCATTATTTTTAACACCATAGTTTTTTAAATTGTCTAATAGAATTTCATGATCAACTGTTTCAAATGCTCTCTGAAAGAAGAAGCAACTCGATCCTCGTTTTTAAATGTCTCCAGCTAGGGTTACCAGATTGAAAATGCCGAAAAGGAGGACATCGCGAGACAAAATATGTTTTTGAAAAATATAATACCAGCGTAAGGAAAATTGAAGTAAAAAAGTTAAGGCAAATTAAACATGTCGCATATTCAGGCCTTTCTTTGCTTTTTGTTAACCACTCGAAACACTTTTCTCAGCACTGATTATATGCACATTTTCTTTTTTATTCGCTTTTTCACACATTTTAGGTACTATTAAACCCAACCGAAACAAAAACTGACAACGGACAGATAGCAGCACAAATCATAAACTGACAGATGAAGGAAAACTTTTGCACGTGCAGTGATAAGTAGGTCATTGAGTGGATGCGTTCAGCTTTGAAAGGATTTTGAACTTCAAATGTTCAATGTGTTTACAGAGAATCTTTTTAAAAATATTTAATGAACATATTTTAACAGTTTTAAATTGAATGTTTTTTTTTTGAATTTTACTTAAGACAGAGGTTTGTATAGGGGGGACAAAAAGCATTTTGGTATGAAAATGGGGGGACTGTCCCCCCTAAAGGGGGACGTCTGGTAACCCTATCTCCAGCTGTACTTTTACTTATGTATATTTAATAGTTCAGCAATTTGTCGTTGTACTTTGCCGCGTTTATAACCTTTTCTACCCATTTTGCTTCTAACTTTTCACAACCCTCCCGAATTCTCTCCACTAGGCGCACACACTGCGATACAATACCCAAAACTAAAAGAGAGCAGTACAAACAATACTAATGCAAGCACCAAGTACCGTTATTCTTATTCCAGGAATATTTATTTTCCAAGAACTTAAGGAAACTTTGCTTGCCTGAATATTTTTATGAGTTCAATTTGGCTACTTTTGCACTTCCATTTTTTCTTGTGCATTCATTAATGATACCTAGCTTTATCAATTTGATATATTTTTTTGTGTTCTCAACAATATAAAAAATACAATGTTAAATATTCATTCACAATCATATTGTTATCTACTGTTTTCAATAAAATTTAAATTTCCTATAGTGTTTGCTCGAATATTGTGAAGTGATTGACTGTATGTATAATAAAATGCATATCTCTTTGGCCAATCACTTGACTAATTGCATTTTCATTTTGTAATTCACCGTTATTTAATAATTTAAAGTAAATGGTTCTGAAAATTACTAATTAACTTACTCGCAATTTGTATTATTTGCTATGTCATCGGGTCGACACAATGCACTGATTTCGTCCGAGTTATCTGCACATTGCTGCACATCATTGCACTCAGCCGTTCCGATCACACAGGCACCATATGCGCATCGAAACGCGAACGATGGGCAATTCTCTTGAATGCAGGATTTCGCCGTCTCATCTGATCCATCGCTACAGTTGATTTCGCCATCGCAGGCTTCATCCATAGGAATGCATTCACCGGAGTTGCACTTCCATTCTATGTCGGAGCAACAAATTCCTTAATAAACAATTTAACTTAGATTATTTTATTTGAATTTCAAAAGTACATATAGCGTATGTTAAGTGATGCCACAGTGACGTATAGAGATGTTTGCATATGAATAGGTTACTATATACGTATGTATGTATGTATATGCCTCGGGAATCCCCAGCTTTGAAATTGCTCACTTACCGAATGAGATAAATGCCGAAATTAGTAAAATCACAATGTTTATAGGTAAAGACCAAGAAATTTGCTGAGCTCCTGCTTGTGACATTTCTACTTAATCCATTATTTGAATGTATATGTACAGAAACAAAACTTATATTCGCAAGATGCGCGCAGATATTTAATTAAAAATGGTGGAATATTCCGTTAGATTTGAAACACACACGGCAGCCGCACTAAACAATCCAAATTCAGCGATCGCTATGGAATGACTGAGCGTCATTTGTTTTCGTATATTCCATTCGATGGTCATCATAATTCAGCGAATCAATTGACTCTGTCTGACAGCTGATTTTAGAAACGGGACGGAACTCTGATTCCGGTTTGCAAAGAGCAGTACTTAATCAAAGTCAGCCAAAAAATATTCGAAGCTGAAGAGTTAATATTGTTGTCGGTGAAAAGATACGGAAGTGAGCGGATAGCTTTTAAGAGAATCGTACAATGGAATACAATTAAAAAAAAAAGATCAGAACTAAATGTGTACATATTATGTATGTAAGCAAATAACGACGCGCTACAAACACAATTTAACAATAATTTTTTTTTTTCAAAACATTACCCAACCAAATATACTTATTTAATAGTTATGCTAATACAGAAATGATTGTGTTTTTGGTTTTACATTCAAAAGGTTAAAGGTATTTTGTAATATTTTGCAGAAATGGTGGAATGAAACGGAAATCCGCAATGAGACAGCAAACTGAGTTGTAAAATTGTTTACTCAATATAAACTCACTCAAGAAGACATGCATTATAGAGCGCTTGTTCTTTTTTTTGTATATAAATAACAAGGTTAAATTGTTAACTTTTTTATATCAAATGGTTCAAAGTTTATCATCAAAGCATCATGCTTTAGAAGGGAAAACCAATGCGTAATCTTGAATGTTTTTGGTTTTACTGATTTGAGTAAGCGAGTGACTTAATACTGCACAATGGGTACATACCCGCCCATACAAAGTGCGGTCAAAAATATAAAATAGGTTTTTTTTTTTAAATTGAACACTGTTATTATTATTTTTATTTGTTTTAACTTACACAAAAAAATAAAAAATATAAACAAATTCATACAAAAAAAAAATATTTGGAAAATTAGATTTTTAACAATTCTAATGCATTTTTTTTTTTTTTTTTTGGATAAAAACGATTTTTTTCAGTACGCAATTTTCTATAATTTGAAAAAAAAAAAACGGGTCGGAACTTTAAAGAAGTCTATTCAAAAGATCCTTATTAGTGAGCGATTAGTCAAAACGGTTTTTTTTTTTTTTGAAAACCGAAAATTAAGGAAATACGTATGGTTCTTTAAACTATCATAACTCGAAAAAGGGAAAAAACGGGAAAAAAATACCTTATTATTTGAAAATGTAGACCAACATTCTTCATTTAAGTACCGGGCTCTCGAAGGCAAACCACGATAACAATTAAATATTACTCACACTTTCTTAACACAAGTCATCACTATCACAAGTTCTCTAGTAAAAAAGTGCATCGATAAGCGAGCTGTATGTTTTATTATATATTAACTTAACGTGGTCGCCGTGGCCGTGGTGGTTAGTGCGTCGGACTACCACGTAATGCTGCCTGGGTTCAACTCCTGGCCGGGTCTAACACCTAAAAGAGTTTTTTCACGGTACCACCTCTTTCGAATGCCTGACAGACAAGCATCAAAGAGTATCATTAGTCACGATTGAGCATCTCAACTCGCCGTTCGGAGTCGGCAGAAAATTGTAGGTCCCTTCCATTCGTGCAAAAATGTAACACGCACACGCAAATGGTTGCGAGAAGCAGGCCCCGGTTAACCTCGAGCTGAAGCGCCAACTAAGTAACTTTCAATGGCTATAAAGCAGGGCTGGGCAAACGGTCGATCGCCAACCAATTTTCATGGGACCGCTGCGCAAAAACCTTAATGAAATCTTTTCAAATGAAAATTAAAGCAATTTTGTTCCCATTTATTCATTTTTATATAAATCAATTTATTGTTCAATTTTAAATTTCTTCATCATGCAGAATTTTTATTTCTGAAACATAAAATACACTGCACGCACTCATTGTTACTATGTTTACTGCACGCACTCATTATTCTTTGTTTTTGAACACATTCATCATTGCGCTTATCAAACATGTTTTGTGAGGTGGCAGATGCAAATTTCCAACGGTTGTTCACACACTGCAACATAACGGTAAAACCTTGTTGCACACATAGTTGCTTGCGGTTGTTGACATTTTCGCAGTACAGTCCGACCAGTTTGCTTGTTTTGTGAGCTATTTAATTTTTTCGTAAATTTTTTGAAACTTGATAAAAAAAAATAAATAAACTAATACCATTTTATTTCTAAAGAAAAAAAAAATAAAAAGAATTTTAATAAAATATTAGAACCAATATTGCAAAGGGGACCCCGACGTTTTGTAAAAGGTTAGTAGCAGTCCGCCACATGAAAAAGTCTGCCCACTCATCCTATAAAGGAATGAAAATAAAATAATGCGTCAATTTTTATTTTTTTTTGTTTTGGTTTAGCGGCAGTTTGAAGAACCTTATTGACACTTTGAATTCTTGATTAATGAAATTTAGTTTTTTTAATTTTGGCCTATAGAGGTGCCCACTGTGTACTGGTTCATTTATTGTACAGATACAGAGTATAGTCTGCAGCAGACAGAAAGTACGCTTCAAAGGTTATTAACAGTTGAAGTTTATGAACACAGACTATACGATTTTCAAAAATCTACTGTGCAAAAGCTCCGCGCAGCAATGACATTTAAAGCCTTTTATGTCTATTTTATCTGAATGCAATTTTAAGAAATGCTAGTATATTAACGATATCCTGGTTGGGTGTTAAGGTCCTAAATAATTCCCCTCTGGCCCTTTTTAAACAGATTGGTCAAACATCTCATCTCGTTATGACTTGGACATTTATTAAGGGGTTGATGTGACAATGTACAGTCAGAATGAAACGCAATTGACCACTAATTCAGTCGATTAGTAAAAAGAAAACAGCATCAGGATGCCAACTCCCGAAGCACTATTCAGTAGCCATGACCAGACCAGACCTATATGCATTCAAGAGCACACGCTACAATGACTAATATGCGTCACCTTCTGGCCTGCCCTAGTAGCGATGGCATCAGGACATTTAACTGGTACATTAAGCTCAGTAACAAAAAAGGCTGGAGCAACGAATCTAGTCTCTACAGGCTAAGTCCCCATACCATGAAATAGAACACAGATGGTTCAAGAAGTGAGGAAGGAACGGAGGTAGGAGTGCTTGGGCAGCATCCTTCAAGCTGAAATCTGTGCCATTGAAAGTTGTGCCCATCTCAATCTTGATAACCGCTAGAACAGGCGCGACATCTGATAGACGCTATCAAGGCAACAGGGGCTCAGATCATCAAATCTAGAATTGTCTGGGAATGCCTAGATAAACTCAGCAGACTTAGACTGGGTGTGGGTATACCTGGGGATAGAAGGAAATGAAGAGGCGGACAAACTTGTCAGAAAAGGTCCTGAGCCCTGATGTGGCTAAGGGAACCCACCATAAAGGATGAGCTCAGATCACTGGAGGATAAAAAAAGGACTCAGTTTTGGGCAAAATCTCTGGGCGCAAGATGGGCGATGGGTAATTACAACTTGAAGCGATTCAAAGCTTGCATCATACTTGAGAAAAACAAACTTCGCCTCCTGAGTGCCTTCTAAACTTAAAGGACATCTCAGGAAGCTAGGTCAATCAGATGAAGAGTAATGCAGCTTTTGCAATGAGACCAGTGAAGCCGGGCACTAACCCAGAAAAGATTCAAGTGCTTGGGTAAATACTAAATCATAGCCGAGGATCTACCACACAGCACGCAATCTCCTACTGTGAATTCTCAGGAAAATTGGTCTGGATGAAATGCTGTGATCTATGGAATTCTCACCTAAGCTAGGTTTGAGCGAAGCTCTCTGTAACCAATTCCAAAACAAATATTGACGAGAGTGTTGTTCCTTCGTCTAGGACTTGAAGGGGGTACAACATAGCTAGAAAAACTTTACTTTAAATTAAACATTTCTATTTTGAATAGTGATGCCATGGACCTATAAAGAATTCTCGCTGTCGAATCTTACATTCGGCACAACCACTCAATTGTAAAGACACAACAAGTATTTCGCAGCCATCAAGCCTGTTTGCTGCGTTAAATCACAGACAAACTGGAAAACCTGCGTCTAGCCGTATCTGAGGCGTTATAAGCCGCTTACAGACATCTGGGGCCTGTAGCACAACGCGACAAGTCGACAAGTCTAAACTGAGCAAAGAGAAAGGGTATGGGGAAATTTACAGATTAGAAGTGATGGGAAAAAGAGTAAGGTAACGAAGCGCGTTTACTTTGAACCTCTGCAAATCATAGCTTTCAGGAAACAATGAGGACGGCAAGTTATTCCTCATTCGTGTGGAGTGGTTAAAGAATGATCTCCTATATTTTACTGTTCGGCCGCAAGCAGGCTTTAACATATATGGGTATGCCGCTGAAGCGGCTCGCGTACTTCGATTAAACAGACGGACTGGCGGGACACAACTATATATTTCGTCCGAACACTTGTGGTGAAAGTATCGATATAGGAGCGCTGAGCATCCAACATTCCGGCGGTGTTCAAGGGAAGGAATTTGGCTACAGATAGACTGATCACCGATCAATCTACAGGCCTTACGCTGAACACTATCGAGCAAACTCAAGCACGTTGCAGGAGCTCCTGCCCAAACTTGCGAGTTATATTCGAGTTTCGGACGAATGTAAGCCTTATAGATCATGGCCAAGTCTGTTGGAGTGAAGAAAAATTTGCATTTTTTGAAAAACCAAGGCATCTAGCACCACCTTTTGCAGCATCAGTAATCTGCTGATTCCAGCGTAGGTCTGGGCTCACATGCATTCCGAGCATTGACAAACCGTTAGATTCCTCAAGATCAACTCCTTTCATTTTTTAGTTTGGCCACGTTAGTGTCACGCTTGAGAGACAGTAGACAGCACTGGGTTTTTGACGCGTTGAACTCAACTCGGTCTTGGACACCCCAATTGATAATTGCATTAATATCAGAGTTGAGTTCAGATGCCATTCGCTGACGTTTGGACTCTACAACTTGGGGTCTATGTCGTAGAGTCGTTAAGGAATAAACGAAGTCAAGAGTGCTTGACTTGTCGAACTATGCTTGTCCGACATGTACAAATTAATTATGTAACAGAAAATAGGACTGGATAATTATCCAGGCTAAGGTTTTGTTGTATTTTACATTGAAAACATGTTGCGGAAACATTTTTAGCCTATTTATGTAGATTTAAAAAAAAAATACGACTAATCAATCACCTGTCCTAATTCAACCAATTCTACAAGTGTAACTTGACTTTTGTCGTGTTCTATTACACTAAGAGGGAAATTCAATATAAATTGCAGTTTGTCATCGTTCGTCACGACAATTGTCGAATAGCTCACGGACTTGTCGTTTTGTGTAACACAGTTTTTTACAAGTTGTCGAAATTCATTTGTCCTACAAGTACTTGTCGCGTTTGGTTACAGGCCCCAGTTTACGAAAACCCTCTGACATCAACCAGGCGGCACTCATCCCAGTTAAACATCCCACAGACGAGCTTACAGATAATTTTCGGAAGGTATTTGCATTATTTTCCATATAATATTCAATTTAGTCAACAACTGCTTGCAAGATATCATGAACTTTTATTTATTACTAGCCGTAACCCGGTACGCTTCGCTCCACCTATCTTTTCAAAATTTGCCGCGCACATAGTTATTCGGGTATGATAGAAAGGATGTACATAGTAGGAAGCAATAACTGCTGTTCTATTTTTCAAATTCAGTTTCCATTTATTTTCTATATATGTATATGTCTGTCCATCTATTTCTCTGTCTGTCAGTCTGTCTGTCTGTCTATCTACCTGTCTGTCTATCTATCTGTCTGTCTGTCTCTCTATCTATCTATCTGTCTGCCTGCCTGTCTGTCTGTCTATCTATCTATCTATCTATCTATCTGTCTGTCTGTCTGTCTGTCTGTCTGTCTGTCTGTCTGTCTGTCTGTCTGTCTGTCTGTCTGTGTGTGTGTGTGTCTGTCTGTCTGCCTGTCTGTCTATCTGTCTGACTGTGTGTCCGTCTGTATGTCTGTCTGTCTGCCTCTGTCTACCTACCTATCTTTATGTCTGTCTGTCTATCTATATTAATTGACCAAAATGATTCACATTCACATTTCATCTGAAATTACGAAATTTTGTATGACAGGTACTAAAACCACCGGTTGTTGAGTAACTGCACTGATGCTATGTTGTATTCTATATTAAATAAAACGTACTCTGAAAATATTACCAAAATCGGTTGGGTATAATATAATATGTAACTTGACTCCAGCGCCACCTATCGGGTCCAGATTTAATTATATAATTTTCTGTTTTGGCAATGCACCAACATACATACATATGTATGTTGTGAATATGAGCATTTTTGATCCATAAATATAGAAGTTGTTAGTAACTTGACTCCAGCGCCACCTAGCGGGATGAAGTATACTTAACGACCTATTCTCATACCCATCGAATATACACAAAAAATTGTATAAAAGTTGGTCGAGCCGTTTTAGAGGAGTGCGACCACAAACACCGTGACACGAGATTTTTTATTTATATAAGATTGGCCCACACATTCGTTAAAAAACAAAACAAAGATCGCTTTTAAATAGAGAAATTGATTATGTTAGTCAAAGCTCATTCCCACTTCAATTAAGACATTGGTTCCCCGGACCTAATAGCTCCAAAATACTCCCTATGCGGTTATCTGAAAGAAAACGTTAATGAAAATAATCTCCAATCTCTTTCGCACCTTAAACGGAACATTTAGGCTGGTAGCTATCGACCGCTCATAAATCGCTTTTTAAGTTAAAAGGCTCTTAAGTTGAAATTTTTGGTTGGTATTCATCGACCACAAATAGGTTTCTGTCTATGCTTACTTCGATTATGAGAGAATCGATTTTCGGATATCCGGTTGCGCTCTTTTTTGAACATGTCAGTGACAAAATGGCAAATGACAAATGAAATTGATGTTGGTGGATACAATTTTTGTTCGTCAAATTCAATTCAATTAAATAGTAAAACTAGGAATATGTTCACTTATCTCATTATAATTTTCTTTTTCTTGTCCGATAAATTCGGATTTCTTTCTTTTCTACCTACAGTGTATCAATCTCATATTCGTACACCAGCTATTAAGAAAAACATTGAATTTCTGATCAAAAACGACTTGAGATATTAAGTTAAATAAAGTATAGCATTTTTACTGGATATTGAACAATTGCATTCCATTTAGTTTTGACATTAGTTAACATTCCCTTTGGTTTTGAAATAGATAAAAGTAAAAAAAATAGACAAAAAGGAGCTCAATTTCGTATTCGTACACCGCTCGTTTATTCACAAAAAAATAAAAATTACTAATCTGTTCCTTGTCAAAGTTGTTTTTTGCATTGAATTATTATTTTTCAAAGTGAGATAATGAAAAGAAAGTTACTTTGTAAGGTTATTCGAAATTTCTTGGAAAAATGGGTAGAATGTAAGGTGAGATATCAAGTTAACTGCGGGAACAGATAATCAGATATAACGGAGCAGGAAAATCTTATAGTGTGATATCAAGTTTGGTAGGTCGGCCAAGATCAACCATCCAAACAATCATTATTCGGTTGAAACATGAAAACCACATCGAAAATAAACCAAAAAATACATCTAAAAATGTATTAAGTGCACATGACATGAGAATATTTATACGGTAAATTCGAAATAAACCTACATATAGTGCATCAAAACTGGCAGAAAACTTTGTCGAACTTTTAATAAAGGTTTCTGAACAGAAATGCCAAGAAATTGCATCCGAAAACAAGGGTACAATTGAAGAGTTATGCGTCAGAAACCTGTCAATAGTTTAATGAACAGAAGCAAGAGATTAGAATTCACTTAACAGCACCAATTTAAAGATTTTGACTTTTGAAACACAGTAGTATTTACAGACGAGTCTAAATTTAATGATTATGGGTCGGATGGCGAACAAATGGTTTGCCGAAAAACAACTACCGGATATCTTCCACATCCCAGGCGGACAGTCAAACATGATGATGGTTCGGTAATGGTGTGGGAGTGTTTTTCCGCGGCGAGAGTGGGATGACCGCATATAATTTAACGAATAAATAGACTATAAGCAATATATTGAGATATCTAAGCCAAATCTGAAGAAAAGTGCTGTTCAAAAGGGGCTCTGGAATAATTTTACCCTTTACCAGCATAATGACCCCAAACATAAAGCTTATCTATTTTGAACGTGGCTTCTTTATCACTCTCGAAAAGTATTGGAAACACTTCCACAGTCATCGGATATTAATGCCGTAAAGAATTTGTGGGACGAGTTGGGCCACAGAGTAAGAAAATTTGGTATAAGGTACAAAAATGATCTCAAAGAAAGGCTTATTGAAGAGTGGGTAAAAATTACCCTTGAAATTACAGAAATATTAGCCGAATCCATGCCCAGCCATCTTTAATAGGTCTTAGCTAACAAAGACTTTGATTCAAAGTATTAGTTTTTAGATAAAATGTGAAAAAATTGACTTAATAATTAAAGTGTACGAATACGAAATTGACCATATTTTTCTTAATATTATGTTTTTTATGAAAAAATTTCAATACTTTATTTGAAATATTTGAATTAATTGAAGTTAATTTTTTCATTTTAATGTGTTCTTACTGAAATCAATAAAATTTTGCAGTATCTGTTCAATTTGTTTGGATTTTTCCTTATAAATATTACCACATCAGGTGTACGAATATGAGATTGATACACTGTACCTGTTTTAAAAATCAACAGAAATAATTTAAATGTGAAATGACAGCAAAGTTCGAATTATTTCGAAGTTATCTAAGATAATTACCGGATACAGTAATACTCGTCTCTGATATGAGGCTTTTTTTAAAAGCTTTATATTAACTTCACTTTCTGTGAGGGCGGAATCTGGGAATCGATTTTACACCCACTTCCAGATATCCGATCATCCTGAAATTTTGCACGCGTATATAGTTCCGGAGACAATACAATATGTGAATATTGTACAAACTTGCAATTTTGGTAAGAACTAATTAGAAAAATAAAAATAAATATATGTTATATTATGTCGTTGCTATTACTTAAATGTTTTCAATACATTTAACACACACATTCCGGCTGTGTATGTTCTTGCAAACATTTTTTCCGCATATGCAGCAGACCAACTCCGTTTTATTCTCTTTGGGTTTTACTTTTTCAGCTAAACAAATCACTTAATGAATGACTTGACATTTTACCAAAATAAACTTGCTTCTTTGATTGAATCAAATCTCTGTATGCGTCTGGATCTCTATATGCAATTGGCAATTACCTCAATGGTGATATTAATTCAGACTACAGTGTCCCATACCTGGACTTCGAAAAACCCTTCTCGTGGACTTTTCCAAGCAGAGAGAAGTGCGAGAGAAATGAGGTATCACGGGACGCTAAGTCCATCTACACCGACCAACAGGTCAAAAATGGACATAAGCATTGGAGCGGGCTGCTTTTGGAGGAACTAGGACTAAGTAGCTCCATATGACTCCCAGACCATGGCAGCGTTTTCCAAGCTGAGGTTCTAGCAGTGAAAAAGGCCGCCCAATTGGTGTCAATGACGGCAATATCCCACGAGGATATCACCATTTACATTGAAAGCCAGGCGGCTATACAAGCAATAGCTGCTACACAAATAACATCGAAGCTTGTTAAGTGTTGCCGCGAAGTGCTGAAGGGTCTCAGCACGCAGCACAATGTAAAACCCTGCTGGGTCCCTGGTTACAGTGGGATACCAGGCAACGAAACCGCAGACGAATTAGCCAGAAAGGACTCAGTCCTGGACAAAGAACATGCGGACGAGACGGTTAAACCTGTACTCTGCTAAAATTGAACAAAGATCAATAATGGAAGCAAATAACAGATGGAAATCACTATCAAGAAGATTGTGGTCAGAATACGACAAAATAAGGACAAGGAAACTCCTACAACAGGATACGAGGTCGTTGTCGATACTAATAGGAGTGCTAACTGAGCACAACACTCTAAGATACCACACGCACAAATTATGATGGAATGATGACGATATTTGCAGAGGATGCGGTGATGAAGGGGCACATGAGGACACAACCCATTTCCTCTGAAACTGCCATAACCTTTGTCAACTGAGAAGCAGAACCCTGGGCAAACTCTTTTTTGATCACATCGACGAGCTATCGGATAGATCATCATCTGACCTACTTGAATTTGCTAGGGCGACGGGTTGGTTGATACCTATACAGTGACACAACGGTAACACACTAAGGGTATCACAATGGGTCCTATGGACTTAAGTGTGATGAGGATGTAATCATTCTCATCAGCCCGCAAACCTAAGCGTTGATTGATTATAACGATTTTCTTTCAGTTTGCAATAAAATTTCCATACAAAATACGGATCGAAAACGACCAAATCTGACAGAAAAGACCCAAATTAAAAAAAAAAACGATAGCCAGAATACAGCTAAGAATAAAAATCTAAGACAGTCAAATTTCGATAGATTAGGGTATAAGCAACGAAGTCATGAAAACACAAATAAATATTGACAGTACATATTTTTTTAAAATATTTGAGCTTAAAAAATAAAATTGGTCGAAAACCCCAACGTAGGTTTACGGTTAAATCAATTAAATAGTAAAATAAGGAACATTATTCACTTAATTCATTATAATTTTCTTTTCCTTGTCGGATAAATTCGTATTTCTTTCTTTTATACCCATTTTAAAAATCAACAGAAATAATTTAAATTGGAAATGTTAGCAGAGTTCGGTTGATAACTACCGACCTTAATATTTCTTCCATGTCATATTTAACATTTCGATAAAATTTTCGATAACTATCGACGAAAAATAGTTTGGTAGCACATTTTTCTATCCAGGCTTAGGATTAGGTCCTAATTATCCAGGTTTCATAAGCTTATATAGGCTTAGTTGTTAGTGTAATTAATATGGGAAAAATTTCCTAAGCCTGTTTAGTTTTGAAAAAAAAAAACACGCCTATTATTGCCCGTAACTTAAGAGTGGTTGGGACCACTCATAGGTCGCACAAATAGCGGTTGGTGAATAGATTTGTGAAACTTTTGACTTATAAGAGGTCGATACGATAGCTACTGGTCTTAGACTCATAAAGGGTGATTTTTTAAGAGGTTGAGAACTTTTTTTTTTAAAAAAAAAACACAAAAAATTCGAAAAAATGAATGAAATATTTATTTGAATCGATAGTTTGAACCTTGCAATTTAATGTTTAAAGATAATTTCATGCAAATGTTGACCGCGGCTGCGTCTCAGGTAGCCCATCCGCTGAGTCCAATTTTGGCATACTCTTTCACACATATCGGCCGGTATCTCACGAATGAATGCATGGATGTTGGCTTCCAGTGCGTCAATCGAAGCGGGCTTGTCCCTATAGACATTAGCCTTGACATACCCCCACAAAAAATAATCTAATGGTGTCAAATCGCACGATCTAGGCGGCCAATTGACCGGCCCGAAACGTGAAATTAACTGTTCACCAAACTCGCCTCGCAATTGCGCCATTGTTTCGCGTGCTGTGTGGCATGTGGCACCGTCTTGTTGAAACCACATATCATGCAAGTCAAGAACTTCCATTTCGGGCAAAAAAAAGTTTGTTATCATCGCTCGGTAGCATTCACCATTGACAGTAACGCTGCGATTCGCATCATCTTTGAAGAAATATGGCCCAATAATGCCGCCGGTCCATAAACCGCACCAAACAGTGGCTTTTTCGGGATGCATTGGTAGCTGTTGCAATGCTTCTGGCTGATCTTCACTCCAAATGCGGCAATTTTGCTTATTTACGTACCCATTCAACCAAAAATGAGCCTCATCGCTGAACACAATTTTTCGATAAAAAAGCGGATCCTCGGCCAGCTTTCCAAGAGCCCATTCACCAAAAATTCGGCGTTGTGGTAGGTCGGCTGGCTTTAGTTCTTGCACCAGCTGTATCTTAAAAGGATTTACGCCCAAATCCTTCCGCAAAATTTTCCACGTAGTGCTGTAACAAAGGCCTAACTGCTGGGAACGGCGCCGAATCGACATTTCGCGGTCTTCTGTCACACTAGCTGATACGGCCGCAATATTTTCTTCACTACGCACAGTACGTAAACGTGTTGGTGGTTTAATGTCCAACAAAGTAAATTTGGAGCGAAATTTGGTCACAATCTTCCGAATAGACTGCTCAGAAGGTCGAGAATGCCGATCATAAAATGGAAGCAGCGCGCGATGAACATTTCGAACCGAGCACGAATTTTGATAGTAAAATTCAATAATTTGCAAGCGTTGTTCATTTGTAAGACGATCCATGGTTAAATTGCAAACCAAACTGAAGCTGTTTGACAGTGACACAAGGTACTAAACACACGTCAGCTGTCAAAACCAGTGTTGCCAAAACCAAACCAGCTAAAAAATCACCCTTTATATTGTCTTTTACACAAAAATAAAAAATCCGGTCAAGTGCAAGTGATAGTGTTCCGTACTATGTATCAGTTATTTTAACTACATACCTACATGCATATGTATGTCATAGATTTATGTTGATAGATCTATGAACCCTTTCTTTACGATACGATTTCTACTAAAGATACAATGATACTTTGTTCGATACTCACAGATGTTCATACAGTGGAAGTCGCTTATAACGACGCGGTGAAGGGACCGAGCAAATGTGGTCGTTATAACCGGCGGTCATTATATCCGACTGCCCTCCATAAGTATTCAGAAAAAACTTAAAAACATTTACAGACAAAATGGATTTATTTTATTTTTAAATTATGAAGGATATTATACAGAGTTCATAAATAAACTAAATTTTTTATTTTTTTTTAAGTTTAACAAAATAAATCACTCCAAACTCGTGTGCAATTACGCTATTTTTTCAACTGACTCCAAACGGAAGAAAATCGCTGCCTTTTCCTCTACAGAAAAGTTCCTACCTTTTCTAAAACTCAATGCTGCATAAGAAAATAAAATCAATAAATTCCCAACTAATATCCTACTTTTTAATGACAGTGTTTAACTTAAATAAATAGACAAAACACTAGAACTAAGATCAGCTATCCTGGCTATAATAATAATATGCAACAGATACACAGCGTCACAATGTAGAACGACCATCATCGGCGGTGCAAAAAAACACTAGACTGAACAAGAAATATTGAGATTAACGTATATACATACATACATACATACATACATACATACATACATACATACATACATATGTTTTTGTTTCCTTTCCTTCGGCCAGATTTCAGCTTAAAGAAAGGGACACGAGACATTTTATGAATAAAAATAAAGAAAATTTTCTTTTGCAAGTATTTTATTAAACTTATAGCAGCATTGAAATGTGTGTGAAAATTCCAGGTAAATACGAGTATCAGCATTACTACTCTTGTGTTTCACCAGTCAAATTTTCTGTTAAGAATAAAGGATTTCATGGAATATATCATTTTAATTATTTATATTTAATATTTAAGTACCGCATACGACTGCATTAGTTGGCTCCCATTTAGTTCCAGTGCATTTATTATGCTGCGGTCCAGTACGGGTATAATCACTATCACATTGGTAAGTAATTGAAGTTCCATCTGGTACAGTTTCCCCAGCATTAATCACCTTTTGATCATCTGATTTGTATACCAATCGACCATTTTTGATATCAGGTGCTAGGCATCCTGACCTTCTACATACGGGTTTATAGAAGTATATTTTATGTATAATCATTTTTAATTCATGCATTTACGAGTACTTACCCTGCTGGTGGGTCGGTTTCTGGAAAAAAAAAAGAACCAAAACAGAAACGGAATGTCATTAGGTTATCCAGCTACTCAGGCCTATCGTGAATAAATTTCCCCGCGAAGTATTTCCATTCGGCAATCTGATTTACATTGCTGACAAGGGGAATATTTCTATCGTAATTTATTCGCGGTAGCCCTGATTAAAATCAGTAAATTAAATCACCAATGCATTCTCCATGCATACTGGAATCCCATTTTGAATTTAAACATCTATTAAACGGCGTCCCTTTGCAGATGTATCCACTATTACATTGGTAAATAAATGAAGTTCCTTCTGCCACAATATCTCCAGGATTAATGAACTTCTCGGGATTTGTTTCGTCCTGTATTTGGCCATTAGAAATAAGAGGTGCTATGCATCCTGACCTTCTACAAACGGGAATATGGAAGTATAATATATAATTACATTAGTCTACGACATTTTTGCAACAAGAATCGGACACATCATTTCTTATAGATTATTTGACGCTGAATCTAAATTTGGCACCAAAACTGCTCTAGGTCAAAATTTTGAGATACATATAAATAGCAATCTCAAAGTGCTAAAAACACGTTTTTTGGCGATATTTGAAGTAATTTTTTGAGAACAGCGAAATTTTTATAGTCATTTTTTACTTAAGCATCCTTTAGTACAGCTCTATATGCCCCCTCTTCAAGAAAGGCGATCCTATGTCCTGTAAGAACTACCGAGGCATATCCTTGGTTAATGTCGCATATAAGATCCTATCCAACGTACTGTGTGAATGTCTGAATCCTTTCTGCAGCACACTAATCGGCACGTACCAGTGTGGCTTCCGGGCCGGCAAATCGACGATCAAGCAAATTTTTACACTAAAACAGATCCTGGAAAAGATCAACGAATTTCAAGTCGAGACCCACCATCTCTTCATCGACTTCAAAGCCGCATATGATAGCATTCATCGTCTTGAGCTCTACAAGGCGATGGCCGAATTCGGGATCCCGGCTAAACTGATCCAGCTATGCCGCGTGACGCTGGAAAACGCGTGGTGCAACGTGCAATTTGGAAACAGTTCATCCGAACTATTCCAAACATGCACCGGATTTCGGCAAGGAGATGCGCTGTCATGTGACTTCTTCAATCTTGTGCTGGAACAGATAGTGCGCAGGGTACGTGGAAACACGGAAGGCACTATCTTTCACAAATCTGTCCAGCTACACTGGGATACGCGGAAGACATCGACATCATCGGTCACTCCCAGCGCGCCGTCTTAGAGGCTTTTACGGCAATTGAAGAACAGGCGAAACGAGTTGGTCTTGTAGTGAATGAGGACAAAACCAAGTACATGTTGTCAACAAACAAAGAAACATCTGTCCACTGCCTAGGAAAAAACGTCACTGTTGGCAACAGTAACTTCGAAGTGGTTAAGGAGTTTACCTACCTCGGAGTAAACATCAACTCCACGAATGAGACCTTAGTGGAGATTCGACGAAGACTTACCCTAGGAAACCACTGCTACTTCGGTTTGGCAAAACAAATGAGTTCAAAACTCCTAACTCGTTAAACGAAATGCATGCTCTACAAAACATTGATCCTGCTAGTTCTGCTGTATGGAGCCGAGTGTTAGACGATAAGCAGGACACCAGAGCAGATTTTGAATACTTTCGAGAGAAAAATTCTTCGCCGCATTTTCGGTCCCGTATACGAGGAGGGCGAATGGAGGAGATGATATAACCGCGAACTCTATGAGATGTACCAAGATGTGGATGTAGTCCGAAAAGCCAAAACACGTCGCCCACACTGGCTCGGCCACATCGAGCGAATGGACAACAATGCTCCAGCAAAGAGGATCTTCGAATCACAGCCCCCAGGTTCGAGACGACAAGGAAGACCGAGCCTCCGGTTTAAGGACCAAGCTACCGCGGATGCCAGTGCGCTTGGTCTAGACGACTGGAAGCAGCGCGCCCTGGATCGAAGAGAGTGGAAGGCTGCCGTGTCTCAGGCAGAGACTCTTCACGGGTCGGGAGCCCGTTAAGTAAGTAAGTATCCTTTAGTACTGGTCTTTCCCTTTCAATCCCATATTAGTTTATTTCGCTACGAGGTTTTTTTCTCCAGATATTTATTTTTAGCTACGGTACTTCGATATTACCTATACAGTGAACTCTCTCATAACCGGACACTGACGGTACCGATAAATTTGTCCGGTTATAAGAGGTGTTCGGTGATAGGGGAGAAAAATAAATTGACATCAACGAAACACAATTAATAGACATATGGTATTAGTTTTATTTTATAAATGAATTCATTTTTATGTGATAAACACATATTACCGAAAAATTCATATTTCTGTCTATGGCAATCAACCTTGTGGCGAACCACATGACGACAAAACGACTGGTGTAATACCGATTCATCGATTCATCATATTCATCCATCCATCCATTCATCACGCATCAACACATACAGAAAGTTCACGAGTGCACTTCACACATCCCATAGACCGACATACAACACAAACATGAAATTCGCGACGACGGTGACTTTGACGACCTAACATAACGAACCCGTAAGCAGAAACAAAGTAAAGTAAAGTAATCAGTCTGAGTCTAAATTTCGAGCTACACGCGTGCGCGACTAAATCTTGTAAGTTAGAGTTAAGTTTTGTTCCTATTAATAAATGTTAATAAAAACCAAGACGCGTGTTTAATTGGTGGTACGAACACCACAATTGGTGACCCCGCAAAGGAACACGAAGAAACCAAAACCTTAAAATTGCACATACATACATACACTTAACATACAAAACCTATTTAAAACGGGCAACGGAATTTATAAATGCACATAGTTCTTGGATATTCGCGGATAAGACGGTATATGCCCTGATTGGTTAAGGAAATAAGCGGGTCATGAGGGCATAATGCCGTCAAAGCATTTTATGTATGTTAGGACAAGACGGGATACTCCGACGAGAAATACAGTTTCTATACTTCCATATTCCGGCATTATTTTGTCCTACCAGAGAAAAATTTTCACTTCACTCTGTGACCAGCGGAATCATTTTTATCTTTATACAAAATTCGCAGAAAATAATATAAAATAGTATCGCTCAAAATGTCGGAGATATGCGTGTGTCATTCTAGCGTTATCCTTTCTTCACCGAAAATGATGTGTCCACGAGACCGCGAACGTGATAGTAACGCTCACTCCACAGTTTACATTTTGTTTCGTTTCTTTGCAAAGTGTTAAGAAGAGGAAAACAAAACAAAAACAAAAAAAATTATGTAAAAAATTTGCCATACGTAGATGTGTTTTGTCCAGTTAAGAGAGAGCGACATCCTATGGCGGTTACGAAAATTTGTGTCCGTGTTCGGTTATGGCACCGTTGCGCAGATGATTAGTGCATCGGACTACTGAGCCAGCGGTCTTGGGTTCGAATCCCGCCGCAAACACCTAAACGTTTTTCACAGTGCCCACCTCTTTCAAATGTCTGACAAGCATCAAAGAGTATCATTTGTCACGATTGACCCTCTCAACTCGCCGTTCGGAGTCGGCAAAAAACTCTAGGTCCCTTCCATTCGTGCAAAAATATAACACGCACACACAAATGGTTGCGAAAAGCAGGCCCAGGTTCACCTCGAGCTGTAACGCCAACTAAGTAAGTAAGTCCGGTTATGAGAGAGTCCGGTTATGGGAGAATTTTTTATATGAAAAATTTAGTTTTTATTTCCGTTCTTTGAAACCTGTCCGGTTATGAGAGGTGTCCGTAAGGAGAAAGTACACTGTATTATATTTTGCATTTTGGTACTTACGAGCTGCATTATAAAAATAAAATGGTATATCATGAGAAAAAAACCTCGTAGCGAAACAAACTACAATAGAATTGAAAGGTAAAGAGTAGTACTAAATGACTATAAAAATTTGCTGTTCGCCAAAAAACGTGTTTGTCCCATACGCCATTTTCACTATTTCGAGAAAAACGAAGTTAAAGGTTTGCGTACATGGTACTCCGAAACTGTGCGATAAATTATATTTTTTTATTTTTTTTATTTGAAGTTACACCTTAACAGAAATTACTTTAAAATCCTCCCCCTTAAACGAGCATGTGAACAAAATTGGAATCAGAAGCTCGGGCCTTTGCGAGATGTGCCTGGAAGAAGACGAGACAGCTGAGCACTTCATTAGCGAGTGTCCGGCCTTTGCGCGGATCAGAAAGGCCACTCTAGGCAGCTACGTTCTACGGAACGTTGTTCTACTGGAGCTCAATCTTGCCCTATTGCTGCGCCTTGCGAAAGCGACGAACAGACTTAGATCGATGTATGGTATAGCTTAGCAGCAAATCGCTTACTCAGCGAATGGGGTGGTACTTCACCAAAGTACAATGGGCCTTAGGGTCTAAGTGTTTGTTGTCTCTATGGAATAACCCACTTCTAAATACAATACAATATGAGTTCAACTCTCTCTGTATTCATACTTGTTCAGAGTTTGACCTGGTGGAGCGGACTATGCATTTCTACGTTTTTTAAGTATTTATCTATTGCCGCATGAATGCAATCCACTGCTTAAATTAAAGAGTGTCCCGGCTTGGAAAGTCTTTGGACAACCATGTCCATATCACAACGTTTTAAGAACACTTTCGCCGAATATCTACACAACTGTAATGGAGGTGGTACAAACCAATACTGAAACTTTTTTCGCGATCATCGGTGTCCCATATACATAGGTTTTCTTTAACACAAGTACACGTGAGACAACCCAATTCGCAACCTTTTTAATATTTACTGTATCTTTGGCGCCGTGATATGCACGTGGGACAAAACAATTCTCACAAAAAAATTCCGGAAAATCGTATGGAAAATTTGTCCCAAACGTCAAAAAATGGTTTATGGTACAAACCAATTCTACAAAACGTTGATTTCAGTGGATATGGGACAAAATCGAAGTTGGATATCTCGGGATTGGAAAGACAGCGCAATTCCGATCATTCATTTCAAAAGAACATGAAAAATTACCGTAGAAACCGTTCCTAACTCAAAAACGACAAACGTGGCGTATGCAACAAAAGAATTCTCAGGCGACGATTTTGAGATTGGTATATCTCATAATTCTGACCTCCTAGAGCAATTCTGTTGCCAAATTTAGATTCAGCGTCAAATGATCTACCAGAAATTATGTGTCTCATTCTTGTTACATAAAAAAAAAATTTTTTTTAGACTAGTGTTATTTTTAATTCATGCATTTACGGGTACTTACGACTCAATTGCGGGCTTAGGTTCTTCTAAAAATAGACGAAAACAGAAATGTAATTTCATTAGGTTATTAAATCGTTATTAAAATCAGTAAATCAAATCACCAATGCATTCTCCATGCATACTGGAATCCCATTTTGAATTCAAACATCTATTAAACGGCGTCCCTTTGTAGATGTATCCACTATTACATTGGTAAATAAATGAAGTTCCTTCTGCCACAATATCTCCAGGATTAATAATCTTCTCGGGATTTGTTTCGTCCCGTATTCGGCCATTAGAAATAAGAGGTACTTTACAACCAATCGAAGTGTCTGATCTACAAAAGAAGACAGATGAGTTTTTTTCTCTATTTCTTCGTAGATACGAATGTACTTACTCTGTTGGTGTTTCGTAAGAACAGATGTTAAGCGCCTCATCTGAGCCATCTCTGCAGTCTTCGTTACCGTCACATTGTTTATCTATGCTAATGCATGCGCCATAGCCACATCGAAATGAAAATGGTGGGCAAGTATTGGCTCCACATAAATCTACAATTTCATCAGATTCATCTGGACAATTGACTATACCATCACAAATTTGGCCATAAGAAATACAATCAACACCTGAACTGCATTCAAAATGTTCTGGGCTATAAAAGAGAAAAACATAAAGTTATTTTTGAAATGTGTTAGCCATAATGTTCGGATTTATAAGTTGGGCTTTGAAAGTTTAGTAAAAGATTTGCATATAGATAGTAGCGATCACGAAAAGTGCAACACCCATTTTTTTTTACAGAGTAGCTAGATAATCCTATGTAGGTAGCAGTTTTTGTAGTGAAACTTCTTTAGCCGCGGTAGAGCAAATTTGTCTGAATCAGACGAAAAAGTGAAACGCTTCCCCTTCTCCAACTCCAACAGGCAGTAAAATAAATTCCAAAAAAAATACATATACATACATACATATCGAGCCACAAAATATCAAAAGTACAAGCAAGCGAAGAAAACAACAACAAAACAAATTCTTATTTTCAACCCCACCTTGAAAACATTGGGCCACCGCACACGAGATGATTTTTGCCGGCAGAAAATTCGGTTTTGTTGGCGAAGGGACTGAGGTCTGCGGTAAGAAACGACTGGAAATCTTACACTGAGTTTGAGCGGTTGAATGATGTAGGAAACCAGAGCGGCCCATACACGCAACACTTGTGCGCACACCGGTGTCGGTGCACGGAAATTTTTCCCGTGTATGGGCTGGTGTGCGCACCGATTTTCAATCGGTGTCAGACATGATGTTACTAAAATGAAAAATTTTTGATTTTTGGTGTCGGTGTTTCGATCGGTGTGATGTGTATGGGGATGTACGTGCACATTTGCTATACAGTTGCAGCCGAATCGTTGTTTAATAAAGATCTCACGTCTCTCATTGGCTATTTTTAGAATGTCAATCGGTGATTGCGAATTTTGGCGCAACTTCATTGACGTATTGAAGTGAAACTTCTTTAGCCGCGGTAGAGCGAATTTGCCTGAATCAGACGAAAAAGTGAAACGCTTCCCCTTCTCCAACTCCAACAGGCAGTAAAATAAATTCCAAAAAAAATACATATACATACATATCGAGCCACAAAATATCAAAAGTACAAGCAAGCGAAGAAAACAACAACAAAACGAATTCTTATTTTCAACCCCACCTTGCAAACATTGGGCCACCGCACACGAGATGATTTTTGCCGGCAGAAAATTCGGTTTTGTTGGCGAAGGGACTGAGGTCTGCGGTAAGAAACGACTGGAAATCATCTCGTGTGTCAGACATGATGTTACTAAAATGAAAAATTTTTGATTTTTGGTGTCGGTGTTTCGATCGGTGTGATGTGTATGGGGATGTACGTGCACATTTGCTATACAGTTGCAGCCGAATCGTTGTTTAATAAAGATCTCACGTCTCTCATTGGCTATTTTTAGAATGTCAATCGGTGATTGCGAGTTTTGGCGCAACTTCATTGACGTATTGAAGTGAAACTTCTTTAGCCGCGGTAGAGCGAATTTGCCTGAATCAGACGAAAAAGTGAAACGCTTCCCCTTCTCCAACTTCAACTGGCAGTAAAATCTATACATAGTTTAAAAGGAAGTCCCCAAAATTTGGCTAATCTCGAGAACCACTAAACGAATTTAGATGCGGTTTTCACTATTATGGTCTGCATTTCCTGGCAAAATATGTATATGGGTGTACTCAGACTACTCCATTACTTATAGGAGCTGACAATTTGAGACCGAAGTGGCAGAAAATCAAATTTTCTGTCATTACACAGCCCTAACTCAACAATCACCCCTATCATTAAATCCGTCGGATCTGAGATTCCCTTCACTCATTCGGTTCACATTCACCTATCGTCGTGATCATTAAATCCGGCGGATACACTACTTTATCTACATCTCATTTTATGTTATCGAAATCAACTTTTTTCTGATTTGACACTTGACAAAGGCGATTGTGGTGTGAAAACAAAAATCTAAGAAATAAAAAATTATAAATAAATAGTTTTTTGGTTTAACGTTAAGCTCTTGTTTTGCAATAGTTTGCATTCCAATGTCGTGTTTTTTCCTCTTCGAAGATTGCCTACCTTGTCGTGGTGAAGAGGCTTATGTAGTAAGTTGATTCCTTAAAGCTATGATGGCATGTGCGACGCTCTCCTACAGTTGAGTGTCCCGAGCTGTTGTAGTGTAGGAAGAGACGACTACAACTAAGAGGTAATCACTAGAGGAAAAACTAGTTTAAAAATCACAAAAAACATGGATAAAGGCGGAAAACAAAAGACGGAAAAACGGGTGGGGATATACACCCAAAAGTCGGTAGAAGCCACGGCTACCGGCGATGGCTTGGCATTGGAAAGTGTCAAGTCGCCAGTGGATCCTATTAAAGAAGCGGTAGTCGCTGAAAACCCCATGATTCCTGACTCTGTGCTTGAACCGTTGGATGTAGCTGAGGTCTCAGTTAAACTGGGAACTCCCTCGGCTTGTTCTAGCGGGGAAAGCGAAGTCCAAAAGGTGGGGACTCCTGAAAGGAAGGGTTCGGGTACGGTCAACGTATCCTTGAGCTCTTCCAAACTGAAAGTTCCACCGGGGGATCATGGGAAAAGAGGAACGACGGAGAAGAGGGCGAATAAAAAAGCCCGAAAGTCGGTAGTTACCACGGCTACCGGTGTTGGCTTGGCATTGGATAATGACAGGTCGCCAGTGGAGCTCAATAAGGCAGCGGTAGTCGCTGCTGTGAGTTTTAAATCGAAGCTCGAACCACTAGAGGCTGGACGCTCATCACTGAGATGTTCCTTGGCCTATTCTAGTGGGGACAGCAAAAAAACACAGGTTCTGTCATCGAACATGGAGGGTTCGGCTACCAAATCGGCAGCATTGAGCTCATCAGACCCGGTGACTGAACTTGTAACTGCCGCCACGCCTAGCAGTGGAAATGGAAGTGATGGTCACATGCTGAAGCGACCACGGGCTACCCTGTCTAGCACGCAGAGTGACTCATCCATCCAGACACCCACCATAGGTCAAAGCGGCGTTAGGAGGCAACTCAAAAAGTTGTCGCTTAACGAAGCTCGGGTACTACCACCTTCCTCTTCTTCAGACTCAGAGGCTTCCGAGTCCGATACACATTGTGCAGAAGGAAACGTTGAGGTCAAAGGGGCAAAAGAGAAGAGAAAACGGAAGAAGGGGGCATGGCGCAAAAAGAAGCGAGCGAGAGACCGTCTTGCTAACAAGGAGGCCAAAGAAGCGGAGCTAACGCTCGGCACAGAGGCTACCAAGTTGGCGGACTCGGTCCCTAAGAGCTCAAGTCTTGCAGCTCCTAAAGAACCTTCGGCTTCTACTGGATCAGTCTCGGCTGAGAAGGAAGTTGCTGCGGGAAGGGGTGGTAAGCCATCGGAGACTACATCTCATGTAGTAAAAGGTGGCAAGAGAACCGGAACCAGTCAAACTGGCGAAAGAACTCACCCCCCGAAAAAACGATTCGTCGACTCGGCATTGCTAGGACTGCGGTTGTCAGTGGTTTTTGCGAATGACCACATGCGAAAATTCACTGCAGAACACATCAGCAGTCTTGACAAGGCCTTGAATGACGCAATCTTAAGTCGGGTAAAGGAAGGCGGATGTCCTATATTTGAGCGCATCGTCAAAAGTGGTGGAGGATTTATTCTCTGCTGCGCTGATGAAGCCACAAATCAATGGATCAAAGCTGAATTTGCTCGCATCTTCCCGAAATTAGAGGAGCAGGACCTCAAAGTCTTGCACCCATCTGAGATTAGGGGCTACATTAAGATGAAGGTCTTCGTCCCGGATGCAAGTCTGGATCAAGGAACCTTCATCGCGCTCCTTAAGGGCCAAAACCCGGGTCTGCTTACCGAAAGGTGGAAAGTTTACCACTCTAGTGCAAACAAAGATGGTAAGCTCTACACCATTGGTATAGATGAGGACTCAGTGGAGGCTCTTGAGAGGCGTAACCTCCAGCCGTACTTCTTGGCCAACAGGCTTACTTGTAAGCTTGAAAAAAGCGCTAGGAAAAAAGCTGGGACCTCTAATGATGTTTAGCACCATGGCTAACACATCTCTAGAGGTCATTCAGATTAACTTGCAGCACTCCAAGGCGGCTTCACATCTATTGTGTAGGCGTCTTGGTAAAATGCAGACAGGCGTATGCCTCATACAAGAACCTTATGTGTACAAGGGGACGGTAAGGGGCATCGCTGAAGCACCAGGTGCGACTTTCGTCAAACCAGGAACACTGAAACCTCGTACGTGCGTCTTTGTTGCTAAAGGCTATGATGCAAGTCTACTGCCTGAATACAGTTCCCAAGACTGTACTGCGATCAAGATTAGCTATAAAAGAGGTGGCAACAGCACAGAAGTCCTTATGGCTTCGGTGTACTTGCCCTACGACTCCATCTCGCCACCCCCCTCGGCAGAGATGATGAGGCTTGTTGAATATGCTCGGCAAGCTAACAAACGGTTGATAATCGGTATGGATGCAAATGCACATAACTGCGTTTGGGGAAGTACTGATACAAACGTGAGAGGAATAACTCTCTTAAACTACTTCGCAGCCTCCCATCTTGAGATACTTAATCTAGGGACCGATCCTACCTTCGTCACTCGACAAAGAAGGCAAGTTATCGATCTTACCGTTGCCTCGGCAAATGCGGTGGACATGGTTACTCGATGGAGAGTTCTCAAAGAAGAATCGGCTTCTGATCATAGATACGTGGCCTTCAATTTGGCTGCGGATCAACCGGTCAAAGCCACCACCAGAAATGTGCGCCGCACGAACTGGGACGCCTATGCCTCAGCGCTGCAGGATCAATTGGGGCAGACTCCAATGCGAATCCACGACAGCGTTGCACTTGACATAGCGGTTGATACCCTACAGAGCGGTATTATAACAGCATTCCACGAATCCTGTCCTGAAAAAGAGGTCGGCGGTGCAAAACCAACTCGTTGGTGGAACACGAAGCTAGCCACGATCAGGAAGAAAGTGCGGAAGCTGTTTAATCGAGCCATGAAAACTGGCAGCACGGTTGATTGGAACTCTCATGCCGACGCGCAGAGAGAATACAAACGACAAGTCAAAAGGGCCAAGCTCACATCTTGGCGAAATTTCTGTGGGGAGCTAAAGGATGTAAGTGCCATTTCGCGACTGCAAAGAGTTCTCTCTGCGGACCCAAATGCCAAACTTGACACCTTGCGCTATCCCGATGGTCGTTTCACTACCTCAAAAGAGGAAACCCTACAATTGTTAATGGGGACTCACTTTCCTGGATGCAGCGATGCTGACGAGGAGAGTCATAATCCATACAAAAGCAGGCCCACTAGTGATCAATGGAGGTCAGCGGTGAGCACTGTAACGAGAGAAAAGGTAAGAACCATCATTCTATCCTTCTCACCTTACAAATCGCCCGGACCAGATGGTATTTATCCAATACTCCTTCAAAGGGGAATCGATACAATACTACTGTTTCTCACTAGGATCTACCGAGCAAGTATTGCTCTAGGCTATGTCCCTCTATCTTGGAGGAGGGCCAAGGCTGTCTTCATCCCCAAGCCGGGTAAGCCAGCCTATGATCTTCCAAAAAGTTTCAGGACTATCAGCCTTTCTTCCTTCCTTCTGAAGGGCCTTGAAAAATTGATTGACGTGCAGCTTAAGATAGGAACGCTAAGTGTAGCGCCAATCCATGATAGCCAGCATGCCTATCAAAGAGGCAAGTCGACGGAGACAGCGCTGGTGGAGCTGACAGGAAGGGTGCAACGCGCTCTCGACCGGAAGCACTATAGCCTCGCTGTATTCCTCGATATTGAGGGAGCTTTCGATAATCCCACCTTTGAAATGATTGAATCTGCACTAAGATCAAAAGGAATTGACCCGACACTCATCGGTTGGATCCTAGCGATGCTTAAGAGCAGATCAACAACAGCTTCATTAGGTAGTTACTCCAAGACAGTGCAAGCTGTAAAAGGCTTTGCGCAAGGTGGAGTCCTGTCGACCACATTGTGGAACCTCTTAGTTGACTCCTTACTGAGAAGACTTAACGAGGGAGGATATCCAACAATTGGATTCGCTGATGATGAATGCATCATCGTCAGTGGTAGCAACTTACCAGCACTCTGTGAGCGGATGCAATCCGCTCTTAGCATTGTTGGAGCATGGTGCCGTGAGCAGTCACTATCGGTCAATCCCACCAAGACCGAGATGATGCTGTTCACAAACAAAAGGAAGTTGCCTCCTATAAGATAGGAACGCTAAGTGTAGCGCCAATCCATGATAGCCAGCATGCCTATCAAAGAGGCAAGTCGACGGAGACAGCGCTGGTGGAGCTGACAGGAAGGGTGCAACGCGCTCTCGACCGGAAGCACTATAGCCTCGCTGTATTCCTCGATATTGAGGGAGCTTTCGATAATCCCACCTTTGAAATGATTGAATCTGCACTAAGATCAAAAGGAATTGACCCGACACTCATCGGTTGGATCCTAGCGATGCTTAAGAGCAGATCAACAACAGCTTCATTAGGTAGTTACTCCAAGACAGTGCAAGCTGTAAAAGGCTTTGCGCAAGGTGGAGTCCTGTCGACCACATTGTGGAACCTCTTAGTTGACTCCTTACTGAGAAGACTTAACGAGGGAGGATATCCAACAATTGGATTCGCTGATGATGAATGCATCATCGTCAGTGGTAGCAACTTACCAGCACTCTGTGAGCGGATGCAATCCGCTCTTAGCATTGTTGGAGCATGGTGCCGTGAGCAGTCACTATCGGTCAATCCCACCAAGACCGAGATGATGCTGTTCACAAACAAAAGGAAGTTGCCTCCTATAAGATGGCCTACTTTCCTGGGCACCCAGCTTAAACCTTCTAGTACGGTGAAATACTTGGGTATCCTGTTGGACCCAAAACTAACCTTCCTAGACCACTTGGTTACAAGAACAACTAAGGCCACCAACATACTCTGGCAATGCCGTAGAATGTTCAATAGATCATGGGGGCTTAGCCCAAAAATGGTCTACTGGATTTATACGAGTATAGTCAGGCCATATGTCGTATATGGCTCGATAGCTTGGTGGTACAAAGCGAAGCCTCTCAAACGTTGCCTTGAAAAACTTCAGCACCTAGCGTGCATTAGTATTACCGGGGCCATGAGAGGGACACCCACCGCCGCCATTGAGATCCTTCTTGCCTTGCCTCCACTGCATATCTTCATTGAAAACGAAGCTAGAAAAGCAGTATACCGCATAGGTGTGCTTCTTGGAAGGCGAGTTACCTTCAGTGAAGGTAGTAGAGGTAGCAGGGTGGGGGAGCTTCTCGATTTAGTACCAGGAGCCTTGGGGGGAGCTCTGGACACCATAAGCTCCAAATACAATTTCGGGCGAAGGTTCCAATGTCTCCTTCCAGATCGCTCTGAATGGAACAGCGGAGGTTGGTCTGGTTTCCCATCAGGTAGTATAGTCTTCTATACGGACGGGTCCTTAATGGATGAGCTCTCCGGAGCAGGTGTCTACTCAGAAGAATGCCACGTTGAGCAATCTATTCCACTGGGTAGATTTACAACTGTCTTTCAGGCAGAGGTGTATGCTATCGCTACTACAGCGCACATTGCACTTAACAAGAGGTGGAAATCCAAGTCCATCTACATCTGCTCTGATAGTCAAGCAGCTATCAAAGCCTGTTCAGCAGCGTTGATCAACTCAAAAATTGTTGAGGAAGCTGTCAACAAACTGAATCAGCTTGGGCGATGTAATAAGATCACACTGGTCTGGGTCCCGGGACATTCTGACATCCCGGGAAACGATAAAGCTGATGCTCTGGCTAGAGCTGGATCAGCGACCCCTTTTATCGGTCCTCAGCCTGTTATTGGCTGCAGTTCAGCTTATGCTAAAAACGAGCTTCTTGAACTGCTGCGACTACAGCATTACAACCATTGGCATGAACTTAGGTCATGCAGACAGGCCAAAATGTTAGTAGACGCGCCCAGGGCAAACAGAACTAAGTTTCTGTTACACCTTCGTAGAAATGACCTCAAAATCCTCACAGGACTGGTCACTGGGTTCACTCCCTTAAACGAGCATCTGAACAAAATTGGAATCAGAAGCTCGGGCCTCTGCGAGATGTGCCTGGAAGAAGATGAGACGGCTGAGCACTTCATTAGCGAGTGTCCGGCCTTTGCTCGAATCAGAAAGGCCACTCTAGGCAACTACGTCCTACGGGACGTTGATCTACTGGAGCTCAATCTTGCCCTATTGCTTCGCTTTGCGAAAGCGACGGGCAGATTTAGATCGACATATAGCTCAGCAACAAATCGCTAATTCAGCGAATGGGGTGGTACTTCACCAAAGTACAATGGGCCTACAGGTCTACGTGCTTGTTGTCTCTAAGGAGACAACCCCCTTCCAAATACAATACAATACACAAAAATGTCGTGTTTCATTTATTTCATTTATAAAGTTCAACGTTTTTAGTATGTACCTACATTTCCATTAAAATTTCCTTGTTTTGGTCGCATGTTTTGTGTAATGATCTGTGCACTTATTCTACGTGTGCCTGAAGTTAGTTCATCATTTGTTTGTTTCTGCACGTTCAACGTTCAACGTTTTTGGCAGAGACCAGGACAACTCTGTGCCAATACCATTCTTTTGAACTTCTGCCGCCTGTTCTAGATCCTCCATCTTCAAACTACTCTTGGGGCTGATCTTGAAAAGCGGAGTTATATGACAACTTGATTGCCTTTACATAACTTTGGCGACTTTTGACGATACGCGTCGAGTCCAGACTTCACCATTTATACACACTTATCCTTCCCGATTTGTGACAACACCAGAGAAGATTGGAATTCTGTCCCATTTGCATTGCATTCTGTCGTTTGGTTTTGGACGAAAATAAGATCGATCCAATGGTGGATGTTATACCGCACTATTTCTGATTCCATTTGTTTGTTTCTGCACTTTCAACGTTCAAAGTTCTTGGCAGTGAAAAAAAAATGCTAGCCAAAACCACAGCAAAAATACCAGATCCGCAACGATTTTCTCGCGAATCTGAAACGTCAATCTTTGTATGGGGAGATTCGATCCGTTCGTTTTCAATGATCAAGTGAAAAGTTGTTCACATTACCGACAAGTGGACGATTCCCTTCGAACGGATTCAATGATACAGTTTTTCGAATTTTCGTGAATCATTCCCTCCGGCGGATTTAATGATAGGGGTGAATAGCTTATTGGATTTAAAACTAGTTTCAGTTCTTACGCGCGAGAGTCTCACACACCTTTTTTTAATAAGTGTGCTGCAAGCCGAAAGTCGTTCAGAGTCATTTTAGTTTTTAAAGTGATCAGCGTTGGTGTAAAAACTAATAATTGTGAAAAAAGTACCAAATTACAAGCAATTGACGGTAGACCAAGAAAATCAAGTGCATAATATCACCGTTTGAAGTGGCAAAGTTGACTATTACCATTGTATATAAAACTGAATGAATGTATATGAAAATTAAATATACAATGCTATTACTGAAATAAGTAAAGTCGACTTTTAGTAGACTATTAAAGAAAAAAAAAAAAAAAAACTTGAACGGAAGAAAGGAACAAGAGGGATTTCTAGCATTCTACCGCGGATGATCAAGTTCTACCTATGTACAGCTGTGTTCAAAATAATAGTAGAGCTTCATAGACTTTTCTTTGAAGTGGATTTTAAACAAATTTAAGATTTATTCAATTATATTTATAGTAAAAACACTATGCTAAAATATTGTATTCATCATTTCAAAGTCAATACAAAATATTACATAAATAGTTGAGGAAGAAAAAAATAAATTATAATATTAATGCAATTATGTGCTGTTCAAAATAATAGTAGTGTGTGTTAAAAATCCAGAAAACTAACTCAATAATACCGAATTAATACCAAAACTATCACAGGCAACTTAAGTTGACATCAACATTTTATTGAAGTTTCATTATTGTCCGACTCTGCCGTGCACCTGCTTTTCAAGGTGATGGTCCATTAGACCATGATACCGTTTTGGAGGAATTTTACTCCTCGCATCTTGAATCACTTGCAAAAGCTCCTAATAATTGGATGGTTTTGCATCTGAAACCTCTTTTATATCGTCGGCCAACATATTTCTTATGAGATTGAGGTCAGATGACCGTGATGACCATGGCATAACCTTAATCTCCATGTTTTACTGTCTTCATATTGTATTTAGGGTGGAATTTTGTAATGGGCGATGCGCCCTGCATATCACCCAGAGCCAATACCATTGAAAAAGATAATTTTTTTCTGTCCGTCCACAATATTTTATGCCATTTGTCGATACGCCCTTCAAGGTGTTCTTTTGCGAAACTGTTTTCTTTTGACCTTATATGTTTTTAAATCAGCAGGGGCAATTTCAATGACCCCGTACATGTATTTGATATTCTATGAGATGCCTACGAATATTTAGTACACTTAAGAAACTTTTTAAACACAATTTTACAATTATGCATGAATTTACCAAAGGACTACTATCGCACTACTATTTATTTGAACAGTTGATTTCGCATCAAAATCCAAACTTTTGGTAATATTTTCTTACCTTTATTTGATAGCAAACATTTTGGGAGTTGCATTTGTTAGTTAAATGCTTTTACTAAAAATTACATCAAAAAATGTATGCATTGCAAAAAAATTTGATTTCTTGCTTTTTTAAATCTTTCGAGTGGAGCACTACTATTATTTTGAACACAACTGTATATACCGGATGTCATTAAGGAACCGTTTTCAAACAGCTGTTTGTGGAGTCACCGATGCAGACACCTAAAATATGAAATCTCGGTTAATTTGGGCAAAAAATATGAAAAGTGGATAAAAAAAACTATTGGAGAAAAATCATATTCTCCGATGAGTGAAAACTCCAAATCTACGGATCAGATGGAATTCAGTACGTGCGGCAAAAACCTGCAGAGCGCAGGAAAAATTGACTTCGGCGAACAGTGAAGATGTTGTTCCTAGTTTGGAGTTGGAGATTTATGCTTGGTAAAAGGAACTGTTAGCTCGTAAGTATACAAAAAATGTTTAATAATTCACTTCAAACTTTTTTTTTATAATCTATTCTACACATGCTAAAGGGGATATGAATACCCTTATAATGTCATCGCTGAAGATGGTTTTGTTTGAAAAGTAGCTGCCAAACCTTCATTATTTATAAAATATTGCTCAACAATGAAAACGTATTGTTTATTCGTGCAGCACTTCATTGTTCATTAATAATAATAGTCAGCTGCCTGCTACGCTGTCTTTTTTTTCGTTGACAACAGTTTAGCGCATAAATGGCGAAAAAATGAAATCTTGCTTGCATTTTGGGACACTCATTTCTTAACAGATTTTTTCTATTGGGAAATAAATGATGAATATGAGCCAAATAATTTAATTGATGAATAATGGAAAGCCCGGATAATTTAGAAAAATTATCCCGGACGTTCCCTGCATCGGCGAAAAAGAGTACATGTCCGGGAAATCCCGGGCAGATGGGAATGCTATTTTAATGAGAAAACTTCTCATCGGATTAATTTGCACATGCCACCGGACCGCATCGTGTCGAAAGCTTTCCTTTAATCGAACATTCGCGCAAAGTCTCAGGTCATGTGTTATATCGTAAAGACTATGAATACGTATGTACATACATTACAGACCTGTCCAATTTTTCTTGGCAGATATGGTTGTATTTGATCTTTAAAACGATCTTTGAAAAGATTAAAAATATTAAAACCTTACTTGCAATATGTATTATTTGCGATGTCATCGGGTCGACACAATGCGCTGATTTCGTCCGAGTTGTCTGCACATTCCTTCACACCATTGCACTTAGCCGTTCCGATCACGCAGGCACCATATGCGCATCGAAACGCGAACGATGGGCAATCCTCTTGAATGCAGGTAGCCGCTATCTCATCCGATTCATCGCTGCAGTTGATTTCACCATCACAGACTGTATACCAAGAGATGCACTTACCGTTATTACACTTCCATTCTTCATTTTTGCAGCAGATTCCTAAATATTATAAAAAAAAATTAAATACAGTAGACGCTCGATATAGTGAACTAATAAAAACCAGGCCTGTTCACTGAAGCGAGATTGTTCATTAGCCGTGTTTTTTTGAAACGTAGCTAGCCAGTAGTTGCTAGCAAAGTCAAATTTCACACGTAAAACAAATACAACAACCAGCTGGCTACAACTCTCGATATTAGCCGTGTTTTTTTGAAACGTAGCTAGCCAGTAGTTGCTAGCAAAGTCAAATTTAACACGTAAAACAAATACAACAACCAGCTGGCTACAACTCTTGATTTTATCCGCAGCCAAAAGCAGCTGGCTAGGAATGTTGCGTCATCTCATGGCAAGATGGCGCTTAAAGCGATTTGTAGCACATTTGACAGACTGCCGTGTACGAAAATGATATAATTTCAATTACTAAATGATGTTTCACAGAAATAATCCACTTTATTATGATTTCATATCACTTTATGCAAATTATCCATTGAATAAATTACCGAAATTAATTGTTTTCACAACAAATAACAAAAAATCGATTTGGTTGAATGCCGAATACTTTGACAGTTCACACTTAACAGCTGATCGAAATCACACACATATGACCGAAATCACACACACCAACTTGGAGGTAAGTCAGCTGGGTTCGGCTGGCTGGGAATCGTTTTAATGAACGACTGGCTAGCTACGTTTCAAAAAAACACGCCTATTGTAACGAGCGTGGACTCCTTGAAGCAAATTTTATCAAAATGTGTATGTATTTACGTATAATTCATCGAAAATAGAATATAATTACAATTGTTCTTTGCGATTACTAAAAACAAGCCAATATTTATAAGAAAGCTTATTTTTAAAAAAAACCACTCTTCCGTAAAAAACATAATACATTCCATGTACTTAAAAAAACAAAAATACAACAAACTTGAGCTGTGCTTAAGTGACATGGTCACAAAGAATATCGTTCAAAAAATAACAAAATAAGCAACACGCACTTTGTTTTTGCACTAAAAACAACCACAAGCTCTGAAACAAACAAATATTCTAATAGCCTGTATAAAATATTGTGTGTTCACTATATTGGATTGTTCACTACATCGATGTTCACTATATCGAGCGTCCACTGTAATATCCTTTTATGACGTCAATTTCACTTGTTTTTTTTTTTCATTTAATTAGACAAATATAATGACATACGATTATTTATATTATTGGGAAATAAATAAATCATTGACAATGCTTGCTTACCAAATGAGAAAAATACCGCAAGGAGTGAGATACGTAGAATAATTTTTTTTGTTCCTTTTTGTGACATAGTCACTTGATCCTTTCTTGGAAACTTCAGAGATTCACTAGTATACCGAATTAAATGCGTTTGGTATAAGAAATACACAATTACACAATTGAATTCGATTTTTTTTGTTTAATTCAATATTATTTTAGATTTATTGAAGCACTCGCGAAAGAAGACAAAATGAGTTCAACAATAGCGATGGACTGTGACTAGTTTCGGTTTTTAGATGTCACCGCACTTATTTCGCAGAATTAATCTTATCAGCTTAGAAAAACCTGAGCTTATCAAAAAAGATGCGATGACGGAACGGACAATAAAATGCTAAAAATTTAAATGAAAACATATTCACAGTGTTTAACCTGTGTCGATCTTTAGTTGGTTGGTTGCATTAAAGAAAAATCCTGTAATATACGATGTTTCGCTATATGAAGACCTATAGAACTATAATACATTAAGGTAGGCGATAACAAAAAATAAGTGTGTGTGTCAGTCACACGTGGTAGAAGTGAAACTTTTTTAAAAATGGTGTATACATATACATACATATTCGTCAATTGGTCATATAATTTTACGAATGAGATAAATACGGAGAGATACAGATTGCGAGAGAGTGAAGAGCGAAAAGGACGGACAGAAGAAAGATATCATGCATACATCATTCAACACGGACAACTAAATTTAATATACCTACAAATATAATATAATTACAGTGGACGTCCAGTATAACGAATACCCGATATAGCGAATTTTCGATAGAACGAACGCTTTTCAGATTTACATTAGCATCTCTATATAGCGAACGATGGCCACGATTTGCTATCCGATATAGCGAACGTATAAATAATAAATAATGGCTCTCTTCAAAGGAAATCCATACGTAAAATAGAGTTTTCAAACATGGAAAATCGTTTGTACAGATGGTTTATTTGGCAAAGGGAAAAACACATTCCTGTAAGTGGTGGAGTAATAAAAGCGAGATCTGGTGCTATTCATCGAAACCTGTGAGGTGATGACAGTAGTGGCTTCTGTGCTAGTGATGGGTCGCTCACAAAGTTTAAGAAACGGTTCAGTGTTCGTATTCTCAAGAAATCCAGGGAGAAATTATCATCTGATTTAGTTAAGCCGTTCAAAAAAGATCAATAGGATGTCATCACAAGCAACGAACTCATAGGGGATATAATTTTTAATGCGGATGAGTCTGGGCTTTTCTGGAAACTGTTACCAGATTCTACTTATGTATGTTCACGCCGGTGAAGCTTCAGCCCCAGGTCGATAAACATCAAAAGAGCGCTTAACTTTTTTAGCTTGTGCAGATGCATCAGGACAGCTGAAACTAAAGCCATTAGTTATTGGTAAGACAAAGAAGCCACGATCCTTTTTCAACAAAAGGTTATCGGTAAACTATGATTTTCAAAATCAGCTTGGATGACTACCACCATTTTCAAAATGTGGTTCATGCCAACTTTGTACCACAATGCATTTTCAATTTAAAAATTTAAAAAAATAAAAATATTTTGTTGGCGGATCAGCTAAGAACTTATCGAAAAAGGCTCATTGCTCCTAGATAATGCTGCAAGTCACCCATCGGCAGATGAACTTGTTAAAGAAACGGAATATGGTCGAATCTGGGTAATGTTTATGTCACCCAACGTTACGCCGTTAATATAACCAATGGACTAAAACGCCATCCGCCTAACAAAGCTTCATTACCGCAATAGCTTGCTGAGTGACATTAAACGTTCAAAGTGCAGATACCAGCACTATGCTAAAAGAATTCATGCAATTATCCTCCTGGACCAAGCAGGGAATAAACGAGTTCAATGCTTCAATAATGTTGGAGAAATATTTTGATTACTGACTCAGAAGATTTCGATGAGGAGGATGAAATTCCGCTTTCATTACTACGGCAAGACGACGAAGTTTTGGCAATGCAGAGTACCTTAAGTCTTGTTGACTTTATTTTCCTGAAGGTTTCGAAATTTATTTCGCATCTTTTTCGCTCAGCACCGTGCTACCATTACAGACCTAGAAACTTGGAACAATACTGACACCAATTTATAAGAACAAGCATACGATGATACCATTGAACTAAACTCTGAAAGTGAAGATGAAGTAGCTGACGGAGCTCAAATAAAGCATGATGTGACATGTTCACGTTGAGACAGCTGCAAGAAAAAGATTTGCAGTGGAAATCTTAACTTGAATTAAAACAAAGTTTTATCGGTGATTATTTTATTTTTTTCAAAGTAATTTACAAAACTTTTAAATTTAAATGGCAGAACCATCATCTCAATTTATCATTGAATATAAACGTCTAAACATATACAAACGTCTAAACATATTTTTTAATGACTTCTTTTTTTAAAAAAAGTAGAAAATATCGATCGATATAACGAACGCGCTCGATATAGTGAATGACCTCAAACATTATATCATTCGTTATACTGGACGTCCACTGTACTTATTTATTTTGATTTACCAAAATAACCAGAAGTTTGAATAGCTAAGTACCTATGTATATAACTTCATCTTCAAAATGTTTCTCAAGTTGACTTTATTAACATTGCTTTGGTAAATTTTGAGATTTTGAATGATGTTTCATCATTTATATAATATAAATTCTTCATTAGGTATATTTGCCGATGACATAAAGATCAGTAAAACCGTTACAACCACAAATATCTGGCTTTAGTCCTTAAACTAATCAAGTGTCAGTACCTACATTACAGGAAAAAGATACCGAGTGTTCAAGTAATTCGTATCAATTCATTCCTTCTGTTGGCGTATTTAGATTCCTCCTAAACTTTGACACAGCATATAAACCACATTGTGAATAGATCATACTCAATGTTAGGTTTTGTGATGGTAGTGTAAAGAATTTAAACGACCTTATTTCACTCATTCACTCTATTTTAACAGTGTTGTTCGTCGCCCTCTCGAACATGCCTGTTCATTTTTGAAGCATTCGAATCAGTGGCAGCATACGGACCGAATACATCAAGAATATACCATTCCAACACGTTATGAGAAATAGTTTAACCAAATTCTGATATTTATGTTAACTGTACGTTAGCTTTTGAAATGCGTAATTGAAGCTGTTTAGGATATAAACATAAGTGTCGTTACAAATGACTATAGTTTACGGTTGCCAGACGTCCTACTTTTCGAGGACATGTCCTCTTTTTTAACCTGGCGCGAACCGTCCTCTATACTTTTTATAAATTGTCCTCGTTTGGCCTCTATTTATCCTCTATTTATTATTGACACATTTTCCCAATAAATATAAAATAATTTTATCCAAGTGTACTATTTTGACTATAATAGAATTATCTTACTCTGATTTTACAAGAAAACAGGGAAAACGTTTTCAACGATTGACAAGTTTTTCAGCGACGATATACTCGTGAGTGATGCATATTTATTTTTTGTTCACTTTTTAATGTCTGTTTTTCACACTAATGTCTAGGAAATGGAAAAACAAGATATGTCAATCATTGAAACAATTTCTATATTATAAGCAAATATTGTTCATTTTTAAACGAAAGAATAGCAGATTTCAATCTGCTTAAAATATGTTCGATTTTAAAGAACCTTACTGCGGCTGGTTTTGAAGAAAGAGCTAAGAATTTTAGGTTAAGGATTCAAATCTGTTCTATTATTTTAGTGTAGTGCTTAGCGGCAAGAAATCATCAAGGCAAAAATTAAAGAAATTGGTTTCTATCGTTTTGTTGTTTTGGTACGAAATTTTTCCATCAGCAAATTAATTGTATTGAAATACGTAGGTATTGCTTAAATCGGTCTTCATGTTGTCGAAGATTACTGTACAAATGGTGAAATTGGCAATAACCTGATATTTTTCGATTTATTGGATAAACACCAAGTCTTCTCTTTTTCAAATTAAGATAATAATTCTGTAAATGTTAAAACGACTTTCTTGTAAAACACTGCGGCGAGTAGCACTCGACAGTGAGATTTTCATAACAAATAGCTCAGGAATTGCCGCTCAAAAAATGGCCACTTGCCGCTCTGCCACTCTGTCGTTTGGCGCTCATTGCGTGGGCTTATGCTTAGAAAGAAGTAAACTGTCCAGTGTTATTTTGCCTATATTAAAACATGGTTGGACATATTTGAATAGTTCAGAATATTTTCTTGTATGGGATTTGCCATCTCCGATTTATATTCAGGAAAAGGATTGAATATTGATGATACCCAATTTTTCAACCAATTTACTCAACTGAAAATATTTAAGGAGTATTAATACTGAATGGGTGAATTGTTTTAAATATTTGTGCATCTGAAGAACTTTATTAAAAAATAATTTAAGTCACCCAGTTTTATTTTACGATTCCAAGTCACAATGCAGACGTTGAGTGGATATTTATTATATATTAGTAAATTCGAAATGGACGAATGAGAGGAACGAACGTGGAACGCGGTTCCTAACCTTTTCAATCTTGTTACCCCTACGACCTATTAGCGAAACTCATTTTACCCCCCCGTTTGAAATGTCATCAAAGAAAACAATACATGCAAATATAAATTGTCTTTATTTACAGGTCCGTTCGCGTACTTTTTGCACCAAATATGAGTTTTTTTTTGTCAATTTTGAAGAATGGGGTGAAATTCTCTCAAAAACAGACAAATTCCGAAAAAGTAACCGAACGCGTTAAACAACAAAAACCTTATAATAAACGTTACTTTATTAATCAAACGTGACTTTGTCAGGTTCGTTATTTACCAATTGCCCACACATTTGTGTAAACATCGACAAACTTGAATTATGCGTTCCGATTGCAATTTTATCCTGCGCTGTCGAGATATTTGTTATATTTCCTTGTAATGAGATATTCAAACTGTCAATTTCACTGAAAAAATTAGCAAGATACGCCAGCATTTCGACAAATATTTTATCTTTTATTTTTTAGTAACTCTTTTCCTTATTGTGTTCCTTGGTTTTCAAAAAATAATCCTATTGACAACATACATACATATGTATATATACAACTTTGAATAACCTGAAACTCGTACCGCTGCGCTGGAACGATTATGATTTATAATTTTTGCTACGTGCTTAGTAGATCTGGAGGAAATGTCTTCACTGCCAAAGCGTAACGGTGTATCCGGCAATGATTATGTTGGTTTTTATATACATTTTTGGGGAAATTTTTCATTTTTATTTTGGGGCCATTTTTCATTTAAGCCAAATTTTATGTAGCCGCCAACTAGCTTTGACCAGTGCGATCCGTTTTCCTCAATTAGCTGTTTTAGCTTTTTAAATATGTACGTCTTCGTCGCGAGTAGTGGTAGGCAAAGATTTGCAGAACAAGTAGTCCTCTTTTATATGGTCATCTTTAATGAACCGAGTAAATACCAGGGGCCTGTAATACAACGCGATAAGTGGGCAAGTCTTAATTCACTTATCGAACTATGCTTGTCCGACAAGTACAAATTAATTCTGTAACAGAACTCAACCCGTTGGACTTGTCAAAAGAATTAATTTCTTCTGACTTGTCGGCATTCGTCGACAAGTGTTTCACAAGTGAAAATGGCGAAAATCACAGCGGACAAAATAGTAGTGGACTATTATTTAGTGTTTAGTTTGGTAGCAAGATTATGTGCAGTTGATTGAGATAAGTGAAATTTTGCAATAAACAGATGATCACTTACATCCAAATTAATTCTTGGATTAAAAACTTTTAACCTGTGACGAGTTTCACTGTTATCACTATCAAACTCAGACTCAAGAAAGTACATTTTTAATTAAATGTTATTTTATTTCTATATTTGTGTTCTGCTTTTTCAAAAATATTGCATAAAAAATGCACTTGTCGGCTTTTGACAATATTCCATTCACCTGTCCTAATTGAACCACAATTCTACAAGTGTTTCTTGACAGTTGTCGTGTTCTGTTACAGAAAGAGGGAAATAATTTTTCCTCGCGACAATTGTTGAAGAGCTCATGGAAATAATCCCAGAGCCCGGCGTCTATGCAAAAGGAAAATTGTGCGAACTTTTGAATCCCCAAATCTCGAATGTAAACGTAAAGAAAAACGACTTGCTTTGTTTGATGAGTGGAAAAATGTTATCCTGGTCTAGGCGCGCTGATCTGTCATTTTATGAAATTTTGGTTAATTATTTACTGTAAGACTTATTATTTATTAGCAGCGTTATTACCCCCGCGGAATAGCTATTTTACCCCAGCGGGGGTAATTACCCACAGGTTCGGAACCTATGAATAAGGGGAACAATTTTCACAAAATATAATTTCAATCAGCTTAGCTGTGAGTCATTTTATGATTTTATAGTTAATAATGATGTGATATTGCAACAAAATCAAGTGAATGACAAATATAAGAAGATTTAAATAACAAACTTAAAAACAACTATACATTTGTGAATTTTGTTTTTAAGTTATTTATTTAATAAAAATATAATGAAGTACTTACCTCAAATAATAAAAAATTGTTTCTATTTTTTTAACCTTGTTTTTGTTTGGGTTTTGTCCTCTTTTTTTTAGGTATGCGGTATCCTCTAAAGTCCTCGATTTTAACACCTCTTGTCCTCGGTTAGCTTACACCATCCTGGCAACCCTACTATAGTTGGTCTATCATTTTCAGATATTTCAATGTTACAAAAAAATCCATTCGAAATTAATTTATTCCTTCTACCAACGTCTTGAACGCTCATGTGTTCCAACCCCAAGTAAGATGGTACGAACTGTCTCGATAAGCATCTCCTAGCGGTGGACAAATGACATGGTAGAACCCTCAGGATATGTTAAGCAATGTCTGAATTTTTTCTATATTATGTTTGTAATAGTTCTTGCATTAATATCTTTATATGTTAAAACCAAAACAACAAATTTTCTTCAAGTTTCTGAAAAAAAAAAAAAACATGTAAGAACTCACCATTGTGGATTGGTTACTGAACATTGGTTTAGTTTAGTTTATTTATTATTTATATGCTGACACATTAAGATACAAAATCTTATAAATTAGTGGAGCTTGGCAAAAGAAAGTAAAATAGTAAATAATAACACACAAAAATAAAGAGAAAAGAGAAACATGTACATTATCATTTCAAATATCTTGTATATGTTAAATTCATTATGTTAAACATTATAAAAAGAAGAAGAGTGCTGTTAACAGAGGGCATAAAAATAAAAGAATTTGTGTTGGTTCAGAGAGAGAAAAAAGAAAACAAAAAACCAGAAAACTAGTCGGATGCAGAAAGGTAAAGTAATAGATTCGTCCTATATTCCGTGAGGTTGCCCGCTCTTCTGACATTAGATGGTAGAGAGTTCCATAAGCGGACGGCTTTGACGAAAAATTGTTTTTCGGATGTCAAACAAGCAAACCGAGGAACAATTAGCTGCGAGAGTCGGGTTAATGAAGAGAACTGAAGTCGGTTGTAAAGATAGGAAGGATGATGGCTCTGAATGAGGTTAAATAAGAACAAAAGAGTTCGGGAATTAAAGAGATTATCGAACGACATACCATAGATACTTTTAGAATATCTCGAAACATGATCGTATCTCCTTAAACCATAGATATATCGCGCTATATTATTATATGCCACATTAAGTTTTCTCTTACTCACAGCATCGCTTTTGCAGAAGATTTCACATCCGTACGTAAGAATAGGTATGACTAGGGTCTTAGCGAGCAACATGCGTGTTTTTAGAGGAGTAAAGTCTTTCGTGATCGAAAGCGTTTGAAGAGCACCGTATACTTTACCGACAATGGAATTGACAACTCTTATATAGCTGGACATCGTCGGCGTACATATGTATAAGAGATTGAATACCAATTCCAGGAATTTCAATTATGTACAAACAGAAGAGAAGTGGCCCCAATATTGAGCCCTGTGGGACACCTTGCGTTAAACTTAATGGATTCGAAGTCATTTCTCCAATTGCTACAGCTTGTTTTCTGCCCGATAAATATGACGAAACTAATTTCACTGCTTCAGGTGCAAAATCGTAAAGATTTGATAATTTTCTGCACAATATAGGATGACTTAATGAATCGAATGCCTTCGAGAAGTCAAGAAGTACCAGGAAAGTTATTTGATTACTATCTATTGCGTTTCTAATATCGTCAACTATGTTTAGAACAGCTGTTGTGCAGCTACGATTTCGAAGAAAATCTGATTGAAAGTTGGAAAGCAAATCATTGTCATTTAGTTACTTATTGACCTGTTTTTGAATAATTCCCTCGAACACTTTAGAGAGAAATGGGAGTATTGATATAGGTCTGTATTCGTTTTCCTTCTTTCTGAAGAAGAACTGACGTAGTGAGGATCGTGTTTAGTAAGTGTGTTAAAAAAGGTAAGAGCTTGGGAAGGAGACCTTTCATGAAGACCGGGTGGACGCCGTCCAGAACTACTGCATTTGATTTGATCGAAATCATACTTTCAACTACATCAGCAGGCTCGACTCTGGAGAAGCTAAATGTAGTAGACGCTAGATTTTCATACGTAAGGGTTGGAGGTTCGGACAACGGCTGTGGGACTTAAGAAATAAACTTGCGGTTGAGTTCATCAACGTCAGCATCTGTTGGTGGGTATGGTTCTTGCCTTCCAATTCCCAAACTACGCAAGTTACCCCAGAGTTTCCGCCCGTTACCTGAGGTAGCGATCCGATTTTTAAGAACTCTTGACTTTTCTGCACGGATGGCAGAGACTATCTGGTTACGAAGTAAGCGATACCGACCACGATCCTCTTCAATTTTATAGCGTTTCCACCGATTGGTTCCTCTCATTCAGGAGCCGACTAATGTCATTTGTGAACCAAGGCTGTGAGGTGGGTCTTAGCACCTTTGTTTTAACAGGGACATGCGTATTAAAAAGACTAACAATATTAGTATTCAGAAACTCAACCTGTTCATCTGATGATGGCATATAAAAGATATCTTCCCAGGGAATACAGTTAAGATTATTTTCCAGAGCCTGTCTGTCGATATTTTTAAAGTCACGGAATTTACATGATCGGGTTAAAGGTAACGGTACGTTGAAGTCGTATGTTAGATGGATAAGGTCATGTCGTAAAAAAGCCGGAGCAGATAATTGGTCATAGAATAGCGCTTTACTAGTGTCAGTTACAAAAAATACGTCCAAAAGAGTGCTCGCGGATTGAGAGAAGTGAGTTGGCGTCTGACAATTGACTGGATACATGTTAAATGAACTCAGATTATTCAGTAATCCAGCATTAGTTAACAAATCGCTATTGAGGTCACCGCAGATAATGAAATTTGAACAGCTGACAGCGATGTCTTCAAGCAAGAGCATCAAAGGATCCAAGCTAATCGCTCGATTCAGCCTATACGCAGTTCCTAATAGAAGTTTGTCATTATTGCTGGTAAATTCAACGAATACGTACTCCATTTCGCAGCCAGCCGGTGATGCGCAGTGAAGGTGACACTTCAACCCATCTCTCATATATATCGCAGCACCGCCACCAATACGCTCATGCCTATCAGCTCGAAAGAGCTTATAGCCGTTTAATCCGAATAATTTACTGTTGTCGTTATGATTATCAGGCCAGAACCAGGTCTCAGAAACACAAATTACGTCGACTTTTGAGCCCTCAAACAACGAAACTCGTCAATTTTGGGCAATAAACTCTGTGCATTTAGGTGACATATTTGGAGACCTTCTCTCTGACAACAAAGGACCCCAATCATGCTGCGAAACAAATTTCCGCCTGACGCGCTTACGGAAGTGGAACGCTCTTCAACCAGATTCATAGGTATGATGGTGGGAAAGCCACCCACTGTCGAGAAGAACGAGCAAAACACCTATACGAGGACAGTGCGATGCATTACCAAACAAAGAAAAAAAACACAATCAGTGAACCAACAGAAATGTTTGCCACTGGGCAGCTGAAAAATGAAATTACGTTCAAAATTAAGTTAATGATAAGCAAGGCTCGGATTTTTATGCGCTAAAAAATACAAAATATGCGCATAAAATATGCGCCTAAAATGAGAAAATATGCACCTAAAAAGTGAAAATATGCTTTGAAAAATTTGAAAAATAATAAAAAGACGTTGAAAATTTAAAAAAATTCAGTCTTTTATTTAACAACAATAAGAAAAAAAACATCAAAAATAAATAAAGAAAATAAACTTAACTTAATTGAAAAGAAAATAAAAAATATTGCATTTCAATCTCATTTAAATAATGTACTAGTTGTCCAAATTCATTGAATATGCCTTGTTAACATACATATATGTATGTACCATAGTTTTTTTTTTTTGAAATTTTCAAAAAGAGAATACATCTGCATTATGTGAAACATATTTGCACAAATAACCGGCCACAGAGGTCTTAACTTTCGACATTTTATCTAAAAAAAATAACTCACTTGAAGAGAATTGTAAACAAAATATTTTTTGAAATAAATTCGTACCGTTAGGATATACAAAATTTTAATGTTTCTCATTCCAAGTTACAATTTGTTTTGATCAGGTAGAAATAGCAAATAGCACGGAAATGGCATTGGAATAACATGACAGCTGGAATTGTGTTTAGTGCTGCTAAGTTATCAAGAAATTTTTTTTCCAGATGAAAGATAGAATTTTTAAGGTTCGTTTGCATTTCGATGAAATCAATTTTTTAAGTGTCTAAAGTTAATTTTTTTGAAATATGCACGAAAAATATGCATTTATTGTTGAAATATGCGAAAATATGCATTTATACCAAAATATGCATTTATACCAAAATATGCAAAAATGAATGCCATTTTAAAGCAAATGTCCCAATTCGAAAAACTATCTGATTCATTTGCTTCTAAGGATGTCCAAAAAATATATATGCATTTGCATAGAAATCCGGGCCCTGATTGATAAGTAAATGCATTTCCAAAATACGATATTATGTTTGTGTGTGTTAAATATAAAGAAATAAGAAAAAAAAAAAAAAAAAAAATCAAGAAATCTAAGAGATTAGAAAGATTATAAAGAGAAAAATAAAAGTAGTATTAGTAGCATCTTTCATCTAAGTCAAATTTGATACATTCACTTCCGTCGCAGTAACACCGGCAACTCTATCCAGATTTTCAATGCTGTCGACATGTACCGCTTGATCATCAACGCTGCGCTTGACATAGACACACCCACGAACTGTGAACTGTGAATACAGCTGACAGAAGTTTTTCTTTTTTTTTGGTTGAGAGCGGCATGTAAAATGGTTGATTTGCACCACGTAGGGTTTTGAAAGTGTTTTTCTTTTATTAAAAGACATCAAATTAAAGCTTGAAAAATACTCTTTCACATAACTGTCAAAAAAAGGTGTGTTGTCGCTGAAGATTTTTCAGAAATTAGTGATTTTCAATAAAAAAAAAAAAACTTTACTTTTGAAGTCTTCAGAGGTTAATTGATTATTTTAAAACTGAAAATCTTAGACCCATTATTTTTAGATCATAAGAAAGATAGTTGAATCGCCTTTCATTTTATACTAAATACATGTATGTATGTGCGACTTACGGTTCTTATGATATTATGATTATGCTTCCTAATTGTGATAGAAGGTGCCAATTAATTGGTTTGCAAACCTTAAGTTTCAGACGCAAACGCAATGCAACTTCCATCATGTTTATTCGCGATATTAGGCGTGTTTTTTTGAAACGTAGCTAGCCAGACGTTCATTGAAACGATTCCCAGCCAGCCGAACCCAGCTGACTTACCTCCAAGTTGGTGTGTGTGATTTCGGTCATATGTGTGTGATTTCGATCAGCTGTTAAGTGTGAACTGTCAAAGTATTCGGCATTCAACCAAATCGATTTTTTGTTATTTGTTGTGAAAACAATTAATTTCGGTAATTTATTCAATGGATAATTTGCATAAAGTGATATGAAATCATAATAAAGTGGATTATTTCTGTGAAACATCATTTAGTAATTGAAATTATATCATTTTCGTACACGGCAGTCTGTCAAATGTTCTACAAATCGCTTTAAGCGCCAGCTTGCCATGAGATATCGCAACATTCCTAGCCAGCTGCTTTTGGCTGCGGATAAAATCAAGAGTTGTAGCCAGCTGGTTGTTGTATTTGTTTTACGTGTGAAATTTGACTTTGCTAGCAACTACTGGCTAGCTACGTTTCTATTAAATATATATGCTCCCCAAAGGTCTCTGCTGGTTAGAAGCTTGTTTTTCTAGAACGGCATAGAACCAATTATGGCACTTACAATGAGCTGTGCAATGAAGTTGATTTTTGCTTATCACGAGCAGAATTTAGAAATCGCGTTTTTTCATTGGTTTCTGATTAACTTAATATTGTTTATTTGAAGTAGTCTATGAGATTGAAAATCTGTAGATGATCCTTAGTCGTGCAACAAACAACAGTTGTGTTAAGCGATACTGAGAGTATACACTAGACCTAGAGAACGTAGTGTTCTGTGATGGAAACACAAAAAAAAAAAATATAAACGGACAAAAATCATCAGAAGATCTATACGCAACACGAACTTAACACACAAAAATCTTAAAATCCCCACATACGATTTTCATAAAACTTCACAGTTTTAATGCAGTGAAGCTCAGCTTTATTTTGATACCAATTTCATTGGTGCACGCTCTTGGCCCAAAAGTGCCCCATCTCCTTTCTGTGTTGAACGATTGCAAAAGCATGTCCTTATTGGCGATTGCTTTTTGGAAAAGGACTTCATGAATAAATTAAATAAAGTGTTATGAATTAGAAATATTTCGTACAAGGAAAATGTGTTCGACATTACGAATTTTTCGATATAGCGAATGCAACTAGACATTATGCCATTCGTTATATTGCACCACCACTTATTTTGTCACAAAACTACTGAGCAAAACGCTTGTGTAATGTGTACGGCAACCAAAAATATGCCCTAAAAATCAATTTTAAGCTTTTATAATATGCTCTAAAAAGTGCATTTTATGCCCTTAAAATATGCCTTATACATTTTTAACTATGCTTATGAAAATGCATTTTATAGCAATAAATGAATTAAGTTAGCAAAAAGTACCAAAGAATAGATGCAAAACCTCCTTCACTGCAAAGTCAAATAAGTAAATTAGACCATAAAAGAAGTCTATTCAAATTTACTTGTGTTCGTAAAAAAACTAGCCATCATTAATTTTTCTTGAACAGTAAGGAAATAACACACTTGGGAAAAAGTATACAGTGCACTCTCGATTTTTGCAACCTCGATTTCTGCAAACCTCTATATTTGTAACCGACATAAATGGATTTAATTTTTTCGATTTTTGCAACAAATCCAACTTTGAGATTTGATTTTCGCAACATACATACCTACATTCTTATGTTACAAAATGTGTGTGTGTAAATTGTACTATGCAATGTTGCAGGCATGAGCAAACCTCTGCCGACATCATAAATCGTCTTGACGCAATGTAGTAATAACAACGAGTCGAAAAAATTATAAGAACTCCTGATCATTGGGAGGGAGAAGACTGTGTTCCTTTACCCCAATTTGGGATAGAACTTTGTCAGAAAGGCAGCGATGACATCTCAGAATGGATCTCCAAAAAAACTGCAAAACGTAGAAGCCCGAGAAAAAGAAAACGTTTCTGTTAAAAGTGCGGAAATGGATATTAGGCGTGTTTTCTTTCAAATCTATACAGACTTCGGAAAAGCTCTCCAAGTAAAAATAACACTGGATAATTATCCAGGCCTATTATTGATACGCAACCCAAAGTAAGATTAGAAGTCGCAATAAAATGATCCACCACATGCTTGCAGTGGGCAAAATAAAATTACCTCAAAATTGAAGAAAATGCTCGACATTCTGTTGCGAAGCGATCTTCTGCAAAACAAGTGCAAACCAAAATTTCTACTTTTTTTAAAACTTAGGCTGTAAATAAATACATGTGTATGTACATACACATAAAACTCCTAAGTGTACAGGCCAATTTTATTTTGATAATTCAGAGAATAGCGTGTAGACCTTTTTAAATTGTTTTAATTTTCTGTTCGATTTGTGCAATTTTTCGATATTTGCAACAACGTCTGTTTTCATTAGTTGCAAAAATCGAGAGTGCATTGTATTTCCCATAGACCTGCAAGGGTTAAAGAAATAGTAGGTACTCGTAGCAAAGACAAATTGCAGCACGCGCCGGCGCGTCAGTGGCACTAATGGTTTTTTATTGAGTCGCATTTGCGTACTGCGGATGTACATACATCTGTAGCACTGTTGCCGTTTCTCCTGTTATAACAGGGGTCTATTGTTATTTAGCTCCGAAAAAGTGAAATCTACTGTTTCCTGTTCCCAGACAATTTTAAGACCGTTTCTCCTGTTTTTTATTGAAAACAAAATTCGAAATGGAATGCTTATATGAAAAAAAAGCAACAAATAATCTATGGTAGACCCATAGCAATAACATTCCTGGTTGGTTATTGGCACTACATGTGAGTAGGTCCATTCGCGTACGCTCCCAAAACTGCGAAAATCTATGTATGAAAAGTTACGAAAACCCGTTCGCTTACGCAAAAATGTCGCAGTTTTTCGTAAAAGAGAGTACCCACGAAAGAGTAATAACTCTCACCATGCTGCGAATTTTGGCACAAGAAATTTCTTTGGACAGATTACATGAAAACTGTCAAATCACATACATTTTGCATTTTTTGTTGCTCAACGCGTTCGTTTCCTTTTTCGTAAATTTCCTACCTTTGAGAGAATTTCACCTCCACTCTTCGATGTTTGACATAAAACACATCTGATGCAAAAGTACCCGAACGGACCTAGTGGCATTGACATTGACATATATTTCACAATTTGAATAAAATAAAAGGTCTGTTCCTTTAATAGCAAATTGTTACTGATTCGTAGGTTCGCATTTGTACGAATTCTAGACCAACCGCGTTCCTTTACACAAAAAAGTAGGAAAAGAGAGAATAAACATTTTCCCTCACTAAAAAATCTTACGAATTCTTACTCAACAGATTTTTGCGAGTAAAAAGTGAACTATCTTGCAAAGTCAGCTGTTCCGTTTGTTTTGAATTATTTGCATTTTCTTATTTTATGGCAAAAAGTAAAATATTGGAAAGAAAAGGAACATAGATGAAAGTTGAATGTTCTGAATGTTGAAATTTGCATTTCGCAATATATTGCATACCGCATTGATTATGGGATATCATCAAGAGTCGAATTTTCTGTAGAATCCAAGATCGTACAACACTACTCTGTTAACTCTTGCTTCACATATATTCATGACAATTCGTTTGTTGTAACTTTTGTGGTTAAGCGCGTTCCTTTACTTTTTTGTAATTTTGCATCTGCAATGCGAATCGAATGAAGCGTCGCTGGACAGCTTCAATACGAGTATTGAGATTTTTCTGATAAGGTGTCCATACTTGCGAAGCATATTCGAGGTGAGGACGGACAAGACTGTTAAATAGTGAGAGGGTGACATAAGGATTTTTAAATTCTTTACACCATCTTTTAACGAAACCTAACATTGAATTTGATTTATTCACAATGTGGTTTATATGCTCTTTAAAATCAAGTTCAGGGCTAAAGTAAACACCCAGGTCCTTAAAACTATAGACCCGACTGAGAGAGTGATTCGATATCAAGTAGTTGAATATAGTCGGTACCAGTTTCCTGGAGAAAGTCATGGACTGACACTTGAGTTGGTTAAGGACTAAACCATTTTTAGAGCACCAGGTACTGAAACTATCAATATCTGATTGCAGAAGTCTACAATCATTTATGGTTGTAATTGCTTTACTGATCTTCATATCGTCGGCAAATATAAGAATGTTGCTATGTTTTATGATTGATGGAACATCATTGATAGCAAGAATAAATAAAAGTGGACCTAGGTGGCTCCCTTGAGGGACGCCGGATCCTGCTAAGAAGGAGTCTGAAAGACAACCTCTAAATTTAACCTGATATGACCTCTGCTTGAGGTAAGAGCCAACCCACGAAATAAATATTGGGGGAAACCTAACGCCTCGAGTTTGTAGATAATAATATCATGAGAAAGCTGATCGGAAGCTTTGGAGAAGTCAGTGTACACACAGTCCACCTCATGACCACTTTCTAAGGCATTGGAACAGTTATGGGAGAATGTTAACAGGTTTGTGACAGTAGACCTGTTTCTATCGAATCCATGTTGTTCTGTACAAATAACACCCCACAAATAACAAAGAAAAGTAAGGCTTTCACACACAACTTGCTCAAATAATTTTGGTATGCATGACAACTTTGAAATCGGTCTGTAGTTCGTAATAATATTTCTATCGCCTTTCTTAAAGACGGGCGTAATAAACGATTGCTTCCAGAAGCTAGGGAAATGGCCAGTTGATATGGAGATCTCAAAAAGAGACTTCAACGGCAGAGCAAGGACATCACTGCATTTTTTCAGGACTATTGGAGGTACGCCGTCAGGACCTGAAGAGTAATCATCTTTCAGAAATGAAATAAATTTCGAAATAGTCTGCAAGTCTAAGGCAATGTTGGTAAAGCCAACTTGAGGAACATCTTTGAGATGCTCAAAGTAATTATCATCAATACTAAGCGGCACATCGTTAAAAGATTTACGAAAATTATCCGCGAAAGAGTTGCAAATATCAGCAGGGTCATTAAAAACGCTGTTATTATAAGAATTATGTAGTGCCAAAGAACCTTTTCCTAATGCAATAGACATTTTACTTAAAAATATCATATTTTATAGGTTTTTGGACGAAATTTTAAGTCTCCTGTTACTTTGGTAAATCCAACAGAAGATCTCCTGTTTTTTCACATTTTCTCAGCGGCAACACTGAATTCTGTAGGTAGCAAATTGCAGCTTTTTTTTTTGTAATATGCTGGGTAAAATCCTTTCGGTATGCTCTGACCTCTGAGAACAAATGGGTTCACTTCGTATTTTCGTATTTGCGAGGTTTTTATTTGTTTATGACTTGGATTTGAAATTGGTTACTGGACTCATTTGCTCAAATGCGCTCGATAAAGTACAAACTATTATATGTTTGATATATGAATTTTTGACAAAATAAGCAATTATATGCATTTATATTGAAATATGCCAAAATATGCCCTAACAAATGGCGCTCAAATGGCTTAGTTTCTCATGAAACGGATAATTAGCGTGCTGTCGTTTTGAAAAAATCAAAAGTAGTACAAATGTTCTCTAAAGAGTAGTATTTTCAGTGAAAGAGTAGTACATCAGACTAAATGCAGGCTAATGCTCGTTTTTCAATGGTTATTGGACTATATTACCTTAATACCAAGAAAACTGTAAATATGAGCACACTTTCCCGAGATAAGTGCGATTTACACAAAAATGGGTTAAAAAAATTTAAAAAAAATCGGGGTTTGAAGACCATTATCTAGAAAATTGAAATACGGATGGCAATAGTTTTTGACTTTGATAAACACTAATCGATTGTGTATGGAACGAGTTACGAGTCCACTTTGGTTGCTCAAAGTTTAATACAATAGAAGTTATAATTAAATAACTGTTGGTACCTACTTCTCTGAAGGAATTTGTTTGGTTGCTCGAGCATCGTTGCCATTGTACAACGACCCCTGTCTAGTAAGGTGGCCAATATTTTACTGCATCAAGAAAATTCCATACAAATTTCATACAAATGTTCCAAAATACCTTTATATGTTGTCCACCTGCCTACCTTGGAACTTGTCCACAAATGTTCATAGTTTTTCGCATCTCTCATGTAAAATAACCTGCGAAAGTTTCTATGTTGTCCATCTGTTTATCTTGGATTTTGGCCGCAAATTCGAAAACTTTATATCATCTCTCATATTAAATAACCTGCGAAAATTCGCCAAGGGTAGTATGTATGGATTTTGTTCCATATTTTCGGTTAACCACTGAACAAAACGTCTAGACATAGCGGTAAAATAACGAAAAGCCCGTTCTTGTTTCATCATGTGCAATGTATCGATCTCTTATTTTTATTTCAAATGCAAAAAGAAAAAAATACACACCATTATAAGTTGGACAAAAATTCTTGCACCGCAGTTGGCCAACTTACCAAGGTTTCACTGTATTAGGTTTAGGTATGTTTAAAAATATGATGAAGTATGCATGCACGCATTAACATATTTGGTGGCAACGTGGTATAGTGGTAAGTGCGTTGGACTACTACGCAATGCTGCCCGGGTCCAACACCTATAAAGTTTTTTTTCACGGTGCCACCTCTTTCGAATGTCTGACAAGCAATCAGAGTATCATTTGTCAATGAGCTTCTCAACTTGACGTTCGGGGTCGGCAAAAAAAACTGTAGGTCGCTTCCATTCGTGCAAAAATATAACACGAACACACAAATTGTTGCGAGAAGCAGGCCCAGGTTCACCCCGCGCCACCGAAAGTAAAGTTGAAATTTAAAACTAGACACTTTTCTTGCGATAGTATGAATAAACTTCGCAATGAATACTGATGAATTCACTGTAAACGATGAAATAAAATAGATTCATAATGAATTTGAAATAGTAGTACAAAAGTAGAAGGAGTAGTATGGGTAGTACAGTAACGCCGATAGTAGTACAATACTACTATAGTAGTACAAACGACAGCGCTTATTAGCCTAGTCACGTCTCTGTCTATAACATTGCTAAAAAAATATGCTTGTGCATGCTTTTGGTTGCCCTAGTAATGTGTATCGCTTAGTGACATATTTATTTTTTATCGGTAAGGCGAATTTTTTGAAATAAAAATAAAAACAAATCAAAAATAAAATAATTACTCTTATGATTTCTTATTCCAAGAAAACTGAAAATTTAATTAAATTTGAAAATTTTAATTTTAATTTCTATAGTTTTTCATACCACTGTATGTAGTTCTGAAAATTTGTAATTGTGAATTTTGAATAACTATGAAAATACGTATACTTGTAACATTTAATTTGAAAAACGTTGGGCGCATCCAATACATAGATATTGATGCACGAACAGTTCACTTAAGTCGCTAACAATTTTATTGCACTGCAAATGATAATATGAACTGTTGCATGAGTTTTCTCAACGGCAGCTACCCTAAACTCCTTACTATTATACTGCGCCCCACGTTTTTCGGTTTTATACTCGTATGTGGTTGAAGTGCCATAGGAACCGTAATGAACAGATCGACAAAAAAAGCGTGTCAATATTGCATTGTCATCCAGTTCTGACCAATGATAAAGTTTCAAGTCTCTAGCTCACTGGGGAGTTAGTGTAAAATCAATTGCAAAATTTGCAAAACCGTAAAACGTAGTTAAGATAAAAAAAAAGTATGAAACACAAAATAAAAGTACTAATTTCTATCTAGGCCGATTGGCAGCTTCTTGTCGCGATATCAGTGTATTATAGTACTGCACATTCGTATAAGCTACAGCAGGGTTCTGTCCACACTTTAAATGTCTGGGCACACCTGCGCTGACTACACCCCACAGATAGGAAATATTTTGTTCGTCCACCTCTTCTTTAATTGTAAAACCACCACCGCTATCACCTGAACACCCTACCGCCCCGGCTGTATTTAATACACAAAATTTGTCATTTGCGATGGTGTTGGCGAGCCTTGGTCCCAATTTGGCTCTACATTCGTTAAAGCTGGTTGTTGCAACATCTATAGTCCTGAGTTCATTGCTATAACCACCGGTTTCGTCTTCACCCCAACCGGCGCTTCGCCCATATCTATTGCTGGGCATGTATTGGGTACCAGCCCATTCCTCCTTAATGCAAATGGGCGCAATAAATGGAGAATAGCTAAGGGAATCATTTAATATGAGTAGCGCGATGTCGGCTTTGTAATGTTCGGTTGCACCATTAAACCTGCAAAAGATTAAATATATTTATGTACATACTATAAGTAGTATACAAAAATCCAAAACAAAAACTTACTCAGGAGGAATGACGATCTGAGATATATCACGAAATTGAGCATTTTGATCTGCTGTATTGTAGTAGTCTCGGTAATATTTACCAGCTGCAACAGTATAATATGATTCGTTAAATGACTTTTCATTTGCATTATTCCAGAAACAATGTGCGGCTGTAGGACAAAAGCAGTTGGAAATTTAATATTAAAAGATAACTCTTATTCATGTAGAAATGTTAGATGTTTTTGAATGTTAAATAAGACTGAGCAATTGAGCATAGATACAGCTATGGCCAAAATAATAGCAACGCTTTTTAAGTTTCAAAAACAACTTGCGTAGCAGTTGTTTTGTGCATATGCAAGAAAAACAAAGTTTGCAGACTTAACGGTAAATATACTGTAGACATATTCTATGTAGAATCAGAGTACAAAACAGAGAAGAAAAGTGATCATTTGTAATCCATCTGTTACAAGGTACTGAACAAGCTGGACAAAAAAATAGCAACACAGAAAACAAAAAGTAAAAAAAAAATAAATAAAAAAAGATAAAGACTATTTAGATATCGGTAAGTAGTGTACAGTAGTCTCTAGTGATATTGTATACTATCGGGTTTTATTATATCACATTTAGCAAAGAAGAAAAATGGGCAGAGGAAAGCATTGCAAGGAAAGTCAACGTAAAGCTATTTTAGCGTTACATTGTCGAGGTGAATCCATCAGGAAGGTTGCAGTAGCCGTCGGATGATCCTCACGAATGGTCTTTAGCGCTATACATTCCAAAAAACTTCCTGAAACCAGAGGGCATCCGTCAAAATTAACCGAGAAGGATAAAAAACTTTTGGTTAGGAAATCACGGACAAACCCTTTTATGTCATCTAAAGAATTTATAGAAGATACAGGCCCAGAATTTAGTGCCAGGACAGTCCGACGAACTCTGGTGGATGCTAAGCTATACGCTCGAGCCCCAAGAAAAGTGCCACTCCTAAAAAAAAGTACACCCCCAAAAGCGAATTGCTTCCGCCAAGCTGTATGACATGCCACAGGATCCATTACGGTCAGTGAAGCAGTGGAGAAATGTACTTTGGAGTGACGAAATAAAAATTAATTTGTTTGAGATGGTCGGAAAACAGTTTGTTCATCACCCAGAATGTCAGGCGTATTACCCAAAGTACACAAAGCTAACTGTGAAGCATGGTGGAGGTAGCCTGATGTTATGGGACTCTTTTTCGTGGTATGGTGTATGCACTATACGTCGAATAGATGGCATTATGGCCAAAGAAAAGTATGTCACGATACTAGAAGGAGTTATGCTGTCATATTCGGAAGAAAATATGTCATTAAAATGGCGTCTTCAGCAGGGTAATGACCCAAATCATTCGGCGAAACTTACAAAGCTTTGGTTTGTGCACAACAATCTTGATATTTTGGAGTGGATTTCTCAGTCACCGGATTTAAATCCGATTGAGAACCTATGGCATAAGTTGAAGATCCAAGTTGCCAAGTCTCACCCTGCAAATGTCAAAGAATTGTGGAGAATTGTCCAAGAATGTTGGTTTTCCATACCAATTGAAAAATGTTAGAAACTAGTAAATTCTATGAAAAGAAAATAATTGAAGGAATCATTCAAAATAAAGGATATGCTATAAAATATTAAACTTACTTCTTAAATATACTGAAAAAAAAATATTATTGAAGCGTTTTCTTTACTTTTACAAGGTGTTGCTATTATTTTGTCCAACCAATATATAAAATACTTCTCCGAATAATCAAGTAATCATTTAAAAAATGGATTGAGAACACATTTGCAATTAAATTTGCATAAAAATAATTATTAAAATTCGAATAAAACAGGACTTACAAATCCTTCTATTGAATAGTATAAGGTGTTGCTATTATTTTGGCCATAGCTGTATAACCCCGTTTATATGATAACTCAATGCGCATTGAATCGATGCGCATTGGTTCAATCCGCATAGAAAGGTTGGTGTTTACATGAAATTATTCAAAACCGAATCCAAAATAAACGTGAGAAAATTGAGAGAGTTTGATAAACAGCTGATTGAACTGACAGTTTGATAAAATAAAAATTAATTAATTAAAAATTACACTATTGAATTGCCTGACATTAGATGACAGATAAGAGAATGATGAGAGCGCGTGAGAGTAAAATGTCTCAATGCGATTTGAAAGTGTTTATATGATATTTCAATTCGGTTTCAAATTTTCAATGCGGCTTATAAACAGGAATGAACGAATGCGGATTGAGTATTTCAATTCGGTTCGAAGTGGTGTTTATATGAGCGGATTGAACCAATGCGCATCGATTCAATGCGCATTGAGTTGTCATATAAACGGGATAATAGATACACTACATCACGAGTGGCCAAACCGTAGAACGGCATTTACAGTCCACCCCAACCCATGTGCTATAAATTGGTACATTATAACAAATATGCAATATATGAGTATCATTAATAAAAAAATGAAAATGTTACAACATGCAAATGTATACAGCAAAGAAAAAAATGCAATGTCCTTCTTCCCCTTGTATACGAGTACCTGCCCTATGTCAAATAGTCAAATAGAGAACAGTATTTTTTCAGCTGAAATGAGTACATATGTGCATATGTATAACAGAGCCTTAAGCTTAAGCTACGAGCAGACGATATGCAAAAGTCGCATATATATGCGAGTGCTGACGTCACGAAAAAACTCGCAAATTCTATAAAGTAGGCACGATATGCGACTTTTGTCCCAAAACTCGCAAATGCATTTGCGAACATGTTGTTCGCATATGATATGTTCGGAAATGGGGTCGCAAATGTTGTGGCCTATATGCGAGGTGTTCACACGATATGTGACACAATTTGCAAGTCACATATTTTCAATCATAGGCAGATTTGCGAACACTACAAATCTTTTGACATTTTGTATTTTTTGTATTGTGTTGGTGATTTATGACTATTTAAAGTGCGGAAATTTATTAAAAATGTCAAAATGAAAGTGGGCTGCTATTGCTACTTTGGCAATAGATATGATAGAAAACGACGACGAAGATGGAAGCTACGAAGAAGCGAGTGTGCAGCAAATGCAAGGGATTCGTCGTATATGGGTCAAAGATTGGTAACGACTTCGCGAAGTTGACAAATTGGTTTTAAATGTCACGCGAAGAGAGCCCCATTTTGCTTTGGCTTCGCTCACATGGACATCGAAACCTAGGTCATCGACAACCTCACACCAGCCATCAAGTTTGGAAAGCTTAATGTGCTGAGCCGGAATCCCAAAGCCCGGTGCTCTTCTCCACCGCAGCTATTAAACACTGGATCTCTTCGTGGTTTCAATTGTGTTGCACTTTTCGACTTCCGGACTCCGATTTTTTGGAGCGACGTACCCTTGACTGCGGGGGCGGCACGTGATCAGTGTCGCAATGTGGTGATGATGAATCCATCGGCTCAGTCTCATTAAAAGTACTCATTTTACTTAACTACACACAATTATAATTTTTTTTTGGCGCAAATGCTCGCAAATCGTCACAAATAATATGCGAAAGTGTTAACACGATATGCGAAAAAGTCGCAAATTAGTTTGCGAACTGGGTGTCGCATATTGTCCGCATATACTTTGCGAGCATATGCGGACTGTCCCAAATAGGTGTTCAGACGATATGCGAGCAATAATCGCATATGATGACGCAAAAATAACGTCAGACTCGCATATAAACTTTTGCCCAGCATATAATTTAAACTTGATTTAGAAATTCTTGTTCCAAAAATTTTGTTTTATTACTTGTGTTGTTAACTCTTGTAATAATAAAACTAAAAAAAAATATTGCAACTGATACTGAATAGTTGGTGTATACACATACGCATTTATATTTTCTTCCAGGTAAAAATAATGGATAGGTAGCAGGCGTAATCAGTTTCAGCAAAAAGTCGAACGCATAGCTTAAAAGTTTGGCCACCCATGCACTACATTATGTATTTCACTTTCACCTATTAAAGCCTGCCCATAGATTCCGTCGTAGGATTGTCTTGAAAAGTAGGGACTAACAAAAGTTCGCTTAGTTGATTGAATAATAAAACACAAAAATAATTTTAACTTTAGATATTTACTCTTCATCTTTTTTTATATTTTCCACATAATTCCCATTTCTTCGGCCTATAGATCCATCTTTGAAAACAGCTTTCGAATTACTCTTTTTAGAGCTTTTCTTAGGCGGTGGTTATAGAGCAAGCGTGTAATACAAGCGCGAACAAGCGCTTTCAATTACAAGCGCGAGCAGGCGCTAGCTTAAGCTTGTGGTTTTTTTTTTTTTTTTTTTTTTTGGTTGCGCCTGGAGGTGCAGGAATCTTCAAAAGATACCAATGGTCCGTACCATTGGTTATGCCCGATTCATATATCTGACAATGCCATCAGTGCTAGTCAGTATATGCCTACGGGCTAAACCTCACCCCCCCCCCCCCAGAGAGGCACTATGAGCTTGTGGTGTGTTCGATTAAAATTGAGCCAGTTAACGCTTCGGTTTCTGTTAAGGTCGCTATTTTTAGAGGAAGAACTTTTATTTTGACATTAATGTGTCTAACCGCTTGATGTTTGTACTGAAAAATGTGCGCTAAAAAAGTGTTACCATCAGAGAAATTTATACCAAATTGGATACGCATATTTTAAAGTGGGCGGTAGCTCAGTGTATGGTATGTCGGCTTCTCATCTCATAGGTTCCCGGTTCGTCTCCTGACGGGGGACACTTTTTACTATTTTTTTATTCTTTTTTTATTTTTATTTTTGTTTCTTTTTGTTCTATTTTGAATCGTGATGACAGAAAAGAAAGTTGTTTCCTTTGGTTTTGTTGTTGTTTTTTGTTTCTTTTCTATTTTTACCCGGCTATGGCAAAGCCAACAAAACCCTGCACGGGAAGAGTGGACGAATAATAGTAACTCGGCATACAGACACTGCAGTCTTCGCGGACGGATCTAAAACTGTTAAAGAAACAGGGACTGGTGTATTTTGCATGAACACAGGGCTAAAATTATCCTTAAGACTCCCGGATGCCTTCAGCCTCTTTCAGGCAGAAGTTCTAGCCATACTTAGGACTCCAGAGGTCCTGATAATGCAACGAATAGTCAGGAACTGCCGAATAATGCTAATAGCATTATGCAGAACCAGGGGCCTGTAACACAACGCGACAAGTCGACAAGTCTAAATTCACATGTCGAGCTATGCTTGTCCGACAAGTACAAATTAATTCTGTAACAGAACTCAAACCGTTGGACTTGTCAAAAGAATTAATTTCCCTTGACTTGTCGGCATTCGTTGAGAAAAGAAAAGAAAATGGCGAAAATCACGGCGGGTACAAAAAAAATGATATTAAACTAGTGGACTGTATTTTATTGTTTAGTCTGGTAGCAAGATTATGTGCAGTTGATTGAGATAACTGACATTTTTCAATGAACAGATGAGCACTTAGGTACATCGAAATTAATTCTTGAGTTATAAACTTTTAACCTGTGACGAGGTTCACTGTTATTTATCAAATTCAGACTCAAGAAAATACATTTTTAATTAAATATCATTTTATTTCTATATTTCGTCGGCTGAGAATATACATATCTAGTTGTCGTATGTCAAATTTTAGCATTTTCTGATTCTGATGCATTATTATATTATTCGATGAGATCTTTCTGTTGGTGCTATCAGTTTTTGCCTACCATCAATAGTTTCCGAGATATACCGTGTTATTTTGTCGTATGTAGGCTCTAAGTAACGGTTTTAGTATTTATTTGTCGTATGCAGAGAGTTTTTTTTACACACGACAAATTTTCATACAAAAACTGAATTCTTTTTAGTAAGAATTTAATGGTCGTATGTAAAAGAAACGCTTTGCATACGACAAATAACTACATACCTACTACAATTTGCGTGATTAATTGACGTATGCGTATTGATAGTGTTAAAACTGAGAAAATTTGAGAGAAAATTAGCATGTACAGTAGACTCGTTAGCGTGAACACCGGTTAATGTGAACTCTGGATAACGTGAACATATTTTTATTAATATTGACATCTCTAAAACGTGAACAAATCCTGAACACTCTAAAACGTGTACTACAATTTCTGCTCCAAATAACTGTAAAATTCGAGCAAGATGCAACTTGAAATTTATTTTTCTTGGTTAAACATCTCGTCTTGTACAGTTGAAGTTACCTACAACTCAGTTTGGTCGTAGGCAATGCAAAGGCACTGTTCGGTGCTATTAAACCTGAGGTTTGATTAATATCTATGTTTTCAAGATTTTTTTCTTAAATAAAATTGTTTGTCTATGTGGGCTGTACAATTGAAGACGTCCATGAATGAAACGGCGACTCTAATGTGTCCAAAGTAACTAATATCATAAGTGATGGAGAGTCCGATGATGGAGATGTGATTGAATTGCCAAAAGGAAAAATTAAGCCTAGTGAAGCCATTTACATCTTCAACAAGACTTTGGAATAGGCTGAAAATGACCTTGTTATCCAAAATGACTTAAATATCTTAAGACGCCTTAAGGAAAGGGTGGTAGGAAAGCTTTGGACAAAAAGACAACAAGTAACCAGATGACCCACTTTTTCTACTTAATTCCATAACGTTATGTCCAAAATTTTGTATTTACGTTCCTTTGCCATAACTTTTTCTTAAAAATCTATTAAAAATACAGTTATGTAACAAATAAAATAAAAATACATAAATAAAAAAGTTTTTATTAATTTCTTCTGTGGGATTGTCCTATTCTTTTGTTAATTCAACATTCGCAAACATGAACTCTCTCGCAAATGTGAACTGGCTTGGTTTTTAATTGTTCACGTTATCGAGAGTCTACTGTATATTAATATTTACTGGTTTACCTGATTTTTACCTGGCTTAGGCACAACATATTGGAAAAAAATTACATACATACATACCTACTGCACTGGCCCTCTTCGCAACCTTTCAAGCAAAGAAAAAATTAAACGAATATGTTGTGTTTAAGCCAGTTACGTTAGGTAATGTTAGGTTAGGACGGGGTATGAGGCTGAGCCATCATGAAAACACTTGGCACCATTGTGGGCCCATCGCCATCCGCTGGAACCTTCTATAGATAATACCAAAACCGAAACATTTCCGTCTAAACATTTGATTTCCCTGCAAAATTTAAAAATTTGATTGTGGCCGGTTTGGCCCACCTCTTCCAATGTATCAAAAAAGTATCTCCCTGAAACTTTTTTGCGCGAACGAGCAAAGGATACATATGTTCGACATCCTATGAACTCAAGTCATTGCAGCAATGAATGCAGATGACCGCTTTTACTACCACACTCGCTCGAGCGACACGTTGACGACCAAATCCTGGCCTATGCTTTACTTCAGACAATATTGGCCGACAGAACTTATGGCAGGACTAGGTATATGCGCATATGCACACAGATGCCAAGATTTACATATAAAAAAAAAAAAACTTTGGGACAAAGAACGTAGTTGTAATATACGATGTGGTGTTTTGTCGGAATTGACAAAAAGATTATGGGAACAAGAATGTATTGAAAAAACACTTACCAGATATTACGACTTTCGCATTGATAATGGTACCGCCGCAAATGTGCTTGAATTTGCCAGAAAAATTTTCAAAGATTCCCACATGCCATGGCACATAGGTAATATTTCTTTTTTCACCATGCGCAGAAAACGGTTTAACTTCTACCACCTCTTCGCCACAAATTGGTTCACATAGGAGTGGCATAAAGTCCCAGTGGCCGTCATCTCTACACACCACGTTATCTGGTGGACCTCGATTCGGTTTTTTGTATTTCGGCTTACACGATATCTTCGCTATAGTTCCGGGTTTAATATGATCATCGCAATCGACATGGGCACCATTTTTTTCGCAATCAGCCTTAAAAGTAACACTTTTAAGCCAATCATTGGGACAAAATTCTAAATTCAAGATGGAAGGAGGTTAGCTTAACTCAATATAAATTCAAAACAATGCCAAAGATTACTTGTGCATTCGGGGATAGTGGGTTCTTTCCATCCAGTATCTGTGCATGCATTATAATCCCATCCAAGACGATTGTAACCAGGATTGCATTTGCAAAGAATTGATTCATGTTGTTGTACACTTATTCCCGGTTTTATTATGGTATTGTCGGATTCGTATACAATATAACCATTTGTAATATTAGGTACCTTACAATCGCGTCTGATGAAGAAAACAATGTGGTTAAATATGGACACTGAACGATCTAGTATAGGTGCTTACGCAGATGTTCTTGGGCCTGTAATTGGTGTTCGTGTTGTTCGTGTTGGTGGGCTTGGTCTGTTTGTGGTTGGCTTTTTCGTCGTAGTTCCACAGAGGATGGGAACCTCATCGGATTCATCGTTGCAATCCTTTTTACCGTCACACTTCTTGTCAATGCTGATACAAGCCCCGTATCCACAGCGAAATGAAAATGGCGGGCAGTCTCTTGCACATTCATCTGCAGTTTCATCGGATTCGTCTTTACAATCGGCATTGCCATTACATAAATCATCCTTATTTATACAATCGCCTGATTTACATGGCCATTGATCTTTACTATGAAAGCAACAAAAAAAAAGTACTATAACTGTTTCAAGGTAACAACACACCGTAACTTGGAGTCTCCACGAGACATTATTCATGTCTGAGCTCATGTCTGGCTAGGAAAATGTCTAGTGGAGACCACAATCAGCCAGACAGATTTTCTACCCCCCATCTATGTCTGGATTTTCGGCCCAACATCCACTTTCATCACGTGACCTTGGTGTAAATTTTTCAATTTCGTTGAAGTTTTCAAGAGAAGTGATATGAAAAGGCAAGACATGAAATGCCCACCACGCCAAATTTGACGTTCGTTCCGCCATCTTGTGTTTGTGCTTGCCAGATCTGTCCGACATGAATAATGTCTCGTGGAGCTGCCGTGTAATGGAAACCTGTAATAAAAACGTCAAAAGAAATGTGAACAATATCAAAGATTCTGCCTCGCGACGAAAATATCATCCGAATGTTTTACAAGAAAACTGACTTCAAACCCGGAACGCAGACTCGTTGGAATAGTAAAGGTAACCTTAATTACTTAAAAAAAATATATATATTCGGCGTCAGCAGTCCTATACAGAACCATTTCACAATCATTTATGTGTGCGTGTTACTTTTTCCCACGAATGGAAGGGACCTACAGTTTTTTGCCGACTCCGAACGGCGAGTTGAGAAGCTTCTCACGACAAATGATACTCTTTGATTGCTTGTCAGACATTCGAAAAAGGTGGTAACCGTGAAAAACTTTCTTAGGTGTTATACCCGGGCTGGAATTGAACCCGAGCAGCATGCGTAGTAGTCCAACGCGCTAACCACCACGGCCACGACCGCCACTTACGTTGGGATTCAAAAAAAAGTTCGCTTAGTTGTTTCCAATAAAGTAGTTTTTGAAAAAAGATGCATTTCTGTAGCTTATTAAAAATGGAGACGATAAAGTGAAAAATTAGTGACGTAAGCTCGGTTGAAGTTCCACCCCCAACACAGGAAGAAATCCGTTTTTCCATTTTCTTAGGATTTCGACGTCAACTCAAGCCAGCCAAAATTATTCTTCGGATCTAGAGCCGTGTGTGCCTTAAAATGACGGGGAATTACTTACAGAGGAATATTGGACTCAGCTTTCCCTAAGTTAAACGAGTTGTTTGGACCTTTCCCTTGGATTTTGTAACAGGATAATGCACCAATCCATTCTGCGTGCGTAGGTAAGTCGTTTATTGTAAGTCAGAAAGTGGAAATGATGAATTGGCCGCCATATTTACCTGATTTAGAAGGTTTAGGGATGGCTAACTCCCAAAGAATATGAAAGGGGGAAGCAGTGTGACAATAAAGAACCACTTCTCCGGGGGTATTAAGTCAACTTGGGCCGAAATATCGCTTAATTACACAAAATCTTGGATGGCTCACTTCCAGACCGCATATTTGAAGTGATATCAGAAAACGGTGGCTGAACACATTACTAACTTCTTTGTTGAATTATTAATTATGGTAATAACCAAAAAATAATAATAATAAAAATAAAAATGCAGAAATTTTCCTTAATTATTGCCATTGCCTTTATTCATGTGAACCGATTTTATTGCATACTTTTCCGAGTCTTTTTACAAACTTTGGGAAAAATCCCGTTACTTTGTAAGGAAAAGTAATTTTTGTAAGTGTGTTCTCTGGAGGGATTCCGAAACTTTGTTTACAATCAATAATTATAGTTGTGTATCGATTTTCCTGGCCATAACTCACTATTTAGTGAAATTTTAATATTGCCTTTATTCAAGTGAACCGTAGTGTACATAGTTATTACTGAAATCTGTAAAGGTAATCAAGTCGATGTAATTTACACAGATTTCTCACTTTAGGTGGCGCTACAGCTCGGGGTGAACCTGGACCTACTTCTCGCAAACATTTGTGTACGCATGTTACATTTTTTCGACTCCGAATGGCGAGTTGAGAAGCTCCTTGACAAATGATACTCTTTGATTGCTTATCAGACATTCGAAAGAGGTGGCACCGTGAAAAAAAAAACTGTTAGGTGTTGTATCTCGCCCGTTCTTTTGAGATACCCACTGCCTCAGCTAACTCGCACTACTTCGCCTTTCGGTCACTCAAAGCGATTGGATGCACTTGCTTACTTCGCATTCGAAACCTCTTTTGGCCTTCCAGAGCGAGGTGCGTCTTCGGTGCTTGTACGACCCATTTTAAATTCACTAAACCACCGATAAACAGTTGTGAGATAACAGTTCTGTAACCTGAAGTTTTTCCCATCAAAAAACAATGTTTGATCAAAATGCGATACTCTTGTTTTTCCATTCCATTCCAAGTAAACGGTAAAAGGATTTTCAAAGCTGTAGTACTGAGAGTAGGTTATTCTTGGAATACATTACTCCAAAATTTAAATATGTAGTTTGTCTTTGTCGAATCGTAGTTTATCACAAGACAGTTCTAGCAATTGTTCTTCCTCGACTATTCAAAGTGCAGATGGGGGTGGTTTCGATTGGAATGGATCTCAAACCTTACTTACTTACTTATCAAGATTCTCTGGAAAATATTTATCAAAATACATATCTGCTTAATGTCGATAAATGTTGGATCAATATCAAGTGCAAACTTGAACTCAGATCTTGAACAGATTTTTCCACAACAGCAACTTCTTTTGAAGCGCTACAATTTTCTCAGTCAGTTGCAGTATATGTGTTTCGTTTCCCTGCAGCGATCTATTGAGAACATTAAGAACATTTTTAATATCCCAAATACCGTCTCGCGACGCCGCGCCCTCAGGATAGAGCCGCGACGTCTGTCTGTCTATCCGCCTGTCTGTCTGTCTATCTATCTGTCTGTTTGTCTGTCTGTCTGTCTATCTATTTGTCCGTATGTCTGTCTGTCTGTCTATCCGCCTGTCTATCTGTCTATCTATCTGTCTGTTTGTCTGTCTGTCTGTCTATCTGTCTGTCTGTCTGTCCATCTGTTTGTCTGTCTGACTGTCTGTCTATCTGTCTGTCTACCGGTTTTTGGTTAATTACTGCAACTGCATTTGACTGCCTGTATGTCTGTCCGTCTGTCTATCTATTTGTCTGTCTGTCTGTCTGTCTGTCTGTCTATCTGTCTGCCTGTCTGTCCGTCTGTCTGTCTGTCTGCCTGTCTGATGAAGATCAAACGGATATGTGGAGATGGGATGTATGACAGAAAGTGAAATGGGGCGCTGTAGATGATGACCACCAACCATTCACTTTCTCAATATGAGCATTGTTGTTCCTTGAATATAGAAGTTTTTAATAACTTGACTCCAGCGCCACCTAGCGGGATAAAATACACTTTAAGACCTATTCATAAAAATCGGTCAAGCCGTTTTGGAGGATTACGACCACAAACACTGAGACACGAGATTTTCATATATTAGAAAATAATTAGTTCTTAAAAGTTGCAGGTGGGCGAAGCAAGGCGAACACGTGTTAGCTAGCGTAGCATAAAAAAAAGGCTTACTTGCATGACGAATTGTTCTCGGTACTTTCACCTCCACATTTGACAGTAGCTTCATCTGAGTTGTCTGCACAATCCTTTTCACCATTGCACAAAGCATCTCCTTTCACACAGGCACCGTATGCACAATGAAACGTGTACGTTGGACATTCATTGGTAATACAAGTATCGCTTGTCTCATCTGCATCATTGCGACAATCTGCCCTACCATCACAGACTTGATATAATTCTATGCACTCATCAGACGAACCACACTTCCATTGATCACTGTTGCAGCAAATTCCTGGAAAAAAAAAATTTGAATTCTTCATAATGATAGAGATTGAATAGAAACAACGATTTTTCTTACGATTAAACCATTTGGCGCTTTGGGCAGCTTTATTGTCTTATTTGACAATAACACAATCATTCGATAGACTAAATCAATTTTGAAGCTTAACAATTATTTCTAAATACAGGACGACTGATAAAAGCAAGCAAAAAAAAGTTGTGCTAGCTGCGCAACACGTGGAAAACTGCAATATATTCGGACTTTTTTCAATTTTTGTAGTTTAATTAAAAAATTATGGGTTTTTTTTGACATTATGACACATATGTATGTACATACATACTTTTTTATACTTGCCTTTATAAAAGTACTGAATGATGATTTAAATGTTAAGATAAAAAACAATCATACGCTAACGTTCTTCCAACCAAAAATTCAAATTGAAAGAGGAGAGGTTTCTTCACCGGACTTTAAAACGAGCTTTGATTAAACCTTTAACAGCTAGGTACTTCCTATAATTTGAATAGCAGGAGTTAACCACAAGAAACGTCAACGATCATTATTCAGGACAAACAAAAAAAATCCCAACTTGGGATGTCTAAGAAGTATGTAGAACGAATCCAGACGCAACTGTGTGCAAATATTAAAGAATAACACTTATGTCAACTTCTAAACAGCTAATTTCGAAACTCTCCCGGAATCGTAGTGAATATTGATTTGAAACATTGTACAAACTTAAAATCGCGAAAAATGACAACGATTTGACGATGACACAGGACACACGGGAAAATACACATACACAGGGGCCGACATAATGCTGATCAAAATAATAGGTAACATGGTTGTAATAAACTGGCAACACTGATTTCTCAAAAATGTGTTGTTTGTTTTGAATGCAATAAGCACCGTTACTTTTCTATCGATGTTATCGAACTTTCGACATGCGGTTTGCACTTTCATTTCCAATCAGCTGTAACAAGGTCAAAGAGTGAAATTACCCCAGTTTAGCCCTGATCGAAATAATAGGTAATTTGAGTTTCATTAAAATTAAGAAAAAAGTTAAACTGGTTGATGCGTTAAGCAAAAATAAGTAAAAGTGAAGTTAAAATGCATCAATATATAAAGTGAGATTAATTCAGAGGGTCGTAGCAAGAATTGTACTATTGAAGAACGTCGCATCGCCCATAATCTGAAAGTGAAAGGAAAAAACCTCAAATTCATTGGCAAAACGCTAGGAAGATCTGTGAATTTTATTGCACAGGCCTTAAAACCACAGTCTGTAACTGAAACCAGAGGAAGACATAGAAAAACGGACTAAGCAACGGACAATAAAATAACACTACTAGCAAAAGGGGACCCATTTACGTCATAAAGGACCATTGCAGCTTCAATGGATAATGTAATCAGTGCCCCAACTGTTAGAAAAAGATGACAAGAAAATAATAAACTGGGCAGAACGCCAGAAAAGTCCCTCTGCTAAAAGAAATATATGGGCTAGGAAGCAGTTCGCAGAAAATCTCAACTCAACCACTCAAAATTATTAAAATATTTTATGGAGATATGATAAGACCAAAATTAATATTTTCGGTTCTGATAGTAGAAAGAATGTTCGTCGACCCAAAGGAAAGGAGTCTAACCCTCATTTTACAAAAAAAATAGTAAAACATGGAGTTGCAAGTGTCATGGTGTGGGGCAGTTATCATAAAAAAGAAATTTATCGTCATATTCTTCAAAATAACATGCTGCCATATGCCGAGGACAATATGCTTTTGATATGGCACTTCCAACAGGACAATGATCCCAAGGACTCATCAAACCTGGTGAGTGCTTGGTTGAGAGAACAGAAGGTTTCTGTGTTACCATGGCCTTCTAAGTCCCCCGAACTATTAAGAATTTGTGGGGGGGAACTAAAGAAATCCTTGGCAATAGAAAACTTCCAAACAAAACCGACCTTTGTGCGGCGACCCAGAGGCACTGGGATGCTATTCCTATCGAAAAATGCCAAAACTTAATAGCCTCAATCCGCAGGCGGATAAGTGTACTTCTTTCCAAAAAGTGTGATCATTCTGGCTTCTAACTCACTTTAAATAATAAAATAATTAAATTTAGTTATTTATTTGATATCAGAATATCAACAGTTATAACATTTTAATTATGAATTACCTATTATTTTGAGCAGCTCGTTTCTGTAAGGAGTTGTATTTTTGTTTATAAAAATTACAAGGAAAATTAATGGAATCATTGAAGAATAATATGTTTTGACTATGTGAAAAAGATTACCTGGATTCCTATCCAACATTTTATAAAATTTACAATTTTAATTTTTAATAATAATTAATTTTATAATTAATTTAAGTAATTTTTTTCCTTGTATCACCTATTATTTTGATCAGCACTGTAATTCATCGTACGATACACGTAAATGCTGTTGTTCGGTACCTACGCAGTTCATTCAAAAAAGGACTAAAATTAAATTCACAGAACAAAAAACGAAGATTATTCAGATTCATTTTATTTTCTTATAACTTAAACAAAAAGGATTAATGCATTTCATTCAAACGACAAAATTCATCATACGGTAAATTTCAACTTTGATATTTTGATGAAATCGGGCTGCCAGTATCTTGTTGGGCCCGGAAATTCATGCCATTCAAGTGTGCGCCAACGTCATCCTTAAATCGGGAATAAAAGGTGTCCTCATCCATATACTCACGGATAGTCAAGCAGCCATTAAAGCACTAGGCTCTAACCTGATTGACTCCAAATCAGTCCTGGGGCCCTACTCTGTATTTCGTTACGAAAGTCAATCCTATTCGAAATTGCTTTTCGTTTCGCTTTTGAATTGGTACTCTGTAACACTTTCGGAATGTAAAAAATACTACTAGATGATTTTCCCACTTAAGGATTTTTTTTTGTCGAGTCTCGATATATTTCTTAGGAGATATGTCAAATCAATAAACCGAGAATAGGAGGAATAATATTGTTGTGAATTTTAAAGGAAGAATTTAATATAATAAAAAAGGAAAATGTATTCTGTTGCACTTCGGATGGACGAAAAAACAAGTTAAGAACGGATTGAGTGGAAAATTATACGGGATAAATCAAATATTATTGAAAAAGGTAAAACTCGGTTGGTACCAAGGATTCATATCACCATTACTTATAATTTATTATTTTAGTTTTGTTCAGAACTTTCGTCTTTCGAAGGATGCTTTTTTGTATGTTTTCAATTGCATACGAGATGAACTTCCTTCTCCTTTGAGATCCACTGGAGTCCCTCTAAATTTAAAATACCCGATGATGCATCATCAATCAGCATTGAACAGCAACATGGAGAACATTGCAAAGAGAATACGGGAGCAAATCAAAAATAATTAATTAAATCAATAAACACAAAAAATAAAGCACACATGAATGGCTTGCTTGTTTAAATTGTTATCATCACTAAAATTTTCTTAAAAATCTTGCATTTGCAGGTACTTTTAAATCCTTCCGTTAGCGAATTAGTTGTAGAAAGAAATTTTCCGTTTTTCAATGCTTTTGACATTAGGAAACGAGTTACAGAGTATCAAAATTCCACTTTCGGAATTGTAAATCCGAAAGTAGTAGATTTCATTCCGCTATCGAAATAGAGAGTATAAAATATTCGTTTTCGGAAAATTTCCGTTTCGAAACGAGATACAGAGTAGGGCCCCTGAACTGCTTCAATACTCTCCAAGACCTCTCCCACAGAAACAAAGTCAAACTTTGGTGGGTGCCCGGACATGAGGGTATATTGATGGAAACGAAAAAGCTGACGAACTGGCTAGGAAAGGTTCGGCTGAATCCTTCATCGGCTCTGAGCCGTTTTGCAATATTCCAAATTCAGCTATTAACTTAAAAATCAAAAGTTGGGAACACAACATGTGTATCTCTTATTGGGAAAATACCCAGGGTCTTCGTCAGGCTAAAAGAGCCATCTTACCCCTTCCAAAATAAATCCAGAAACAACCTACTCCTCAGTAGAAATGATATCAGAAGATTAGTGGGATTTCTATCAGGGCATTGCCATCTTCGATATCACCTAAACAAAATAGGTCTTATTCAGGAAACTGAATGTCGTCTTTGTATGGAAGACGACGAAACTGCAGAATATATTCTATGTGAATGCATGGCACTTTGTGCCCTCCGGAGACAACATTTCCACAGAGAAATCCTAACTCCCACGGAACTTCGTACAGTCTCCACCAGTGAGATTCTCAATTTCATCAAAAGAATTGAGCCTCTCCTGGTTCCCTAAAACTGGCTCTGTGGTACAATAGATCTTCTAGGTCGCGGTGCCCTCCGCAACTGGCGGGTCAGTATCGCTTTAAAAAAATAAAAAAATTCTTGCTGGGCCTCCACCAGAATGAAGGGCAGCTTTTAGTCGATGTGGCATAGAAGACACCAGGTTTTGCGTAAAACTTCGGGTACGCGATCCCATTCTACTTGGAGAGCTTCCATCACAGTCGCTTTTGACGAAATTCGGTGTTTATGGAGCTGTTTTTCCAAGTAGTCACACAAATGCTCTATGGGGCTCTGTGGGAGAGCCTTGGAGCATAGTATAACAATTATTCCTAGACTTTTTCGAGTGGTGTGTTTAGGGTCGTTATCTTGCTGAAATATCCAGCCGGGATCCAGACATAATTACTCTACTCATGGACGTAGATTTGCTTTTGATAGGTTGAGATACATGTAGTGGTCCATCCATCTTCAATAAACGCCAGCTTTCCCACGCCAGGCCTAGCCATGCTCCCCCACAACATAACACTATCTACACTGTGCTTCACTATTCTTGGAAGATTTTGAACTTCGATTTCAGTGCCGATCCTTCGCAATACTCTCAAAGGACCATCGTGACCAAAAATATTGTACTTGCTCTCGTCGGTGCACACAACTTTCTTCCAAAAAGACGACAGATCAGCGTCTTTATGTAGAGAGGCAAAGTCTTTTCGTTTTGTTCTTATTCGCACCAATAATGGACTGCTTCTTTCTTGCTGTTCTTGAAAAATATCCCTATCTGTTGAGAGTCCTTTCGATTGTAGGCGTACTGGCACCTGTGCTGCATGTATCCGCGACTATTTGTTTGACGATGGGGCAATTAGTTTTTGGATTTTTTCGGATAGTGTTTAGAATGACCCTTTCAGACCTTTCATTTAATTTGCGTAGACGACCTGTTCTTCGCATTTTCTGTTTTTTAGTACGTTTTTATGATGTGTTGTACAGTGGAATTTCTGTTAACGTTTTGCCTTCTTTGGAAAACAAATTTACTACCACTTGGCGGAAATCTTGGGTCATTTCTTTTCTCCGTCGTTGAATTGAAATGATAATTTTTTTTTTTTTGCAAAATATGTAAAGTAACTGAGCACTGAACACAGAATGATGTAATTGTTGGTAAAATTGTAATTACAAACTGAAAAACTAACGGGATCAGTCACCGTACGATGAATTGTGTCGTTTGGACTGCAACATATTTATTTGCTTTTATTAATAACTTTAGTAAAAGGGGTGGAATGAGGGAAAGGGTATGGGTAATAAAAATATCACCAGCCATAAGAAATAAAAATAATAATTAAATTTAATCATATCCATATAAACAGAAAATATTAAAACTTTGTATATCGTACGATGAATTTTGTCGGCCTGTGTACATATGTAGGTATGGCTTGCTTACCAGATGAGATAAACGCTGCTATGAGTGCGATGCACAGAAAAGACTCTAGAGCTCTTCCTGGTGGCATTTTAACTCGACGCATTATTGAAAATCCATGGAATCTATGGTATCTATGGAAAATCACTTTAATCTGCAGATAAATTAATTTTGATATTTGTTTGGGTCACGGCGCGGAAGCGAAACAGACATAAACCTGCCCAATTTAGCGACAGTACTTGACTGAAAATAATCTTTTTTGTGCTCCTATTACTGAGAACTGTAATCAACAATGAGTATGTATACTCAGACGTCAGACTCATTCCCCGGTCAGCTGACCTCAGAAGCGATACGAAAAATCGGTAGTAAAAGTGTGCTCTTTAAATTAACAATTTCTTTGGCAGAGAAAGTTTTTTGATTTAGGTAACCTTCTGCCTACTGTACTACTGTTACTGTTTTCTTGCATACTTTCTGCTTTATAAGTTTTACATACTTTCATACTTCGGTGAAGACGGGAAATGCAAGACGTGGTGGACTGGTGGTCTGGTTGTGTTTTGTCATATTTTGCAAAAATGACGGAATAAAACGGAACTCCGACGTCATACAATAAACTGAACACAAATGGCGACCACTTAACGAAAAAAAAACATTGCAAAATAAAACTCAGTAGATATGAGTTCTACTTTGATGAACAGCAAGAAGTGTTTGGGGTTCAATGAATATCATCGGATTATTATCTGATTTAACCCGGAAATCCCATTGATTCAGCAGCAACGGCAATCTCAATTTATTTTTTGGAATATCATATCGGCCGGTGCAGATGCGTGCTCTTTATTTCTTAAACACATGATGTGTATGTATTTTGCACACAATTTTCAGACTCTATTGTCACTTAGCATTGGGATTTTGATCGGTTTGTTGTATAAAATCTATATAAAAAAAATTAAATTTCCAAGACAATAAAAAACATGACATGATTTAAAACATTAAATACAATATTTGTACTAAAAATCTTATATTTATTGGTTCAATTATTTTTCGAAACATAAAAAAACACGTTAACTGGCTTGGTTTCCTGGTCATGATGGAAATATAGCGCAGTACCAGGGTTCGGACTTCAGAAACCACATCTCGCAGTAGATAAAAACAAAAAATCGCAGTAAAACAGAAATTTTCGCAGTAGATTAACAACTTCATGTCAAATACACCATTTTATTGAAAATCAGTTAATAAAAAAAATGTAAATAAACATAACTTAAATTGCACATTAATTTGACAAGTCTTTAGAGAAAAAAATTAATAAAATAACAAAACAAAACTAAAATAAAATTAAAAATTCAGAGCAATTCGGTGAGAATATGCCCTGCCAAAAATTGCCAAATTGTCCTGAATACTAAATTATTGAAGAATTGTCTTTCGGCCGCTGCACTGTTCTGGGGCAAAGTGTTGGGAAATACAGAAATAAATAACTCAGAAGTCTTACTTCAGTGAGGTTTATTTTAAGACTAAAAACTAAGTTAACAAAGGTAGTGGACAATTAACGTATCTACTGTATTAGTGTATGTAATTGTTTATATAGTGAATACCATAGAACTATGTACATACATACATATGCATATACAATATGAGATCAGTTGATAGCCGTGTTTTATTATCCCCGTGATCTGATCCGGAGCAGATGAAATCATAAGTTTGTGTGTACTACAACAACAATACGAGATCTTGCTTTTTTATCAGGATTAATTTTCGTGATCCATAAATTAGTTCGACTATTTCTCACTATGATATACTTTCGTTTGTGAATGCTGCTGTATTATCGACAATTGTCAAAGGTACATGTTGCCAGAATAGAATATAAAAATATTATTCAATCCAAATATCATTAAATGTTATTTTGTTCGAATAAATTAATTTTTCTGCTCATAATGATATTTAAGCGATGTGAAACTGAAATTATAGCCACAAAATATTATTCTCATTCGGTATCTGTTAATCAAAATTAACAATTTCCTCCTAAAAAAATAAAACAAGCGAATTAAATTTCCATTTAAAAGAAAATATTCATTCGCATGGCAACTTTGCACTAAATGTCAAAAGGAACTTAGCTTGTACAATCACCACAACACAGTTTTATTATTCTGATCCGATCCGGATCAGATCACGGGGATAATAAAGCACGGCTAATGTAAATACATAAGTCAGGTTGAGTTGCCAATGCAGTGTTTTCTAGACAACCCTTCAATTTAATATTACTTCAAGTTAAGCATTTCACCAGGAAGTCATATGTAGTAGTTGAGGTAGGCGTAGAACAGATAACCATAATTTTCATTTATCATCAGTGCTGCGATCAAATCAAAAATCGCAGTAGATTGTGAGCAAAGCGCAGTGGTGCAGTAGATTTGAAAATTTAGTAAAAAGTGCAGCAGATCTACTGCGATCGCAGTAAAGTCCGAACGCTGCGCAGTACCTGGGAAAGAAAAGATAAAAAAAAAACTTGTGAGCACTATAGTGGGAGACAGTAAGTTATAATAATTGAGAAACACTAAGGCCGGCATTCACCGACAGCTCATAAGTTCAGAGCCTCATAAACCTATTCACCAACCGCTATTAGTGCGTATTTATGAGCGCTCATAAGACTTATGAGTGGTCCCAACCACTCTTAAGTTACGAGCAATAATTATCAGAGACAATTGTCACTGTCTCTGCTAATGTCTTAGATAACTTCGAAATAGTTCGAAATCAGCTGCCATTTCAACTTTAAATTATTTCTGTTGATTTTTAAAGTGGATAGAAAAGAAAGAAATGTGTCTTCATCCGGCAAGAAAAATAACATTATAATGAATTTAGTGAACATGTAACTTATTCCACTATTTAATTCCTAATAAATTTGCAAAAAAAAAAATTAATCCACCAACATTAATTTCACCATCTACAGCTATGTTGCATCATCCCCATAATTTACACTACTGGCAAATGTCACTGGCATGTTCGAAAAAGAGCGCCATTGACTCCGAATTTTCCAAAGAGAACGCATTCAGAAATCCGAAAATTGAGATCTCTCAAAGTCGAAGTAGCATAGACAGCATAGACAAAAACCTATTAGTGGACGGTGAATAGCAAGCAGAAATGTTAACTTATGCGCCTCTTAACTTTAAGAGCGATTTATGAGCGGTCGGTGAATGCCGGCCTAAGTGAAGGAAAAAAAAATAAGAATTTCAATGTGAAACCACTTACATATTAAGACGCAGTAAATGCAAGAGTCGTTCAAATCGCTATTGCTACACACGAAGAAGGAGATCGCCACTTCCCCGTGTGTAATGAAATGTTGGCGAGCAAGCGGCATCCCTTCGACAAGCCCGCGGAAAACCACAATACGACCATACTGCGTCCGATCAACTCCGTCGTATTACCTACCAGGGATGGAAAATGACATTTTTGTGTTGTACTTAAAACAATTTTAAGATTGTACTGAAATGAAGCCAATTGTATTGAAAATTATCTTTCGTGTAAAAAAACAGAAACAAACAAAAATAAATAAACATATTTATTCATTATAATTATAATTAGTTATTTATTGTATAATGTTAATAACAAAATGTGATTTAAAGAAATAAAAAAATAACATGGCCAAAAAGTGTCGTCTGTCGGAAAAAAATTACATACCTAGTTAACTTTAACAACATTAAAAATAAAAAATTCATGTAATAACTCATGCATGAGAAATTATACAATTTTAAACATAAGCCTTAAACTACCGAAACTGCAGTACCGAAAAAGCAGCTTTCAACCCCGTGAACCGTTAAGAATTTGTAAAACTTATTCAAGTGTAAATGTTCTCGGAAAAGTAAAGCAAGCGTAGTTTTGACAGAATAGGACAAACTGTTATAAAGTGGTAGAGGTCTTCCACTGTATTCAGGTTACAAAGGCTACATATTGTATACTTGAGTCTTGCATATCTTGTCGATAACCTCTATACTTTAGCCTCAGTAATTCAGTGAGCAAGATTAAACTTATTTCGTCAAGTTTAAGACAGCTGGAGAAGTTATTACTAGTGCCCTGAGAATGGTTTGGAGAGCTATAAATGTGTCTGGATGTAGATGACTTAGCCCTTCTGATATAATGCTGTTATTTCCTGTCATCTACATAATTAACATAAATAAACACAAATAACTTCATTATAAAACCTTACAAAAAAAAAAAGTACTTTATTTTACACACATGTTCAGTTCATAGTTTAGTCTCTGAGATCTTCATCTTCATTTTGCATTTTGCATATTTCTGTTCAAAAAAACCGCCTCTTACGTTCAGAGAGGTTGTTCGTAAAAAGTAGAATCAAGTCAACGCTGTGTGTAAAACTTTAAACATATAGATGTGTGTGTCATTCGTTAATTGACCCGATTTGCTCGTTTTTGAAAAATACAGATTGCAAAATAATTGGAAAGATGCAGATTGATAAATTGTATCGAATTAAGGCAAATTGTACTTTTGTACTCAAACAAACTCATTTGTATCGAATTCGATCCTTTTCCATCCCTGTTACCTACATACCTGCAAAGTAATTCTCCAAATTAGCCGCCAAATTCAATCGTTGGTGTATGTTTTTTTTTTTTGTTGTTGTTTCGGTACAATCCACTGAATCCTATCCTATCCTATCCTATCCTAACCTATCCTATCCTACTAATATATAAATGTGAAAGTTTGGATGTTTGGATGTTTGGATGTTTGGATGTTTGGATGACTTTCGGGAATAGATAGTCTACTTCCTGGATTAGAGATTAGGCTACTTTTTATACAAAACATACAATTCCTTGATTCCATAATTCGCATTATTCCAATTTCCGCTTTTATTATTTGTTCATTATTTTTGGGTTAACCATTATCATTGATCGCCCGTCTGTTGGGAGAGGGTGCTTCGTGTAGATATTATGCTCTTCTGTTCGCCACAAATCCATCGCTATCGCTTACTTTTTAATTTTCTTTCTACCCAGACGCGCATTGAATGATGGGAAACCATTGCCATTGATCGTCATTCTGTTGAGGGGTGGTTGTTCGTGTTAACAAAGAATATATAATTACCAAGAAGACGCATCTCATACAAATGTTTGTACTGAAAATTTTTGTATGGCGGGTTCCAACGTTGGAACCCGCTCTCTCAACTTTTGTTATTGATTTGCTTTACCAAAAACTTTTTAATATTTCGCTCAGAGAATTTCCTAGAACAGTCCAAGCGATATACAAAATACAACACACACGGCGACACAGTCATCCACACGATAGTACGTGTGAGGTGTACGATTACCTCTGTATGCCTATACCCATCAGGTAAACTCACATACCTATACCGACTAAATATTCTGTATAACCTGTTCTTGGTAAACGACGATGAGGATCGACGAAACTATCCTGCACAGTGCTTTTGTTTTGTTTTGTTTTTTTTTCTTTTATCTTATTTTTTATCGGGTAAGATCAGAAATAAAGAATCCTTACTTTATAATACATGCATTCGTATATAAATGTATACGTGTGATCGTTTTTCATGGTATATATTGAACATGGATCGAAGAAGGAATAGTATACAGTGCGCGCCGCTTAATATAATCCCAGTTAATATTATTATTTGCATAATATTATCACTTTGACACAGTCCTTAACAATTATACACAATTACACAGGATAAATTTAGATTTTTGTAATCATCACATCGGTTATTGTTATTATTTTATCATAGGTATAAATATACTTTTTATGAGTTTATTTTTGAGTTTCCCATTCCCTTCTACAGCAGTTATTGTTATCGTCGGTTATTGTTATCAATTTAACCAGGTCCCAAAGTAATCATATTAAGCGCCGTGCACTGTATTTATATTACTAAGAGGAGCAGGAGATTTGTTGGATTTTGTCTTGTTGAATCTTCTTCCTTTGTTTTGAATCGCAGTATGCAGTATTGGAGATTTCCATTGTGTATATATACGTGGGATTGAGGTTGTATGAGAAAGAGCTTCTCTCCCAATATTTTTCAGTCGGCTCTTTTTTTATTATTCAAGAAAGAGCTTTTTGCCTTCGATTTCATTTTCAAAGGCAGATAATACTTCTTGGTAATTATATATTCTTTGGTGTTAATTAATGCTTTGTGGGATTGTGGCACAAAGTAGAGGAGGGATGATTTTGCTGATAATTGCTACCGACTTTAATTTACGGATGAGCGATGTTGGCAAAACATCGATTTGACATCGATGTCAGCATCGCTGACTGAACATCGATGATCGATAATAATCGAACTCAAAACATCCATGTTCCAAGACATCTATCCAAGACATGAATAGAATAAAATGTATATAATGCCGACTAATGACGTAAAAAAACAATATACAGTGGACTCTCCCTAAGTCCAATTTTCACGGGATACCAAGATTTGTTCGAGTTAGAGAGAGTTTTGGAAAAATTCGAGTAACAGAGAGAAACATTTATTTTTGTTTTAAAACGTTTGTGTAGTAAAAAAAAAGGTACATGTGCACAGTGGCGTACGCAGGATTTTTTTTTTGGGGGGGGGGGGGGGGGCTTAGCCTTGATTTTAATGAGCTGTTTTGGGTTTTCACTATGACTCGGTTTTAATGATTTACCTGTGCCATATTTCTTTTAACAGACAAAATATAAGACGTTTTGATTGTTTTGTTTTTTTAACCTGAAATGAATAAGCCTTATTTTTGCAACGTTAGGTACAGGAAAGAAAATTTCAGTTAGTGAAAAAACTGAAATAAAAAAAGTAAATATTCGGCGTCAGCAGTCCCATATAGGAACCAAGTCTACCTTCTAACAGTCAGCCATATGTGTGTTCGTGTTATATTTCTGCACGAATTCTAACGTTTCAGAACTCAGCATAGTCGCCTTTTACATGCAGAGATTCGAAGTAGGCGATTTTTTCGAATTTTCTTTTGAAATTGCCTGTACCTTTTACACGTTGAAATTGCGAGTAGGTACGAAACATTTTATGTCTGCTTTGATTTTACATTCTGTAAAACTGCCTAACTTTGAATTTCTATGCACAATCAAACGGTAGAAAGCAGAAAATAAATATGAAGCAATAATATGAAAAATATACGAAAAGTGTAAAGAGAAATGTCAAAAAAATCGCCACAAACGCTGACCGGGGAGATTTTTCCTTTTCCCAATTTCGACTTCGAATTTTACCAACAAAATACATTGCGATTTGTTTCAACGTGGAAAAGTGGACATAGCAGACAAACATGACATAATACATAATTATAGAGAAAAATGTTCGTAATAAGGAAAGGTTATGGGTTATGGTATGGTATGAGGTTATGGAAAAAAAAAAGTCAGAGGTGAAAATGGAAAACAGTGTTCATATGCCACGACATATAAATTTGTACCCAACCCACTGAGCCTTGGGGTGGGCTGGGACTGGGGGAGGGGGGGCGCTAGCCCCTTGAGCCCCCCCCTGCGTACGCCACTGCATGTGCATTATGTACTTACAAAAAAGTTATCAAAACAATATAACTTACGTAACTTACATTTTTTTTTAATTGATCTAGCTACAAACATGAACATAAAGACTGCATCAGCTCCGTTGAACTGCCTAGAATCAACTGATTTTGAAATTCCAGTTCTAATCCTACTAAAACAAGTTATTTGTATATATGTACATAAATATGCAGATAGATCTATTGAAAAACCTGTTTTGAATGCAACCAACAACACAAGAAAATTGAAACAATGTTTTTTTTTCTTTTTGCGTTGCAACTTTTTAAAAATTGCATCTTTTTATGCAGATACCAAGAATAGGAATAGGGAGAAACACGACGAGCCGAGGATGATGGCACATGCGATGCAACACATACATTTAGGGTATTGGAGTGTGTAGCTACTTGATGGTTAGTAGTTATATGTACGTATGTATGTATGTACATATATACTCAAATACGAATTCCGAAGGGTAATGTATTTTTATTTTGTTTTGTGCTAAACAAAATTCGACTTAAGGGATGAAAAAAGAGGCCAAGAATCGAGAGAATGTGTACGAGTTAGAGAGAGTTCCGACTTAGAGGGAGTTCGACTTAGAGAATGGTTTTTGTATGGAAAATTGAAGGGAATGCTAAAATATGGCGAAAAAGTGCGGGTTAGAGAGAAATTCGACTTATGGAGAGTTCGACTTAGGGAGAGTCCACTGTACTTGCATGGGAGCGGCACCAAATCGCGACTTTCAAAATCCCAAATACACAAAATCCGGAAAAAATAAAACACGATGTTCTAAAAATCCATAATTTTAAGAAAATAATAGTTCAAAATTCGCAAAATTTTTCAATTTCTCATATACACTTAAACACATGCTTAGTCTTCAGTTTAAAAAAAAATATTCAAAATCTTCAATTAAGAGTCGGTTCTCTTTTACTAACATCGACGGTGGATGTTTTCTTCGTAACATCGATTATGCGATATTTTACGTACTTAAACATCGATGTTAAAACATCGATGGTTAGTCTCTCAACATCGATGTTTTGTGAACATCGATGAACATCGCTCATCCCTCCTTTAGTTGTGTTTCTGCTTCATCAGCGTGCGGATCTAGATCGACGGAATGGGGGAAAAGCACGATTTTTTTGCATTCTTTTTCTTGTCACTTTACAGCGGTATTTGGTTACCTTAAGGTTAAGTCGTTAAGTCAGTGGATACCTTAGAATAAAGTTTCATGTTTTATGTGCGCACAAATAATGTGTCTATGCTAATACCTATGAAAATAGCTAAAAAGTTTTGTCGGGGGAAAACCATAGCAGGCCTGTGTTTTTTGTTGTATTTTACTTTGAAAGCTTTCTTTAAGTTTAGTCTATATAGATTTGAAAAAAACTCGCCTGTATTCAATTGTAAGTGGAACAGTTGTGCCAACCTCCAAGTTGGCGTTCGCGTTTTTTTTTTTTAATTCAACGGACTACGGAGTCCTTAACTATCCATGAATTTTATTTGTTAACATCGATTTGTTAACATTCAATCCCAATGACGAGGTTGCTGCTGTGTTCCATTTCATCCTCATTTTGCAGTACTCGCAAACTTTCTAAGGCTCCCATGTTTCATAATTCATAAGCACCCGACCAGATATGAGCAATGAGCATTGCAATCGAGCTGGGCTTATATACGCCTGATAAATGGTAAGTAGATCAGAGGGGTTTCCATTGTTTAAGCAAACCTATGCATTTCGCAGCCTTTTTGGTGACTTGATGACTTTTTGGTTATTCCAACATAGGTTGATATGAGAATGGAAAGCTTTTCGGTTCAAGAGCCATTTATAGATATTGGCTTATGGGTAAGATTAAGCTTAAACAACAGAAGACAGCATAGAGTTTTTTAAGCATTAGACCCCACTGGATTGTTGCGTAACATACGCTACCCAGTTCCACATTCGAAGAGCAGGGACTTAAATCTGGAGTATGCAAAGCCAGGTGCTGTCATCGTCGAAAATATGTATTAGATTAGATGTGATTCATTATAATGTACTAGATGTAGATGCGGAAATTTAATTTTTTTTCTAATATTTTAGTCCACAAAAGTTTTTTTTAAGATCTTTGCGAAGCAACTGGACTCAGGGCCGGCCTTAACCATCTAGGTGCCCCGGGCGAGACAGGCATTTGGCGCCCTTTTAAATTTCATTGTTATAAAAAGAAAAATTTAATTTTTTTAACTACAAAAATTAAAAAAACTACTAAAATCTTATTTTTCTAGCTTTTTTGTCAGCAAATTTTCTGATAAGACTGGCAAATTCTAGGTTTTTGCAACTTGATTTTTAACCGACAGTAAGGCCAAACTATGATATTTAATCTTGTTTGGGTCATTGTAGACCGCAAATACGTTTTTATCAGGCTTAGTTTAGAAAAAGTGCGTTTGCCACTTGCAGCGGTCACTGGTATTGTGAACAGAATACGCAGCGATATCCAGGTGTTGGGATATAACACTTGAAGATTGTGCCTTTTGATAAAGTTAAGTACGGTGCCAAAGGGAGCATTAAAAACTCGATTTCAAACTTTTTTTTTTTGGTCAGTTATTGGTTCATCAGCAGCCTCTTCACTCAGCCTACGTTTAGTGTGTTTTCATTGCGCTAGTGGTTTAAAAATGGCGGCGTGCCAAGTTCCGATGCTAATACAGATGTTGCTATGCTTACAACCTTGATTTGAAAGAAAACGTCGTACCATATTAACAGAGAAACAACATATATGTCAACTCTCTTAGCTATCCTACCAGTGTGGCCAGGAAAACAAAGCATCGCATTTCACATTTCAACAGAGAAACTGTAAATTATTCATCTCAGTGTAATACGAGTTGCTATTTCTTGCCTGTCGCTTTGTGTGTCTCTCTTTCACCCTACAATTTCATCAAAGCATTTTATTACCCTGCAAACTTTTAAAACGAGTCTATGCTTGATTTGGCCTACGTGCTCTAGATTACTTAAAAAGCAGGAGCCTAAAATATTCCTGCGACTGCGTGCTATTTCCTGAATATGTGTGATATCTTTTGTCATAGTGATATCATTGCAGTATCTGCAAATATCCGTGCCTATGAGTTCGAGCGTCTTGGCATGTTTGCCTAGAAGGCAATGCCCGGATGGTATTCATATAGCTATTCTTATTTGTGCCCTGCTAAGTTTAAGGATTTCACTAGTCTTTTTGTGGTCCAGCGCCGGCCAAAGTGCCTTGGAAACACTATGCCCTACAATGTTAGACCATCTATGGTCAGCCCTTCTCGTGATTGCATCTTTAACTTTAGATTTAATACTGCATAGCAGTGGAGCAACTTCCACCGCCTCGGGTAGTGGCAACCCCGCCTTTCCTTGCCTGCTCATCGGCAAACTCGCTGCCTTCTATCCCAGAGTGCCCAGGCACGTAGCAAAGTCTTACCCGGTTCTGCGTGCATAATGCCCTGAGCATTGTGCGTCAGCTCCCGACTAGTGCCGATTTAATAGTGCTAGCGCTTCAAACACACCCTGGTTGTCGGTGTAAATAGCAATATTCTTATCGGGCACTCCTTTTATTTCAGAAGCTCTGCAGCTCTACGTACGACTAGAACTTCTGCCTGAAGAACGCTGCAGGTAGTCTTAAGAACAGACACCTCTAGTCCTGGTTTCATACAGTACCCCGTTCCGCTTGCAGTTTTAGACTCGTCCGTGAAGACTGCAGTGTCTATTTAGCCGAGGTTCTGTTTGTCCACTCTTCATGCACAGGGTACAAGGTTCTGTGGGGTGTGTTAAAATAAAGTGCGAAGAAGGCATCATCCGTTTTTATTTGATTATCTATTTGGATTTCTGTAAGAATAGTACAGTGTTTTTTGCCGCTATTCTTAACACTACATAAGTAAGTGAGGGATACAACAAGACAAGCCAAGACAAGCCAAGACAAGACAAGACAAGACAAAATGACAGGTCGTGCTAGATAAATGCCAAATACGCATACTAACTCCTACAGGATAAATTCATAAAAGTTAAAACGCTGAATTTAGTTTTTCTTTATATCGATAGAAACATGTATTTAAATTGAGTGGTTCAATTAAGCTGGCGGGCAGCGCCCTCCAGTCGCCGGCGCCCCACCCTAAAGCCGGCACTGACTGGACTGTACGGGACTGCTAGTATATTACCTACTAGCTGACCCGTGCTCGCCTCGCTTCGCCCGCCTGCAACTTTTTACTAATTTGCAAAATTCTAAATGATTCTTCAAAGCTAAGAAAGTGTTAAGAAAACATTTTCTTTAACTTTCTAATATACCAGAAAATCGGAAGCTGTAATAGACTGGTACGTGCCTATGCTAAAGTATCGACAATAACAAACAATTTTATTAATTAACTACCTGAACCCGTGCTCGCCTTGCCTTGCATTCGCACTCTAAAGGCTTTCTCATGCATACAAAATATGAAATATCAGTGGGAGCGAAGAAACGCCAAAGTGTTTCTGCAAGTCGATAAAATTTTGTAATAAATTTTGTTGATTAATTGCATTTTATCAATGTCGTGTCAATGTGTTTCAGCCCCTAAGTGCAGATTCCATAGTTCTCAAAAACCAACATCCTAAGCTATTAATTTTTTTTATAATCTGTAACAGGAAGTTTTTCGATGATTCAGAAAGAAATATTTCGAGATCCGACAGTATCGCATTATTAGTGTTAATTTTTTAATAATATTTATAAACTGAAAATGCAGTTCACAGCTCTAGACAATTTTTTTTCTTTTGACACCTCATTTGTTAAAATTGGTTGAGTATGAGAGCTGCAAATGCTTATGATGATTGTAGCACATTGAAGTGCAAAGCATATCATCGTTAGAGCGCGCACATATACTCACACACACACTATTGCAACGATACCCACTGCTGCACGGCTGCTGGCAGTGGTTTCCACTGAAAGAAAATAGTGGGCGATGCTTTGAATTATTCTTTTGAACATTGCTCAGCTTCAGGACAGCGCAGGAGGATGTTTTATACCTCAAATTAATCAGGGGAACATTTACTAAATTCGCCTATTTTTTTGTTTTTCAATCCGATAAGCCATTATTGAGTTAGGGCTGAATAATTATAATTTTCCGTTCAAATATGCAGTTTTTTCAATATTTTCTTAAAACCATGCTATTTTCCGGGATAAAAAGTATAAATGATATGATCCAAGAACATAAGCAATCACTATGACAATGTTTCATCAAAGCCCGTCCAGTAGTTCTAACGTGATGCGCGAACAAACAATTTTTAATCTACAGTTTTATTATATGTATTGATGATATTGATTGATGATGATTGGTGATTGATAAGGGAATGAAATTATAAACAAAGCAAACCTTTTTAAAGAGTTTTCATTATAATAAAATAATTATTATTTGTTTAAGTAAAACTATTATCAGTACATACAAACTAATCTTATTATACTTTCTATCTAGGCCGATTGGAAGATTCATGATTCGATATCAGCGGTTGAAAGTACTGTACATTCGTATAACTTACAGCCGAGTATTCTGCACACTTTGAATTTTGGGGCACACCACCGCTGACTATACCCCCAAAGTAGTAAATATTTTTACCGCCCACCACTTTTTTAATTGTAAAACCACCACCGCTATCGCCTGAGCACACCACCGCCCCGGACGTATTTATTACACAAAATTTGTCATTTGTGATAGTGTCGCCCCAGGTTGGTCCCAATGCGGATCTGCAGTCGTCAAAGCTGCTCGTTGCAACATCTATAGTTCTGAGTTCATTGCTAAAGTCACCAGATTCATCTATACCCCAACCGGCGATTCGGCCATATCTATTGCTTGGCATAGATTGAGCAGCACCCCATTCCCACTTAATGCAAATGGGCGCAATAAATGGAGAGAATCTAAGGAAGTCAGTTAATACGAGTACCGCGATGTCAGCCCTGTAATTTTCGGTTGCACCTTTGAACCTGCAAAAGAATAGATATAATATATTTATATGTACATACAATATGAAAAAAATATTAAACAAAAACTTACTCAGGAGGAATGACGATCTTGGATATATTACGAAATTGAGCACTTCGATCGTTAGTATTATAATAGTCTCGGTAATATTTCCCAGCTCCAACAGCATAGTACGATTTGTCATATGGCACTTCATTTGCAACATCCCAGAAGCAATGTGCCGCTGCAGGATAAAATATATTAAAAATGTAAGCATTATAAATACAGTAGGAACTCGATTCATGCAACCCCCTATAGTTGCAACTACTCAGTTAATGCAACCCCCAAAATGTTTTCATTAGCTATCTTATAATTCGATTCTTGCAACACCAGAAAAGGAATTTATAATTGGCAAATTGATCCTTGGCAAACTGAAACAATATCAAACAATGTTAAATTTGCTCCCTTTGTTTTGTTCTTGCTATAAACGTTCTTGGATAAGCGATGGTAGAGAGCGGGAAAAAGAAAGTGGATAGCGCTGCTGCTACAGCCCGGCTACAGCCTAAATCCTAAACTACTCAACCGATTTTAACAAATAGTGTCGTTGGATTCGATTTGACCCGGAGAGTATCTTAGGTTATATATATGGCGGACAACCTAAGATGGCGGGTTACCGAGTGGAAAAAAAACAGTGTTAACGAGTAATCAAAAAATGGAAATAATAGAATTGCTTGACAAAGGATATTCATGTCTGATTGAAATGACATGTTAATTTCTAACTTTTCACCTCCATGTGATGCATGGTACATGTATTTTAAACCTAATTTGTGTTTAAACGTTAGATTGAATAAAAGCTTTTAAGTTTTGTATGTTTCTTATATTCAATGACCCAAATATTTTTATCTAAATTAGATATTCAGTAGAAGCAACTAAGCAAATGAATGCAACAGGGTCGGTTTTAATTAGTTGCAAGAATCGAGTTCCTACTGTATCTACCGAAAGACTCAGAACTCATTAATAAATTCTACGTAGCTTGGTACATATCAGATAGTCCCTATATGCAGCTAATGAACAATGCTGTCAAACAACCATTTCTCAGAAAATACAATACAGAAAGTAAAATAATCCTAAAAACCAAAGATCTTTCTTTCCATATTAGGTTTTCCATAAATTATAATATGATTATTTTTTTCATTACAGAAACACCTCGAATGGACAAAACTTTTTTATTTCTTCTTGTAGCCGATGTACATATTATACCTTGAAGAAAAAAAAAAAAAAACTTCTGAAAGCACTCACTTTCTGTCATATCTTCACACATGAAATTATATGGTTGTAGCCACGCAGTCGCTGAACGACAAGTGACGTTTCTGAGCGGCAGAGCGGCGGCGTCGCTCAGCTTTCAATTCTGCTCTCTTATTTTAGTGAGATAATTCTGGAAATGTTTAAGCGACTTTCTTGTAAAATAGGGTGTTTTCATAAACGTCAATTCGTCAATGAGACTATTCCCGAGGAAGGAAGTGATCCAGAAGCAGCTGGTGTTAGTATGTTCGTGCTACCTTCAGAGCTAGTTCCTCCGAACTATTGAGATTGAGATGCGCTATCATGTGACTTCTTCAATCTTGTGCTGGAACAGACGCAGAGCAGGTGTGAGCACGGAAGGCACTATCTCTAACAAATCTGTCCAGCTGCTGGGATACGCAGACGACATCGACATCATCGGTCGTTTCCAGCGCGCCGTGTTAGAGGCTTTTACGGCAATTGAAGAACAGGCGAAACGAGTTGGCCTTGAAGTGAATGCTATCAACAAACAAAGAAACATCTTTCCACCGCCTACGACAAAACGTCACTGTTCGCAACATTAACTTCGAAGTGGTTAAGGAGTTCACCTACGAAGACTTACCATAGGAAACCGCTATTGCTTCGGTTTGGCAAAACAAATGGGTTCAAAACTTCTAACTCGGAAGACAAATTGCATGCTCAAAACATTGATCCTGCCAGTCCCGCTGTATGGAGCCGAGTGTTGGACGATAAGCATGAAAGCAAAGCAGGTTCTGAATACTTTCGAGAGAAAAATTCTTCGTCGGATATTCGGTCTCGTATGCGAGGAGGGCGAATAAAGAAGAAGATACAACCGCGAACTCTATGAGATGTACCAAGATGTGGATGTAGTCCGAAAAGCCAAAACACGTCGGCTACACTGGCGCGGCCACATCGAGTGAATGGACAACAATGCTTCAGCAAAGAAGATCTTCGAATCACAGCCCTCAGGTTCGAGACGACTAGGAAGACCGAACCTCCGTTTTAAAGATCCAGCTATCGCGGATATCAGAGTGCTTGGTCAAGACAACTTTTCTGTTCAACTTGATTGCCCGGGTTTGTCCTCAGTGGTGGTGTTAACCATTCGCTTAAAGAAGTTTGCTGCCAAACAGGAAATCCTCAACACTCTTGCATCATGTACACCAGTTTGGCCAGTTTATGTTAACAGCATAAAAAGATCAATCTGGCCCACAAACCATCATTGCATTCAATGAATGCTCTCCATGCATATTACCGAATTACTCATCATTTTCCTTGGGGGCAACGATAGTGATCATTTAACCGTCAACGCACCCAGCTACACGAGAAAATCCTCGCTGAGCAAAAAACTGTGTAGCTATTTCCGAAGAATTTTCTGGCCAGCAAATGGTGTTTGGAAGAAATTCATCAATTATTGCATCTTAAACTCGGTGTGCTACTGCAGACTGTAGCTTTACTTATTATGTCCACAGATGCGATTCCATACTATTGAGCTCCATTTCCAATCCAACGATTTCTTTGGATTTTAATCTGTAGCATATGGCCAATTTTGGACAAAACAAATTCAATTTGAGTGAATTTATCACCCCAGGTCATGATTCCCCAATGAGTTATGAAGCTTTGAAATATGAACACTTTTTATGACGCGCAAGTATCTGCCGATGGCACCTGACCTGATTTCAATGACACGTATTCACGTTAAAACACTTACCTGAGACTACAACTTTCGCATTGATAATGGTACCGCCGCATTCGTGCTTAAATCTGCCAGAGAAATTTTCAAATATTCCCACATGCCATGGCACGGAGGTTATATTTGTTTTTTCACCATTCACAATAAACGGTGTCACTTGCGTCGGTTCTTCACCACAAATTTGTTCGCAGCGGAATGGCTGATAGTCCCATTGGCCATCGTCTTGACACAGCAGAACATCTGGTGGATTTCGGTCCGGTTTTTCGTATTTTACTTTACACGTTAGCTTCGCCCTTGTCTTTGGTTTAATGTGATCATCACATGGAACACTAGCTCCATCTCGTTCGCAATCAGCTCTAAAAGTGTCACCTTTTAACACAGAGTGGGGACAGAATTCTAGGTTCAAAATAGAAAGAGTCTAGCTCAATTCAATGTAAACACAAAACAGTTTCAAAGCTTACTTATGCATTCGGATCTAGCGGCTTCACGCCATCCAGAAGCTGTACATAAATTGAAATTTAATCCAACACGGCTGTAGCCAGCGGAACATTTGTAAACAATTGAGACTAGTTCTGCTACAATTTCACCAGGTCTTATCACCGTGATATCATCGGATTCGTATACCAAACGTCCATTTGGAATTTTGGGTGCCTTGCAACCTAATACAGGCGGTGGTGTCGTTATTCTGTGAAGAAGAACAAATTAGTTCAAAATGGACATTCAAACATAGCCTAGGTACTCACCTTGGAGGTTGCATTGGTGGTCTCTTTGTAGGCCTATCTGTTGGTCTCATTGATGGCAGAGTTCCACAGAGATTGGAAGCCTCATCGGATCCATCTCTGCAATCCGGTTCACCATTACACTTCTTGCTACTGCTGATACATGCACCGTAACCACAACGAAATGCAAATGGCGGGCAGTTATTTGACGCACATACTTTTAGACTCTCATCAGATTGATCTGGACAATCGCTGTGACCATCGCATGCACTATCCTGATTAATGCATTCGCCTGATTCGCATTCGAATTGTTCCGAACTATTTTAACAAAAATAAAATTATACATGCCTTAAAATTTAACGAATAACGTTCTCAAATTCCAGCTTGGTTCTCGAAAGTTGGACTGTTTCTTTCTATTTCAACTTATGGAATGCATGTGAAATTGAATACTCTCAGAAGAAATGAAGGTGACAGTAGTGTTGTGATTTCAGTGAAGCCTTGACGACATAATTAACAGATCACGAGTCGCGATCGCGTGAATTGTAGAGCAATAAGTACGGGTCACTGGCCAATCGGCACTCACGCTTGTAGGTTAGGTGGTAGGTACCCTATTCAACTCCCACTGTCTCAGCTGCGAGAATGCGTCTACGACAGAAACGATTTTTAACTTGCTTTGTTAATGTCAGACACTAGCCGTAGCCAGAAAGCATCTCAATCTCCGATATAGAATTCTGCAACCTCATAAGATTCCTCAACTCCACAGGAAAAACGCATCCACAAAGCACGCACAAACAACCAAATTAAGTTGTGTTAACAAAATGGCGCACTTGCGCTTATTGTGTATGGCAAGAGATGCCATATAGCTCATATCTGCTGTTGCATTGAGATTCTCTAAAAAAAACTCATAATTTTACTAGAGCGTATCTACTTATTTGAATCCATAGTTTTAAGCGTATTGTTCTATCGTTTTAGTCATATGGTCGCCTGAGAATTGTTTTGTTGCATACGCCACTTTTGTGGTTTTTGAGTTAGGAACGGTTTCTTTGGTAATTTTTCATGGTCTTTCCAAATCTGTGATCGGAATTGCGCTATGTCTTTCCAATCCCGAGATAACCAACCTCGATTTTGTCCCATATCCACTGAAATCAACGTTTTGTAGAATTGGTTTGTACCATAAGCCATTTTTTGGAGTTTGGGGCAAATTTTCCATACGATTTTTCGTAATTTTTTTGTGAGTATTGTTATGTCCCACGTGCATATCACTGCGTTCATGTCACCAAAGAAAACCTATGTACATATATGGGACACTGATCACGAAAAAAGTTTCAGTATTGGTTTCTACCACCTCCATTACAATTGTGCAGATATTCTGTGAAAGTGTTTTTAAAACGTTGCGATGTGGACATGGTTGTCCAAAGATTTACCGAGCCGGGACACTCTTTAATCCAAGAAGTGGATTGCGTTCATGCGGCAATAGATAAATATTTAAAAAACGTAGAAATTCATAGTCGGCTCCACCTGGTCAAACTCTTAACAAGTATGAATACAGAGAAAGTTGAACTCAAAGTAATTCAAATGCTTGCAGAGGATTTTAAGGCGTATTCCATTTTGGCAAATAAAACCGACTATGGCAAATTACCCTTTTCCAAGATAAAATCTCCGACTTTCAGTTAAAATATAAAATCTCGGCTAAGGTAAAAGAATTGAAAACAGTAAGACTAATTAAAGCAGCCACCAAGAGTACTCTATAAACACCCAACAATTTGCTTACAACTGCAAAATTAACAAAAACATTTAAGACACCAGTATCAAAGGAAAAGAAAAAAGATCTAAAGGACCTGCTTCCGTTTAATATATTTTAAAACTTCGCTAAATAATTAAACTGTATTACCATTAAAACTTATTGTGATACCAGTAAAACAGCTCTTTTTTTTAACCAGAATGGTTTAATTTAAGTAAATAAAGTTAAGATTGAAATGTTTTTTAGTTCGTTACTTTTTAAATAAACGTTGATTACAAAAGAAAAGTCGATTTTCCTTTTTAATTTCTCCATTCTTTCTTGCCTTTCAGATGTCTTTGATGATGTTTTGTATCATATCCAGCTTTTTGTGTCCCACGTGTATAAAAAAAAATTTCAATAACACGATATAGGAGGTGGGACACACGTCAAAAACAGTTTTTTGCTGACTCCGAACGGCGAATTAAGAAGCGCATCATGACAAATGATACCCTTTGAATGCTTGTCAGACATTCGAAAGAGGTGGCACCGTGAAAAAAACGTTTGGGTGTTTGCTGGGATTGAACCCGGGGCAGTATTCGTAGTAGTCCAATGCACTAACCACTACGCCATGGTTCTCACCTTTCTGAGATTCGCTTATATGAAAACAAAAACGCAGTATATGCATGAAGTGTCGGCTCTGTCACACAATCGACTACAAGCCCCTTTTCGTGGGGGATTTCAGTCCAAAATTTGATGAAAGGGGAAAAGGGGAATCTACTTCTTTCTAGAACGAAATATGGGGAACATAAAAATAGTATGTCAATAACTCTTAATTGAGTAACAAATAACAAAACAGAATAACCTGTTAACCCATTTCATCCCATTGGTGCATTAATGCACCAAAAAAGGCGCCTGTCGTTAAGCGCGCCTAAAAATTAGTTTTCGGCCAAAATTCATTAATTGTGTTCATAATAATATTCTAGGAACATTAAAGTAGAAGCTCTTTTAAAAGAAACGTGGGTGATTCTGTTTTTGAAAATTCTGTATCTATGTTTAATTTTTCAAAATATTAACAGGATATTTATTATAGATGTAAAAAATGTAAATTACTGGTAAATTTGTTATTTTTTTATCCATTGTTGTGCAGATAAATATTTTATTTGTATAATAAGCTAAATTTAAAAGTGGTAAATAAATATTTGTGAAAAATAATTATTTTTAATACTTTTGTTTAGTAGCAATGTAAGTGGTGCATTAATGCACCATTGGGGTTTTGGGCAGAATTATTTTTTTTTGTGAAAAGAAAGTTATCATTTGTAGAAATTTTGAGAGAACTTGAGAATAAGTCACAGAATAGGGGTTTTCAACCAGCTTTTGGCCGATGCATTTGTCGGATTCTTTTATGATGAAGTTGGTGAAGGCGATGAACAAGACTTGGAACTTATGGATCGCGAATCATCTGTTCCTGCTTCTGTGTGTGAACGAAGATTCTTCCAAATTAACCCTTTGTAATTGGGGCACCTCCAAAATGAACCGAACTTCATGTAAGCGATCCTCTGAAAACGGGGTACCTCTGAATTGGAAGAATTGCTTGCGAACTGCATTAGAGTTGCTTGAAAAACAACCTCAATAGAGACAAACAGCAAAGAGAGCTGATTGTGTGTACGTTCATATGTATGTGCAATGTGCATGCCATCCATGATGTATAAAAATAGGGGATTCCCTCGGATTATCGGAAACATAATGTATGTACGTATACATATGAATGTACCTTCAACAGCTGTTTAACGACCATTAGTGGGACAAAATTAATTTTAGCCCAATTTGAAGGTCCTCTCATATCGCAACACTTCCAATTTGGTTCCCATTTTCCTGATCCCATGAAGTGTACCAAATAGGAGGTTTTCTGTAGTTTCCAAATTTATGCGTTGAAACAAATTTGATCATATTTTTGCAATATTCATTTCGGCGATAATGACACCTTAAATACAGCAGACAAAATGGGGAAAGAAATGCCATTTGTGGATCATTTGAATACAACATTTTAAAATTATAAATCATTCGAAATGAATATTTCTCTAGATGAAGCCATGATACCATATTTTGGCAGAAATACCTGCAAACAGTCTATCCGCAATAAGCCTTTGGTATTTGAATACAAAGCTTGGATTGCTGCTCATCCTCTAGGGTCTAGGGCTAGGCTATTGTCTGCAATTCGATATTTATGTACATATAATAAAAAACAATTTTATTACAGTGGAAGACCCGAGCAAATGTGGTCATTAGAGCGTTATATCCAACGGTAGCATAGCTTAAAATATAAAGAAACCGACCAATTAAAGGGAAAATGGTCGTTATAAGCGATTGGTCGTAAAAAGCGAGGTCGTTATAAGCGACTTCCACTGTATAACTTAGATTCATATATGTGCATACATATGTATGTATATACACGTATGTAATTGAATAAAATGTTGGTTATATAAATAAAAAAAAATGTCCTTCCAAAACCCAATGGTGCATTAATGCACCACCCATTATCTCCACTATCAGTAATAAAACAAACGAAAATACATTTTTTACGGTCAACTTTATGATAACAGAGACCAGTTATTGCAAAAAACAGAAAAAACTAGAAAAAAAAAACTTTGGGTATAAATGGGTTAATAGCAATGCGTAAACGTAACTCACACGCATGCCTTCCCCGTGCGCAGCAGGGAGCAGTTCTTATACTCCTACGCCTGATTGGAAAATGAGCCCTATACCTATGTACACGAGTTCATTTCAAATACATTCAAACAAATGGGTTAGGACGTTAGGTGGATCTGCTTTAATTTTAAACGCACTTAGGAACATTTCTTTTTTTAAAAAACTTAATATTCCAATTCCAAACCATCACTAAATTCTCTCATTCTTTTTGATAATAATCGGGAATTTTTATTTATTTTTCAATAAAGAGATTTTGCACTGCTCCGTTTAAATTTGTACTAGTCTGTTTTTTATTATGTTTCAACGCTCCCAAAAACTATGAGAAACTACGAAAACCCGTTTACATACGAACAATTTTTGGTAGTTTTTGTAAAACAGAGCAAACAAGGAATTTCTTTGGGTAGATATACCACACGAAAACTTTCAAATCTTTCAAATCACATAATTTTTTTAATATTTGGTGCAAAAAGGATGCGAACGGACCTATTGCTTTTTGAAAATTTATTGTGGGGAATCCATGGAGAATGCCACCACAAAGAAAGGGGAAAAAGGGGAATTTTAAGGTCTGTGATGGCGAATTTAACTTAAAGTGGCTGGCAACACTGGTCACAACACAGTGGAGTTCGGTTGACTCGCACGACCATGCAACTCAAAATGGTTTGAATTGGATCGATGCAACAATCCTTTGGGTTGCGCTTGCGAGTTTTATCTCTCTCTCATACGGTAGTGAATTGTATTATACCTACTATTGTACTACTACAACTACAAAGGATACGTTCCCAAAGAATTCGTGTAAAAAAAAATCCGGTTTTGTATGGACATACTTCTTTTCTGGTGAGCCGTAGACGTAGTGAGCTACTGAGCCGTCACCGTCATCTGTATTGTGTTTGTGTTTCACAACTCACTAGTTCAGAAGTTCAGATACAGATTCGGATGAGAGGAGAGCCGTTGAACTACTGAACTAAACATATCTGAATTAGTTCATTTAGTTCACCAAAGTGAGCCGATCTTTTGAACGGCTTCTTCAGGAGTTACACAACACTAATTAGCAATAACACCGCTACTACTACATCTCCAATTATCTGGAAATTCAACAACGCTCAGGAGAAAAACGCCTTTCTGACATCGGCTGGTTCATTTCAGAGGTGTCCCATTTAGAAGGTTTTACTGTAAATGGATTAATTTTGTTTCGTTAACTGATTCTACTTGTTCGTATTTATTGACAATAGACATATTCTAGTTTTGTTTAAATCTTTCTGTTAACCGAAGCCCGTTTAAATGAAATTTTATTTCAGTTATCCGAAGTCCGCTTATATGAAAAACTCAGTTAATTCAAATAAAAACCAATATTTTTCCTCATTTCATATAAGCGGGTTCCACTGTATACGCAATTAAAATCATATTAACATTTTCACTTCAGTGTCCCGCTTCATTAAGGTCTCTTATATTATGCTGAGTGAAATCTGAGTTATTGGATAAAATTTGTCAATTTCTTTACGTGCAGAGTGAAATTTTTAAGAAACGGTTTAATGCCGTGCAGTTTAGGTGAAGACCTCAAAACGTTGGTCTCGACATACATAAAGAAGGTATTAAGATTTAGCACGAACACACCGATCGGACGGACCACAAATCTCCAGTGAAAATGTCTCAAATTTTAACTCAAGGCAACAAGACAACAGTCTTTATCTTGCGAACGGGTTGGCCGCATAATAAATTTTTACGATGAGTACCTACTAAAATTTGAATGAGTATGGCGGATACTGTCAAATTTAATGATTATCTATACCACGACTCTGGGAAGTTTGATGTTTGGAGATGCCTGATGATTGGCATAGACACTTAAAAACTGTTAAACCAATTATGTAGTATATACTTGTAAATAAGACTTACAGGCATTTTGAAACCCTTTGGGTCGGGTTATTACTGGAACACTTGACACTATTTTCATCCGAGTTATCTGCACATTCTTGGATATTATTGCACTCAGCTGTTCCACTCACACAGGCACCATATGCACATCGAAATGCATATTCTGGACATTTCTGCTGAATACAAGAGTCGGCTTTCTCATCGGATCCATCCGCACATTCTATATTACCATCGCAAAGTTGATCCAAAGCTATGCATTCACCGGACACACACTTCCATTCCTGGCTGGTGCAGCAAATTCCTGAACAAACAAAATTTAATTTCTTCATATTCGTGATCTCTTAACATTGTACTGATATTGTGAATCCCCAGCTATGACGAGGCATGCTTACCAGATGAGATTAATGCCGCAATGAGTGCGATGCACAGAGAAGACTTCTGTAACATTTTGACTTATTCCATTCTTAAAATAAAAACACACAGGCACAGATACGAGTATATAGTATAATGTAAAATCACTTTAATCCGTTAGCTACGCAGAAAAACAAATTTATTATTGTTTTCAATATTTTCTTGGCTTCGACGTAAACAAACTCAACTAAGCAACAGCAATTAACTGAGAATAATCTGACTTTGTGTACCTTTTCCAATCGATATCGGGTACAGTCTCACTCAATCTGACGGTCCGGTCGGCTGACCTTAGGAACGAAACTGAAAACGGAAGAGATTTGAGTTTGTCTTAAAGAAAACTTGTTATTATAGGTAATTCTGGTTTGCAAAGAGTCGCAAAGATATTCAGCTTAAATTGTTCGTAAGCCAGCGAACTAAGAGCACAAACGACATACGAAATGAAACGACGACCTGGCATTTAAGAGAATTATAGATCACTTGTTGATGAATAATAGAAAATCTGTTATCTGGTTTGGATTATCGAAAGAGATGTTAAGAATAGAAATCTGCTCTATTAGCAGTTTATTTTCAAAAAAAAGTAGAAGGCGACAGAGATTATTTCCGCTTTATATGTAAAATGTGCTTTCGCCGTGGTTGACAGAAGGGTTAACCCGTTGTGTTTTGTCGAAAATGGCGGAACAAAACGGAAATCCGACGTCATACAATAAACTGAACACAAATGTCGGCCACTCATGTATGTAAATGTAAAATCAAAATCAGTATGAATTCTATTTTGAGGAACAGCAAGCGTTTAAGGTTCAAAGATTATCATCGAATTATTATCTGTCTTACGGGAAACCCCACTGATTCAGCAGCAACATGCAATCTTTTGATTAATTGGAATTTGACAGGAAGATTACTAGATGGTGGTCTTTTTTTTTTTTTTTTTTCCATCACAGAGCACACAGAACACTTCGTTCTCTAGTGTATACTCTCAGTATCGCTTTACACAACTGGTGTTTGTTGCGCGACTAAGGATCATCTACCGATTTTCAATCTTATAGACTACTTCAAATAAACAAAAATAAATTAATCAGAAGTCAATGAAATAACGCAGCTTCTAAATTCAGCTCGTGATAAGCAAAAATCAATTTCGTTGCATAGATCATTGAATGTGTTTATGCACCTTGTAATAGGCTCATTAGTGCCATAATTGGTTCTATGCCTTTCTGGAAAAAATAAGCTTCTAACCCGCAGAGACCTTTGGGGAGCATATATATTTAATAGAAAAACCAATTCTGGTGAAATAATATGAAAATTAGTAATATCGCGAATAAACATGATAGAAGTTGTATTGCGTCTGAAACTTAAGGTTTGCAAACCAATTAATTTGCACCTTCTATCATAATTAGGAAGCACATCAAACATATTTAATTTACGAACCGCGTATCTCGTGAAGTTTTTTTGAACTCTTTCCAATCTGAGCTCGTGAATGGCATATGGTGATTCCCAAATAACGGATGAATATTCTAAATAAGGTCTGACTAACGAGCAGTATATAACTTTAAGGCTATGTACATCTCGAAAGTATTTACTATTACGCTTAAGAAAGCCCAACAAAGAGTTAGACTTGGCAATGGCATAATCCCAAGTGACCCAAGTGACTACCTTGTGGAACGCCCGATGTTACTTCTATTACCCGAGAAGTCAAACCATCGACCCTTACCATTTGCCTTCTATTAGTTAAGTAATTATAAAACCATTTTAGCATTGAGGAATGAAAACCCAACGATTCTAGCTTGGCTAAAAGTAAGGTATGATGCACCCTATCAAAGGCTTTAGTAAAGTCACTATAGAGTATATCAACTTGTAAACGTTCCTCAAAACTGTTAAAAATATAATTAGTTAGTCTTAAGGCTAGAGTCCGACCGAAGGCCATTTTTTGGCCGAAGCCGAAGCCGAATCTGATGAATAAAGCTCACGAGTGGCCAAACCGTAGATCTGCATATGATTGAAAATATGTGATCTGCAAATTGTGTCGCATATCGTGAGAACACCTCGCATATAGGCCACAACATTTGCGACTCCATTTGCGAACATATCATATGCGAACACCATGTTCGCAAATGCATTTGCGAGTTTTGGGACAAAAGTCGCATATCGTGCCTACTTTATAGAATTTGCGATAAATTTGCGAGTTGCTACGAGCAGACGATATGCAAAAGTCGCATATATATGCGAGTGCTGACGTCACGAAAAAACTCGCAAATTTATCGCAAATTCTATAAAGTAGGCATTGCTCGCAAACTCGCAAATGCATTTGCGAACATGTTGTTCGCATATGATATGTTCGCAAATGGAGTCGCAAATGTTGTGGCCTATATGTGACACAATTTGCAAGTCACATATTTTCAATCATATGCAGATTTGCGAACACTACAAATCTTTTGACATTTTGTATTTTTTATATTGTGTTGGTGATTTATGACTATTTAAAGTGCGGAAATTTATTAAAAATATCAAAAAGAAAGTGGGCTGCTATTGCTACTTTGGCAATAGATATGATAGAAAACGACGACGAAGATGGAAGCTACGAAGAAGCGAGTGTGCAGCAAATGCAAGGGATTCGTCGTACATGGGTCAAAGATTGGATACGACTTCGCGAAGTTAACAAATTGGTTTTAAATGTCACGCGAAGAGAGCCCCATTTTGCTTTGGCTTCGTTCACATGGACATCGAAACCTAGGTCATCGACAACCTCACACCAGCCATCAAATTTGGAAAGCTTAATGTGCTGAGCCGGCATCCCAAAGCCCGGTACTCTTCTCCACCGCAGCTATTAAACACTGGATCTCTTCGTGGTTTCAATTGTGTTGCACTTTTCGACTTCCGGATTCCGATTTTTTGGAGCGACGTACCCTTGACTGCGGGGGCGGCACGTGATCAGTGTCGCAATGTGGTGATGATGAATCCATCGGCTCAGACTCATTAAAAGTACTCATTTTACTTAACTACACACAATTATAATTTTTTTTTTGGCGCAAATGCTCGCAAATCGTCACAAATAATATGCGAAAGTGTTAACACGATATGCGAAAAAGTCGCAAATTAGTTTCATTTTTGTATAATTAACGGTATTTTATATAATATGCATTCAAATGTTAAATGAGTCTTTTGTTAATATCTTTTTTTAAAAAATGCGTATCTCGACCACACAGGGTGAGTTCATAATTATTGTTAAAATCGGTCCTTCATAATTTTTCCAAAAATTTTGAAAATGTTCAGGGTACGAAATAGCTCTGTATTGGCGCATAGATTTTGGATCAACTTTTGTGAATATATGTAGTTATAAATAACTTCAGCAACTCTCAGCGCAGACGGAAAAATGCCCAGCTTACACTAACGAGTATATTATGTATCCTAAAATGTCGGTTGTGATACCCTCAGATGTACATGAGTTGTCGAGACTGTTTATCCGCTTATACATTTCAAGCGCAATAGCGAAACTATTAATTTGATAAGTGTCATCACTCATCAACTAAGTTCGAATATAGGTTGCACATTATTTACAATGTTTAAATAATTTTATGTTAAAAATGTCTTTCGTGTTCGAAACTAGATTATATGAAATTTTGTATGTACAGTCGACTCTCCCTAAGTCAAATTTTCACGGAATACCCAGATTTGTTCGAGTTAGAGGGAGTTTTTTTTTAAAAATTCGGGTAATAGAGAGAAGCATTTATTTTTGTTTTAAAACGTTTGTTTGATAAAAAAAAAAAGGTTAATGTACTTACAAACAATAAACAAAACTTTTGACCACACCGTTTACTTCGCAATAATCCATGTAAGTAACATTTTTTTGTTAATTGATCTAGCTACAAACATGCACATAAAGACTGCATCAGCTCCGTTGAACTGCCTAGAATCAACTGATTTAGAAATTCCAGCTGGAATCTTACTAAAACAAGTTCTTTTTATATACATACGCAGATAGATCCATTGAAAAACCCATTTTGAATGCAACTAACAACACAAAGAAAAGGATAACAATGTTTTTTTTTGCTTTTGCGTTGCAACTTTTAAAAAACTGTATCTTTGTATGGAGGTAGCAAGAATATGAATAGGAAGAAACACGACGACGAGCTGACGATGATGGCACACGCGATGCTACACATATTTATGATATTTAATTGTGTAGGTACTAGTTGGTTAGTAGTTATATACTCAAATACGAATTCCGAAGGGGTAATGTATTTTTATTTTGTTTTCTGCTAAACAAAATTCGACTTAAGAGGTGAACAAATATGCCAATAATTGAGAGAATGTGTTCGAGTTAAAGAGGAAGGAAATGATAAAATATGGCGAAAAACTTCGAGTTTGAGAGAAATTCGACTTATAGAGAGTTCGACTTCCATTTTGGTGGTGTCTCATTTTGGTGGTGATGCTGTGGTCCAATGTATAGAAAGCACAAGGCTTTCGATTGGGTATCGGTAGAGTATTTCGGCGGGAATCGACACATGGTAGGGAGGGTATTGACTCGCAAAGAGAACGAACATCGACTCCTCAGGTGGTAACCGTTTTTGATTTTGATATTTTTTGTTTTGTGTTTATTTTCATTCAGAACATTACATGCAAATTTTATGTAAAGGTGTTTTCTTCGGTACGGTCATAAGTGCAAGAACCCACCCTCCGACCAGCGAAGTCTGACATCCGCTAGGCATGCAACCACACTACCGAGTCCCGATTTCTTTTTCTCTCTCCTTTCCCTCTCACCCCTTCCATTCCAAGTCCGAATCTCAGCAAATTCATCCGTCTTTAAAGACACTTATCATCCTCTATTTCTCAAACACAAACACTAGCTGCCATTACCAAGTTACATGTTACGCAAAAAATAAATCACGCCAAAATAAAATGAATCTGCGAGTGGCCAATCATAAAAATTTACCATATAAAAAAGCTTTTCTTCCATATCCAAGGTCCAAGTGTCCAACCCATTTATATTTGTACTGTGTAGATACATTCAGAAGAGAGCTCATTGTTTTGTGAGAACTCTTGCCGCTGAACGGCTGAATTGCTCACTCGATCTTATAAATATTAGGTACTGTGCTCTTATAAATCAAGTTGATCGTTCTCTTACGTTCAAAGCAGGTTTCTTAAGAACAAAAAATATAAATGTAATCAACGATCGTGACTGGTTTTGAAAATCGAAACCTTAGGCCGTGTGCCAACTGCATTAAAAATGTATCCGCTGGCTAATTTTTGACGTTGTTTTTGCTGTGTCGATTCGATTAAATGGAATTTTTGTTTTGAACACTTTATTTCATTAATTTCCCACTAGAATTGAAAAATTTTCCCTTTCATTATATATTACTAGTGGTTACACGGTGCGCTACACCTACTGATAACAGTGTTTATGTCCTTAAATGTCCTCAAATTTTTTCGAGTGCTGTTTGGTGCATGGAACGATGTCACCGAGTTTAAATAAAACACTTTAAAATTCATAATTAATTTTTAAGTTATGTGCATTAATTGCAGTAAATAAATACTTTTATTTAATTTTTTTACCGTTTAAAAAAAAAACAAATTTATTCGAATATATGAACTTTTCGGTTAGATATAGGAACTGGTACAACAATAATTATTTCATATCATAAGAATAACCTGTTCGTGTAAGTGCTAAGAACTCAAAAACTTACCATCCGATTGAGCTGAGACTTACACAATATGTTTGTTATGAAGTGAGAAGTACACGTAAGTCAAAAGTTAGCTGTCACCGTGCGTTGATTATGGTGGTCAGGTTATGGGGACGGATAGTTTATGAATTTTAAGGTATCAAACAAACAGCTCATTTTTATATATAAAGTATATATAAAGCAGACATTTTTTTACTGGAATTCAGTTATGCATATGAGTTGATACTATAATTAATGTTCTACGCGCACTTATGATTTTCATATAAAACAATTTCTGTTGACAATTTTTAGAAGTAAACACAGTTACCTACTTTATTTAGACAGAATTTTTTTAATATTTTGTTTTGCTTCATTCGTATCTGCAAGTGCAAGTTCGTTTGTGTTTCTAATAGATTCGGCTTCAAAAAATTGACTTCCTTATAAAGTAGGATATGCTGAGAAAAAGACATGAATAAGCTATCAAATTTGGATTTAAGAAAACTGCGCCAACAATAACATCCAACTTTTTCGACCGAGCTCAACCATTTTGAAATACATTATATGAAAGTGAGCTGTAAGCTATCAGCGTGCATTGATGTTGTAATAATTTTGAGATTTTGTTGCTCAGCACCATCTATGGCAAGACTTGAACATTTTTGATTTTCGAGCATTTCTCTCTTCAAAGCATACAACTATGTATGTATAGGTATATTGTGTAGGTTTCAGCTTAATAGTATAGTTAGTTTTGAAATTTTGGAAATACAGCGCCATCTATCGGAAAACTTGAAAACTTTTGATTAACAAACATTTCTCACTTCATAAAAAATACATTGTGTAAGTTTCAGCTCGATCGGATGGTTTTGAAATTTTGGTGTTGCAGCGCCACCTATCGGAAAACTTGAGAACTTTTGATGTAAGAACATTTCTCACTTCATTCCAAACATATTGTGTAAGTTTCAGCTCAATCGTACGGTGAATTAAAATTTTTTTGAGTTCCAGCGCCATCTACCGGAAATTTTTTTAATGTACGAACACTTCAAACCTCAAAAATTATTTTTTTTTAATTTTAGTGGGGCGAAAGCCTCCATTTATTCGGCTTATTACAAGCTAAAACAAGCTAAAACATAACTTAAAAACCAAACTTAAGAACTAAAATTTAAAATCTAAGGTTGAGAGGGATGAAGGAGATCGGATTTAAGGTGGGAAGAGCTACTATTGAAGTCGAAAACAGTAAAGTTTGAGTTGGCATTCCGCAACATACGGGAGATTGGTTCATTGGAGCCATATGAGGTGCGGTGGGTGGGCAGATAGAAGAAACGAGGGCATCGTACATTACGGGGGTAAGTATTAAAGTATATGGAGTTGTAAAGAGATGCGCAGTCGATCAAACCTGAGAGGAGTCGATGAATAAAGAGAAAATCAGCTGCATTTCTGCGTTCCTCAAGGGTATTCAAGTTAATAAGTTTAAGGCGATCAATATAGGGAGGGTGGTTAAATGGGTGGTTTCAGGGTAGCCCACGAAGAGCAAAACGGAGAAGGCGACGTGGAATGCTCTCGATTCTTTTAACGTGAACTCTATGTAAGGGGGACCAGACTTGACTAGCATACTCAAGGAGTGGGCGAACGAAAGTAATGTAAAGCGATCTGGTCACGTAAGGGTTAGAGAATTCTTTGGACCACCGTTTGACGAAACCGAGTGATGAGTATATAGTGTACGTTTCAACTCAATCGGATGGTTAGTTTATGAGTTCATTTTTATATATAAAGATTATAACTAAAATTATCAAACCGTTTTCCCAGTTTTACATAAAAAAATAACATGTGAAACATTTAACTAATAATATTATTTTCGATTTTACCGCTTTTGTTTGTAAATTATATTTTATTTGTGTAAGTGATTGAAGAACAAAGTTCATAATTTGTTAATGGAAAATACAAAGAAAAAAAGTTAACCAATCAACATTTATTTGCATGATATTGCTCATATGAATTACATTTCTTTATAAAAAAAAAAGTTGAACTGGTTTTAACATAATTTTCACGATGGATAGTTCTCACATCGTATGTGAACACTAGTGGACTACATTTGTCCAGCGATAATCGATTTGGAAAACCGAAACAAACGCAGAGCTCTCTTAGTCTCTCCTATGCCTTCATAAATCGTATATGTATACAAATGTCAAAAATTAGCCACGGGATAATTTTTATGCAGCTCCAGAACCGGCTAATTTTTTGAAGTGTACACAATTTTAACGCGATTGACACACGGCCTTAGAGCCCCACTGTAATAATACCCAGTCTATCTCAGAGCAGTCAGACAATCGAGTTCGGTCGTTCCGCGAATTAAAAACAAATAAAAAATCGCTCGTATGTATTTTAACATTTACTCGGAATCAAAAATACTATTCAGATGATAAGCTTACAGTGTAAACTTAAAAGAATTGGTCTAAGTCTCTCGGTCCTTGCAGTCGTTATCTCGACGAGTAAGTGCAGTAGTGCAAAGGTTGCTACTATATAAATTACAACCTTTCTGTTTGTTTATTTCTGTGCGGGGCTGCTTAAACAGTGTACGTCCAATATAACGAATACCCGATATAGCGAATTTTCGATATAACGAACGTTTTTCAGATTCACATTAACATCTCTAAATAGCGAACGATGAACATAATCTGCTATTCGATATAAAGAACGCATTAATAAATTGGCATAAAAATGTGTTCTTGTTGCCAATGTTATGTGTGCGTTCTTATGTCAACACGGAAGTTTATTCTCGTATATGTGTGGTCCAAAGAGCTTACGCAAGATACATGCGTTTTTTTTTTTTTTGAAATCTATATAGACTTCCAAAAGGCTCTCCAAGTAAAAATAAAACTGGATAATTATCCAGGCTAAGGTTTTGTTGTATTTTATATTGAAAACATGTTGCGGAAACATATTTAGCCTATAGGCGTGTTTTTTTGTAACCTGTATAGGCTAAACATGTTTCAGCAGCATGTTTACCCATGTAAAATACAACAAAACCTTAGCCTCGATAATTATCGAGTCTTATTTTTGCTCTGAAAGCTTTTTCGAAGTCTATATAGGTTACAAAAAAACACGCCTATTGAATGTGAAAAATGTTTAACGAGCTTAAAAGCGACACATGCACTGGGGCCAAATTACCGCATCCATTAACGAGTTACTCGTCATCGAAATGTGACGATTTGGCATTACCGCTCACGTTATCGAGTATCATTTTACGTATCATTTACTCGATCATTCGGTAACGAGTCCTACTCAGTGTTGCCACTCAGCCAAAAATTTATTGGCCTAAGCCGTACAAAAAATCGGCCAAACCGCGAAAAAATTAGCCAGCATAATTTTTAGTCAAGAGCTTACTGAAAACGTCTCAAATGGTACAACACAAAGAGCGAAACACAAAAGCATTGCATTGTAAAGGCTATTTTGAAGCAAAAAGCATCATGATTATCTTTTGCTTCAATTCGGGGTTTCTTTCGGATTACAAATCTAAGAAATATATATGGTAGGGTTCTAAATTTATTTCTACGAGAATATTCTTACTTATCCATTTTGATGAAGTTCTCGAAACAATCGGCACCAAGGGTATTTTTATTTCTTCTATTTTTCATGTAGTTCATATACTGTTGGATTATGTAGAACAATCGACGAACTCAGCAAATCGTTCACAGCAAAAAATGCAATCCAAACAATTCCAAACGAAAATGCAATTATATTATTTTTTTTTGCATGTAATGTATTATTTATAAATTGTTCATTCTCAAAAAAATGGCCAATTAGCCAAGACTAAAAAATCAGCCAGATTTGGTCGAATTCGCCAAAGGTGGCAACCGTGGTCCTACTCACTCACTCGTTAACGGATGCGGTAATTCAGCCCATGTCTTTCTCTTCAACACATTTGAAAGTGTCAATTGTCTTTTTCTATTAGTCTTCACCTTCATACATTTTGGTTTGAATTGTTTTATTGTTGGTTTGTCTTTCGCTATGTCTGCTTTTACACTTAGACTCGTGAGTCTAGACTCACATGGGTGCAAAAGAGTAAGAAAGTTCGAAAATATGAGAAGGAAAATATTTTGCCCTGTGAGTCGAGGGTAAAGTTTTTAGCGACTCTTTTTGACGTTTTTCTTTTCTCTTCTTCGTTTTATCATTGTGTTGCTTCCCACCTAGTCATCTCTACAATACAAGAAGTGCAAAATAAAAGAGGAATGTCAAATTTGAGTCAAGGAAAAAAGTCTGAAGTGTAAAAGCGCAAGACTCACGGATGTAAATAACAAAGAGAAATTCGAAAAAAGTCTAGACTCACAAGTCTTAAGTGTAAAAGCAGACATAGTTGCAGTTTTAAATTTTATGTACGCTCTTACACATACATACGAGCGTAATAGGTCTGTTTGGTGTGTCTTTTTCGCGTAAGTGATTGATATCTGTCAAATAGTAGAATCCTCTCAATGAGAGAGATATCATCTCCCAGAGAAAAACTTGAACAAAAGACACCAAACGCTTTTGAAACGAAACCTGTCGATTTGTTTTTGTTTTCCACTACAATGAAGATTATGACATTTCTCAAACTGTCAGATGGCCTGGTTTGACAGAGTTCAACAGTCCACTCCGAGGAAAAGGTCTTGCAGATACTTGCAGATAATTCATCGCAAAGAGCGAGCCAAATGAGAGTAAAAAAAATTGAGAGCCATGCAACTGTCATGATTCTATGAAAGTTAACATAGTATTACAGAAACTATCGACACACCAAACAGACCTAATGTCGTTTTCGATTGGGCTTTTCAGATTTTGATCTCAGATTTCAGTTTTTTCGTGCTGGTTGGAAAAAAAACGAGATTGATCTGTTTTTCTGCAATTGTATTAGTGTGACATTTCACATCTTGTTCGTAAAAGAAAATAAATAAAAAAAAGAAAAATAATAAATACAATTTTAAAACACTTTCTTTATATTTTCTAAATATTCTATATACAGTTTCTGATACTTATTTTAGTTGATTGATATTTATTTTGATGTACTGCGTTGACATTTCATATAAAATGTGCTGGTGCTAGTGCAAGTAGGTGTAAATCTCGAGCTGAATCCGAGATTCACAACAATTCTTTAATCAAAAGGCAAAGAGGCTTTAGTCTATTTTAAGCATTTTTCAGGAGAGCAATTTTAAACTTTGAAAAAAAACCGGCCAAGTGCGAGTCAGACTCGCGCTCAAAGGGTTCCGTAGTTTTAAGACTAGTTACATATGTACATACATACGTATACTTTGTTTAAATAACTGTTTCGTTTCGTTAACACAAAAAACGAAAACGACCCACCTCTACATTCACTTTACAAACTTATAATCTTTATATAAATATTTAAAAATGAGCTGTTCGTTTGATACCTCAGAACTCATAAACTAACCATCCGATTGAGCTGAAACTTAGACTATATACTTTTTCTGATGTTTGAAGTGTTCGTACATCAAAAAATTTTAAGTTTTCCACTAGATTGCGCTGAAACTAAAAACATTTAAATTCACCGTACGATTAAGCTGAAACTTACACAATATATTTGTAATGAATTAAGAAATGTTCGTACATCAATTTTCAAGTTTTCCGATAGATGGCGCTGGAACACCAAAATTTCAAAACCATCCGATTGAGCTGAAACTTACAGAATATATTTGTTATGAAGTGAGAAATATTTGTTAATCAAAAGTTATCAAGTTTCCCGATAGATGGCCATGACAACCAAAATCTCAAAATTATTACTACAGCAGATTTACGTGCACTTCTCGCTTCATAACAAATATATTGTCTTAGTTTCAGTTCAATCGGATGGAAAGTTTTGAGTTTTTAGGATATTATTGCTTGGACAGTTTTCTTAAATCCAAATAGAGTTGTCGGCATTTAATTCTCCACCAGAGTCGTTACTATTCACAAAAAGTCAATCGAAAAAATTTCATTACATTTATGACATAAGCACTGTTTTCAATAGGTGTAGCGAAGCACACCGGGTAACCACTAGTCAGTCATATTATTCACTATGAGAAATTGGATAAACATTAAGAACGCGGCTGAGTGTGTAGCTGAGTTCAGGGGTCTCAGGTTCGTTTCCTGGCCAAATCCGTATTTTCATTTATTTTTTTTAATTTATTTTTATATGGCAGCACAATTTTAGATAGTCTAACTTCAGTGAAATTGGTCTAGTAGTGTACGAGTTAATCGGTGGAGAAATTGAATTTTTCGACGTGAATTTCTCAAAAACTATACAACTTACGAGACTCGTTATATTTTTCTTCAAAAATATGGTTAATCACCTACGAACTATGATTTTTTCATATTTTTGACGTAAGTAGTTTCTGAGAAAAAGTTCTGGTGCTTTTTGTATGATATTTTTCACATATATTTGACAATAACTCCCAAAGTTTCTAACAGAAAAAAATGAGCATATATTTGTATAATATTTTTGGAATCTTTGTTTCAAGCCCTTTCGAATGATATCCCACATGATATATTTTTCAGAAATTTTTTATTTTAGCTCACATTTTACCCACCCTGTATAGTTGTTTCACAATATTTTTGAGTAATATTTTGTCCATGTATGTGGACCACCATAATGTATAAGTGTGCCAAATTTCAAGTTTCTAGGAAGAATGGTTCTTGATGTTTTTATCGTGACAGACATTTTTGAGTTAGAGCGAACTTATAATGGTTCCGTATTACCATATGGGTACGGAACCCTAAAAATGATGCAAATGTATGAATTTTGTTGAATTAATCCGTTTTGGCAACACCAAAAAAAGGACTTCTAGATCTAATAGAAACACGCTGATAAGACCGAATAAAGCTTATTTTTTGAAGGGTTTGAAAATGTAAAAAACTCACTTTTGGCTTAAATAGACATAAGCCGCTTTGCCTTTTGATTAAAGAATTGATCTAGAGCAAAAAATAAAGTGCTTTTTTGGTCGGTTGGAAAATGAAAATTGTACTAGATCAATAAAAATTGCTCGAGATCAGAAAAAAAAACTGATTTTTTTTGCCCAATCGACATCGACATAAGATTCCGTAAGCAGTTAAAATGATTTTTTATTGTTTGGTATTAAAAGTTCGCTTTAGTTTCTTCATGTCTACTTTAAGACGGCTTCAAGAAAAAGCTGTACATATGAAATCTAAACTTGAAGTGAGACAAAGTGTCGTATAAGTGATTTTTTTTCTTCAAAATAATTTCAAAATTTGTGTAAAATAATGGCAGGACCATTCATTTTAATATTACCAATAAAAAAACGTAGGTATTCATAAATAATAATCAGCCATTTAATTTGTTAAAAAGAAAAGTCGATCGATATAACGAACGCTCTCGATATAGAGAATGACCTCGAACATTATAAATCATTCGTTATATTGGACGTCCACTGTACGTCATACTTCTCTTAAGTGAAACTCATTCCATTCCACAGGTATTTGCTGTGAAGAACTGGAATGGTCATGTGGGGGTGGTGAGTGCCTAGCAATGGAACGAATCTGTGACGGCAAAATCGATTGTCCCGACAAATCTGATGAGACATCGGATATTTGCAATCAACAGCCTTGCCCGGCGTCTGCTTTTCGCTGTGTTTATGGTGCATGTGTTCCAAATCGAGCGCGGTGTAATAATATTGTGGAGTGTGCCGATGGCTCCGATGAAGACCGTATATTGTGCGGCGCTGGAGTTAATATTGAGAGTACTTCTTGCTTGTAAGTCCATATATTTATGTATGTATAATATGTAGTAGACATGTAACGGCGGCATGTAACGGTAATATTCGGCGACCGAACGAAATGCGTACTGCGATGCATACATGTTTTATCCCGACAAAAAGGTCAAAAGAAACTAACATAAATGAATAAAATTAAATGTACAGTGAACAAATTTACTGGTAAAACGTACACCCCCTATTGCGAGTGTCAATACGTAGTTTTCTCAAAACTAGGATTTGTCATTTAGATCACTCCAATACTGAGGTGACGAATAATCAAAATTTTGACTTTGAAAATATTTATCAATCAACTAAAAATTTGGTATTTTGTAACTCAGTTGATAAAGTTTTTGCTTTTTGTGAACAAATTGACGGTTGTGAATATTTTTTGAGATTTGACAAAAAAAAATTGTATCGACAGCATGAAATTTGTGTTTTAATTAATTTATTAAAGTTGTTAAATTCAAAATAAAATTGAAATAAAAATATAATGATGAAAAAATATTTTTTTAAAAACTAAAAAGTAAAAAAATAATTTTTTTCCGAGTCACCAATGTGTGACTATAAATTAAAGCTTGGGGCACTCAGGCACAAGACAACACATACACGATGTGCAACCTAAAGTTAGACCTCGTCATCATCATTTAGCCAAATTTTACGTCGAGCCTAAGTGCCCCAAGCTTTAATCTATAGTCACACATTGGTGACTCGGAAAAAAATTATTTTTTTACTTTTTAGTTCATTAAAGCTTGTTTTTAAAAAAATATTTTTTTATCATTATACAGTATAATTCACTTAAGACGCTCTTCAAGGGACCGACAGAATATAGCGTCCTAAGCGGGATAGCGTATAGAGCGGGAAAACTAAAAAATTACATCCAGTTAAAAAAATGGTTATTTTATAAGAAGCGTTGAAATTATACATGTATTATGCTAGTTTTCCTTTCATCCCTTGTACCAACCATTGTACGCAATCAAATTCTAATGCACTGACACCACCTGTATGTACGTAAGGCGTACACAAGAAATTAAACAAAACTGACAAAAGTAACGACCACAAAAACGACCCGCTCCATATGGTTTGTTCGCGAAAAACAAAAAAATCCCTATAAGAACGGTGGTAGCCATCAGCGTCGCCATATATCCCAATGCATCGAATGGTTTTTCTGGGAAAAAAAATCAAAAACAAGAGAATACAAATTTTACGAAGTGTATCGTTTAGCTGTGTGAGCGTATTAAGCGGGAAATAGAGCGTATTAACCGGATTTTTTTCATACGAATTCTAATCAAAATGAAGGGACCGGAGAAAAAGAGCGTTAAAAGCGGGATAGCGTTTTAAGCGTGAGCGTCTTAAGCGGATTCTACTGTATTTATTTTCTACTTTTTAGCATCTGATTTTTTTTTACAAATTTACGTCTAAAGGTACGTATATTAGCTTGGGTGGGTTGGATATGAGAAAGTATACTCAATATGTTTGAGATTCTACTCGCCCTTTCATTTGATACCCATGCCATGGTGATGAAGAAAAACGTAATTCGCCATCTTGGGGCACCCACCATATTGAATTTAGAATGACGTCACTTGGCTAGTCTAATTCTGCTTGTCAATCCCTTTAAGTTGATACCCATATTAAGGAGGTCGTGAAGATAACGGTAATCATCCCTCTTATGGCGTCCGTCATATTAGATTTACAGCGTCATAAAATATACTATATTGTTTGAGATTCTATTCGTCAAACCCCTCTATTTGATATCTATGTCATGCGGGTTGTGAAGATTTCGGAAGCACTGTCCTGAATCAAGAGGAATGTAATATCCACTAACGATATTAGCATTTTCTCGGATAGTCAGGCGGCGCTGAAATCTCTGGAATCAGTCTCATCCACTTCTAAGACCACCTCCAACTGCCGTTCATCTCTCATAGAGATGGCTAAGCAGTTTAACATTCACCTTTGCTGGGTGCCGGGGCACAGAGACATTCCAGGGAATTGCAAAGCTGACGAGCTCGCAAAAATAGGAACAACAATACCTATTCTACCCGATAAGAAAAATATAGGTATGCCACTCGCTACTTATAAGCTAGCGCTCCAACTTGACACAGTCAATAAAACCAACGCTAGATGGGAAGGTGAAACTACCTGCCTTGCTACAAAGCAATTCTGGCCTAGATTAGATCTAAACCGCTCAAGATACCTTTTGTCACTAAAAAGACTACATATCAGTACGATTATCGGTGTCATCACAGGACACTGCCTTATAGGCAAACACGCTTCTAGACTTGGCGTCATTTCGAATGACACATCTCCTCTGTTCGTGCCCAGCTCTTTCTCGTAGTAGGAAACTTCACCTAGGAGAATACTTCTTCGATGATCTAAGTGATCTAACAAAAAAAGACGTAGGAATCCTTCTTCGCTTTGTGCAAAGCTCCAAATGGTTCTCTTGAGTAGCGGGTTAAATATCCCCAAGATCCTTGGTATCACAATGGGCCTCTATAGGCCTAAGTGTGCTGGTACTTGTTACCGGCAGCCACTGCTACCTACCCTAACCTACATGTGGATGTCCTAGGGTGGTAAGTATGTACTCACAAACAGCCCAGATGAATTGTCAGTTCACACGGTTGGTAGATGACTGTTTACAAAAAAAATAAATTCAAATTCATTGCCAGACGTTGTTAGACTCAGCATTTGATAGACATTTTTTTTTTTTCATGCTTTATGCATGGAACACTAAATGAACCAGGTAAAAACTTTGTATGGTAAATTTGTAGGTAACACTACGGCGCACCAAAATATAAAAAAAAAATTAGAAGTTTTTCACAAAAATTGTTTAAATTGTTTTTTAAATATTGCGTTTGAAGACCAATAACACGAAAATGAAAGCACGGATGGTAATAGCCGTAGGTAACTGTGATAAACATTCATCAATCGAACAAGCCCACTTTGGTTGCTCTGGGCTTAAGAGACCAGATGTTATAATTGAATATTTGTTGTTACCCTGTAGCTCTGTAGATGTTAAAGATAGAGACCCCCTCCCATACGTTTTTTTTGTTCATTACATGAACCAATGAATCTTTCCCCATAGTAAGTTTTTCAACACCCTGTAGCTCCGTGAGTGTTGAAGATAGCGATGATAGCAGATGTTCCAAGCTTGACACATCTGGCAATATAATATGAACCTGCAAATGTCCGGAACTCCTGACAATGGCCTGACAACGTCATAAAAATGTGTTCCCACGATTGGCAGAGGCCTGACAATTTATTGTCAGATAACGGTCTGGCAATTGTCGGAAAATGTTTTTTCTGACAATCTTTGCAGACTAAAATTGTCAGTTCACACGGTTGTAAAACATTTGGGACAAATTTTTCATTGGCAGATCTGACAATATTGTCATGTCGCCTGAACATAACTTTACTCTATGAAGGAAAGAGAAATGTTGTTTTCTATTGGTTTCACTCGGGGATTAACCGTATTTAAAAAAAAATCTATACGCGTTATCACTACACCACGCCAAGACGATCTATGATGTCGGCAGAAGTTTGCTTTTGCCTGGAACATTGCATAGTAAAACTTACACACTCAAATTTTGTATGTTGCGAAAATCAAATCTCAAAGTTGCGAAAATCGAGATTTTTTTTTTTTTGATTCGTTGCAGTAATCCATTTACGTAGGTTGCGATAACATTTTATAAATTTATATAAACGAAATAAAAATACATACATACTACAAAATTTAATTTGTGTATTTATATGTGCTGTGCTGTATTCGTGATATTATGTGCTGTACAGTAACTCACAAGTGATCACGGTATTTTCTGTAAAATTTAACTCTCTAACACCTAAGAGTGTCTCAAGACACTTATCATATTATTTGAATTAACGAAAAAAGTAATTATATTTATATCATTTGAATATTTTTTGGCTGTTACTAACGAACACACCAACATATATACAAACGCTTTGAAAGTTATACGAAGCTTTTAGCAGAGTTTTTATTTTAAATTGCGGAAGCAACGTGTCTTGTGGCGCAAAAAATTTGATTCGGTGCACGTCGTTATTTTGCCGCGTCAATAAAAGTGAAATTTAACAAATCAATCCAACTCATAATTTTTTTCGCCAAAGGTATGTTTATTTACTAATAAAATCAAGTGGCATATTTGTGAAAATATAAAAATTGTGCGTTGTAGCAGTGAAATAGTGATATAGTGCCTTGAGATATTTTCACAGATTACAGGTAAACGAAAGCTTCGGCACCCTTTCTGAGTTCATTTTTGAATTCAGAGGCCCCAATTTACCTTAGAAAAAATCATCCGACTTATTTTCTTCCACCATGTTTAAAAGTAGTCTTAGACGGATAAATTATCTACGATAAACATAAATTATGTTTTAAAGTAAAATGTTGTTAGTTCCAAGAAAAGCCGGGTTTTTCCTTAATTTTCGTGTATTCACCACTGTCGACTAAGGTCTTACAAGCTTGTCTTTGCCCATAATTCATCCAAATTGCCTATGAAGATTCGAAGATTCGAGTAAACTGCGGCATTGTGCTCTGTCGTTCACGATACCACAATGAAGCAATAGCCGCGTTTTATTATGCTGATCTGATGCGAATCAGATCACGGGCACAATAAAACACCTTTTTAGCTTAGATACAGACCATTTTAGCTCAGACGCAGACCTTTAGCGCGAAGTTGCCATTTTATTACACAGCTCTTAGCTAAGGCACAAACATTTAGCGCCAAGTTGCAGTTTTATTACACAGCTTTTAGCTCAGACACAAACATTTAGCACGAAAGCAAAGTTCACAAGCGGAAGTGCATCCTACTGAGATACATCCGAACTAATTTAGAGATCATTAAAATAGATCTAAATGAGAAGAAAGATCACGTATTGTTATTGAAATGCATACAAACCAGTGATCCACTCCGGATCATGGGTGATAATAAAACGCGGCTAATATCTCCAAAATGTCTCCAAACGCTAACGGGACCGGAGAGATTTTTCCCTTTCCTATTTCCACTTCGACTTTTACCAACAAAATGGGATTAAAATGGGATCTTAAATCTTTTCAAGCTACCCCATAAAATATATTCGATGGGGTTTACATCTATATATTGCGGTGGCCAATATAACTGAAGCTGGAACAATGAATTTCGAAAGCAATTCGTATGATGACGTCATGTGTTCTAGGATGCTGTGTAAATTAATTATAAATAAAGCACAATGTTAAATATTATTTTCATGAATATTTTTATTGTCAAATTAGAACCGTAGTTCATAGGACCTTTTGAACTGTCTTTTCGATAAAAATCTTTGTGAATTTATTGCCAACGCGTCTATTTGTTGGCACAAAAACCTTATCGCCTGGTATGAATGTCCGCCTGTTTGTCTATTTCTGTTATGATAGTCTTGGCTCGTGTTCTGAGTTACAATTATTTTTTGCTTGATCTCATCTTTTAACGCTGTCGGAAAAGGCTATAGTATTAGTTAATATGCTTTTCTCCACTAGATTAACTCATTATAAACATTTTAGACTTATTATTCGTCTACCGTACCGAAAGGGTTAAATGAAAAATATAATTTATTGCTTATTGACAACCAACCGTCAGTAAGAGCCCTCGCACACTACAGACTTTCTGTCGGCCGACAGTTTAGTCGCGCTCTTAATCAGTATGAAAATATATGGGAGTGCGCACACTACAACGATTCGATATCGGCCGATAAATAAGTTTGATAGGCTACACGATTGCCTTCAAACTAAAGTATCGGCAAACTATCGGCCGACTACTTAATCAGTACAGCGCTCTTCTACGTGCGCACACTACAGACTATAAAGTCAGCCGATTTTTTCGATAGCTCAGTTAGCTCTGTGTCTTAAATTAATTTTTTTTCTGGATATTTTCTCGTATTTAAATATGGAATTATGGACATATTTGGGCGTTAAGCAATGATTACCTCTCTGGAACATTTTTCATTGACTACAATTAAGCGACTATTCTCTGAAAAATGTGTTTAACGACTAGCAATAGCAAATCGTTTGAGAACTATCGGCCGACTGTTTGTCTAGTGTGCGCACTCACTACCAACCCGACTATTTAATCGGCCTAGTGTGTGCACTATCCAGCCCAACCCGACGAAACTATCGGCCGATAGAAAATCTGTAGTGTGCGGGAGCTCTAAAAGAATAAATAAGAGATGAAAGATTTGTTTTCGATTGTTTTTTGTTTACGTTTGGGTTTCTCCGTTTGTCAAAGGAATGAATTCGTTCATAGGAATTCATCGCAGAAGAAGAAATTTTGATTTGGTATCACTGATTTGAGATCTGCTTAGCTAAGCGGGGATAATATCGCCGCTTATTTTACTAATTTTTTTTGTTGTATTTTACACGTAAATTTGCAAAAAAGCCTATATACGCGTGCAAAAAAACACGACTATTATTATGGGTACATATAGTATGATAATGAAAAGCAAGCTCTTTTGGTCGACAGAGTTGGCAGGAACGGCGAACTCAGTGACGCCATATGTGCGCAGTCATCATATGTATGTATATATTATTTCTGTAGTATAGGTACCATTTGCGGCTCTCACACTTAACCAATCTTAACGAATGAGGTGTCAAAAGAAAAATAATTTCCTGGAGTACTGATAAATTGCACTTTGATTTTATAAATTTTAACAAATTAAGAAAGAAGGAAGTTTGGATTTTGGGGGTTGGATTTTCTTCTGTGAGAGTTCTCGCACGGCCACACTATTCTCTGTTTCACAAAAATTGTCAGTACAGGCCTTATGGGGGAGCTTTTTTTCAAACACTGGTGCCTGTACATGTCTTCACGGCATTCAATTAGAGAAATCGCCACTGAAATAAAAACCAAAGCACTGACTTACACAGGTTTAGTTTTTGTAATTTACCACAAATTCGCAAACATCCCACTGGCATGACCAGCCGGTTCCACAGTCGGTGCCTCGGTGGCTGAATGATTATGTGTGGCTGCCAATCGCTGTGTATATAGAAAACATCAACATCAAACAGTGTTACCATTATTAAGTTTATGCTAATCGTGAATGCTTTTTCTGCGGTTTTTGTCAAAGAGCTTTGAGATTTTGTGCTTTGAGAATCAATAAAATTAATTTTGAGTATGTGAGGGTATTGCCACATGGCTTTTGTTTTTTTAACTTTCTTGATTTTCTGGTGAAACCGTTTAAATGAAGTTGAACGCTTTTTCGATTTTTGTGATTTATAATTAGTTGGCGCTACAGCTCGAGGTGAACCTGGGCCTGCTTCTCGCAACCATTTGTGTGTGCGTGTTATATTTTGGCACGAATGGAAGGGACCTACAGTTTTTTGCCGACTCATAATTGCGAGTTGAGAAGCTCAAACGTGACAAATGATACTCTTTGATGCTTGTCAGACATTCGAAAGAGGTGGGCACTGTGAAAAACTTTTAGGTGTTTGGGGCGGGATTCGAACCCGAGACCGCTGGCTCAGTAGTCCGACGCACTAACCACTTGCGCTACGGTGCATGAAGGTTATTTGCGCGAGATGAGTTTTGGGTGTGGAAACGATTATTGACTTTTTTTTTGGTTTTTAGCCTATATCTCGTAAGCTAATCGTTTTCGATATATAACATTGGTACACCAAAATACTCAAAAACATGCCCTTTACAACATGCCAAAATTTCATCAAAATCGAGGTGGTGTCCACTTTGTACACAATTATCTTTTTTTCGTTCAACAAATTATATTGTTTTCAAATCAGCAGATGGTAGTCCTATGGGTATTGCTCTACGATTTGCGGCGATTTTTCATACATACTATGGTAACCCAGTGAGAGCTTAAAAAAGGGACAGATTTATGAAAGCTGTTGCTCCCAGAATAAGAGGCAATCGTCCTATCTTCCCCGTACTGACAATTTTTGTGGAACAGAATATAGTTAAATTGAATTTTACAAATTGACTATGTCGAGCCGACGCGACGCGACGTATGTAGGTTATCTATCTAGGAATAGTGGGGAAATAGTCACTCGTGTTTTTCCCGTTAAAAACTGTTGCATTTGTGTTTTGGTATACAGCTTTGATCACAGTAATCATCTTGTTGGAAATTCCTAGCAGTGATAGCTTGTGGAACAGGGCTTTTCTATTGATGTTATCAAATGCAGCTTTTATGTCTACAAAAAAACGCATATAATTCTAGTTATTGTTAGCTACATACAACATTCGCATTTTGATTAGTTCCTCACTATGTACACTGAAACAATTAAAATGTTCTTATCACTAACATTTTGTTATTTTATTATTATTATTATTATTTTTAGAAAGGATCAATTCCGATGCAACTCCAGTGAATGTATTGGTGTGGAGGAAACATGCGACGGTAGTGCAAACTGTTCTGACCAATCTGACGAATCGGTGGAGATATGCGCGTCAATTGTATGTCCAGCGATATTTTTTCGTTGTGGCTATGGTGCATGTATTAAAGCGAACAAAAAATGTGACAATGTTGTAGATTGTCTTGATGGATCCGATGAATCTTTAGACCTTTGTAAAAGTAATCCAGAATGGATAGCACAATTTTCTAAACTTCAAGTTCCGCTAGTTACTTCAACGTATGAGTATACATTTTCATCGGTCATTTGGAAAGCTCAAGATTGCACTATATCTAAAATTCTTAATTTTACAGTGAAGCACCACTATCCACCCCAAAACCGGTCTCGCCAACGACATCAATAACACCACGAACTTCTAATAAATTGTCGTGTATAGCTCCGAATATTAAGAACTCGCAGCTGGTATACGAAAGCGAGCCAAGTAGGGTTATAGAGCCTGGCGATGAGGTACCGAACAACATCTGGATCATGTATAAATGCCTGGCTGGATACAATCGTGAAGGGTTGGAGGAAATTAATTTTTGCAGGAATGGGTCTTGGTTCTCCAAAATCGAGCCCATATGTACACGTAGGCTAATGTTTCATTTATACGCTTACCAATAGGAATACACTTATATCTCAATTGCAGTTTATTGTCCGCATGATGTACTTAATAGTTATACGTTCACTGCAACGTGTTTACGAGACGGCGTCACGGTACCATGTGATAATCGCATCAGACCTGGAACAATGGCGTTGTTCAACTAAATACAAAATACCTGATCATATTTATCACCCACGCACGATTTCATGTAGAGAAAATGGCGAATGGGACTATCGACCTTCCCTCTGTTATCCTGTTTGTGGCGAAGAACTATTGCCAAGTGTACCGTTCGTGACAAATGGAGAAAACACCGCTATTACAACGGTACCCTGGCATGTAGGGATTTATAAAAATGAAGATGGCAGATACAAACATCAGTGTGGAGGTTCCATAATAAATGCGAAGGTTATCATTTCAGGTGAACACTTCTTTAACTACTTTTTTATTTTTATTTTTTTTATTTTCCAAATTTAAATACATATGTATTACAATTAACGCGCACACACAAATGGTTGCGGGAAGCTGGGCTTGGTTCTACCTAGGACTGCTGCAGCTAAATATTTATTTTTTAAATATATCTGGAGACCATTGTCTCTAGATACACTACCCAGTACCCACCTTATATGCAGTTACACAATTTTTTATTTTTATTTACTTATTTCATTATTTTCTTTTTTTTTATTTGAAAAATATACTACTTACTTACTTAACGGGCTCCCGAACCGTGAAGAGACTCTGCCTGAGACACGGCAGCCTTCCACTCTCTTCGATTCAGGGCACGCTGCTTCCAGTCGTCTAGACCAAGCGCACTGGCATCCGCGGTAGCTTGGTCCTTAAACCGGAGGCTCGGTCTTCCTTGTCATCTCGAACCTGGGGGCTGTGATTCGAAGATCCTCTTTGCTGGAGCATTGTTGTCCATGTTGGATGCGTGTCTCGCATCTATTAGCACGTGATCGATTTGGTTGGCGGTTCGACCATCTGGAGAGCGCCAGGTTGCTGTGTGGATTAGTAGTCCTGGAAACCTAGTGCTACTTATCACTGCATTACGAGCTGCTGCAAAATCGATTAGCCGGAAGCCGTTGTCTGTGGTCGTGCCGTGGAGGCTGTGCTTTCCAACTAATGCGCCTAAGATGTTTTCCTTACCAATTTTAGCATTGAAGTCCTCGAGTATGATTTTGACATCATACTCCGGACAGGCTCAGGAGATCATAAAACTTCTCCTTGATAGAGTCTTCAGCTTGGTTGGTAGGGGCGTGTGCACATATTATGCTGATGTTTTCGAATGTTGCCTTGATGCGGATTACAGCCAGGCGATCGCTGATCGGCTTAAAGTCAATTATTCTTGAGCGTAGCCGATTTCCCACGACGAATCCGCATCCTAACATGTGCAGTCTTTTGTGACAGCTGTAATAAATGTCGCAATTTTCCCTTTTTTGCATACCTGATCCTATCCACCGTATCTCCTGGATCGTTTCAAGTTTTTGAATAGCACCAAGAGTGTCCAGTGAACGCACATTCCAGGTGCATATTCTTAGGTCGTAGTCCGTGGACGTTCCGGGTCGTGGTGTTAAATGAGGGGGTCCATTTTCCGAGGCTAGTGTCTCTACATGTCGAAACCACCTCGCCTTAACCTATAGATTTTGTCAGAAGAAAGAGAAAGCCTATCAAATCTCTATGTTGTTAAATGTACGGTAGCAAACCCTATGTAAATTATACACGAAAAATATATGTGATGGCACAATCAGGTAAATGTTTTAGTAGTTGTCCAATGTCCAGTTATCATGTCGTATCCAGCAGATTTTTTATGATTTAGTCTGTATTTCAGGTGATGATTTGTTTTTTTTTACCGGTTTCTCTCTTGATCCTTGTGTAAGGAACTTGTGTTATTTTGTCGCAATGAAATATTCTGTCCATTGATCGCATTAGTGAAAGTTGTTTTGAAGTAATCAGCTAGTGCTTTTGCTTTGCCCTTGCATGTCCTAGACCAAGTACCGACAACGTTTGCGATAGGTGATTGATGGGTAGTTCCGCTTTTGAGTCTTTTGTTTAGTTTCTTTCTTTCTTTCTTTAACTAGGTACTAAAAAAATTTTACTAAACAGAAGAAATCTAACATTTCCCAATTTTACTTCTTACAGCTGCACATTGCTTCTGGGATAAGGCCAACGAGAAGATAAACAACACGTCGATGTATATTGTCGGTGCTGGGAAATATTATCGCGACTACTACATGAATGAGTCAAGAAAAGCCCAGTTTCAGAATATTTCGCAAATTGTTATTCCCGACACCGAACCAAGAAGGTACATGATATATGTAAATGAAAAAAAAAATCATATTTTAAATGAAAAAAATTTATTAAAATTAAGCTAAACATCAAATTCTTACAGGACAAGAATCACAATTCATACGTGTATGAATATATTCATACAGCTATGAATTGTTCATAAAATGTTATAATCTGTGCATAAAATAAAAAATTAAGTTTAAAAAACTTAAACGAAACAATGATTTCCAAATTATAGCTGTATAAATACGTTATTATACTGGTATGCGACCACGGCTATACTCTGAAAATCATTGTTTCGTTCCATCTTGTTTCGTACTTTTTAGTTGGTTTTTCCGGTAGTCGGGTTTTAGTTTTTTAAACTTAATTTTTTATTTACAACTTTTTAGTTTCAAAAAATATGTAGTTTATGTATAAGTAAGCAATGTCGTGTTCTACTTGACAAACCCTTTCATTTGATACCCATATTAGGGATGTGGTAAAGATAACGGAAATCCACCATCTTAGGGGCGTCCGCCATATTCAATTTAGAATGACGCCATATCGTATTGTATTCTATTCGCCAAGCCCTTTCATTTGATACCCATATTAAGGAGGTAGTAAAGATAACAGAAATCCGCCATCTTGAGAGCGTCCGCCATATTGAATTTATAATTACGTTATATCGTATTGTATTCTACTCGCCAAACCCTTTCATTTGGTACCACTATCAATGCGGTTGTAAAGACTAGTCGGGTAAAAAAGGAAAAAAAAGAAAAAAAAGAAAAAAAGAAGAGGTAGTCCGCCATTTTGCTTCAATCGCCCGCCATCTTGAATTTTTCTGGGACGTCTTATAGCCTAGGATACTCTCCGGACACCTTATTTCTTGAAATCGGTTCCATAGTTTAGGCTGTACGAGGTGGCATCCTTACATACATACATACAAACAAATCCAGCTTGTTAAAATCATAACCCTTCCTCTGCGTAGTCGGGTAATTAATGAATGACATTCATAAATTAGCGCAATCACATGACGGACAGGAACGAGAGACAGACAGATGAAATAAAGAAAATTTTATAACAAAAAGTGTTATTTTAGGATGTGAAATCTATCACATTGAGTTCTACTGAATGTTTAGCACAAACTGGCTTTTTGCATTCGTTGCAGGCTTTTCGTGTTGTAACAATTTCCCTTCTGCTTGATTCTGCCAGAATTGTCACGTTCTTCTTGAGCCCTTACTGGACGATTTTCAAAAGTCGGTGTTTCTGGGTGGCCCAACATACTTTCAATTCTACTACGTGATGGTAAATTTCGCATGATTTGTGCATTTTGTGAACGATTCTGGATTTCTGCTGGTACAAATGTACGGATGAATTCGTAAACGCATATGGTGCGCAACATATGCAAAGCATGAGGTTCGCAAACGCATAACTGCAAAGCAAACAGTTCTAGAACGCAGTAGTTTGCGCAAAAACAACAGCATCTGCGCAACTCTTAAATAAATTATGCTCACTTCACTCTGCATTTGCTTTTGTGTAAACTTTTTGTATATATGCTTTTGATGTTGCAACTGCTTTGGAACATTTCGCACATGTATTTCAAAAGTGACACAACTAAAAAAATGAAGTTTTTCAGAAAATGTGAAAAACTGTTCTAGAAGTGTACTGGCAAATAAACCACCTAAACTGTTTCAATTCGAAATGTAGGGCCCATTCATAAATGCAAGTTTTGCAAAGCAAACGCAATGCAAAGCAGGAAAAGCTGCGCAAATGAAAGTTTAAGTCCACTGCAAAGCATGGGCAAATGCAATACAACTATGACAGCTGCACGATTGCGCTTAAAATTGCGCAATGAATAGAGCTCTACTACATTTATGAATTCTGTGCTTAGCAGTGATGCCTTTGCATGCATTTATGAACTCTCTGCTTAGCACATCTTGCGCAATATTGCATTTATGAATTGGCCCGTAAAGTGCACACTGTTTACTAATGATTAAAAAAAATTACACAACACCCGTTAGCGATGGGATCGGACCATAATTTAAAATTTGTCACTTTTTTAGAAGGCACTTTGATCTCGTTTGAAAAGTTTAGAGTGACATAAGTGCCATTTGCAGGGCTAATAATGAATCAAAGTTAATGCACTTTTTATAAATATGTTGGGTGCAAGTTTAACGTGTTTTTGTTGGTGACAACTCAGATATTGGGTTTTTTGAGTTGTGTCACTTTTGAAATACATGTGCGATTTGCTTTGCAATGCTTTGCCTTGCAAGTCTTGCGTTTACGAATTCGCCCTACGTCTTTTGTTTACAGTGCTCGATATTGACCAATTGTAGTCTAACATCAAAGTAGATGCCAAATTATAGCTTGTAAAAAGTTGTCACATACGATGTTTCGAGCACATACGATGTTTCGAGCCTGAAATATTTGTTCTCAAATGCATTGCGTGAAAAATAAATGCGTCTTTGTATCCAAAGGCCGTCACATATGTTGTAACAAGAGAAAACACTTCAAACAATTCTAAGATACAATTGGCAGAAACACAAGCAACTCCTTCCTGTATGGGATACCCGGGTATGTTGGGTGTATGTTAATGTATAATTTTTTGACTGTAGACACTAGGGTTCAGCAAAACGAAATGCGACCAAATTCTATTTAGTTAATTTAATAGTACACAATACGCACGTCTATTTTTAGCAAACAAAAAAAAAATACTGTGTTGAAATAATACAAAAATTACAGCAAATAACAGCTAATGGCATGCCGTGTACTCACAAAACAGTTTACATGACAAAATTTACAAAGTCGACATGTTGCACGCCACTGCTGTGTGGCATGTCGTGTAATCGTGTAATGCCAACACATGACAAAAAACCACATGACACTCGCCGCTGGCATGTGAACATGACAACTTTGGGACAAAATACTCGACATATTTTTAGCACATAACACAATACAACATGTACGACATGCCACGGAAAATATTGTGACGTCAGAGTGGCATGCGTATGTCGGTTCTGGCATGCCGTGTACTCTTAGCTTAAGACGCCATATATGGCAAGTATTTTTTAAATTGAAAAATATGGACTGCATAAAACACCATACATGGCGATTTTTGTTTTTGAAGTGAATACTTCTTTAGCGACGTGTATTGTTTTTTAAAACGAGTTACGATAAATGAGTTACGATAAATGCATTACGATAAATTTCGATAAATGTGTTTCGATAACGGGGAAATGATTCAATACCGGGGAAATATGTATACATCAGCTGTCTGTCTTGTCTGTTTGTATGTCTGTCTGTCCGTCCGTCTGCCTGTTCGGCCGTCCGTCTGTCTATCGGTCTGTCTGTCTGTCTGTCTCTCTGTCCGTCTCTCTGTCCGTCTGTCCGTCCGTCCATCTGTCTGTCCGTCTGTCCGTCTGTCTGTCTGTTCGTCAATCTTTCCGTATGTCTGTTTGTCCGTCTGTCCGTCTGTCTGTCTGTCTGTCTGTCTGTCTGTCCGTCTGTCTTTCTTTCTGTCTGTCTGTCTGTCCGTCCGTCCGTCCGTCTGTCTGTCCGACTGTCTGTTTGTCTTGGTGGTGCTGGAGTCAAGTTATTATCAATTTCTTTATTAACTGACTAAAATGATTCATATTGCCAATTTATGTTGGTATAGTACCTGTTGGTCGGGTTTCCAACTTATTGTAGCATCCAAATGAAAAATGAAACATCTGTTTTGTTCCACTTGGAGAATGCTTTAAAAAACTTTATTTTAAAAAAAAGAAACGTTTTAGAATTCATAAATTATTATAATTTTTAATTTTACTCACTTTGGTCTGCCGTTGCTGCCGTTTTCTTCTTCTGTCAGATTTGAAATGAAATGAGCGTGTTTAAGGTGTATTTTAAATAGAAATGAAATTGACAGTACACAGAGCTATTTTATGAGTAATGCGGCAGCATTCGGAGACCAACTGAGTTTACAATAAAAAGTCGAAGTGGTGTGTTGGTAACATTCTCCCCCCCGGTATCACGATCATCGTAAGTGCATACCTTACACTATTGAACAACACTGCCACCATCTTTTTTCACATCTAAGACAGCAATCTTGGTAGCTGGCCGGAGATATTCACCATGTATGGTACGTACGGTTGCGCTCCTTACTTGTCCGTCCTTTGCTTCGTTCGTGCTCGTCACAACTCCTTTCGGCCAACAATGCCGGGGCAGATTAGGGTCGACGATAATTACCACATCCCCAACTTCAATGGGCTTAATTTTCTGGAACCACGATGTTCGCCGAGTTAACGTTGGCAAGACTTCAGCCACCCATCTCTTCCAGAACTTGTCAGCGAGGAGCTGCGAATGACGCCATGACATTCTTGCGTATTTGTCGGTGTCTTCGAATTTGCCTGTAGGCTTACAGCCGGATGATGAGCCCAAAAGATAGTGGTTAGGAGTTAGAGCTTCCTCTTCGGCGGTGTCCAAGGATAGATAGGTCAGTGGTCGATTATTAATTATACTTTCGACCTCCACCAGCACATTACAAAGCGTCTCGTCGGTCAGTTTGGTGTCGCGTGTGATGATTTGGTACAATACGGTTTTTATTGAACGAACCATACGTTCCCAGGCACCCCCCATATGAGGACTAGCAGGAGGGATAAAGGTCCACTTGCTGTCCGGACTTGTAAATTTAGCTTGGATTGCGTTAAAATCGATCATTTGGTGGGCTTCTCGAAGCTCCTTTTCTGCCCCTCTTAGGTTGGTGCCATTGTCGCTGAAGATATGAAGCGGTGTCCCTCTACGACCGATGAAGTTCCGAATTACCATCACACACGAATCCGTTGATAAGCTATGTGCCACCTCTATATGAACAGCACGGCATGTTAGGCATGTGAAGACGACACCGTATCGCTTTTCCTGGCGTCTCCCGACTGTGACCAAAAATGGGCCAAAAAAGTCAAGCCCAACGTACGAAAAAGGTCTTGTATAAGCCGACAAACGCGCTTCTGGTAGAGGTCCCATCTCTGGTGGATTAGGATGTGCTCTTCGGATTTTACATAGCTGGCAGTTACTGCGAACAGTTCTGAGAAGTGATCGTACTTTTGGAATGTGGTACCTCTGAAAGATCTCGTTGATTACTGATTCGTGGTTAACATGCTTAAACTTGCGATGGTACCAATCTACCAGCAGCCTCGTAATATAATGATCTTTCGGTAAAAGGATAGGATTCTTAGTTGCGTCACCTATCACCTTGGCGTTCTCAAGGCGACCTCGCATTTTAATTATCTTATTTTTGTCAATAAAGGGCGACATACAACGTAGTGGACTTGATTTGGGGAGCAGGCAATCAGGATTCTTTAGCAACAGGCAGGTCTCATGGCTAAAGGTTTGGGTTTGGGCAAGGCGAAGTAAAAACTCTTGACTCCAGAGCAATTCGTCAGCAGTGAAGTTAGTTATGTTACTTATTCTTGGATCGATCTTTGAAGCCTTTTTTACGGTTTTTGTTGTTTTCAGACATGTTATAAAACGCTTAACATACGCTAGACATCTTAGCAGACGTTCCCATCTAGAGAAACGATTGTAACATACAACAGGCATTGGTTCATGGACTTGAACTGCTAATTGCTGCGGCTCCGAAGATTGTCGTAGTTCTATGTCACATTTGCTTTCGAAGTTTATTTGATACTTGGGCCATCGGTCTATTTTTTGTTTCAAAAATGCGGGCCCCGTAAACCATGGCCCGCTTGGATCGAAGTCTGGTTGTTGGCTCCACTTAGTGCCTAAATCTGCTACGTTCTGCTTCGTTGGGACATAGTACCAATTCGCTATTTCCGTCGTTTCTTGAATTTCACCTATGCGTAGCATGACGAACTGCTTGTAGCTTCTTGGATCGGAACGTAACCACAACAAAACGGTTTTTGAGTCCGACCAATACATGGTTGTTTCAATCTTGAAATCGTGGGCTTTGATGACTGTATTTCCGAGGCGGGCGCCCATGACTGCGGCGAGAAGTTCCATGCGAGGTATAGAGATAGGACGTAATGGGGCCACCTTCGTTTTCGAGCACACCAGGGACACCTCTATTCCTTTCGCGCTTAGGATTCTCAAGTACGCTACTGCGGCATATGCGGTCTCGCTGGCGTCCACGAATACATGTAATTCCATCTTACTCTCGTTGCTAACGGATAGGCCAAAGTAGCATCTTGGCACCTGAACATCTTGCACTCTCTTGAGAAATGACAGCCATCTTTTCCATGCAGTTGCCAAGTCATCCGGTATGGTTTCGTCCCAACCTATTGCACTGCGCCAGACATCTTGGAGCAATATTTTCATATAAATTGTAAAAAATGATAGAAATCCTAATGGATCAAAAATGGACATGAGCAGTCTAAGAAGCTCCCTCTTGGTCGGTAATTTTTCTCCGCGCAGAATTTCCTGACTGGCCTTTGTAAATTTTAAATTGAATGTGAATGTGTCACTAGCTGTTTGCCACCACAGTCCTAATACCTTGTCTGCTTCTACGATTTGTTCTACTACTTTTCCTGCCCGGCAAAACTTATCCGCAGTACCTATTTCTCCTAGAGCATTGGTGACCTCGATAGAATTTGATAACCAGTTTCGAATATGAAAATTCGCGCGCTTGTGGACTTCTCTGACACCCTTTGCAAGCTCAATAGCCTCTTGAACGGAATTTATACTGTCTAGCATATCGTCTACATAATGCCTCTCGACAATAGATTTGACTGCTCTTGGATAGTCCTTTATACACTCATTGGCGTTTTCGTTTTTAACAAACTGTGCAAGCGACGGTGAGCAAGTTGCACCAAAACTCATAACTCTAAGCACGAAGATATCCGGAGGCCGACTGGAATCCCCGTCTCGCCACATAAAACGCTGTGATTGCTGGTCCTCTTCATCGATGGCTACCCTGTGAAACATTTCACAAATATCGCCGCATATTCCTATTTTTCCTATTCGAAAATTGAATAGGACTCCAGTTAACGATGTCAGCAGATCTGGGCCCTTCTCAAGGCATCCATTTAGGGATATGCCATTGCATTCCGCGGCGGCATCCCATACCACTCTTATCTTATGTGGTTTGTTTGGATTCCTGACTGTAAATATCGGCAGGTACCATTTTCGCGGGAAATCTGTATTTATCTCAGCAGCACTTAACTTGCGAATATAGCCCTTAATTTCCATGCTTTTAATATGGTCGTTGACCAGTATCTTTAAATTTGGGTCCTTATTTAACTTCTTTTCGAAACAGCTTAGTCTTCGGATAGCCATTGTATAGTTGTCGGGCATAGTTATATTGCTTGAGTTCCACAGCAATCTTGCAACAAAACAATCACCATCTCGCCTTACGTGCTCTCGTAGTTTTTTATTTTCACTTGCATCCAACTTATCCTTTGGCTGTGCACCCGACAGTTCGTTTTCAATTCTCATATTCTCTGTCATTAGGTGCTGCAGAGCCACATCGTCATCGCATTCACATACATGTGATTGCCTATGGACCTCACTCGTATTTCCTTTTGTTCCTGTGGCGTCTCGATCCAGTTCACCGTATATTGTCCAGCCTAGGCGCGTTTTAGTAGCCGCAGGTTCATCTACCTTTCCTTCTCGGAATTTTAATGGCATGGCTACGCTTTTGTTGTTTATACCAATGATCACTTTCGGGACAACATTTCGATATGACTCCACTGGAAGACCTTTGAGATGTTTATATCTTTCAGTAAGTTCCGATACCATTAGTGTCTGCGAAGGTAGATCAAGTGCACTTACTGACCGCACGTTTCGTAATGAATATATTTTTCCGATGTTACCTTTAGGCGATATTTTTAAATCAAGACTATCCGAACTCTTCTCTACACGTACTGACCCATCAGTCCATTTTAGACACAGATCTGACTTTGAGCCCTGAATTTCTAATTGCGCAAGGATATCTTTCTCGATAAGAGTGGGACCAGACCCGTCGTCGAGAAACGCATATACATCGATGGATGATTTCTTTCCATGAACAGTAATTGGTACAATTCGGTATAATACTTTGGAGGTCTCTACATGGTGTACTGCGACTACATCTGGCTTGTCTTTATCATTGTTGATATGGGATTTGTGGAGTAGAGGATGGTGCTTAGCGGTGCAGTGATTGATTCCACATTCTTTGCGATCTGGACAATAGTTGGCCTCGTGACGCTTTAAACATGTGCGGCATAGTTTGTTCTTGTGCACCACGTTCCACTTTTCGCCATATTCTAACCCTTTAAACTTTTCGCATTTTACTATTAAATGTGCTTCATAGCATGCAAAGCACCTTAGTGCCTCTGTGCTCTTGTGATCCATTCTTTTTCTCGTGGACTGTCCCTCCTCTTCGTGAAAACCGACACGATGTGTTTTACGTTTCTCAAAGTCTGGTTGACTAGATTTGGTAATCGGGATAGAGATCACACTACTTGCAGCTTCCGCTAGTTCAAATAGCCAATTACTGAAAGTTGTTAAATTCTCAACATGAACTGTTTGGGCAAAAATCGCCCAACTGAGCCGCATCTGTGCTGGAAGTTTCTCGAGAAGCTCTTGAATAAGCAAAGGATTATTTAAATGTGCTTCAAGTTCAGCTGCCTCCATAGTAGCTGTAATATTTTTTACTTCCAAAGAAAAGTTCACCAGAGTTTCTAACTTGTTTGCATTTACACCTGGTGACGCACGTAGCTTTGCCAGTAAATTATATATAATGTGTTCTGGCCTTCCAAATACCATACGCAAAGTAGAAATTATCTCAGGTACTAGTGCCGGTATCATAAGTCTACTACCTACATATTCAAGAGCCTTTCCTTTCAGTGCATGTTGTAGCCGAAGTAGATTCTCATCATTACTGAATCCACACAGTCTTGTTGAATTTTCAAAACTACTTACGAAAAGTGGCCATTCCTCTGGTTTGCCACTAAAAACTGGAAGCTCTCTTGGAACGACCTGACGCGCACAAGCCTGATCTGCATTTAATGTTCGAGCAGTTGACCCTGATTGCACTCCGCTCATATTTAATGACGTTGGTAATTTATTTGTCTGAATGCCCTGTACGTTTTCGTGACAACCGTAACTAACCCTAGCACCTTTTTCACCCTTGCCTACCTTACCCAGCGTGGAACCATTGCCATCCGCCCAATGTATGCCTCGCTGAAGCTGCTGCTCCCCCAAATCAATCTCAATATCTTCGTCGGATTCATCGGAATCCTTATACATTTGCATAGCCGAATACTTTTGCTCTAAGTATTGCATGTTTATTTTTCTTTCTTCCTCCAGACGCATTAGTTCTAATTTCATACTACGTCGTTGTTTGGAGGCGCCGCACATATTTGTATTTGATGAATTAGACAAATTTTCTGTACGTACCTTTTGTCCTTCTTGCGAGGTCACCCCATTTGGTGACTGAAAGTTACCGCCGTCTGTCGCTGTAGATCGCTGTTTGTTCTGTTTTGCTGTCGATGTTGAAGCGGAACACATGTCGCAAATAAAGTCCTGCTTTGAAATCTCGTCGTCGACATGGACGCACTCGAAGTGAAACCACCCATCACATCTGTCGCACTGAACCATTCGCATAGTATCTTCCTTTTTACATATTCGGCAACTTCCCTTGGTTGGATCTTCAACCCCAGTACCACTTGTTGCTTGACTCATTATTGCTCGTTGCATCCGCGTTGAAAATGAGTAATGCGCAGTTGTGGAAGTTTCCAGGGACTCTTATGAAATCAGCAACGCTTGCCAACAAATTTTTTAAAGAAATGTTGGTCGGGTTTCCAACTTATTGTAGCATCCAAATGAAAAATGAAACATCTGTTTTGTTCCACTTGGAGAATGCTTTAAAAAACTTTATTTTAAAAAAAAGAAACGTTTTAGAATTCATAAATTATTATAATTTTTAATTTTACTCACTTTGGTCTGCCGTTGCTGCCGTTTTCTTCTTCTGTCAGATTTGAAATGAAATGAGCGTGTTTAAGGTGTATTTTAAATAGAAATGAAATTGACAGTACACAGAGCTATTTTATGAGTAATGCGGCAGCATTCGGAGACCAACTGAGTTTACAATAAAAAGTCGAAGTGGTGTGTTGGTAACAGTACCAAAAGAGAAAACTACAAAAACTGGACCCAATGGTTGGCGCTGGAGTCGAGTTATTAACAAATTCTATATTTAATGAAATTTTGAATAGCTGTTCCTTTCATAATTTGTATTACAAAAATATAGTAAAGTTTACATTCATATTTACTAAATTTAGTTACACATTTTCTATCGATTGTACTAGACAAATTTCTTCTTCTCATTACGCATACGCAACTGCTTTGGATTGGATAAGTATTCACTTCCCCCGTAAGCTTATGCTGATGAGGCCCACACATATTTTTTTTTTTTCAAACTGCCCTATTTTTTAGAAATTCTAAATTTTTCACTTTAGAAAAGTGTATAAAAAGTAAATTCGACAAATTTTATTTTTTTTTCAATTCATGCAGTAGATGGTTAATTTATGAAATACCAATAAATACTAATTTTTAAATGAATTAGATTAAAATATCCTTAAACTAAATATTTTGTTGACTTTTGGTTTAATTTATTTCTGCAGGAAGCATTTGTGCCTCCTGAATAATTTGCAAAATGTTGGTTGTGCGATATGCTGTCACATGTCACTTCGAATTTTCGAGCTTGCTCAAATAAACTTAAGTTTTATTCATACCTATTTCGAGCAAATGCTAAGGGCCGTTTTATTCACTCGAAGTTGCACACAACTTGGGGATTTTCATTGTCAACTTGAGAAATTGCTTTTATTTACTAAAAGTTGACTCTCTCAACTTTCGATATTCAAAAGTTGAGAAAATGAAAAGTTGATTTTGGGATTTTGTTTAATTTCTGTTTATTTTGTTTAATTTCTGTTTATTCACTATAGTTGTTGACTATTCGCTTTCGACGTAATAACCAGCGCACAGTGGTCCCACTCTCGAACAAAGGCGCTCGTAATTACTTGCTCATTGAAAAATAACCAAAATGAATTCATGTTGGAGTAATTTGGGGGAGCTGATTCTGAATCTGCAATCCGTTTTGCTCTATCAAATCACGTTTCCGAGATAACCGTACGGTGCGGTACGGTAGGGTACGGTATACAGGGTGGTCCGGTTTGGGATACAGGTATTTTGGGATCTGATTCATTAGTTCATGGTATGAAAAAAATCGTACGGGAGGGGGGATCTTTCTTGAGCACCCAATGAGCTACAGGGTGTTTAAAAAAGTTCCTTCAAAGAAGTAGGTGCCAACTGTTATTCCATTATAACTTTGAGCGTATTAAACTTAGAGCAACCAAGGTAGGCTCGTTTCATTGATAAATGATTATTGTCTATCACAGTTAAAGAACCATGCGTTCTTTAATTTTCGAGATATTGGTTTTCAAACACAGATTTATTTAATCTTTTTTTTACCAATTCTTGTGAAAATCGCAGTTATCTCGGGAAAGTGTGCTTATAATTTTTTTCTATTAGTATTATATTCGTGCGCCATAATGTCGCCTACAAATTCACCATACAAATTTTTTACCTGGGACTTACAGTTTTCCTGGTATAAAGTTAATTAAAGTTCAAGAATCATTCAAAAACGGGCGTTACCTTGTATGCCGCGTCCTTCATCAGACTAAATGCCAGGCTTCTAAAAAAAATCAGGCGAAAAAGTTTGCAGATCAATTTTTTTTTTACTCAAACAGACGTCTGGCTGTATGGTCAAATAGAAAACGGTTTATATTCTGTCACATATATCTAAGAGTATGATGCAAATATGCATATATGCAACAGTATGCATTAAAGGATTAATTGAAGACGTAGTCTACGAAATGGTCTGAAGACTTAAAGTTCAGCTCACGCAGCTAATTTATAATTTTCAATAAACTACAGATTCTCAGCTTTCTTTTGACTCTAAATATATCGTCGGCAGAGGCGGGCAAAGTTGTTAAAAGTCTTATCGTAAATCGAAAACAATTTTATTGACAATACTTAAATAGACGTTTTTTAATTTCCGTCGAATATATATTAATAGTAAAGTTATTATTAAAATGTTTGTATGAAAAGAAAGCATATATTCTTTTCTTTGAGCTCCATAACTTAACACAACCAAAACTTTACAGAGAAGCGAACGCGTTCGGCAAACTTGCATAACTAATTGGATCGTATTGGCAAATCAGCTCAACTTTCGTCAAGAAAAACAAAAGTACCGTTAGGGTTACATAGTTAATTCTTATCATTCTATTTAATTTGGACATTTGTTGTCAGAGAACCATTTATAATGTCTCAGGTTTTTATTATTGATTTTTTGAGTTATAGCCTACGGCGGTACCACTGTGCAGCGGTCCAAATCAAAATATTGCCAGAATCGATTGCTAGGGCTATAAGTATGTACTCCTGAAAATTTCTCCGAAAAACTCCTGATAGATCGTTCTCGTCTTAAATGGGTTAATACGTTATTTAAGAACTAAGGTAGAGTGTGATAAATGCCCAATAGTAAAATATAAAATTTTCTTTTTCGTATTTAAAAGTTTTTTATTGAAATACTAGCTGACCCGTACTCGCCTTGCTTCGCCCGCCGGCCATGTTTTTCTGATTTTCAAAACTTGTCCTATTTCCTCGTATTTAAATGCTTTTTCGGTAGGTCCAAATGATTTTTCGAAGCTGAAGTGTTAACAAAATGTTCTTTAACTTTCTAACGTACCAGGAAATCGGAAACTCTAATAGACCGGTACCTTGTATTACAAATTATTCTTTTATGAATTAATGTTCCTTAAAAGTTTTTCTTCTTTCTGTTTTTTGTTAACATCCACTATGAATAAATGGGTTTCCAAAAAAAAAGAATTGATCGTTCTAGCTCGATTTTCTCAAAAATCCCTCTAACTTGCACTAATTTTGATCGCCCGTGAAAATTCGACATATGTAGAGGGATTCGCCTGTATTGTCTCCACCGAGTGCAGATTCGAGATCATGATTAATATGTTTGCTTTTGGAAAAAAATAAAATAAAATGGATTGCAATGAAGTAGAAATCTTCCACCAATGTAGAAGGAATCTTCCCCGGCGTGCGCACATCAACAATGTTTTTTTTTTGCACATTCCCCAAGTTTTACCGCGATCGAATGAACGATGCGCGAACAAATAAGAAAGGAACACACAAACATTACTTCTAATATACATATACATACATATAAATAGGTACATATGTACTTATTGTATAAGATGTATTGAGCGCGCATTCACACACCATGACGTCACCCACAGCTGCACGGCTGTTGGCTGCGGTTTCCACTGATGGAAAATAGTTGGCGAACATTTCCTGAACTATTTTGAGCATAGCTCAGCTCCAGGATAACGTGGAAGGATGATTCATACCTCAAATGTATCAGTGGAGTATTTACTAAATTCACCCATGTTTTTGTTTTTCAATCCGATAAGCTACTGCTGAACTAGGACTGAATAATTATAATTTTCCTTACAGATATGCAGTTTTTTTCAATACTTTGTAAAAACCATATCATTTTCGGGGATAAAAAGTATAAAAAATATTGACCAAGAACATAAGCAATCACTATATCAAGTTTCATCAAAATCCGTCCATTACTTTCTGCGTGATGCGCGTTCAAACAGTATAGATATCCTCAATCCCTCGCCAGTTCAAAATAAAAAAAAAACAACACAAAAACAAAAACCGGTTTCGGTGCACACACGAAATTATCTCCACTGGTCGTTGGTAAAATTCAACGATCTAAGCTTTTCTTGAATTGTATGTAATTTTTAATTGTAGTTTAATGCTTATTGTTCAACTTCTGTATAACGTACGAAGATGATTTATATCTTACAATGTTTGTACAAAATTCCGATCCATTCCCATCGGCCAAGGCATTCTAAAGCTAGGAGCTAGAAGGTATTCGTAAGAATACTCTTTGCCCAGATATCAGCTTAGATCTCCGCTTCTAGATGGCAGATAACGATAAAAAATATCCTAAGCCTGTATTCCTGACATTTTGCAATCCAACTGTGAAAACCGGATTCAATTTCGTGCAGTAGTTTTTAAGACAAATGGGAACAGAGTCTTTGCAGTCGAAAAAAGTTACATTTTTATTATAGTAAGGATATTGATTTTTGTTGATCCATTTTATAGATTTAATCTAACCAGAGTGGATTGCAAAAAGCCGCATTCAAATCCGTTCGGTAGTTTTTTTTTTTTGCGGCACATATGTACATACATACTCCAAAACATTCCTTACTGGCCAATCTTCCTCCTCCACCGTGTACACTATTTTTGGTATTCTTGTTTTTATTTCCTTAGATCCATTGCTTTCTTCACTTTTTTCACGTTTTTTTTCAAACGTAGCTAACTGTTTTTGACTACAGTCATCTCATCAATAATAAATCTCAAATCCAAAGCTGAGATTGACATTTTATGTGTCACCTGTTACAAATATCTCAGGAAATTTTTCGAAACAGCATGTACGCCAACTTGCGAATTTCAACTTCCAAACCGAGAGTTGAAATAGTGAAAAAAAACATTTTTCAACTTGCCGTTCAACTCTCGAGCTGAGGTCAACTCCGAAGTTAGCCAACTTGGGAGTTTTCGGCAAGTTGAACAATAGTGAATAAAATAGCCCTAAATGCCTTTATTATGCTCAGAGATTTTACTCGAAGTAATTGCTCATTTTTATTCACGGCTCATTATGTACAATCATTTTTTCAGTGTCTAAGTGATATTGTTTTTGTTTATTCATAGAAATTGGATTTTGCCATCCTTTATATATTTGTAGATTCAGAGGTGAACATGCCAAGTATCAGGCCGACATAGCCGTGATTGTGCTCGTTAACGCTCTTATATTGTCGGAATATATTTCACCCATTTGTATTAAATGGGAAAAGGACGCAGCAAAGGCTCTTGCGAATAATACAACGGGCCAGGTAGCCGGCTGGAGCCAAGATGAATCTGGAACCTATAGTCAAGAACTTAAGACAATATATGTGCCAGGGAGCAGTTATGAATCTTGCAGGATCGAAGCAGGACGGTTTAAGGACTTAATAACCGATGATAAGTTCTGTGTGCTAAACAAGCTCAAGCAAAATGCATGTGACGGTGACAGTGGTGGAGGCTTCGCAGTGAAAGAAGAAATTGGTTACAAAAGTCGTTTTTATTTGTGGGGTGTGGTAAGTACCGGAGTGCCGAAGGAACTAATGTGTACTAGCTACTACTTTGTTAGTTACACTAACATTCAGTACTTTGAATCGTTTGTAACAAGCTTAGAAGTTGATAACAGACCAACATAGTAAGTGCGGACAAGAAATACGATTTTTATTTCCGTAAATAAACGGACACTCCTCATCTGTATTTTACCATTGACATAACATACATGTGTATATACGATTCACAATAAATACGGTAACGTTGATAAAGGATTTTCTTCATTTCTTATCAATGGACATTGTAACACCCTACCCTCCACACAAAGGTAAACATCTTTCAATTAAAATCAACTACGAGTTTATCGACAAATACGGAAGCACCATTGTTTTGAAAATAACTTATCCTAATCGAATATAAACTCCATTATAGAACATTCAGAATATGAATACTTCTGTAGAAAAATTATATTAGCCGTGTTTTATTATCCCCGTGATCTGATCCGGATCAGATTAACTCATAAGTTTGTGTGGATTGCAACAACAATACGAGATCGTACTTTTTATCAGGATTAATTTTCGTGATCCAAAAATAAGTTCGACTGTTTCTCACTATGATATACTTTCGTTTGTGAATTCTGCTGTATTATCGACAACATTGACATATTATAATATGGACTGCTAGTGAAATGTCACTTTCATACAACGTCTGCGGACAATTTGGTTCCAACATAACTAGCGCCACGTGTTTTGTAGGGACAGCAATGTGAAACAATTATCCGCCATCATACTTATTTTACGTAGAAACTGAGTCCATCTATTGCCGTATATACGAGTTACTGCGAAAATACGTTAAATTTTAAATTGTTACCGCGTTGGTACCAACAGATGCCACTACCAAAATTTCAATACAAAATTTTAAAAAAGCCGTTACTTTTCTTTACTGACCCATAAACTAGATAAATATGTTAAATTTATTTGGAATTCATGTTTTGTGTTGATTAATACTTTGTGTTTTTGCTTTATAATGCAGTACAACTTCTCACAATTTATTAAAAAAATACTTAAATCAAAAACCAACGGCTTTCGTGAATTCAAACACAGTCTAAGTTTCCACATTTCTCCGCTACGAAACAAGATGGCTAGTGCTTATGTTGGAACCAACGCGAAGTTGGGTACTAGCAGTCCATATATAATATGTCAATGATGTCAATGATCGACAATGGTCAATGGTAGATGTTGCCAGATTAGAATATAAAAACATTATGGGCAATCCAAATATCATTAAATGTTATTTTGTTAGAATAAATAAATTTTTCTGCTCATAATGTTATTTAAGCGATGTTAAACTGAAATTTTAGCTACAAAATATTATTCTCATTCGGTATCTGTCAATCAAAATTAACAATTTCCTCCTTAAAAAATAAAACAAGCGCATTTAATTTTCATTTAAAAGAAAATTTTCATTCGCATGGCAACTTCGCACTAAATATCAAAAGGAACTTAACTTGTACAATCACCACATCACGGAACTTTGATCTAGTTTGTTTTATTATTCTGATCTGATCCGGATCAGATCACGGGGATAATAAAACACGGCTATTACCTATGTACGAGTACAGCAAAATAAGACGATTTCAAATAATGTAGATACATGAATATGTATATTATACTTATGTAGATAATATTGTAACGAAAATGTATTGACATTCAAATCAAGTGAGTTTTGTAATAAAATAAACGATTTTCTCTATTTGTTCTGTTGTTCTGAGTGACGCAATGATGAAATATCGTTACATATGGAACAGTTCTAATTTACGTAGCGACTACACCTAACAAAAGTTCGCTTAGTTGATTGAATAATAAAACACAAAAATAATTTTAACTTTAGATATTTCTGTGGCCAAAAGGAAAAACAACATAAGTCGACTTATGTCGAAAATTAATTTTTTTAACACCCACGGATGCGCAATATTAGATTCTATATTTTTTTCTTATTTTTATCTCTACTGGTTACTGAGTTATAGACCAGCAAAAAACAACATTAGTAATTTTCCCGTATAATATGCATAATGGAAAAACAGCATAAGTAAAGATTTTCCGTAAACTTTTGACATACGTTCTTATGCTTCAATAGTTACTGAAACTAACGCAACCATAAACAATTGTAGAAAAATAATTTTTTTTTCATCTTTATTTCTGTATCCACAACTTTCTTATACGATGCATAGTTTTTTTCTAAGCTAACATCAAACCTTTCAACTGCTCTCCTGAAAAGTTGTAAGAAAGGACTTATGCTGTTTTGCCTTTTTGCCACAGATTTAGTATTCTTCTTAGTCTGGGATACGCAGACGACATCGACATCATCGGTCGCTCCCAGCGTGCTGTGTTTGAGGCTTTTACGGCAATTGAAGAACAGGCGAAACGATTTGGCCTTGAAGTGAATGTTATCAACAAACAAAGAAATATCTGTCCACCGCCTTCGACAAAAAGTCGCTGTTGGCAACATTAACTTCGAAGTGGTTAAGGAGTTTACCTACCTTGGAGTAAATATCAACTCCACAAATGACACCTTAGTGAAGATAGAGACGAAGACTTACCATAGGAAACCGCTGCTACTTCAGTTTAAAACTCCTTACTCGGAAGACGAATTGCATGCTCTACAAAACATTGATCCTGCCAGTCCCGCTGTATGGAGCCAAGTGTTGGACGATAAGTATGAGGGCAGAGCAGGTTCTGAATACTTTTGAGAGAAAAATTCTTCGTCGGATATTCGAGGAGGGCGAATGGAGGAGAAGATACAACCGCGAACTCTATGAGTTGTACCATGATATGGATGTAGGCCAAAAAGCCAAAACACGTCGACTACACTGGCTCGGCCACATCGAGCGAATGGACAACAATGCTCCAACAATGAGGATCTTCGAATCGCAGCCCTCAGATTCGAGACGCCTAGGAAGACCGAACCTCCGTTTAAAAGATCAAGCTATCGCGGATACCAGAGTGCTTGGTCAAGACAACTGAAAGCAGCGTGTCCGAAATCGAAGAGAGTGAAAGGCTGCCGTGGCTCAGGCAGAGACTCTTCACGGGTCGGGAGCAGCGTTGCCACAATGCTACTTTTGTAGCAAAAGTGCTACATTATTTTTCAGTTTTTTCAATTTGCTACTTTGCTACTTTAAATTAAAATTTGCCCCATTTTGCTACATTTTACTTTTGAAGTCACATTGACCTTTTTTCGAAGTTCCCTGCAAAATAGTTTGTTGCTGTTTGGCAGAGTTGTAAAAGAATGCAATCATTTTGGAATGCATTCTTTCAAAATCATTCTATGAATTCAATTTTTGGATTGCATTCATTGACTTCAATTTGAGACTTAGAAAATTAATGCAATCACCATTCATTAAGCATTCGAAAGATTGCATTCTTTTTTTGTACCATTCAATTGAATGCAATCAAAGAATGCAGTAACTTGTGATTCTTGCTTGCATTAATTTTGCATTCATTTGCACTCATTGCATTCATTTGCACTCTTTGCATTCATTTGCATTCAGTTGAAGTCTTTTGCATTCTTGCAAATGAACGTAAAAAGAATGCAAGCATTCAATTGAAGTCATTGATTGCATTCAATTGAATGGTACAAACAAAGAATGCAGTCTTTTGAATGCTTAATGAATGGTGATTGCATTCATTTTTTGAAGTCTCAAATTGAAGTCAATGAATGCAATCAAAAAATTGAATTCATTAAAGAATGCATTTCAAAATGATTGCATTCTTTTACAACTGACCTGACTCCAAGGTAGCACAACATATAACTTGTGCTAGAACGAAAACGACAAGTGCTATAAACAATCAGTTTTTGTAAAATAAATTGATTGCTCTTACAAACGTTCTTCTTTTGTTTGTGCTACCATAGGCTACTTTTCAGAATGAGAGATTTTGCTACTTTTGCTACTTTCCACAGTTTTTCGGGATACATTTATCAAAAGTCAGGCGGCAACGCTGGTCGGGAGCCCGTTAAGTAAGTAAATAAGTAAGTACCTATTTCTGTGGCAATAAGTTAAAGTAGCTTATGTCTATTTTGGTAATTTTTCAGTACAGCAAAAATAGGATTCAATAATTTTTTTTAAAAAAAGTATCAAAGCAAGATAAATAAAATTTAACGCAAATAAATAATGCGTATGTCTATTTTTATTGGCGTTGGGTTTTTTTTATTAAAAAGTACCAACAAAGCCGCTAAAAATCTATTTTAGTAGGTCAACTTCAATAAAATATATCTTACATGAGAAATATAGCTTAAGTAACGACTACTGCCGCTGCAGAATTTGAAAAATAGCTTATGTTACAAGCTTCTTCGCGAAATTGATTTTTGACCAATATGATATTATTTAAAGTAACTTAAGTCGACATAAGGAGGCGAACAATTAAATACCAACTATAAAAAAAAAGCTTATGTCCACATTAGCACCTAGAATGACACTAATGCAATAAGCTTTATAATAGGTTTTGTGATAACTTAAGTTGTTTTAACAAATCGAATTGTATTCAACTCCTGACCAGTTTTTGTCCAAAGAGACTTAAGCTGTTTTGTGTTCTGCGATATAACGGTTATTTGTTGGCTTAGATGCATGACAACCAGACCAAAAAAAAAAGGTAGTAAAATATACAACATTTTGGACCAAAAGTTTAGTCTTCATCTTTTTGAAGTGAATACTTCTTTAGCGACGTATTTGTTTTTGAAAATGTAGCGTTATGATAAATGTGTTACGATGAATGTGTTACGATAAAGGGGAAATGATTCCATGCAGGGGAAATATGTATACAGAAAACATCAGCTGTTTGTCTGCCTGTCCATATGTCTGTCTGTCTGCCTGTCCGAATGGTCGTCTGTCTGTCTTTCTGTCTGTCTGTCTATCTGTCTGTCTGTCTATCTGTCTGTCTGTCTGTATGTGTCTGTCTATCTGTCTGTGTGTCTCTCTGGTTGTCTGTCTGTCAACTTCTATATTAATTGTATGTAATAGTGCCTAAAGAGAAAACTACAAAATCCGATAGGTAGCGCTGGAGTCAAGTTATTAATAAAACCTTTTCACACCTAAACCGCTGAACCAATTATAATGTAATTTGGTATAGAGATAATCTAGGACCTGGGGAAGAGCAAAGTCGATAAAACCGCTCGCTAAGGGGCGCTGGAGTCTAGTTATTAATAAAACCTTTTCACACCTAAACCGCTGGACCAATTGTAATGTAATTTTGCAACGAGAAAGTCTGTGACCTGAGGCAGGATATGGCAGGAAAGCTGCTCGCTAGGGCGCGCTGGATTCAAATTATTACCAAATTCTATATTTATGGAAACAAAAAACAAACAAAAAAAAAAATCCGGATCTAACGCACGTTTCTTTCATGTTGAATGGTAAGGAGTTTTATCCAATTCTTAACTGCAAGATGGAAAAGGTAGGCAGGATAATAACCTATGGTGAAAAGTGGAGTATGTATGGACCTAGGCAGTGATTGAATGTACATATTATAATGTAATTTAATAATTCCACTCTTCACCTAGAAAAGTTTATGGGAGTTTATCAACTACCAGCAACTATAAACGCCTTACAATTTTCTGAGGAAATCGACATAAGAAGTGCATGCAATGGCATGGTGCGATACTATTACATGGCAATGCTAAACCCCGTATCTCACGTGAAACTATTTGGGATTGGAAATTCTTCCCCATCAGCGGTACTGCCCTGATATTTCAGTCAGTCTGAAGTCATTTAGGCACCAGATAGTCTTCCGATACCAACCAAAATGCCATAAGAACCTTTGAAGATATATGTATAAAAAAGTATTGTTAGCTTTTAAATGTTTGCTACTAAATCAAACATTTCATGTGGTACAACAAAATAATAGTAGAAAAATTATGCTGCTTATTCACACTTTGAACATTTGGTGTGATTCAACAAGGTTTGTCAGACTTGGCGGTTCTTATTTCTACCCAGAGCCACATTACTAAAGCAGCGTTTTGCCTGATAAGTAACGCGACTATTTTTGGGCGCGGGTGAATCCGGGCGGGACAGCTTGTATTGTTATATGTACCTATACATATTTACTAAATTTAATTGCACTTTTTCTATCGATTGTACTAGACAACTTTCTTCTTCTCTTATACATTACACATACACAACTGCTTTGGATTGGATAAGTATTCACTTCCCCCGTGAGCTTATGCGGATGAGGCTCACACATTTTTTTCATTTTCTCCACATAATTCCCATTTATTTCAATACATTTCTTCAACCGATAGATCCATTTTTCAAAACAGCTTTCAAAATCCTCTTTTTGGAACTTTTCGGTTTCGACATTGACTGCAATAATAATCTCTTCATTAGATGTGAAGATGTTTCCCCTCAAATCTTCTTTTATTTTCAGAAACAGCCAAAAGTCACACGGCGCTAGATCCGGGGAATTAGGTGCTGGGCGAATTTTATTGATACCCGAGAGTGCAAGAAAGTTTTTTCAGCATTGTCATGATGCTAAAAATAGCGGCGGAGCACGTCTTTTTTTCGATGTCCTAGTAAATTTTGAAAAACTTGTGGCAAGCAAGTTTCAGTATATACCAATTAGCAGTGACTATCTGACCAGTTTCAAGCGGGATGACGGCGACCATTTTCGCCCTGGTGAAGTACCTACATCGACATCATAACATTTGTCGCTAGCTTCTGTTGTTTGGCCTTTACTGGAGATTTGCACCTTCTGGGCTCCATTTCATGGATTTTTTTTCATTTTTCCAGATTCATCACCCGTAGCGATTCTATTGAAGCAGCTTGACTCTCGATTTTCAAACTTATCCGGGAAATATTGAGCACTTCACTTCATCGCAGAGTGCGGTGAGTTTCGTAAGACGTTCTTTGGATCAAAAATACTAGGGTTGGAGGATACAATACGCATACTGAACGGTGAACGCGGTTAATCAGTGCTGTTGCTCAATTGATGACGATTTTTAAGAAAACTATTTCAAAAAAAAAAAAATGTTAATGTATATACTTAATTTTTACAATCTTCTTTCTTAAAAAATTGTAGATGTCAATCTGGTAGACGGCATTACGCCAAACCATTTAGGCTTAAAGGATAATTTTTGTAACGAATGTATTAATGAAAATATGGAGTCAATAAAAACGAACCTACTCAACTAAACTATTGAGCAAAACGAACACGAGCCTCTTTTTGTCTCCATTCAAAATTTTTGGAAATCATCGAGCTGACTTCTTCGAATATTTCAGGTGATGATTCAAATGGTGGCATTCAAGCCAAGTTCATCTCCTGTATCATCCGGGCATCTTCGTCAATTTGAGCCTTCATTGGGGGCACATTTGTATCGTCGGTCGAGGATTTGGGCCGACCTTGACGAGATTCGTCCTCCACAGAAAAATTGCCAGTTTGGAATCTTCGCAACCACTTTGAAAAGGTAACAAGAGATGGTGCATATTTTCCGTATGCATTTTGGCATTCGTGCAGAATTTTGACAGCCATGAATTGACGTTGAAATCCGAAGAGAATGGCAAAACGAATTTCTTCCTGTGTTGGCGGTGGAACTTTAACCGAGCTTACGTCACTAATTTTTCTCTTTCTCGTCTTCATTTTTACCTATTGTTCTGAAATTTGAAAATAAATATTGTTAGATTAAAAGCTACAGAAATGCATTTTGAAAAAAAAAAACTACTTAATTACACTGTGTAACAAAAATTTGTTTATGTTCTTTTTTTTGTTAGTCTCTGCTTCCTTATGATATGTCAAGTATAGTTTGAGTATTCATTCGTTCTAACTGTTAGCTTTACGGTAACGGCATCGCGAAATATGTTAACGGCGATGCAAGCAGAGCAAGCCTATCATTCGACCTCTGCAAGTGAATGTGAATAGTAGTTAGTTGAGAAAATAAATAAAAATATTTCATTTAATTATGGAAAAGTCGTGCTGACACTGAAAACTATCGTACGAAAAGATGGCCGCTAAGAGAAGCCTTAATACTATACCTGATGCAAAAAAACGTAAAGTTCCACCTATTGGTAGAATCAGGAAAAGTAGTTATGCCCCCGCTTCAAATTAAAGGAAAATAAACAGAGGAAACATTAAAATAGAAAATTATGTAGAACTAGTAGAAAACTTAGTGGATAGGTTTAATATATTAGGGTGCAGGATATCGCTAAAACTACATGTTCTTCACTTTCACTTAGATTTTTTTTAGTGAAAACGTGGGAAGCATTAATGAAAAACATGCTGAGACGTTTTCGTAATACATCGCTTTAATGGAGGGCCGGTACCAGGGTAAACTGGATCCCAATATGATGGGCGACTACGTCTTGCACCTATAAAGGGGCAATTCCAAAGTTCACAGTAGGGAAACAAGAAAATCTCTGCACTTCTAAATGCATACGGAAGTGCTAATATTTTTTTTTGTTTGGATATACAATAGGTTATTAAAATTTGAGGTAACATTTTGAATAAAGTTTTCTTTTATATATTTTTTTTTAATTACAAAAGTGCATAAATGCTCAAAAATTACAACTTTTCGTTAAAATTCTGAAGCAATAGCTAACACTTAAGAAGAACTTTTGGCATTCTTGAAATGAGCTGACATATACCAAGCATAAACAATCCAAAAATGTACATAAACAAAATTTTTTTGAAATTTTGTTACACAGTGTTATTGACACCAATTTTTGTTAGTCCAATTGAACAGCTTTCATAATTGAAGGGCTTATTGCAATCACATGAACATGATAAGCCACATTGAAATTTTGGTTGCATCCCACTCAGCAATAATGTAGCCTAACAACGCTTTGACTTCCTCAGTTCCTCACCCATAAACAAAAGGATTTGGTGAACGGTAACATAAGTAACATAACTCTACCATTGCAGTTGGTATTGTGCAGTCTGTTATGAAAACACGGTTTTGGACAAAAATACATATAAGTGATACCTACCGACGATTTTTGTGAAAATAGTGAAAGATAAAAATGAGGGCTTCAAAGTCTCAGGCTGTCTTTTTTTACTAGAAAAAGAATAGCAGGTTTTCTACCAAGCAATAGACTTCAAATTAATGGTTTGCAAGCAGAGTGGAGACACAGGGTTAAGTATTTGGGGGTGCATCTGGATAAAACTTTGACATTTAGGCCCCTATTGTGAGTGTCGATCAACGATCGTCACAACAATTGTCGATTGCGTCGATTAATTTTGGCTTTGCTATTGTGTAACTTAATCGACGGAGGAATAGATTATTGTGAATAAAAATGTGAATATTGTGAATTCATCATACTTTTGACAGTTGTTTGGCTATTTGTTTTCATAAATTATTTATTTTATATCAGAACTCAGAAGTAATTTAAAAGAAAAAAGTTCAATTTGTGGACTTATGGTTTAGCGATGGTCGAGGAATAATAGAACGCACCATATTATGGCCAATAACTTTCTGAAAATGAAGAAGCGGTAGAAATCTGGAATATTCTCAAATCAATGTCCTTATAAAATGTCGAATAAAGAAAATAAAAGTTAATTCAACTTGCAACTTATTAAATTTTATTTCATCATATTGTGGTATTAAACTAAAGAGAATAAGCTAAATAACAATTATTAGGTAATTATCTTTTTCCATCACCCATCTGCTTGGGTTTTTGCACAAACTCCCTTCGCGATGTCAGGATTTATTTCAATAAATAATACCAGCTCCAATTGCTTTTTCTATGTAACCTGATTCGCACTGCACTTGAATTAATAATAAGGTTTTTTTAAGATATCATTTTTTATTAAAATTACGATCATATCATACTCACGAAACTCTTTCACATTTCTCAAAAAAAAGCATCGACCCGAAATTTGTAATCGACTACAAGCGACTGTCAAATCGACAACTACCGATCACAATCACAATAGACAATACCGATTTCTGCAATCGACGAACGAACAAAGCGGATGGTTTGCCGACACGTGAACATGCTACATACAATTGATCGTGAGAGCAACATTTATTTTCTAGATTCAGGCCACAAACACTCAAGGATTGGCCTTGTGATTTGTTGACCGTCATGGCAAATGCAAGACGAATCAGAAATTCAATTCGTTTAAACTCGAATGGCATATCGGTTGGGATCATCGGACTTCTCGGAATGAGAACTTCCTCATTCTTGAACTTTTCTTTGAGTATCGTCAAGTGAATCACATGAGTTTTCTCACCACCAAACGCGTTCCGTTACATAGTTTTGGTTGGTTCAGATATCGTAGTCATCATACCGTACCGAGCCAATCTTCAGTTGTAAACTGCGCGGTGGCAAGCCAGACAGATCCGATGAGTTTAAAAATTTGAAGAAATGCAGTGGACCAATGATATGATTTTGAATTATTAAGTTTAAGTGATCCACATTTTTGTTTTTTGCAAGAATTGCAAACCGAAGTCTAAAGTGTGAACTTCGGTATAATTTTGTGTTCATTTATAAACGTCAAAATATTACAAATCAAAACATATGCGACATTTGGACAGGAAAAAGGTGAGTTTTCAAAAGAATATTTTATTTATTTAATTTGTTAGTTTATATTAATTTAAATTTGTTTTCAGACAATGGAAAATAAAAGCTACAAACAAAGGAAGCTGTGGACGCCCGTGGAGGAGGAGATTCTCGTTGAGCTCTGGGAGCAAAAAATAGAAGAGCTCCGAGGAAACCGGAAGAATGGCCACATTTATGCCGAGATGTCACATACCCTGCATCAAATGGGCTTTAATTTCACGTCGGGGGAAGTGAAAATGAAGATTCACAACCTCACCGACTGGTACAGGTATTTTTGTCCTTTTATCTCTTAGTAAATTTTGGCCACTTCTAATGTAGCATTTTGCTTTACAGAAATGAAAAGAAGTTGGTGGGTCCATTAGGAGGTTTTCCCTCACAATGGCACCTCTATCGCAAAGTCCACCAATTGCTAGGTGGATGCAAATATTTAAATGCTGAATGTCTTGTCGAAGACAGCATCATCCAAAGTAAGAAATATGTTAATTACATTATTTTATTTGAAACTAGTAATTTACATATGTGTGTATTTATATGATAACAGGCAACTCTGACCTTTGAGTCAAACTCATCGAGCGTCATCTGCAAGCATGTCGATATCATCCACAGCCCCGTCAACATCATCTACAACCCCGTCGACATCAATTGCATCAAATACAGGTCCGTCACTTCCAACTCCGTCGACATCGCGAGCCGCTGCAAGGAAAAGAAAGGCGGATGATTTGGATGAAGCAATAATAAAAACTCTTGAATGCATTCAAGATACTAATAAAAGATTTCTTGAAATCGAAAATGAAAGAAATGAGTATTTAAAAAAATAATAGATATTTTGAAAAAATAAAAAAAAAAAATTGTGCAAGACACAGAAGACAGAACGCCTTCACTATTATAAGGAAGTGGTGTCAATGTAGTTGTCTAAGCCTTTGCCAATTCACCCGAATTGCGCTTTTAAGTGCCCAAACGCGTTTTCAACCACTCTTCGGCATTTTGACAAAGCTTAGTTAAAATTTTTGAAGTGAAACTTCTTATGTCGCGGTAGGGCAGTTAAATTAAACTCAAATGAAACGAAAATATTCACAGAGGGGAAATTTAAAGGGGTATACGTATACAAATAAAATAATTTAAAAACTTAACACCCTACTACTATGACAAATGACAATTATTGACAAAAGTAAACCAAAATGAGTGCTCGTAGTGGGGGATGCATTCGGTGGGATAAGCGATGGTAGAGAGCGATTCCGCTACAGCCTAAACCCTTAACTACTCAACCGATTTCAACAAATAGAGTGTCGTTGGATTCGATTTGACCCGTATATTGGGTTATCTGACGTCATAGAAACAGTCAATTTGGCGAACTTCAATCGCAACGGGAACGTCAGTACCACAAATATTCTTCGAACACTCCTTTAGAATGTGGTTTTGGTTTTGTACTTTTAAATTCGAAGACTCATATATTTGCGAGTCATTGTAACGATCTGGGCTGCCGACGTTGACGTTAAGAAATCTATATCTATATATAAACGAATTTTAACATATTTATTGTATTAACTACATACAGTAGACTCTCGATAACGTGAACAATTAAAAACCAAGCCAGTTCACGTTTGCGGAGGTTGAATTTTTACAAAAGAATAGGACAGTCCCACAGAAGAAATTCATTTAAAATTTTTTTTGATTAATAGATTTTTAAGAAAAAGTTATGGCAATGGAACGTAAATACAAAGTTTTGGACATAACGTTATGGAATTTAGTAGAAAAAGTCGGTCATCTGTTTATTTGTCTTCTTTTTGTCCAGAAGCTATCCTACCTCCCTTTCCCTAAGGTGTTTTAAGATATTTAAGTCCTTTTGGCTAACAAGCTCATCTTCAGTATATTTCAAAGCCTTGTTGAAGATTTAAATGGCTTCACTAGGCTTAATTTTTTTCTTTTGGCAATTCAAGCACATCTCCATCATCGGTCTCTCCATCACTTATGATGTTGGTTACTTTGGGCACGACATTAGAGTCGTCTACATCCTCCTTCCATTCATGGATGGGTGTCTTCAATTGTACCTAGGCAATCGATTTTATTTAAGACATAAATCTTAAAAATATACTAATCAAACCTCAGGATAAATGGCACCGAAGAGTGCCTTTGCATTCTCCACGAACAAACTGGCTTGTAGCTAACTAAAACTGTACAAGACGAGACGTTTTACCAAGAAAAACAAATTTCAAGTTGCATCTTGCTTGAATTTTACAGTTATTTTGAGCGGAAATTGTAGTTCACGTTTTAGAGTGTTCAGGATTTGTTCACGTTTTAGAGATGTCAATGTTAAAAAAAATATGTTCACGTTATCCGGAGTTCACATTAACCGGTGTTTACGCTAACGAGAGTCTACTGTATGTATATAAAAAATTCAAACCGATAGTCTACTGCAGCTAGAAGAAATGTTGAATACCATCCTTTGTAATTGTAATAATCGGTGCAATCTTCAGCAGACGGTCTTACCTCAATATGACAACCATCTAAAGAATGAAATTGTTATAATCTTGTTTGTGTGTACAATATTTAACTTATTATATTTACCAATAGCGGCGAAGCACTATGAAAATCCTAATTCTTCGAAGCCTCGGACAGTTCCCTCTATTAGTTGCCTAGTACGTGGATATGAATTCAAATACTTTGGCTGTAGGACATGTAACACTTATTCACAAAACGATTTCACAATAATGCAAACTGTAGATTTCGCAACTCCAAACAGACTTGCAGTACATCGGTATTCCGCTGACGATCCTAAAGTAAATAAGGCGATAGCCACTCTCTTTTCCAATGGAATACATTTCCTGTAATTAGTATCTCGCTTGAGCTCGTTGCATAGCAAATTAAACACTTCTCGCGACATCTGAAAGTTTTCTTTAAAGAAATTATTGTCATTTTCACAAACATCCTTCTGCCAGAAAGGGCTTGCACGTGGCTGCAAATGAAATTAGTTTGAAAGTTTTAAAAATCATAATTAGACACATTACTTACTTTTGTCCAGAGTTTTATCATTTTTTTGGGATTCTGTTGATTCTTCCGTCTCCTTAATAACTCCAAGAGTTTGAGCACTTGCACATTTTGTGTTTCAATGAATATCTTTTTTGATACTGCCTGCTCGCTTACACACGCTGCAATAATTGTATTTTTAATTTCTAAGGAGCACATTTGTATTTATCCAATAGTAATCAATATTATTATTTCGCCTCAACAAACAATTGTTTTACCAGTCACTTCGAAATTGACAGCTAATGACATTTGAAACCTCTTCAACTCGGTGTAAACGGGTTACTGATGATTCGGCGAATATTCATCGAAATCTCGAGGTTTCGGCTCGGTGTAAACGTACTATTACTTATAATACATACATTGTCATTTAGTTCGAAGAATCAAAAACAGTGCTATCGCACCCTAAGGTTTGAAAACTACCAACATATACAATCCACAAAAGAAGTGTGGATTGTATTTGTATTTGGAATAAGTGACATTTCGCAAGAAAGTGGTAGTCGGTAGAGTGATTTTATTTGTGCATTAATTTAAATAAAATTACGTATAGATTAACTTAAAAATCGGTCTATAATTCGCACAGGATGTTAAAGAACGGGAATGCGAAGTTTTACTTCATTGTGTGTATTAGGTTTTGTTTTTATCGTGGCAGAAGTTTGACATGTGAGGGGTATAATTTCAAAACTCTTCTTTTCCACTTTTGAGAATTTTGAGTAAAACGAAAAAAACTGTTAAGAGCTTCTAAAATGATATTAAAGATTGTTTTAAAAGTTAGATTGTAAGTTTGGAATGATCTTTATCCATTTCTTATGGTCTTGGATCTATAAAGTAAGCCTAAAAATTATAAAAACACAATTTAATTTGGAAAAGAAGAGTTTTGAAATTTACGATTGGAATAGTTGACTTTTGATTCAACCTATTTAGGAAAAGAGGAGTTTTGAAAAGAAAGTAAACTTTTTTTCGATTTAATTAATTTTGGTTTACTTTTAAATACCTAAATACTTATACCAGAATACCTATAAAAATAATTAGGTGTATTAATACCGATTTGAAGAAATGTAACGCATGCAATCATTTCTTATTTTTTATTCCTTTCTTCAGCTTTTTTGGCTGAGAAAATGCGAAATTTGTTTCGCCCTTTTCCTAACGCAACTTCGTTCACAAATTCAGATGGCTCATGATCTATTAATAACATATATTTAATTTAATTATTAAATAAAAATTAACTTATGAAACTTTATTTCATCTGCGAACTCACCAAAGATGTTTTCTTCACGAGAATATTGCAATAGTAATAGGTCTGTTCCCGTACTGTCAAAAACAGCGCAAAAGTACGCCAAACTACGAAAATCAGTCAAATCCTGTTCACGTACGAAGATTTTTCATTGTTTTCGACAAAAGAGAGCGTCTAACAAGAGAGTAAGAAATTTCCCCATGCTGCCGATTATAGCCGAAGAAATTTCTTTGGGCAGCTTTATGAAACTGTCAAATCTGTCAAACGTCATACAGTTTTCGTTTTTTGTTGTTAAGGTATTCCTGTACTTTTGCACACTTTTCCCTCTTTCTGACAGATTTTTACCCCCACTAATTGAAATTTTAGAATCTACAAATTTCAGTGCAGAAAGTACGGGAACAGACCTAATGCGTTCCTGTACTTTTGCATACTTTTTCCTCTCTCTGACAGATTTTTACCACCACTCCTTGAAATTTGAGAATCTACAAATTTTAGTGCAGAAAGTACGGGAACAGACCTATAGTTTAATCCATGAATATTCTGAAAATAACAAAGATTCCCGCCTTGGAATACACGAGTTTTGAAAGCGGCTACTTTGATTGGAATAGGAAAAGAAGAATTTGGTTTGTATAGGAATAAATGAGTTTTGAATTAAACGGCTGAGTGGAATAATGTAGTTTTGGAAACAACTTCACTTTTTAAGTACTCAAAAGTATAGGAAATAAAACGTTTTGATAAATTTTATTTTAGCCTTAGATGAAGGCCCTTCTAAAGAACACTTTCTCATACTTATCTCATTTTTGAAAAAAAGTGGAATAGAAGAGTTTTGAAATTAAACACCTCATGTAAAAGCGTGGCATTGAGATTTATATATTTGTATATGAGTATGATAATTATTATCTAACCTTATTTATTACAAAAAAGTATGCATTTGTTAACGGAATTGTTTTCAAAATAAACAAAAAAAAAAAAAAGTTAACCAAAATGTGTACCTACTCAATAATTCACGCCAAAGTGAAATGAATCTGCGGATGGCCAATCATAAAAGTGAATAAAGCTTTTGTTCCATAACCAAGGTCCAAGTGTCCAACCCATTTACATTTGAACTGGGGATACATTCAGAAGAGAGCTCATTGTTTTGAGAGAACTCTTTGCGCTGAATTGCTCACTCGATCTTATATTAGGTACTGTGCTCTTATAAATCAAGTTCATCTTTCTCTTACGTTCAAAGCAGGTTTCTTAAGAACAACAAATATAAATGTAATCAACGATCGTGACTGGTTTTGAAAATTGAAAACTTAGAGCCGCATTGTGATGATACCCAGTCTATCTCAGAGCTGTCAGAGAATCGAGTTTGGTCGTTCCGCGAATTAAAAACAAATAAAAAATCGCTCGTATGTATTTTAACATTTACTCGGAATCAAAAATACTATTCAGATGATAAGCTTGCAGTGTAAACTTAAAAGAATTAGTCTAAGTCTCTCGGTGCTTGCAGTCGTTATCTCGTCGAGTAAGTGCGGTAGTGCAAAGGTTGCCACTATGTATATAAATCACAACCTTTATGTTTGTTTATTTCTGTGCGGGGCTTCCCATACGTCATACTTCTCTTAAGTGAAACTAATTCCATTCCACAGGTATTTGCTGTGAAGAACTGGAATGGTCATGTGGGGGTGGTGAGTGCCTAGCAATGGAACGAATCTGTGACGGCAAAATCGATTGTCCCGACAAATCTGATGAGACATCGGATATTTGCAATCAACAAGTTTGCCCGGCGTTTGCTTTTCGCTGTGTATATGGTGCATGTGTTCCAGAACGAGCGCGGTGTAATAAAACTGTGGAGTGTGCCGATGGCTCGGATGAAGACCCTACATTGTGCGGCACTGAAGTACATATTGAGAGTACTTCTTGCTTGTAAGTCTATATATGTATGTATGTATAATATGTAGTAAAGATGTAATGGATAGGTAGTAATTCGGCCAGATACCGAATATTCAGCGGCCGAACAAAATGCATAGGCACATGTTTTGTCCCGAAAAAAGGTCAAAAGAAACTTGAAAAAAAATAATGTGCAGTACTTACGTAGATGAATAAAATTAAATATAAAGTTAACAAATGTACCGTTAAAACGGTGAAGCGTAAAGTTCAGCCAACTTCAACTTTCTACTTCCACTGCAGCTTCACCATTGTGTTCGGCCAGTTATGTTTTTGATCGCATCGCGGATTCATTGCTCTAATGATCATTTCAAATGGAACACTACTCTTACTCTATGAAGGAAAGACAAAGGTTGTTTTCTTTTAGTTTCACTCAGGGACTCACCATATTTTTAAAAAAAATCTAAGCGCGTTTTTATCACTACACCGCGTCAAGACGATGTCGGCAGACGTTTGGTTTTCCTGGAACATTGCATAGAAAAACTTACACACACAAATTTTGTAGGTATCTCAAAGTTGCGAAAATCGGGCATCACGCTAGAACCACTGAACGGATTTTGATGAAACATAAACACATTGATTGGTTATGTTCTTGGTCAACATCATTTCTACTTTTTATCCCGGAAAATGGGATAGTTTTTAGAAAATAGTGAAAAAACTTCATATTTGAAAGGAAAATTATAATTATTCAGCCCTAACTCAAAAATGCTTTATCGGATTGAAAATCAAAATCAAAATAGGTGAGTTAGTAAATTCCCGTGATTCATTTGAGGTATAAAACATCCCTCTGCGTTGTCCAGAAGCTGAGCAATGTTCAAAATAATTATTGAAAGCATCGACCACAATTTTCTTTCAGTAGAGACCACTGCCAGCGGCTGGGCAGCAGTGGGTATCGTTGCAATAGTGTTTTTTTTTTTTTTTTTTGGTAATTTGGGTACATTTTGCAACAGGTTTTGTCTAATTGGTAGTTTTAATTAATTAATAAGCAAGTGCAGCAGGCAGTATGCATTTAAGGGTTAATTTTCATGTCTCCACCACGGTCAATCAAGGTCTTACAAGCTTGTCTTTGCCCATAATTCATCCAAATTGCCCTTCGCCAGCAAGTCCCCTTTTACATAAAGAGATTTGGAGATTCATGTAAACTGCGGCACTGTGCTATGGTGCCTTTGTGCTCTGTGGTACACACACATACACATACGAATATACGAAAAGTGTGAAGAGAACTATCAAAGCAAATCTCTTTCAATGAGTCCGTATGGTTTAGTTTACTTTTATTGGACCAGATCACTTTCGCCCAGTCATCAGATGTCCAATCGGAATACCCCATTGCAAATTTGAGCCTTAAATCAAAGACAATCAGAGAAGTCCATAGTCCAACCACGTGGGAAAGGCTTTCGCCAGGCCTATTGTGATGTTTAGCATTTAGTTTAGTGTGTTTACGGGCAGTCAGAAACACCTTTTTATAAAGGTGTGTTGGAGGTTTTCGGCTAGAATATGTACGTTCAGAAAATCCTCTTACACTTGAGCACAGTAATTCATGGTCGACTTTGCAGCAACTTGATATATTTCGATTTTAGCCCAGTGGAGCATGGTTTTGTCATTGATAAAATTGGACCATGTGGTATTTATTTAATTTTTTGCCATTGCAAGCCTTTGGGAGAGATATGTCGACCAAGACATGTTGTTGGTTGTGGGTAAAAGTTACTTCTAGGTATTTATATTTATTTGTACCATTTATTTCGGTGTTATTAAAAATCACCATATTCATCAGCTGCCCTGCGACCTCCGTTTCGGAATATCACTATTACTGACTTGTCCAAGCTTGCCACTAGATTCCTTTTATGGCAATATGTGATTAAGCTAACAATCGTGACTTGAAGAGAAACTGCACTGTCAGAAAGTACATACTCGTATTATGATGTCATCGAAATACAGTAATATCAGTATGGTCACATCTCCAGTGAGTATTCCGCCAGAAATTTCAGAGTGAAGATAATTTAAAAACAAGACACAGAGCGCAAACACCTAAGAGTTTTTCACAGTGCCCACCTCTTTCGAATGTCTGACAAGCATCAAAGAGTATCATATGTCACGATTGAGCTTCTCAACTCGCCGTTCGGAGTCGGCAAAAAACTGTAGGTACCTTCCATTCGTGCAAAAAAATATAACTACGCACACACAAATGGTTGCGAGAAGCAGGCCCAGGTTCACCTCGAGCTGTAGCGCCAACTAAGTAAGTAAGAGCAGAGTACTTAGGACGCATCCTTACTTAATGCATTTGTTAACTCTAGAAAGAAAACCATTTTTCATAGTACATACATACTTACAAGATAACGATACGTCAATCGACTTTAATGTATATGTTTGGGAGTAGATATTTTGCATTCTGTATACAGTGAAATCTCTCTTTAGCAGACACCCGCTTAGCGGACAACTCCCTATAGGCCCCGACCCATAGAATCCGTCAATGCCCTGCGTTTAACGTTGACGCTGACGTTGGCGCATGACGGAAAGATCCGTCCGATAGAATCCGTCGCATACCAGCGCTGAGAGGATGACAGCCGATGACATTTTGCCATTGCTGAAAGCAGAGCTATCGTTTTGGCAATTTTTTTGGGTGCTTAATTTTTGATAACATGGTGGTACTTTTCGAATGCAGATACATAGTACCAATATTCACATATGAGAAAAATTATGAAAATGGAAAATTGTTTGGAATCAGAAACAAAATTATCTGAAGCTCTCCTAAGACAAACGGACAGCTCTCAAAAGCGGACCGCCCGTGGCTTTCCACTTAAGAGAGATTTCACTGTAATACATACATATGTTTGTGCAAATATTCGTCGATTCGACGTATGTATGTAGGGTTATCTATCTAGGGTTAATGGGAAAATAGTCACTCGTGTTTTCCCCGTCAAAAACTGTTGCATTTGTGCTCTATAACGCTTTGATCACAGTAATCATCTTGTTGGAAATTCCTAGCAGTGATAGCTTGTAGAACAGGGCATTGCTATTGACGTAATCAAATGTAGTTTTCAGGTCTACAAATAATGCATATGATTTTCTCTTCTGGCATCATAATTGAAGGTGATTAAGGCAAAATATGGACAGCATTGAAAATGAACCGTTCAGATACAGAGATTTTTAGTTACTTATAACCAGGGATAGGATTTTGTTGACCTAAAAAAGTAAAAAAAGGCAAAACAAAAGACTTAAAAAGGCAAAAAAAAAAAAAGGCATTTATTAAAAAATGAGAAAAAGGAACGTAAATGCACATTTAATTATTGTAGCATTGAACTACCAAGAGTTTTTTTAAATTTTCTGGTAATAATCTTCTCCGATTGTCTCTTAGAAGCGCCTTGAAGGAGCTAAATTACTTTTCTATGTACTTCAGCTAATACGAGTGGGGCCCATTTAAACCAATGTTTGACGGTACTTAAAATAATATTTTTCAATTTCTATGGTGGGCGGTAGAACGAGTAAAAGTCAAAAATTTCAATTTTTCAGTAGAGGGAAAAAACTAAATAAATCTTCTACTATGTGACATACATTAAGGCTACTCTGCACTGCCTTTTTGTTTACCATTTGTGTGTGCAATAGACCGATACAGCTTTTACCAATTATGATATATAAAATTTGCAATCTCATTATCTCATTTTGACCAAATTTTGACTTATCGTTCTATCGCCCAACATAGATTTGTCGGAATACGTGTGCATATTTATGAACGCACACAAGCAATAACAATTTTCAAACCAAAGCGGGTTGATATGTATATGTACAAATATACATACATACATAACATATGTATATAGATCAGTGATCGTTGGGCACGGACACTTTTGGTGGCGGCAACGCAATATGTATTTTTTATAAAGCGTATCAACGCACGGAGGGTATTCGCTAGTGTACGATATTTCCATGTTGACTCTCCCCACAGACTAGACGTTTTAAATTGTAATGCATCTAGGAATGTAAGTATGCGTATTGTGAGGAAGAAGCATAATGTTTGCACAGATGAACATGCATACATACATACATTATTTTTTTAGCGAACAAGCTTTGAGAAAAAAGCAAAATATGCAAAAAAGGCAGAAAAATGCAATAACGGTAAGAAAAGGCAAAAAGGGCAATAATGGTATAAAAAGGCAAAAAAAGGCAAAATAAAATACACATATTTGGAGTCAGGAGGACATGAAACGTGTTTGTGTAAAGTCGATACTTTCTTCCAAATAAGCAAAAAAAAGAGGCAAAGCTAGCAAAATTCTATCCCTGCTTATAAGTTCGCATTTTGATTAGTTCCTCACTATGTAGGATAACTTCGGGCATTATAGCGCACTTTTTTTGTTTCTCAAAAGATTTCACCATGAAGAGCTTTTTTATTAAAAAAAACAACAACATTTAGGAAATACAGTAGAATCCGCTTAAGACGCTTTTCAAGGGACCAACGGAAAATAGCATCTTAAGCGGGATAGCGTATTAAGCGGGAAAAACTAAAAAATTACATCCAATTAAAAACATGGTTATTTTATTAAAAGAGTTGAAATTATACATGTATTATGCTAGTTTTCCTTTCATCACTTGTACCAACCATTGTACGCAATCAAATTCTAATGCACTGACATCACCTGTATGTGTACGTACGGCGCACACAAGAAATGAAACAAAACTGACAAAAGTAACGACCACAAAAACTCCATATGGTTTGTTCGCGAAAAACAAAAAAATCCCTATAAGAACGGTGGTAGCCGTCAGCGCCGCCGTATATCCCAAGGTATCGAATAGTTTTTCTGGGAAAAATATTCAAAAACAAGAGAATACAAATTATTTTAGGAAGTGTATCGTTAAGCTGTGTGAGCGTATTAAGCGGAAAATAGAGCGTATTAACCGGATTTTTTTTCATACGGACTCTTTTCAGAATGAAGGGACCGGAGAAAAAGAGCGTTAAAAGCGGGATAGCCTCTTAAGCGTGAGCATATTAAGCGGATTCTACTGTATAAGAAAATCAGAACAAGAACACGTTAAATAATTATAATAATTCAATGATTTAAACAGAGAAAAAGTTAAGTTAAAAATGTTTTACAAAAAACCATAATGCCATATGCAAAGAGCAATATGGCGCATCCTCTTTAGCAATATGGCGTGATGCTGTATTCGCGTTTTGATTTGTCACAGCTATCACAAGTGTTTTTGAATGAAGTACATGAGTCGTGGGACCACTTGCAACTTGTTATAATTGTGACTTGGCCTGTATTTGTCTGCCTGTTCAAAGCCCATATAAAACAACTCTTATCTGTTAGGAGCGAATCCATAAGCTTGTACATAGTTTCCTTACATGATCCACAATTTTCTGCTCGTTTTCTACTACTAGGCATGCGGGAGCACCTAAACATGCTTCCTGTCGTCATCGTTCTAGAATCTTAGTATACATTTTTTTTTTAACATGTACCTACTTACTTCATAAGGGCCAGAGTGCGCCATAATGCCGCTACGGCAAGTGCGTCATATTTGAAAAAAGACGCATTTGCACAAAACAAAAAACGCCAGATTTTCTTTTAAGCCAGAACTGCATCGGAACAAAAGTGATAAAAAGTACAACGAAGTCAAAACAATAGGTTGTACTCTTCCATCGCAGGCACATCTGTATCATTTCCTCTCAAATGAATAAAACTCACCGCGGCTAAAGCTAGAGCATACCCTAGCTTTCGCCGCGGTGATGTTGCACAAAAGCTTTCCAGTAGTTCTTCCAACCAAATACAAAAACCAATTCAAGTAGTTATAATTGGATTTCGTATAAAATCCTCGACAATAGATGGCGCTTATTCACTTTTTTGCATACCAGCTGATTTCCGATGAATTTAAAAGATGATTTTAGACGTTATCACGAAAGCAAATACCGATTTTATTATTCCCGTACAATTTTTTAGAATTTTAGGTTTGAAACCAATTTTCCTTTTTATTATTCATCCACTATTAACGAACAAATGTGCATGGTTGCGGAGAAATACATTTCCTGGAGCTTTCAAATGTCAAACAAATAATAATTTCATCCGTTAATGGCGCTGTTGGTCAGTTGGAATTGAGTGAGCTTTCAGTGTGTGCACACTTCTACTTTTTATCACTTTTGTTCCGATGTAGTTCTGGCTTTACTGTTACTAATCAATGCCACCAAGGACAAGTTAGGTTAGGTTAGGTTAGAAGAAAATTTAAGTAGTAAAGTAAACCGGAAATGTGGTATTTACAAGGTGCGCCATAATGCCCCCTGCGCAATAATTCCCGAAGTTACCCTACACTGAAACAATTAAAATGTTTTTATCATTAACATTTTGTTATTTTATTATTATTATTTTTTTTTTTTTAGAGAGGATCAGTTTCGATGCAATTCCACTGAATGTATTGCCATGGACGAAGCGTGCGACGGTCGTGCAAACTGTCCTGACCAATCTGACGAATCGGTGGAGATATGCGCGTCAATTTTATGTCCAGCGATATTTTTTCGTTGTGGCTATGGTGCATGTATTAAATCGAACAAAAAATGTGACAATGTTGTAGATTGTCTTGATGGATCCGATGAATCTTTAGACCTTTGTAAAAATAATCCAGGATGGATAGCACAAACATCTAAACCTCAAGTTCCGCTAGTAACTTCAACGTATGAGTATACATTTTCATCTGTCATTTGTAAAGCTCAGGATTGCACTATATCTAAAACTGTTAATTTTACAGTGAAGCACCACTATCCACCCCAAAACCGGTCTCGCCAACGACCACAACAACACCACGAACTTCTAGTAAATTGTCGTGTATAGCTCCGAATATTAAGAACTCCCGGCTGGTATACGAAAGCGAGCCAAGTAGGGTTATAGAGCCTGGCGATGAAGTACCGAACTTCATCTCGATCATGTATAAATGCCTGGCTGGATACAATCGTGAAGGGTCGGAGACTAATATATGCTGGAATGGAGCTTGGTTCTCCAAAATCGAGCCCATATGTACACGTAGGCTAATGTTTCATTTATACGCTTACCAATAGGAATGCACTTATATCTCAATTGCAGGTTATTGTCCGCATGAAATACTTAACAGTTACACGTTCACTGCAAAGTGTTTACGAGACGGCGTCACGGTACCATGTAATAATCGCATCAAACTTGGAACAATGGCGTCCATTAGTTGTTCAACTAAATACAGAATACCTGATCAGATTCATCCCACACAAACGATTTTCTGTGGAGAAGATGGACAATGGGACTATCCACCTTCCCGCTGTTATCCTGTTTGTGGCGAAGAACTGTTACCAAGTGTACCGTTCTTGACGAATGGACAAGTCACCGATATAACAACGGTGCCCTGGCATGTAGGGATTTATAGAAATCTTGACGGCAGATACAAACATCATTGTGGAGGTTCCATAATAAATGCGAAGGTTATCATATCAGGTGAACACTTCTTCAACTACTTGAAAACTACTAAACTGAAGAAATCTAACATTTCCGAATTTTACTTCTTACAGCTGCACATTGCTTCTGGGATAATGCCAACGAGAACATATACGACAAGTCGATGTATATTGTCGGTGCTGGGAAATATTATCGCGACTACTACAGCGACGAGTCAAGAAAAGCCCAGTTTCAGAATATTTCGAAAATCGCTGTTCCCTCCACTGAACCAAGAAGGTACATGATATAAATGAAAAAAAAAATCATATTCTAAATGAAAAAAATCATTAAAATTGAGCTAAACATCGAATTCTTACAGAACTATGAATTGTTCATAAAATGTAAGAATCTGTGCATGAATAACTTTTATAAATCAGCGCGAGCGCATGAAGGACAAGAACCAGAGACAGACAGATGAAAAAAAATTGTGTGTGTCAGTCACACGCGGTAGAAGTGAAACTATAACTATAACGGTAGTCTGCCATCTTGGTGGACCGCCATGTTGAATTTCGAATTACGTCATTTAGCGTATTGTTTGTCTTGTCAAACCCTTTCATTTATACCCATGTAATGAAGATCGTGAAGATAACGGTAGTCCGCCATCTTGGTTAACCGCCAGTTTGAACTTCGAATGATGTCACTAAGCGTATTGTTTGTCCTGTCAAACTCTTTCATTTGATACCCATATTGAAAAAGTCATGAAGATAACGGTACACCGCCATCTTGGGGGTGTACGCCGTATTGAATGTTTTAGATCAAAAGAGGGGCTGACACGAAAGAAATACCGCGCAGCAATTTTCTTTCGGAAATTGTTGGGAGTGCTCACTGGCAGTCTACATTTTGGTTGTTTGGAATTAAATTTCCTACAATTTTGATCCTTATCAATTTTCGATTTAGACCCGAAAAGAGTACAACTTCGGTAATAACAATTTTTCGTGTAAAATCGAAAATAAACGAGTTCTTCGATAAAAAAAAAACTGTACGGGCAATTGAGATTCTTTGCAAAGCTAAGACTCTTTAAATTTCAAGAACACATGCAGTATAATGCCCCTTTGCCGCCCACTTTTGGAAAATTAGTGATACAAACGTTTCGGCGTAAGTTACGCATTTAGTATGCTGTTCATCACTTATGTTTATGCCCAATATGGAAAGCTTTGAATGCACATACTACAACTTTATTCGCTCAATCAGAAATGAAAGATTTAAAAAATCTGTCATTACGCATATAGAGTAAGATATTTCTCTTCTAGTAATAAAAAGCGGTCTGTTGGAAGAGCATTGGTACCTTTAAAAAATGAAAACAAAAACTTTATGGCGGGTCTTGGCACGTAATTTATACACTAAATTAAAGTGTAATACTGGATCTTGACGGCAAAATAACTTTCGTAATTGGACTATGTGGTACTTTTCTTTAATCTCTCTTTATACACAAAAATTGATTGATTTGGTTATCACTAAATTGATGAATATAAAACGTCTTTTTTATAATATAATTTTTATAACTGTTTCAATTTATTTTTTTGTTTTGTATAGTACTTATAATGAGGAGTTTGGGACATATTTCAGTTTAATATATAGATCTTTAAAATTGGTAAAAGCTTGCACTTACAATGACGCAGTCAATTTTTAACTGAAACAGATAAAATCAATCTGAACTTAAGTTGCAACTTTGTGGAGCATGTACCGTTACAAAATCAAGTATTGGGAACATTTCTTAGTTTGAACATGTCATTTGTATAATGCTCTCTAGATAAAACGGTAAAAAAATTAAAAAAACGAGTTTGAATTTTTTATTTATGACCAGCTAAATCGTACTAAATCGGCCACTGTGCGGCGTAGTGATAGGAAACTCAGATGTTACACCGCTACACCGCGTCTCCACGAGACATTTCATATGGCAGGATTTCTTGGCAAGCTATAAAAACAGAACTGTCAAATTTTTGTGTGGGCATATTATGCCTGAACATTTCATTTATAATGTCGACGCCGTATAGCAAAGAGCTTTACAAACATTGAAATTGGCGGTAATTTCTGGTTAATTTTAAAATTCCTTCCTGTGCCATTTTCCACTTAGCCACAATTGTTATTTTTTTAAGCAAAAACAACTAATACAATCAATCGTAGTTAAATTTTCACTCAAATATCAAAAAATAGCAAGCTATACATGGCGTGCTATCGGCATTAGCTTCCCATATGGCATCTCCATCAGCCATTTTGATGGCGTGCTAAGAATCCTACCATATGAAATGTCTCGTGGAGACGCGCTGTTAGGTTTCAACTAATTCTATGGGTGGTGTCCAGGATAATTGGAGAGTTTCTTTTGCACTTGCTTATAATTCACAGAAGTTTTTTTCCAAATGTTTCTTATTATGGTTGTAGTGCGATCAATTTCTTCAGCCATACCATCCATCCTCTTACTGCCAGTGTTATGCCTTCCCAGTATTTTTATTTCGTGAGAAATAAATGTTTCGGAGACATCTGGATTTGAGCCGTGAACCTTCAGCGTGATAAGCGATGACCACTACTCCACAGCCATAAAAGTAAATAAATACCATTACCAATGCATGTGGGCACCGTAGCGCAAGTGGTTAGTGCGTCGGACTACTGAGCCAGCGGTCTTGGGTTCGAATCCCGCCGCAAACACCTAAAAGTTTTTCACAGTGCCCACCTCTTTCGAATTGCCTGACAAGCATTCAAGAGTATCATTTGTCATGTAAAGCTTCCCAACTCGCCGTTCGGAGACGGCAGAAAACTGTAGGTCCCTTCCATTCGTGCAAAAATATAACACGCACACACAAATGGTTGCGAGAAGCAGGCCCAGGTTCACCTCGAGCTGTAGCGCCAACAAAGTAAGTTAGTAATGCATTGTGTTCTTTTGCTTCATGAAAACTATAGTCCTCGTCAATATTTTGTTAAATTCGTCGATAAAAGTTTCTAATTCGTTTGTATTTTTTTCGCAACAGACGCACTCATACAACTGACATTTTGTCAAAATTTAGGTTTCAATACAACACCCTTAATTTATGAAATACCAAGGAGTACTCATTTTTAAAATTACCTAATTAGATTAAAATATTCCTAAACTTAAAATATTGTGTTAACTTTTGGTTTAATTTATTTCTGTAGTAAACATTTTTTGTAATCATTTTTTTTTTGTGTCTCCTGAATAATTTGCAAAATGTCAGCTGTGCGATATGCTGTCAAATGTCACTTCGAATTTTCGAGCTTGCTCAAGTAAACTTAAGTTTAATTCATATCAATTTCGAGCAAATGCTAAATGCCTTTACTGTGCTCAGAGATTTTACTGGAAGTAATTGCTCAGTTTTATTTACCGCTCATTAGGTGTGTTTTTTAGCTTTTATTTACACATCTGTCAAATAGTAAAAGTGGAGGAAAATCCTCTCTTCTTATTTTTTAACTTTTAAATATTTTCACGAAAAACTAATTTTCTTTTATTTTGTTAACAAGAAGTGATTGACATTTCACAAATTGTCAGATTGCTGTTTGATAGATTTCCCTCGGTGACTCCATGAAATAGATGTAGCACGATTTCGGAAGAGAGGAAATATTTTGACGCTCTTATTTGGCTCTCTCTCCTCTTGATTTGTGACTGTTGCATGTAAATTTACGTAAATTAAGACGCTGATTACACGACCATTTTTTCCGTTCGTGTCGTCTTTCGTCTTTTTGACAGATAGGGGGAGGGGCATAGAAACGAGAGGGGAATGAAGTAACGAACGCAGGAATGAAAATTCTGAGATTTTTTCCGGTTGATCTTTGACATTTCTCGTTTGACAACCACAACAAAGCAGAGAATTTTAATGATGACTTTTAAAGTTGATTTTGGAGCTAAATTTAGGGACATTTTACATTTGTTAGTAAACATGTAATTATTATCCTCCATAATAAGTGCACAGATTTAGTGTGATTCCAACGGAAATTTTACTATTCCCTTCCTAAATATAATGTGAATTTCAATAAACGTCAGAATCACGTAATTATTAGGAACCGTGTAATCACTACCGTACGTACCTGTCAAAAAGACGAAAGACGAAACGAACGAAAAAAAAAGAGTCGTGTAAGCAGCGTCTAACAGGTTACCAAACAGACCTAATTATTTACAATAATTTTTTCAGTGTCTAAATGATTTTGTTTTTGTTTATTTTTTGTCATCCTTTATATATTTTTAGATTCAAAGGTGCAGATGCCAATTATCAGGCCGACATAGCCGTGATTGTGCTCGTTAACGCCTTTGTATTGTCGGAATATATTTCACCCATTTGCATTCAATGGGAAAGGGACGGAGCAAAGGCTTTTGCGAATAATACAAATGGTCAGGTAGCCGGCTGGGGCCAAGATGAATCTGGAACCTATAGTCAAGAACTTAAGACAATATATGTGCCGGGGAGCAGTTATGAATCTTGTAGGATCGAAGCAGGGCGGTTTAAGGACTCAATAACCGATGATAAGTTCTGTGTGCTGAACAGGTTTAACCAAAATGCATGTCAGGGTGACAGTGGTGGAGGCTTTGCGGTGAAAAAAGAAATTGGGTACAAAAGTCGTTTTTATTTATGGGGTGTGGTAAGTACCGGAGTGCCGCTTGAACTAACATGTACTAACTACCAGTTTGTTAGTTACACTAACATTCAGTACTTTGAATCGTTCGTAACAAGCTTAGAAGCTGGTAACAGACCAAGATAGTAAATGCGGACAAGAAATATGATTTTTCTTTCCGTTAATAAACGGACATTCCTCATAGTCTCGTCTGTGTTTAACCATTGACATAACATACATGTGTATTTACGATTCAGAACCGAAGATAAACTCCACTGTCGAACATTCATAATTTGAATACTTCTGAAATTATATTAAAACAAAATAAGATGATTCCAAATAATGTGCATTAAATATTTATATTATACTTATGTAGATAATATTGTAAAGAAAATGTATTAACATTCAAACCAAGTGAGTTTTGTAATAAAGTAAACGATTCTCTCTATTCTGTATTCTTGTCTATATTTTGTTCTGAGTGTCACAACCCCTGGAAAAAGTGGAGCATGACTGCAATGAAGCTATAAGCATCATAAATGACTGGCTAACAAGCATGGACCTGAAGCTTGCGAAAGAAAAGACGGAAGTAGTACTTATAAGTAGCAGAAAAGAAATAGAGACTATAGACGTAACCGTCGGGTACCACGTCGTGGAATTGACGCACCTTGGCATAGTCATAGATATACAGTTTGCTTTCAACCAATACCTACTGCTACTATACGCAGCCGATAAGGCAGCAAAAGCAACCGCCCGCTGCTCTGGCTGGATTATGCCAAATGTTGGTGGGCCGCGATATAGGAAAAGACTGCTGCTAGCAAAAGTCTCGTCGTCAATAATGTCGTATGGGTCCCAAATATGGGCCAATGCTATGAGAAAAATGGAAGCAGCGTATTGAATCAATGCTCTGAGAGTAAGCAGCGCTTTTCGAACGACGTCTTTTGATGCAGCGACTGTTGTGGCTGGTATGGTGCCAATCAACTTACTAGCACAAGAAGTGCAAGAGAGGTACCTTCTGAACTTCTATCTGACACAGATTCTCACAGGGCACGTAAGCTTTAGGGTATACCTTCACAGGTTTGGACACGACGACAATCCTGATTACCCAACCCGTCCGGGAACAATTGAAGACGTTGAACAAATGATTTGTTCTGCTCCTACTTGACAAATCGTAATCAAAGAACCAGGATTAAAAATGATCTAAGCGCTAAATGCTACTTAAGGATGGGTATTCCTCAAGGCTCAGTCTTGGGCCCAATCTTATTTTTGATTTTCGTTAATTCTTTGTTTTCTCAGCCATTTAAAGGCGAGATAACTGCTTTTGCGGATGACACTGCTCTTTCTTACTCTAATAAAAACCATTTTGAAACTTTTACTAACATAAACCATGACTTAGAAATTCTCCATCATTGGTTCAGGTTCCACAAGCTACTTAAAAGCAGCAAAACTAAGTTTATGTTTTTTAATTTATTGGGAATGATTCCTGAAGGCTTATCCTTATTATATCATGCACCTCATTGCTCTAAGTTCCAGCTTTCTCCGCCAATTTTCAGGTCTGATTTACATTGCAGTGATGGCTGTTTTGAAATTGAATGCGTTGATAAATTTAAATACCTGGGTATAACCTTAGATAAAAAGCTTAGTTGGATAGAACATACATCTCATTTGAAACTTTATTTTAACAATGTGCCTGACAACATCTACCACCTTAGTCTTTATTGTCCGCAATCAATATTGAAACTAGCTTACAGTGGCCTTATGCAATCAAAGCTTCAATATGGTATTTGCTGCTGGGGTGGTACTCATTCCAATAAAATCGAACAGTTGCTTATTAAACAAAAACATTCAATTCGCATTATTTCTAAAGTAAACCGTTGCACACCCAGTTCGCCATTGTTTATTAATCTAGGTATTTTACCTGTTAGATATATGTACTATTATAAAGTTTTAAAATTGTTTTTTAAAAGTGCTGGTTATAACTCTGCAAGGGTACAAGAGGATTATAATTTAAGAGCCAACAACTGTAATTTGGTAACAGTTCCTAGAATAAATAAATCACACTTTTGTCTTTTTTATACTGTGATTTCGCCCCGTTTATTTAATAAATTACCCAATGATTTAAGATGCGAGCGAAATGAATCAAAATTTTAACGTAAAATTCACCATTCACTTATAAATAATATTGTTAATCCAATAATTTGATTAAATTTGTAGGTCCTTTCAAAAATTTAGTTCTATTTATATACATAGGTATTTGCACAGGTTAAGAATATTTATGAATTACTATCCCCACATTCATTGTTTTAAGTCTTATTTAACCTTACGTTCATTCGCCACTTATTCTCTTGAATAACAGAATGTACCTAACTATTTCATTAAAATCTTTGCTTATCAATTGTAACGTAAATTCTCGAATTTTGTTTTAAGTAATATTTCCTGAAGCCATTATACTTAATCATTATTTTTTGTTAACATTATATTAAGCTTAGAATCAAGATCAAATAAATAAAATAAATAAAATATTATGTTCTATTGCCCTCAGTACGAAGCAAAGCTGCATGTGCTGGAACAGACGCTGGAAGAAGTTTTAACCCCGGAAAATATGATTAGCTCGGAGGATAGTTTGAACGCCGTCAGTGAGATAGGAGCGACAACGGAGTGCAGTGCGGGTGCTTGCAACTGCAAATACATCTAGACAAACAGTCATAGTCTGATAATGCCAGCCAGTCCCGCGAACGAATAGGCCGAACTCGTAAACGCATATATTGCGCAATACAAAGCATGAGATTCGCAAACGCATAAGCCAAATTAATGCAAAGCAAAGAGTTCTAAAACGTAGTAGTTTGCGCAAAAGCAAAAGTATCTGCGCAGCTGTCAAATAAATGCTGCTCACTTCACTCTGCATTTGCTTTTGTATAAGGCAAACATATGCTTTTGAAGTTTGGAACTGGTTTGGAACCTTTGCTTTGCAGGTGTTTTGCTTGGCAAGTCTTGCGTTTACGAATTCGCCCATGCTTAACGGCAGTGCCGCAGAGAAAGTGGTTGAAGTGTGCAGGGTGTGGATTAGTACGTAGGTGTATTGCTGCCATCGACTATTCAGGTTTACGAATCGTACATACTAGTAGCCCGGGTTACTACTATCTTTAGAGGATAAGACATGCACATCCTTTGGCGCAACATATTAGTACCTACATCTGTATGTAAAAGTATAAAATGGGCACTTTTACATACTGTAGGCTTTTATTAAAAAATAATAATAATAATAAATGTCTTAGCCAAAAAAGAAATCACAATACGCCACCAAGTACCAGCGTCTCCTAGATGTGAGACAGACAGACCGTAATGCTCCGCGATAACGTCAAATTTCACATGAACCTGTTGGCTTACAAAAAAAAGTCAACAAATACACCATGAAAGCCTTATTATGTACGCAGGTAAACCACAGAATAGATTATTTAAACGAAAACACAATAACAACCGGAAAACCGCACATTAAGCATATTTATGTATTTACAAGTTACAAAAATTAAACATGTACGTACGTACACACATTATGTTGTATATTTTTTGGTGACCAAAGTTATGAGGAAGTGAACCTTTCGATAGCAGATTAATACCCGAAACAAAACCACAAAATATTTTATTATATGTTTTTAGCATTATTATATGTGCATTCTGGTTAATGAATATTTTGAGACCACTTTCACTATTTTATTCTTCTCAGCACTGCTAATTTTTATATTCTTTTACCTAAAAGAATGCTTTACCCGCTTTTTCCAGACGAAATGGCGTTTGACAGCGGATATTGTAACCCATTAGCACTACCTTACCTACGTGTAGTTTTATTGCATTAAGGCCTGTTTCACATCTAGGTGGCGCTGATTCGACTGAACAGCTGTCATACTTGTAGATTGCAGAAAACAAAACGAAAAGTCAAATCACGATTCGATTAAATGTGAAAAAAAATGCAGACACTTCGAATTATAAAAAAATAAACACCAAGATAATAAAATTACAACCAAATGGAAGGGAGTGAAAATCGAACTGTGCACGAAGAAGTATGGAATGATTTGTCTCATATTAACTCAGACATTCCCCACCGACGAATAAAATGTGAAAAGTGCAAGTAAGTTCATGGTATCACTCCAAGTTTACTCCTTATCAATATCCCCTCAATAGGAGACCAAAAACGGTCTGCTACTGCGAATCACTACCAAACCCGCCATTGGATATAAAATCATCGATTGTCATACTTCAACATCCAGCCGAAGAGAAGCGACCACTGCGTACTGCTCTCATGTTACAGCTGGGATTGACACCAGGAAAGTGTACAGTTTACAAGGGCAAACGATTTCCAACACCCAAAAACCAAACCGAACTAGAAACCATATTCAATTTACCAACATCCCTGTTGCTATATCCCAGTAAGGATGCCATTCCCATCGAAAGTGTTGATAAAAGCCAGGGACCATTCACACTGATTCTCATCGATGGAACATGGCCACAAGCTAAGGCGATTTATGCCAGCAGTCCCATGCTCCACAAATTGCAACAAGTGAAGCTAATGACATCTGGAACTAGTGATTATGTCATAAGGACGCAACCTACTGAAGGTTGTCTTAGCACCTTGGAGACGGCGGCTGAGAGTCTTGCAGTTTTGGAAGAATGTAACGAATATAAAGCTCAGCTTGTCCAGCCATTGCATACTCTTTGTAAATACCAATTGCAGAATGGAGCTGTGGCCCATCAATCGAAAGAATATCGAATCAAGAATAATCAATATCCAAAGCTAATAGGAAAGAGGCTGCACAAGTTATTGAATCGTACTGGAAGCGTCCTTAGTGGACATGTAGAAGTATCAGTCGACGCAGAGCAAGAGAAACAGCAGTTGGCCTAGTGAAAAGGTTTAAGCACTCGTACATAGTTATGTGTGTTTGTTACGTAATCCGACTGCACAAGTATGGGATGATTTGTACTATATTTTAATAAAATAAAAAGCATTAAGAAATAAAATTGTTTTATTTCGTGTCATACGGTTCGACAGGTGGATTTATCTGTGATTCGCAGCAAATAGCTTTTAGTCTGAATAGTTGCGATGAGTGATTTTAGGCGAACGGAGAGCTATGTTATCTGCCTTTCGGTAGGGTTTACCTAGAAAATGTTGTGCTGTTACTTCGTTTTCGTTTCACATTCGAAAGGTGGCTTAAGCTTTTTCTATTGCCAGGTGTTTTTTGACCGTGTACCGTCATGAATCCTGATACTATGTGTATATGCCCTAGGGACAATTGTGGGAGTTGCTTAGTTCTTTAAGGGAATATATGTATGTATATCAGCACCGACATCGGTCGCTATGCCATGGTCTGTGCTGAACAACATACTGCTCCTCGAATTTCACAAGAGCTAAAGCAAGGTACATAATATGTAGTAGTAGTATCTGTAGTGATCATATGCGATTTGGTCAAGTAGATAACTAACAGCGCTACTCATACAGCATTCTATGAATTAACCTTAATTTTGGTTTAGTTATCCTTTAATACGTCATTCATTATTCATTACAAGTGATTACCAAAGTTTTCAGAAAATGAAAAATGCAATGTAATGCAGCTATCAGTTTATTTGTTTGTAATTATTTCGCCATGAAATATTCTGCATTCACTATTTCGCTTTATTTTATTTGGCAAAATATTATTTTGTATTTTTAATTTGTTTGGCTTTCATTTTATCACATGTAAAGAATTAAAAATACAAAATAATATTTTGCCAAATAAAATAAAACGACATTATGGCCGCAGACACACGAAGCGTCTCTACGTGCTATTTTGACATCCGCGGATGCGGATGCAGATTTTAGGAGACTCACATCCGCGGATGCGGATGCGGATGCGGATTTTAGAATTTGTTAAATATATTACATTTTAAATACATAAATAAATGAAAATTGATTGATTTTTATAAAATTTTATTTGAATATGAATATAAATGAAAATTTATTGAATTTCATTTTCTTATTGAATAAGAATAAAGTTTAGTTTAGGATTCTGTGTTTGCTATTTGCTTTTGCATTGTGTGCAGGTAGTAAAGAAACTTAAAAAAAACATTGAATCGCATCCGCAAAAACTCCGCATGAGCTGATGTGGATGCGGATGCGGATGCAGATGTTGGAATTAATGCGAATAATCCGCGATTGCGGATGCGGATGCGAATATCTTCAACACCCCTGTTGCAAATAGCAGAATTTCATAGCAAGCAATAAAAAAGAGAACTGTCGAATTTGTGTGTGGGCAAATTATAGCTTGATATTTCTTTTTTTTTTAAATCCAACCGCTTGTACTTTGCACTTCTATAATTCCACAAATATGGAAACTGCCGAAAATTGTTTATTAATTTAATTATATCTTCTTGTGACTTCATCCAGTCGGCCATAATTATTTTTTTCTTTTTTAAACTCAACGAACGCAACCAATTTCACCCAAATTTCAAAAATTAGCAAGATATCTATAGCTTGCTGGATATCCTGCTATGGATAGCTTTACTTTACACTTTACATTTACATGATATTGTGGGCATTATGTGAAAGAATAAAAATAAAAAGTTTCTTAGTCTATTCTGTCGAGTAGCAGTCGCTGCTGGTTACTGTTGGAGCCCCATTTGGTTGGTTCTTTGTCTACCCCCAACCACTCCTAAACCTGGTGATATGTTCGATATGCATGTTGAGCTGCAGCCTCTTTAGTTTGGGGGTAGGCGAGTCAAGTAAACCTTGACGTTGGCAGCTAATCGCCCGAAGATTTCGTAACGGCGAGTGTAAAAAAAAAAGGAAATTTGAAATTGTAATTCACTCGAACGCGTCAAAAAAAAACATAGGTTGAGTCGAGTGGGCAGCTAGATAAAGTCAGCTACCTACGTCAATATATGTACGTAGCTGTATCTACATAGATGGCGCTACAGTCCGAGGTGAACGAAGGCCTTACCTTTAGCCGATGACACTCTCCAGTTACTTGGTCCTTAGCTAACTAGCCCCAGTTGCGCACTCCAAGTTGATTGATTGAGATCCTCTTCTACAGTCGACTCCGCTTATCTAAACTACGCTTAACTAAAAAAAAACCGGTTAACTGTAAAAATTATTATTACAATTAAAGAATTATACTACTACAGCTTCGCATAAGTGAAAATACCGCTTAAGTGAAGTAAATAAAATTGGTGGCAAATTGCCGTTTCAGTTAAGCGGAGTCGACTGTACTTGTGAATATTCAACGGGCATGATCGTTCTTTTACTTACTCTTTACCATATGTATGTATATACATACATTATGCCATACGACCACTGCCAATATTTTCCCCTTATTGACTAGGTCGATGTCGCTGTGCAGCTTGTATTTTACTGGCCGATCACAATGGCGAAGCTGTAGTGGAAGTAGAATGTTAAAGTTGGCTGAACTTTGCGCTGCTCCATACAATTCATATTACAGCAGCAGCTTTGCATTGTGTTCGCGCTATAGGGTTTATGTGTATTTTAACTTTGACAGCGCTGAACACTTCCACTACAGCTTCGCCATTGTGTTCGGCCAGTTAGTTCGTCATTGAATCTTCTACCCATCAACGCAATCGGTACTGAATACTTTCTGCCCTATTCTGCATTTCGAGTGAAAGTGGATTGAAATAAATTTGGGATTCACTCGAAATGGAATTCAGTGTTCTGCATTCCGAGTGAATTCGAAATTGTTGTAATCCACTTCGAATTTATTTGTTTGAAATGTCAAAATCAGCTGTAAAATCACTTCAAAATTATTTGAGATTTTCAGTTCTTGGTTTTTGAGTTGTGAAAGTGAATCAAACACTTTTTTAAATTTTTGTTCTATTAGAAATGGATTCTATTTTGTTTTATATGATTGGTGAAAACCACAAAGCTGGATGATGTTACCAAAAGTCAGTGGGAAAGGATTTTGATCTGGGCCTTGGTAGATCCACAGTCAGTTAAGCTTCGGCGAGATGTTGAACATTTCGCAATATAAGTTGTGTTCGAAGTGGACTAAACCGCAAAGTACGCAGACAGAAGAAAAAAATATGTTTTTTTTTTTGCAAAATAAGGGATTCCGGGAGTTATTGGTTGCTTGGATGCTACACTACATTAAAAAATAAAATATTTTATTTCGTTAATAAAAATTGTTTAACACAATTTCTTCTTTTTCTATCCAGTCGTTGGAAGACCTTCACTCTTCAACCGTTGTTCTAACTTCCTAAACAAATCTTTATATATACGTAGCATCGTTTACTTTACCGCCACCTTTCATTTTCAATATAAAATGTAGAAAATACAAAACACAGGAACAAAACTCTGTTTTTTTTTCTTTTTTTTTAAAGAAATTCTCGTTTTTTAATTAATTTCAACGGACATGTGTGTCATTTTAGGTCAAATTTGACATAAATCGTTTAAAATCGTTTTTAAAGCGGGTTAAACTGTTTTTAACCCGGGTTAAATGAATTTTTAACCGATCGGGTTTAATAAACATCTTTGAGTAAATATTTTGAACATACGTTTAAATTTTCGGTTTTAAAAAATGCGGATTAAAGATCGGGTTTAAAATTCATTTAAATCTAATTTACACCCGGAGTGAATAATATTGCGCCAGTAGAGAGAATATTCTCAGAAAAGAACAAAGTATGGACATCGGAAAAAACTAATTTAAAAATTGAAACACTGCAAAATATATATATTTGCAAATACAATGTGGATTTGACATGTGAACAATTTTAGCACTTTTGAAAGGATCACCGGAATTGCTAAAACAAATCTGTTCAAAGGAGAATTACTCGGATTAAAGTGTAAACTGCGGTTTAAAAATATAAATATAAAAAATATATGTTATTTTACTTTTTTCTTTTTTACCTCAACTCCAATACCAACCCATGGACATACCCCTACCCTTCCCCCACTTTGATTCATCCGCTGTGTTGCGTCCCGCTTTCAGGTTACGAAAATCTGGTCACTTAAAGTATACTCTTTGTCCCCTTTAACAAAACCCTTTGTAAAATCTTTCATGTAATTCAAGAGAGTACTCTCTTGCCTCTAATTTTTGTGTTTTCCCCTATAAAATAAATAAGTTATTTTAATACACTAATGGAGTGGGAGTCTTATTAGTTTTCAGAATGTGTTTGATCATCAAAATAATTGATTACAGCGGCATGTGATATGTGAATTTAATTCACGTCAAGAAACTCAAGTGAATCCAGGGGCCCTACTCTGTATTTCGTTTCGAAAGTGAAATTTTCCGAAAACGAATATTTTGTACTCTCTATTTCGATAGCGGAATGAAATCTACTACTGAAAAACGGAAAATTTGTTTCTACAACTAATTCGCTAATGGAAGGATTTTAAAGTACCTGAAAATGCAAGTTTTTAAGAAAATCTTTGTGATGATAACAATTATAAGCAAGCAATTCATGTGTGCACATCCCGATTTAGCCAAAGGAAAATTAATTCTTAGGAATTATTAAATCTAAATGAATTTGTGTCTTTATTTTTTGTGTTTATTGATTTATTAAATTATTTGTGATTTGCTCTGTATTCTCTTAATAATGTTGGAGTAGGCATCATTATGTTCTCCATGTTACTGTTCAATGCTGTTTGATTATGCATCATCGGGCATTTTTAATTTACAGGAACTCCAGTGGATCTCAAAGGAGAAGGAAATTCATCTCGTATGCAATTCAAAACATACAAAAAAGCATCCTTCGAAATGCGAAAGTTCTGAACAAAACTAAAATAATAAATGATAAGTAATGGTGATATGAATCATTGGTTACAACCGAGTTTTACCTTTTATCACCTTTTTCAATAATATTTGATTTGTCCCGTATAATTTTCCGCTCAGTCCGTTCTTAATTTGTTTCTTCGTCCATCCGAAGTGCAACAGAATACATTTTCCTTTCTTATTATATTAAATTCTTCATTTAAAAATCATAACAATATTTTCCTCCTATTCTCGGTTTATTTATTTGACATATCTCATAAGAAATATATCGAGACTCGACAAAAAAAAAAAAATCCTTGAGTGAAACAAGCATCTAGTAGTATTTTTTTACATTCCGAAAGTGTTACAGAGTACCAATTCAAAAGCGAAACGAAAAGCAATTTCGAATAGGATTGACTTTCGAAACGAAATACAGAGTAGGGCCCCAGTTTGGTCAAAGTGAATTGCGACCAAGTGCGGGGGATAGTCTCCAAACTAACCTTACCGACCCAACTTATTACAATAATGCTGAAATGTAAGCAGAATGAATTAAGTTTAAATTAAAACAAACGCAACTACATTAGATATTAAATGTATTTCTTTCACTTCAATAGAGCAAAATTGTTTTGCTTTTGATAGTTTTTTTTTTTTTACATAATTGTTTTGTTTTTTACATGAATTGACGTAAAATTAAAATAAAAAATATTGGACTTAAATTAGGTACTTAACATGCTACTAACTTAGTGTTAGTTTTCTATTATGTATTATTTTTTATTTTGCATTTAATAGTTGACATTTACACTTAGAATCAGCTTATCGTAAATTAATCTACTTACGTCAAGTGAATTATACTCATAAATATCCTATCTATGAATACTTTTACTTTGTTTTGTTTAATGCTATATAGGATTTTATTGTGTTTCCACACATTTTATAAATGTTTTTAAGTTTTTAATTGTTTTAATTTTAATTTCGGTCATATCCGTTCCTCACAGATATGCTAAATACCAACACAAAGTGCGCTTTTAATTATTTATTTTTTTTATTTATTTATTATAGACTCCATTAGTACATTGAGTTCGTTAGACTTTGAGTTCATATTCAGTCTTCAAAAAGAAAAGTTTTAACTCCTCATTAAATATTTACAAATATTTTTTCTTACCTTTGTTTTTGTTTTATTTGCTTAGTTCAAAGTTAATTTATTAAATTGAAATTTAGATGTTGTAGTGTTTTTTTTTTTTAACTTTTTTTTACGCTATACAATTTACAATTATGTGGGTCTAGTTGTTTTAAAAAGGGGATGGAATTCGAGATGAAGTTCCACTTTAGGACACAGACTCTTATAGCATGAAACAAATTGTCATACAAGTGTTAAATTAAGGTAGGTAGTGAATTGTTTTGTTTTTATATATTTATAATTTTTAACGAAATTGTTAATGTTTTCCTCAATAAAATTACATAATATCACAGAAAGGGTCTGATGTTTCGGTGAACGTTGGTTATATTATTTTTGCGGTAAAATGACAAAGATTGGGTTAGCTTTTGAATTTAATTGGGTAATACCGTGTGGCAGGTCTAAAAAATAGAAAAATAATGCTTCTATAATGCTTAGAATTCGAAGTCATTGAGAACCCACAGACGCACAAAAGAAAGCGGATCTTGAACATGAATTTTCCAACGCGTTTTTCTGAAAACTACATTGTTTAAATTGGCTGACACGTTTTGACATCCCTGCCAAACTCATCCGTCTGTGAAGCTTGACAATGCAGAAAACTCGCTGCTCCATCAATGTCGGTAATGACCTCACCGAGACCTTTGATGTCAAAAAAGGATTCAGAAAAGGTGACGCGCTGTCATGTGACTTCTTCAACATCATACTTGAAAGAATTGTTCGAAACTCACAAGCCAACACACAAGGAACGATCTTTCAAAAGTCCGTTCAACTACTTGCATACGCCGACGATATTGACATCATTGAACACAGCAAGTTGTCACCGGTGCGTTTGCGAGTACAGAAATGGAAGCGGTTAAACGAGGACAAAACAAAGTATATGCTGTCAACGAAAAGGGACACTCAACATCGACGAAATGGACAGCACGTCACAATAGACAGCTACAACTTTGAGGTAGTAAAGGACTTTGTCTACCTCGGCTCTGCTATAACATCGAAAAATGACATCGGAAATCTAACGAAGGATTAATCTTGTCAATCGCTGTTTCTTTGGCTTAAGGCAATTGAGTAGTAAAGTCCTTTCCCGATTGACTAAGAAGACTCTATATAAGACCCTTATTATCCCAGGCTTGCTATATGGAGCTAAAGCATGGACTTTATCGAAAGTAGATGAAGACATCGTTGGTCGCTTCGAGAGAAAAAATCCTCCGTAAGATATTCGGTCCCGTTTGCGTTGACAGGTTTTGGAAAAGAAGATTCAACCACGAACTATACGAACTGTCCAGCGACATCGACCTGGTTAAAAAACTGCGCATTGGCTTGGACATGTAGAAGCGTATGGATATCAACGCTCCGGCTCAGAGAACTTGCGATTCTTACCATGAGGGTCAGGCAAAAGAGGACGAGCTCGCCTAAGGTGGCGCGCACAAGTAGAACAAGGGCTCAACCAACTTGGAGTGTGCAACTGGAGGCAGTTAGCTAAGGACCGGGCTAGCTGGAAGGGTTTGTTCTTTGAGAATTTGGTCCACTCCGGACTGTAGTGCCACCTAAGTAAGTAAGTAAGACACGATTTCTACTACTGAATTAATTTTGCTCAAATTTGAATGGTATTTTCAGTACACGTATAGTTTTCACTGAAACTATGCAAATTGTGATAAATCTGTTCTAGCTTTCTTAGTGGGCTTAAATAGTCGAAAATAAATGACAAAAATTAATTTTTAATATTTTCATTTAATCCTAGAATACAATATTGCCCGAGGTCTAAAATTAAAATGTTATTAGATTCCTTGACTTTAGCTGGAGAGAACAGCCAGATTCATGTTAACCGTCAACCTACTTATTTTTCACATTTTGTGTCTTTTGCACGATGTAATGTCAATTCCAATCTATATTTTGGCTTAAAAAAATTCTGGGCAACTGTATATGTACATGTTAATAAATACATATATACATTCATATACTGTAAAAATTCCATGATGCTGGTGCTCACCAAGGTAGTGCTGTCACAAAAGTAAGATACAATGTAATGAGGAATCTCTGAAGCACTATTTCATCAAACGTTGGGTTGTCTGGAGGTCTACTTCATAGATATCGAAAATATTCCCGCGTATTGCGATGCATTAGGGTGGGAAGGACTTGCTTACCTCCGGAGAAAATGCCTCCAATTCAGAAGAGCAGCATCGGAGAGAGGAGGATTGGAAGCCATACAGTGTGGTCAGCGGAATACAAGAAATCTTAGCATATCTATGGCCAAAACGCAAATAGTTTTGCTCACCGGGCGCAAACAATTAAAAAAAAGGGAGTGCCCATCAATACGAAGCTTACATCGGAAGATGCTTCGGACTCAGTCGGACTTAATCTGAATTAACAAAGAAAAACTCTATTACAACAGTTCGACAAAATGAAAAGAGAAAGCAGCGTAGAACGGATGATGCACAATGAAAGCAGTTGAAAAAGCTGATGCTCCTGCCTCAAAAGGAAAGAGAAGGTTTGCTAGGCTGACAATCGCCTTACCATTCATTACCAGCAAGATTGAATATACCCGCACTAGAAAACAAATATGAAAAAGTCGACCCGCAATGGGAAAGGAACACGACACCATTATAAGATTATGCAAAACCGGAACACGGGCAAAGTACTGAAGCAATATTTTTTGTAACTAGCTGACAATGAATCCTTATCCCAAAAACACAAGAACTAATACCGTTCATTACAGATCAACTAGATTATAATTAGATCCCGACGGTTAACCCATCGGCTGACCTAGTAACCAAAATAGACTAAAAGAGCTACCACCAGCACAAAAACCCTAAATACACTTAGCTAGCCTATGGTGATTTCACTCGTCGGACAACTATGTATGTATGCATGTATCGCTGGATCGCCTTCAGTATCAATCCTACAACAAGGATCTCATTTAGGAGAAATAGAACATAAATAAAAATGTTGTACCTGTTAATCGGTTGTCAACGGATTCAGCAGATAAAATAGTAGAAAGTTAACCTACCCTAAATATCGTTTTCGACATACACATGCGATGCTTATCAGTCACCTTCGATATAAAATCAGGCGTGTATTCTTACCCGCTATGGCTATCAGTTAATAAATACGTCGACGCGAGGTATCCGTCGGAATCTATGGGATAGGGCCATACATTAACATTATTTTACCTATGTATATATGGACTGCCAGTGAAATGTCTTTGTCGACATCGTCGGCGAAAAGCAAAATTGGCCTAAGTCACAAAAACAACATTTTACAGGGGACGGTTATCAACTTTTAATTTGAATTATAGCCTCATTTCTTGGCACGTTGATTGTTCATGTAATTTTTTTTAAGTTCTTTTACCAATTTTCTTTTTAAAAATAAAAGAAATCGCCCTATTTACTATTTTTAATTAATTTCAAAAACAAGAAACACAAAAATGGAGATATAACCCATTCCCATACAAGTGTGCATCCCCACTAAAAACTAACATGGACATAGAACAAAATATGGTAGTTAGAGCAATTGGACACAATGTTGTGTAATTAATTTCAGCACTGCACTCGTTTGAGATAGACCAAATAAGAATTCTTTGTCGCTAAGAACAAAAAGGCCTTACCAATGGTATGTACACTGTACATTGTACAGTACAGTCAACCCTCGTATAACGCGTTACTTTCACAACGCGGATTCGCTATAACGCGGTAGGTACTTCTACAACGCGGTTTTGTTATAACGCGATTCTCTGTCTTTTCTAGCGCGAAAGATGTGTGTCGCATTCCTGTATTTCGGGGAATTCCCTTTTAACACATTCACGTGTTTGATAGATACAAACGTATTAACATAAAACATAAACCAAGGATTGGATTGGCTGCTAATTTGGAGAATTACTTCGCAGGAATTGATCCGTATATGGAACGCTTCAACAATTTTAAAAGGCATTTGCAACGTTTTCTAGCTTGCAGAGAAAGTGCTCAGCAAACTAGTATAACGGTTTTTTTTTTAACCCTCACCGACCCACAGGTGGTACCCGGGTACTTTTTGGATATTCAAACCTAACTATATTTTTTCCATTGTACCGATTTTTTTGAGATTCCATGACATCTCTAGAAAATTATATTTACGCAATAAAAACTAAAAGTTGTTGAAAAAAAGTGAAAAGAACATGAGGTTTTTTATCATTTTTCAAAGCAATGACGAAAGTGACCATGGGTGGTACCCGGGTACCAACTAGTACATTTTGTATAGAAACATTTTTTTTTGTAATAGATATTATAATTTTATCTGAGATATTGTTAGTACAATCCAAGGAAATAACCAGAGGAGGTGTAATATGCAGGTCGTAAACAGTATTACAACAATTCTGGCAACGTTTCCAACACTTTTTCTTGATTCGGTTATCATTATAGCATTTCTTGCTAATACTTTGCTTCTTCAAACGACCGGTGCTATCTCATTCTTTGATTGGTTGTGAAATAAGCGAAATGGAAGTGCATACCTCCGATTTGGGAGTCGAGTACGCTTCCCATGGCTGTTTTGATAAATAGTTGTCAGCATATGTCTTGAGCCAGTTATTTCAGGAAAAGTTTGCGAAGATCTTTTCGGACATTTTCTGGATCATGCTCTCAACAAGCAACATCAATTAAATTGTAGAATAACGCCAAAGGCCATCAATTAGTTCTATGTTAAGTCGTATAACTCCATTATGATTTACTCCACCGTTAGTCGAGTTATAATCGAAAATGATTTGTGGTTTTGTAAATGCATTTGTCCTATCGATTCTTCTTCTTCGGAACATACGAACATATCGTTGCTCTAAAACCAAACAAAGTTGAATAGATTTCACGGTCTTTCGATGGCTGCAGCGCCAATGGGATACACGGCAGTGATGGAAAATGGGTTACAATTGTAACTTTTTGGATACAATCCGAAATTAAAGTTACAGAGTTACAATTGATAAGAAAAAGTTACAATTTACCAAATACAAAAAATCTTTAAAAAAAAGTACCAAAATACCAAAAGTTTTGGACTGAGGTTAGCCTTATTCAAAATGAATGTGGTAATTTTATGTTAAACATACATACAGAACCTTGTACCCTGTGCATGACGAGTAAACAAACAACACAGTAACTCGGCATATAGACTCTGCAGTCTTCGCGGACGGGTCAAAAACTGCAAGAGGCACAGGGTCTGGTATCTACTGTGTGGGTAAGACTATGTTGGGTGCCGGGTCACTCCGGGATAGAACGCAATGAGTTTGCCGATGAGTTGGCAAGAGGGGGGAACTGCCTCTACCTAAAGCGTTGGAAGCAGCTCCACAACTTTACTGCATCAAATCAAAGGTAAAGGATATAGTTACGAGAAGGGCTGACCATAGATGGTCTAACATGGCAGGACACAAGGTTCCCAAGGCACTTTGGCCAGCGCTGGACAGTAAAGGACCAGAGAAATCCTTAGACTTAGCAGGGCAGAAATAAGTACAGTTGTAGGAATACTATCCGGGCATTGCCTTCTAGGCAAACACGCCAAGAGGCTCGGACTCTTAGGCACGGATATTTGCAGATATTGAAATGATCTAGGTTTAGCAGAGGATATCACACATATTCTGAACATTTTAGACAGGTACTTCTTTAGCAACCTGAAGGAGGTCGGCCGAATCAACCATAGACTTGTTCTAAAATTTTGCAGGGTAATAAAATGCTTTGAGGAAATTGTGACGGTTTATGTACCATCCTTGGATGGATTCTTAAGGGAAAGCGATGGGCCCACTCTGGTGCCTAGTGTTTTGGGATGGCTCAGTCTCTCAGCCCCTCTCAACCTAACCTAACCTGTATATAAAATAGGTCAAGGCTTACTTTCAATACTACATTCTTCGGCCTGTGTGGCATTTTTTTGCATTACAATTTAATAAAAACTAAGTGTAAATCGGCGACATTTGCTCAGCTCTGATTGAAACAAAAATTTCATTTCAAAATTGAAAGTCTGCTTTTACACTAAGATTTGTGAGTCTAGACTCACATGGGTGCAAAAGAGTAAGAAAGTTCGAAAAGACGAGAAGGGAAATATTTTGCCCTGTGAGTCGAGGGTAAAGTTTTTGGCGACTCTTTTTGACGTTTTTCTTTTCTCTTCTTCGTTTTATCATTGTGTTGCTTCCCACCTAGTCATCTGCACAATACAAGAACTGCAAAATAAAAGAGGAATGTCAAATTTGCGTCAAGGAAAAAAGTCTGAAGTGTAAAAGCACAAGACTCACGGATGTAAATAACAAAGAGAAATTCGAAAAAAGTCTAGACTCACAAGTCTTAAGTGTAAAAGCAGACAAACAAGTCTTTTAGACACGAATATACTGATAAATGGTAATATCACAGATTATCAAAAGAAAAGTTACAATTCAGTCGTAAAAGTTACAATTTCAGCTTGGGAAAAGTACAATCTAAAAATTTCATTTTCCATCACTGATACACGGTTAATTTTTTCGAAGCGTCTTCAGTAATGTCAATCCATTGCTATTGAGATTATTTAGCACAGGTAATGATGTGAAGACGTTCTCTGTGGTGATAATCCGGCCAAAACATTCCAGTACAATTCACAAATTTGTTCCTTCGTCACTTACAGAGAATACAAACGCGAAAGAAATTAAAAAATCTCTTACCAAAACAAGGCCTTGACATTGACTCTCACCCTGTGATCGTTGATCACTACAAAAATTAAAGGGAGAAAGCACTCAGACGTTATCCTAATTAGTAATTTTCGTTATTGCGCACACTTTCTACAAACATGATCGAATGATTTCTATGTAAAACGCACCGAAATATATGGTGGTACCCCGGGCTGTTTAGTGTGTATAATTTTGTATGGGTCGGTAAGGGTTAAATTAAGAATCATGTCTAATATGTATGACACATTAATTTAAATTTGCAATAAAGATAACTTTCTTCTTTTTTTAATTGTTAACATAATTATTTCTATCTTTTGTGTAGCGTTTTCGTCTTCAAACTATAGTTCAGCTAGTTTTCTAAATGCAATGTAACAAATTTAGATGCATTTTTTTTTCTGTGGAGAACGTAACCCCAGTTTTAGTATGTGGCCCAAGTATCGTAATACGCGCTGTTTCTCGGGAACCTAACCACCGCGTTATACGAGGGTTGACTGTTCTTAATTTCCAATTGGTCTAAGTGACACTGTAAATTGGACTTGGACCATTATTGAATCCTAAAAGTGCACGGAAAATTGTTCTATTCCATAAAATAATGTCTCTTCGAACAATTTGGAATGATTTTCGCTTTAAAAATTTGACTCTTCGAACAAAGGGAGTATAGATTATCTAATAAACGGATTTCAGATTCGGAAAAAGCATTCTCAAATTAGTAAAACTGCATTATTAACTAATTTTCGGAAGAAAGTGGACATAGACCAATTATGCTTTCCGCTGATGCAGTGTCAGTGTATTTGCGTGCTTGTCAAAACCCCGATTGCAAGACCCGATTCATCAACAACAAAACTTTCGAAACATTTCTTTTTTTTGTTCGTTGTTTTTTCAATAAATCTGTAAGAACTCAAACAACACAAACACAATGACAAACGCGATAATTAAATCTTTTGGCAGAGTCCACAATATATGGAAGATCGAACGCAGTTAATCAAAATCAGTGCGATTCCAGTGAAATACTGGTGAGCATCGAACGCAGCAGGATTAAACCAGTGTGCACTGTAGGTCGTCCTAGGGCGGACTCTAAACAAACCTAACAAGTCAATTCTATAAGTATTTACACAACCATAACTTATGTTAGAAAGGGATTATGAGGTCGAGCCATCACAAAACACTTGGTACCATAGTGGGCCCATCACGTTCCCCCGAAACCCTCTATTCATGGTAGAGGTGGAGAAATATCGATAGTCAATGCCATCGATAGTTCTCGATAGTTGGCTTTTGACCATCGATAATTTTCGATAAATATCGATAGTTTTTCCTCTTAAGGGTTACATAAAAAAAGTTAAATGCACCATATTAGACTATTAGGTAAGCTTTTCTCACCGAGAGAGATTAGATGCTAAATAATAATGCTCCTATTCCTGAGTTGCCGACTCATAAAAACGGGGAATCCTCTTCTTAAGTTAAAACCATTTTGACAGTTGGCTTATGATCGGGTTCCTCTGTGAAATTTAAAAAAAAAACTCCTTTCGCTAGGTATCGACCAGTTAAAGAAATTTTTGAAATTCTATATTTAAATGGCTATCGAAAACAATCGATAGTGGTCAAAAAGCATCGATTGTTTTCGATAGTGAAAACTATCGATAGTTCTCCGTTTCTGGCCCCTATTGTGAGTGTCGATCGACGATCGATAATCTACAACTAACGATCATCGATCGTCGATTGCAGAAATCGGTATTGTCTATTGTGATTGTGATCGGTAGTTGTCGATTTGACAGTCGCTTGTAGTCGATCACAAATTTCTGGTCGATGCTTTTTTTGAGAAATCTGAAAGAGTTTTGTGCGTATGAAATAATCATAATTTTAAGAAAAACGATATGTTAAAAAAACCTTATTATTAATTGAAATGCAGTGCGAAGCAGGTTACAAAGAAAAAGCAATTCGAGCTGGTATTATTTATTGAAACAAATCCTGACATCGCGAAAGGAGTTTGTGCAAAAACCATCGCTAAACCACAAATCCACAAATTGAACTTTTTTCTTTTAAATTACTTCTGAGTTCTGATAGAAAATAAATACCTAATTTATGAAAACAAGCCAAACAATAATCTATTCTCCCGTCGATTGAGTTACACAATAGGAAAGTCAAAATTAATCGACGCAATCGACAATTGTCGTGACGATCGTTGATCGACACTCACAATAGGGGCCTCTAATTCATGATACCTCGACTGAAACATTTCCGTCTATACATTTGATTTCCCTACAAAATTTAAAATTTAACTGTGGTCAGTTTGGCCCGCCACTTCCAATGTATCAAGCATGTAACTCCCAAAAACTTTTCTGCATTCGTCGGTACTAGATTGGCTCATTCTTTTGGCATGCTTTCTCAGGAGACAGTGTCTGGAAGGTATTCCTATTAAAGTTCTTGAGTTTGCCCTATTTATTCCAACGATCTAAGATCGGCCAAGAGCCTTGGACACCCGATATCTCTCGATTCTTGATCATATATTGCCCGCCATACTTATGATAGCATTCTTTATTTTCGCCCTGATGCCGCATGCTAAATGCCTTTCTTGCTAGCTCATCAGCGAATTCATTTCTTTCTACATCAGAGTGTCCTGGTATCCAACAAATAACTTGACGTAAGAACAATAACAAAAAAAAAAAAATAGAAGTAAAATGGACGGTGGAACTGAATATTAGTTAAACTTAAACAAAATTTGTTAAAAAAAAATGTCCAACTTATATCAATAATCATTATCATACTCGTATTACTGAGGTTAACCAACATACACACGCATATACATATACACAATCGAACATAAAAATACTGCATAAAGTCTATTTTGCTATTTATATGAGATGCCCTTCCACCCCTCCTTAAAAGTATAGCTATCCTTTGTCCTTTCCGGCACCAACACTGACTCCGATTAAATGTTCGCCAGCCATAAGTCCGGCTGGCTGATGTGCATAGTTTCGAATCTGATGTAACGATATTAGCTGATTGGGGAAACTGTTGGCATTGTTCTGATTGACGTTTTTATTTTGAAAACTTATTGCATCGTATAGGTAGGGTCGCTGCGCCATCGGATGATGGCTCAAGGTATTCAGATGTGGTGTCATCGAATTGATTGGTGTAAATGCTGAATTGCTCGTTGTTTTTGTTATGCTGGCGGTATCGTATGGTCCGACAGTAGATGGTGTTGAAACTAGATGAGAAGAAAGTAAATTTAATATTCAATTCAATTAATTAGAAATATATAAAGTTATTTTAAATCGTGACTACCCGACCGGTTAACCTACAGATTTGGCTGAGCACAAAGCAAATTCAACAACTTGTTAAAAAAATAGAGCCTGCTAATAGAAACTACGAGGGGTGTTCAGTACGACGTACGAGTAGTTTAAATATTTATAATCACCACTAACTTCGATATATACATACATTTATACCGTTAAATGAGCATCCAGTAAAAAAAACATATTTCTTCTTTGTTGTCAAAAGGGATTTCTGCGAGTAGGTACATAGGTACTCTCAAGTAATTCTGCCAGACACTTCCTTATAATTGATCAACAATAGGTCTGTTCCCGTACCTGTCCAAAACTGCGAAAAACTACGGAAATCAGTCAAATCTTGTTCCCGTACCAAGTTTTTCTCAGAAGAGAGATGTAACAAGAGAGTAAGAAATTTCACCATGTTGCGAATTTTAGTCCAAGAAATGCAAACTGTCAAATCTGTCAAATGTTATTATATCTCCATTTTTTGTTATTCAATGCGTTTCCGTACTTTGCACACTTTTACCTCTCTCTGAGATATTTTTACCCCCACTCACTGCTTTAAATTTTAAAATCTGTGAATTTTGGTGCAAAAAGTACGGGAACAGACCTAATAGGTCCGTTTTACGATCCCAAAACCAAGAAATTCTACGAAAAGTTACGAAAGAATACGAAACCCCGTTTGCATACGCCAAAGTTTCGTAGTTTTTCGTAAAAGACAGTGCTCACGAGAGAGTGGGAGATTTTCCCATGCTACGAATTTTAGCACAAGAAATTTCTTTAGGCTAATATATGAAAACTGTCAAATTTGTCAAGTCACATACATTTTTAATTTTTGTTGTTTAACGCGGTCGTTTTCGTTTTTGCAATTTTTCTGTCTATAAGAGCATTTCATCCCCACTCTTCGAAATTTGATACATTTGGTACAAAAACAGAAAACCATAGCTATGACTTCGGATTTTGTTGACCGAAAACTAAAAACCGCTGAAAAAACCGTGTACAAATTGTTCATCACATCGTCAGCTACTGGCCCTTTAGCTTCTTGTACTGTCTTCTCAATCTCGTTTTTAACACCTCTTCAATGGGCCTTCCTAAATTATACGCATTGCGCTAAGACCAATTGCTCAAATTAAAATACATACACCTACTAGGACTCACCTGTTATTTGTAAACTCATAAATATGTGCTCATTTGGGTCGACCGAAAATTGTTTTCCAATTTCACCACAAAATTTTGCAATTGGCTTAAATCTTTACACGGTTCTTAGAGCATCTTCACTTTCAATGGCAAGGAACAAAATATTTTAGGAATAGCACCAATTTTAGCACACGCAATATTCAACAGACTAGCACTAAGTATGACCAGTATGTCACGGAATATAAAGCTAGATGAAAAGGCGCACACTTACGAAAAAACACTTCACAGATATCTAACGGTTTTTGTCAGATGAAAAGATGACAAATAAAACTGCGGCAAATGCCTGAGATTGCACTTACGGCACAAGAAGAAGCGCATATATGGTATATGTTCAGTTGATACAAATGTATTTAGGGTTGTATTGGTGTGTAGGGATTTTTTTTTATGCGCGCTAGTGTAAAGAAACAACGCGTGCAGTTATGTGCATGTCCATACGAGGGAAAAACCTGCTCTCATACGTGTGGACACTGAAATTTCTTTCGTGTTAGCAAGGATAAATCGTTTCGTTAAGAAGAAAGTGTACAGCTACGTTGACAAATAGCACAAAAATGCAAAAAAGGCAGTGTGGACAACAAACTGTCAACAAACTCCGTTCCCTGACTATGACATTTGAACCTAAAAGTTTCGACTTAAATTTCTGATGATGGGCGCTAATGGTGAAAACAGCTTTCGCATGCCGTAACAAAAAAGTAAAACATTCAATGCGCATTAGTTTCTGTGGTGGCGCTAGTCGATACATCTTGCAGAATCTTCTATATGTGTAAAGATGGCGCGTCTAGTAACAACGTAAAAAATATCTCTTTCTGTGATTTCTCTTTCTTGATTTAACATACACTCGGCAATCTTCCAATATTATTTTCTTTATATTTTATGTTGTTTTGTGCAGTCGCCTTAATGGACCAGCGTCTTCAATGCTCTTGTTTGAATTCGTTTGACCGTAGACGAAGTCTATTCCGCCTTAAAGTATGCAATTTAGACTGATCTTCCATGTCTTGTTAAACATTTTGTAACAGGTCGGTGCCAAAATTTTGTAGCATCCTAGAATCGCTCACGTTGAAAGTTTGTCTCCGTTGATAGCCAAAAGACTAATGAATCGATTTGAAGAGGCGGACAAACTTGTCAAGAAAGGAGCTGCTACACTGTTCATAGGTCCTGAACCCTTCCGCGACATAGGGGAACATATTGTTGAAGAGGAGCTCCGAACACTGGAGAAGACTAGCAGAATGCCTAAGGCGTTCCTTATGGGAAACTGTAAACCTAAGGGCCATCTCAGGAAGCTAGCTCATTCGGATTTTGCAATAAATCCAGTGCCAGAGCATATATTGGTAATGTAGGGCATTAACTCAGAGAAGGTTCAACTCCAGAGCACTTACTGGTAAAATGTGGGGCATCGACCCAGAAAAGATTCAAGTGGTTGGGTAAAGGATCTGACACTGATAGCACCCAATCTCTTACTGCGATTTCTTAGAGAAATTGATCTGAATGAGGTGCCGTAACCTATGCAATTCTTACCTTGGCTAAGCTCTCTCTAACCAGTTCCAAAAGAAATAATAACGAGAGGGATGTTCCTACATCTAGGACTTGTAAGGTGCACAATAGACCCTAAGGGTCGCGGTGCATTTCAACCCTCAACAATAATAATTGATTTGTGTGATTTGTTATATTTGTACTCTAAGTGCCACAGCAGGTAGTGTTTAACCGGCCTAACAGTGAATGGTTTTAACATATCAATTACGCAAATAGCTACATATGTAGGTATTTATGTACATTGGAAACCCTTGTATGCACCACCATACTGATAAATTTTATATGAATTGCAAAACATAAACATTGTTCAAAACGAAACAAATGGAAAATGGTTTCCCTTACCAATTGCCTAAAGTTAATACAAAAAAAAAAACTTACAAATGTGATTATAAAAACTGCTGTCTATCCAAGCTGTCGAGCTGTCAAGTACATACATAAGTTCTTCTACTTTTTAAAATTATTTTTCAATTTGGAAAATGATTTTTAATCATTTGAACTGAACGAACACAACAAGAACAGAGATAAAGAAAACACGGCTTTAGTGCAGTGCAAAATGTTTTTTTTTCACAAAATTAAATTATAAATTTTCGCTTGCGTCTGCCGCAATGAAACTATTTAAGTGGGAGATGCCAAATCAATTGATTTCACATACATACATATAGTACAGGAGTGGCCAAACTTTCAGGCTATGTGTTCGACTTTTCGCTGAAATTGGTTACGCGTTACGTGTGCCTACCTACCCATTATTTTTACTTGGAAGAAAATACATGTAAATATGTACACATAGGTAAATATGTACATATAAGGAGATCACTAGCCACAATGGATACGCCAAACTACTTGCGAAAGATTGTATCCAGCTTCAATAGAAGGTGGAGATATGAAACCGAAGAAGGAAAAGGTACTATAATGTCTCCGCGGGAGTTCCACGCCGACGGAGTTCTGTGAAACTGCCACCAGGAGTATAATCGGATTAGCCGGTGACATCGCCGTTGTTACTGTTGCAAAAAACATTTGCGAGATACAGTCAGCTATGAACGTAATAATTATTAATTTTATCAAAAACTGGCTAATATCCGCCGGTCTAGAACTAGCAGATCACAAAACGGAAACTGTCCTAATAATACTGGTCTGCAAAAAAAAAGTTGTTCCTCTCTTTGACTATAGGCGGTTTTTTTGAAACGTAGCTAGACAGTCGTTCATTAAAACGATTCCCAGCCAGCCGAACCCAGTTGACTTACCTCCAAGTTGGTGTGTGTGATTTCGGTCATATGTGTGAGATTTCGATCAGCTGTTAAGTGTGAACTGTCAAAGTATTCGGCATTCAACCAGATCGATTTTTTGTTATTTGTTGTGAAAACAATTAATTTCGGTCATTTATTCAATGGATAATTTACATAAAGTGATATGAAATCATAATATAGTGGATTATTTCTGTGAAACATCATTTAGTAATTGATATTATATAATTTTCGTACACGGCAGTCTGTCAAATGTTCTACAAATCGCTTTAAGCGCCACCTTGCCATGAGATATCGCAACATTCCTAGCCAGCTGCTTTTGGCTGCGGATAAAATCAAGAGTTGTAGCCAGCTGGTTGTTGTATTTGTTTTACGTGTGACATTTGACTTTGCTAGCAACTACTGGCTAGCTACGTTTCAAAAAAACACGGCTTATATTAGGTGTTTCTCACTAATTGAAGGGTGCTGAATCTAAATCCGAAAACGAAAATAGTCTATCACGTACAGTTTTGTTTTTTTAATATTAATATAAATTAAGCTAATTTAAGGGTTTTGTTTGTGTAAAAAGCTAATCAGCCAAACTTGCATTTATAATATATGCAAAAGCTATTTCTGTTACTTTGAAAGAAGAGGATGATACCGTTAAACTCGTTACGCTGCGTCGACGGCGGCACACACCCACGCATGTTTAGAGACCAACCGATGCAGTCCTCAACAACATCCTTAAAGTGTTTGTGTTTTAACAAAATTTATTTACCGTAAGTTGTACGCATTTGCTATCCATTTAAGGAGAACAACAATAAAAAGTATTTATCAGATGATAAAACCTAAGATCGAATGAAGTTTTGTTGTTTCTAGGATAAAAATATGCCGCGATCGTGAAAAAATGCTGCGGACTCATTTTGCTACATTTGTGGAGATAGGCTTAAATCTCAAAAAAAAACTATAACAGAACTCATCAAAGAGGCTTACTACAATTATTATGGAGTTAGGATTGACGAACAGGACAAAAGTTGAATCCCTAAAATATGGGGTTGAGGCTGAAAAAAAAAAATTAAAATACTGCTACACAAAAACTGGTACGTGATAGAAGATTTTCGTTGACGGATTTAGATTCAGCACCCTTCAATTAGTGAGAAACACCTAATATAGTCAAAGAGAGAAACAACTTTTTTTTTTGCAGACCAGTGTAATCAGCCGGAAAAATGTGGAATACGTGGACATAAGGGTTGAAAGTCAAACTATCAGATCGAAAGACTCTGTAAAATACCTAGGAGTAATACTCGACAATAGACTTAGCTTCAAGCCTCACTTCGACTATTCGGGCAAAAAGGCATCAAAGGTTTCTGGATACTGCCAAACATCGGAAGACTGCTGGAAGAAACTTAGAATACAAAATAATAAGCTCAGTCCAGTTATACGCTGCCTCAGTTTGTGTGGGGGCCCTAGCGACAAAGGAAAGAAGAAGAAAGTTATCGTCGACATATCGACTTAGCGCATTTAGGGTAATCAGTGGCTTCAGTGGCAGGGATGGTCACCATCGGTATCCTTGCGGCCGAAATGCAAAGAGTCCATAATAGGAGAACTTCTAGTAACCAAGAAGCGAAGGTCATCAAAGGAATCAAGAAAGAGTGACTTCAATGACCAGGTGGCAAGCTCGTGGGGACAACACTACCACGGGCGATCCCAACCATAGACGTTTGGACAAACCGAAGGCATGGAAACTATAACCACCACCTTACTCAGTTCCAATCTGGTCACCGTGGGTATCGGAAATACCTACACGGTTTTAGGCACGGTAGCTCAGCTTTTTGCCCAAATCAGGAAGAAGACACAGACCACGCAGTATTTATTCCACTACATAGGCTTGCTGGGATGGAGTGCAGTGCAGTATTGTTACATTTTTTAAGAATGATATTTATGTATCTGTGGCGTATTTCTTATAATGTATTAATTTATAGCATATGCGTGGGGTCGACTGTAAATGCTTTTGCGTTCGACCAGTCGACCGCGGTCTACGACCCATGATATACATAAAGTGCGGTTTACGTAAAATCTGTACGCTATTTGATAATTATTGCAGCCAACCTAGTGATAAGTATCGCACTATTGTGACATAGATTTTTTCGGTAAAGCTTAACTGTTACTTGGTTAGTTTTTTTTTTTTTTAGTTGAACATGTATCAGCGGTTCTGTGCGCAATTGAAATTGAAAGTCGGAAAATGATTGTGAACAAATTTCTTGAAAATCCTTCTTGGTTGGGGTCAAAGAACGCAAATGTGTCAAAATTACCGAAAACTACTGCGTGCAGTGTTCTAAAACGGTATTAAGAAACACTCAGTATCGAAAGAGCTAAAAAAAATCTAAGAAAACGGGATGTAAAAATTCAAAACTGGTGTCAAAGGTTATGAGTTCCGTGAAACGTAGTCCCGGGCTATCGGACAACGATCGGCCAAAAAAGTTCAATACGAGCAAGAGCACAGCAAGTCGTATACGTTTGAGAGCAGGGTTTAAATCATATCGTGCAATAAAAAACCGCAACCGGTCTGATAAACAAAATTTAGTGGCGAAAAAACGGGCTAGCATCCTTTATGACAAACTTTAAACAAAAATGTCATAACTCCAGAGCTGCCATGGAGTGGTACGATAGCAACAGTGTTAATGTTGTACCCAAAAGCATGAATCCACCAAACTGCCCCCAGCTTCGACCAATAGAAAAGTATTGGGCAATTGTTAAATTTAAATTGAGGAAGAATGCAGGAATTGTTAAGAATTTGAGTTCAATGTTAATTAAATGGAACCGTATTGCAGCAAAAGTCAACAGAAAAGATGTTCAGAAGCTTATGGGGTCTATCAGAAAAAACACGCGAAATTTTTTGCACAGCAAAGAAATCTAAGATAAATTTTAATATTACTTTTAAGCCTAATAAATAACTTTTAATTTAAGGTATTACTTATTTTTCTCGGACTGTTGGCTAAAAAGATATAATATCATATACGCGTACAGATTTTGTGTGAACCGCACTTTAGTATAATTGATTTATTTGCTAAAATTATAAAAAAAAAAAAACCGAACATACCTAAAATTAAATTTGAAAAATGTTCAAGTAAAACTAGCACTATTTCCCATGCATCTTTGTGTGCATCCCTTGTAATAAGGAACTCAGAAAGTTTGAAATGTCTCTTTTGTTTTCCAGCACAGAAAATTAATAAAATTCATCACACTCAAAAATCGAGTACTGTTCGATTTTATATTCGAATGAAATTAGAACTGTGTGTCGGCACGATGTTCCTGAATCTTACTATGGCATTGAAAAAATGTGTCAAGGACCTGACGTAAATGAGATAAACATGACATAAATGACGTAAATGAATGACACACATGACTCATGTAAGTAATATGGGGATAAAGAGGTCGGCAGGGATAAATACTGAATATGCGAAAACTCTAGAAACATTTCCTTTTAACTTAAGAACCTGTCTTGTCCATATTTGGTCATGAAATGTGTATAGATCCCTTCTATTCTCATCACAGCTATAGCCAAGCTAGGCTATAAGATATGTATAAGGGTATATTTCAAAATACAAAATACTTACCAATATCTTCTCGTCCATTTTCAGTCATCCTGTGATGCGCTTGCATGTCCGAGTGGCCGTTCGCCTGCGATGGCTGATGCGTATTTATCGGTGGAAATTGATCCAAATGTGAGGGCTGTGGTTGCTGTGCCTGTTGCTGATGATGCTGGTGCTGGTGGTGATGCATAACGTCGGATAGATTCGCCGCCGAGTCGGGACTCACCTTAGGCCAGTATGGATGATCGCCCACCGACACTGGTGGCAGAGACGATGCATTTAGTCCAATATTACGATTCATATTGCCTCCGTGAGATGTAGTTGTTCCACCACCTCCTACACCGACACCGCCACCACTTCCACCCGCTGACGTACCATTTGAACCCGACGTCGTCGACGAGGGTCCACCAGTAATCGGCGGCCGCTTATCCGTTCGCTCTGCATGCTTCTGCATATGCTTGGTCAGATATGTTTCCTGGGTGTAACTCTTGCCACAATACTGGCATATGTGTGTCTTCAGATGTTTTGACTCCTTGTGCTTGGGAATGTGCTCCAATAGTGAGGGCTCATCCGAGAAGCACTTATAGCACGAATTGCACTTATAGGGCTTATCAGTCTGGTGGCAGCGGGAGTGCGACTGTAGATTTGACAATTGCGAGAAAGCTTTCTGACAGCCAGGATGGCGACATTTGTATGGTTTGTCACCCGTATGCGTACGGATGTGCTGCTGCAGGTGGGATAATTGAGTGAACTTTCGCTGACAGATCTCGCAGCGGTACGGTTTAATACCCAAGTGTATTCGAGTATGCTGCGAGAGGTACGAAGAGTTCGCAAAAGCCTTCGCACACTGCGAACACTTGTAGGGCTTAGCTTCACGCATGTGGATCTGTGTGTGCAATTGAAGATCCGCTTTAGAGCTGAATATCTGCAAAAAAAAAAAAAATTCAAAAAACAATTCCTTTGTTTTCTTTATGAAAATAAAAACAAAATCAACGGAAATGAATTGCAAATCTACTGTCAAAGTGTTGTCAAATGATTGGCTTGTTAAAGTCGGAAATCTTAATTAGATCGATCTCAAACTGAAATCGATTATCACCTGTTTAATAGAAGACTTATCGATGGGAAAGGCGGACGCAAACGATACCGCCGCTACCACTCGGAAACGTAATTAATACGCAAAACATTTGAATATGCAAATGAGGCAACATAAAACACCACCAAAGCGAAGTTTATCGAGCGGCCAGTCTAATTGATCGCCTATCGTATCGAAGATCAATGAATTTCAATGCGATGTGACATCAGAGCCTGTATCCGGCGGCTACCGGTATGCGCGATTACTTGTTTCTAAATTGTTTCAAATTCTTTGATCTTTCCCGTTTAATGTGTTCGACAGTGTTAATTGGACTGCAGATGGCGAGCAGCCACATAACAATGAAACAAATTAATTAGACATTTATAGACGTTTATACAAATTTGATGTAAAATACTGATAAGCTTCTTGATGAATGGACTCGTAATTTATTTAAAAAGCACACACAAATTTCGACTTGAGATGATAAATCATAATTCTGTCAGAAAAGAAACAGACAATGATTTTTGAGTTTTATACACCAATACCCCGGTTTGCGTTGTTTCGAAGTTGCGTTGTTTAAAAATGATCGTGATTTTGAAGCTGCGTCGTTTTTATTTCAGTTTGCATCGTTCACAAAATTTTGTGGTTTCAAAGTTGCGTCGATGTGTTTTCGGTTTGCGTTTTTGTTATTACTTTTATTTATTTATTATTATTTTTTTTTTGTAAAAACTTATTTCACAGGGATTGGAAATATTTTCTGATAATCATGCTGACGAAAACCGTAGTTTAAAAGTAACAGAATCTGTAACAGACGCTATCAGTGGTTACAAAGAAATTTACAGTGAAAATTCAACAAACTATGGACCAATTTTTAATAAAATCAACACTACCAAGCCAAATCAGTAGCTCCGCCCCCCGTACTACAATTGTAATTTTTGAGTACAAATTTGGGAACTGAGTACGGTACTACTTTTATGGTGAGACGTACTACTATGTAATTATGATTTTATTATTCCGGCTATTTGTGTATGTTATTCGAGCCATACCTGTTTTTTGTTTGATTTTTCCTTAAAGTTAATGGCCACATCCCTGCCTTATGACACATGTCAAATAAATGTCTCCACATTCCGCTTCTGTCTTATTTCACACTCAAACAATAGGGATGTGTGTCAATTGCGTTAAAATTATATCCCCTGGCTAATTTTTGACAGTAGTTTGATAAATATAGACTTCAAAAATTTAGCCGGCGCTAAAGCTGCATAAAATGTATCCAGTGGCTAATTTTTGAGTGTTTGTTTCGGTTTTCTCGGTGGACAAATGTAGCACACTAGTGTTCACATACGATGGGAGAACTAGCATTCGTGAAAATTATGTTAAAACCAGTTTCATATTGGCTAAATCGTATACATTCATTTCCAAAAATTTTGGTAAGTTTAGTTATAATAAAATTTAAAGAATTTTCCCTCTTCAATTTTCAAAAAAAGTACGAACGTCAAAAATTAGCCAGTGGATAAAATTTTAACGCGATTGGCACCTTGTTTTGGTTTCAGTCGCATTTGAATTATATATTTTTGTGTATTAACATCTTACATATTGCCTGTTCTAAGCGATTTATGCACTCTTTCAACTCAAAATACATCTGAAAACATGTGAAATGTCCATTCAAATTTCAAAATGAATTAAATGTCACATAATAACAAAATATTGAAGTTATATTCTCTGTAGAATTGGTTGATTTTTGAAATTTAATATACCTATTAAGAGTAAAAGAAGTTTGGTTTTTTAATGATATATTTTATTCTGGTATGTACCAATTAAACCAAATGTAGTGAAAATACATGGGAATCGCCAATTTGATTTGAGTCGTATTTTCCTGGTCCCAATTAACGACGCGAACCGGGGTATTGGTGTATTTGCTGTTAGACCAAGATCAGATTTTAACAAACATGCATAAATGGTGCTAGCAAATAAGTGGTTCTGTAAATACAGAAAAAAGGAGGAAAAACGTATTAAAGCCTTACTACTTTATTCCAATTTGAACGACAGAACCCTACAATTGAATATTTACATACATATATCGATATCGTGAAAAATTTAGTCAAAGTAAATGATCGTGATTTCGAAGCTTAGCTCTCGGTATGGGCAAAATTTTCGGCGTTATCCGTCACGCGTAACCAAACTTTGTATTAGTGCGTTGTCTGTATATGATTCTCCTAGTACTGTAGATTAAAAACTGTTTGAACGCGCATCACGCGGGACCTCCTGGACGGATTTTGATGAAACATATTCTATATTCTATGAGCTCCTGTTGTTTTAAGAGTTAATTTTGGTTAATATATGTATACAGTATACATATATATTTGCTACATGGAAATCATCTGGGAAGTATTTGTTGTTAATTAGTACGAAGCCAAGGTAATATTGCCCTTGGCTGTGGCGTCGTCAGAGATAGTAGCTACGTTTCTGCCCGGTGATAAAACTTCTAATGCAATGTTTAAAATATGCCCACACAATTAGACCACTGAAAGTCTTGCTATACGTGACTGTTATCTAATTGTGTCAGACGAATGCATGGCACATGGCACACCGTAAGGCAGTCGAAGCCGTTAACAGAACCTTACAGGATATACGGCAAAATGATAGACCAATGGGCGACATTACAATGCTATTTTGCGGAGAAATCTCTTCCGTTTACGGTGATATATCCCAACTAACAAACCGTGAGAATTGTTGGCTTTGTGAGCAAGCTATTTTGTCGCCCCGGAATGATCGAGCTGCAGTAATTAATAGCGAGATATTGGCATGTGTTGATAGTCCAAACTCAAAATGCAGAATACATTTCAATCAACCCTTATGGAGCAAGAAGTAAGCTATTTGGTCGAATTTTTAAATTCTCTATCTTTTCCAGGGCTTCCATCACAAAAATTTAAACTAAAAGTGGATGTACCTATCATTATTCTAAGAAACTTCAGTCTACCTAAGTTATGTAACGGCACTCAACTTAGAGTTTCAACTCAGCAATGAAATCTGGTAGAAGCGGAAATGTTGACAGGCTGCGGCAATGGCGAACATTGTATTTTTTATTTTTATATTTATTTATATATTTATTTTTTATTATTATATTTATTATCAATTATTGATGTGTTAATATCTTAGCTCTCGGTATGGGCAAATTTTTCGCCGTCGTCCGTCACGCGTAACCAAACTTAGTATTAGTGCGTTCTCTGTATATGATTCTCTTTGTTCATTTCTGTTTCACACAGAGTAATAGCAATAGCATAGCAACGTCAACGTTCTTTGTATATGTTTACACATCAAATTTCACGAGTACCTGGTACTCACGCCTTTTTTTTGTAAAAAGGGGATTCCTCAACTTATTTCACAGCGATTGGAAATATTTTCTGATAATGATGCTAACGAAAACCGTAGTTTAAAAGTAACAAAGAAATTTCCAGTGAAAATTCAACAAACTATGGACCAATTTTTAATAAAATCAACACGACCAAGCCAAATTAGTCGACAGAAATGTCCATTCAAATTTCAAAATGAATTAAATGTCACATAATAACAAAATATTGAAGTTATATTTTCTGTAGAATCTGTTGATTTTTGAAGTTTAATATACCTATTAAGAGTAAAAAAAGGTTGGTTTTTTAATGATATATTTTATTCTGGTATGTACCAATTAAACCAAATGTAGTGAAAATACATGGGAATCGCCAATTTGATTTGAGTCGTATTTTCCTGGCCCCAATTAACGACGCGAACCGGGGTGTTGGTGTATTTGCTGTTAGACCAAGATCAGATTTTAACAAACAATATATTCGATGCATGAATGGTGCCAGCAAAGTGGTTTTCTAAATACAAAAAAAAGGAGGAAAACGTATTAACTGCTTACTACTTTTATTCCGATTCGAACGACAGAACCGAGCCCTGCAATTGAATATTTATGTATATCGATATCGTAAAAAATTTAGTCAAAGTGGCATTCGCAAGATTTCGGTTTTATTTTGTTATATTCGAAAACACTACAAATTTTTCAAGCGGTTTTTGTTTTTGGAGTAAAATTGGTAAATTACCTTTGAAATTCTGGAGTCTTTCTTTCATTTTGACATCTGAGGAAATCATAGCTCATTTGCTAAAAGTTAATATTGTACATTAACAAATCTAATAATTACACAACATATGTTGTATAAAACAGTGGTAAAACTATTTATCTTATATACTCCATCTTGTATATTGTATTTACACCCGTACTATGTATAATGAGTTTGTTCCTGAATATACCTTGAACTGTTCGGACGTATTTCATTATCTAGCAACAGTTAAAAAATGATACAACCAAGAGGAATATTCGTTAAGTTTCAAATAACAAAGAGTGGAGATCCGAGCAAGAAAATATTATTATAAATATATAATAGACTTAAAAGAAGGAAGAAAAAAAGAAGAAGACCAGGCACGAAATGGTCGATCGTTCCATAGAAGTTGTAAAGGATTTTTCAATATACCGTGCTGGAAAAAAGTATAAAAATTCATGTATTTCGTTTATAAAAAAAAAATTAAAACTCGAATAATTAAATTGTGTTCACTATTTCGCGTATGGACTGTAATGCTGTTGTATGAAAATATACCGGCTGATTCAAAGTAACGGTACTGGTAATTTTTTAGATTTTGTGTCTTAATTTTTGAGTTTTAGCGAGACAGGAGTGAATAGGATGCTAATTATAAAAAAAAATTATTTTTATTAAATTTTTAATATATGTACATAGGTACCACGTTTTTAAACGGACTAAAAAGTGTAAAACAAGTGCGCGTTATATTTTTGCACGAATGGAAGGGACCTACAGTTTTCTGCCGTCTCCGAACGGCGAGTTGAGAAGCTTTACATGACAAATGATACTCTTGAATGCTTGTCAGGCAATTCGAAAGAGGTGGGCACTGTGAAAAACATTTTAGGTGTTTGCGGCGGGATTCGAACCCAAGACCGCTGGCTCAGTAGTCCGACGCACTAACCATTTGCGCTACGGTATTCCATAGAGCAGCCTTATTCATATATCTGTTAGCCGCAACTGCCCTTTTTATGATGCCCCATAGATTCTCTATGGGCTTCAAATCGGGGCTTTGAGCAAACCACTCCAGAACTTAAACCAGGCCTTGACGACCCGAGAACAATACTTCGGGTCGTTATCCTGTTGAAATATTCAGGCTAGCGGCAAATTATCGGCATAATCAAATTACTGTCCAGAATGTCTTTAAACATTTCACCTGTCATTTGTCCTTTGATCTGTATAATAGAACCAACTCAAGATGAGGTGAAACATCCCCAAACCATCACCGATGAACAGCCGTGCTTACTTTTTTTTTGTATATTTGGGGTCCATTTCTTTTAACGGAGAATGCCTGACGTATGATTTTCTATAATTTCCAAAAAATGTTAAACCTTAAACTTCGATTCATCGCTCCCGACAATCAAATTCCAAAAATTCTGGCTCTTATGAAGATGTTGAACCGTAGTCTTCGTGCAATATTTATTTTCGACACGTTTGGCTTACCTCTCGCGTTTCGTCCATTAAAATTATTTTCTATTAGTCGTCGTCGTATGCAGCGTTGCCATTTTGACTTAATTCAAGTCAAATTTGACTTAATTTTTTTAGATTTCTTCAGTGCTGACTTAAAATGATACTGGAATTAAGTCTAACTTAAAACAAAAACACAAATTAAGTCAAAAATTGTAACTTGCAATCAACTTAGGCATATTAAAATAAATTAGCTTCTTGTCAGTTGGTAAGTGGCTTCGGGTAAATATAGAATCGCTAAATCAAATACTAACAGCATTCAAAGTTTATCCTACAGCAAAGTTTCCAGATTAATTGGTGGCTAAAGGGGGACACATTTTCAAATCAATGTTTAAAAAAAAAATACGTTATAGACGTTGTTCCGTCTACCTTATGTTGCTTAAAGCAGGACGTATGGTCACTTTATTTTACAGATTCTGAAAATATTTTAAATGAGTGGAATAAGTTTTTGCCTGGGTTTCGGAAAAACACTAACTGTACAATTCTGGTGCGAAGTAAACATATGTATATACATTAGCAATCTTCTTCAATAACTTCGTTTTTCGGATTAATTTACTTTAATTTAAATATAAGTGAAATAAAAAAACATGACAATTTTCTCACTTCACAGCTTAGATTCCTTACATGGAATGTAGAAAATAACCACAATTTCAGTTTCAGCATGCTAATCGTTCGGAGATATTGGAGGGATTCATAAATGGAAATTTCAGTCAACTTGTTTTGGTTAAAAGAAATGTTCGAAATAGATTGCAATTAAATACAGCAATCTCTATGCTAATTATTAGGAATCAGCTTCTATTTAGCAAAGCTGCGAACATTTTCCAATATGACACGAAATAATAAATATAATTGGTGTTTTTTTTTTAGTATATACAACCTACCTACTAATAACCGACCTGCTGTTTCAAAGCATTTTTTATACTGAATGAATGAACTTTCAAAACCCTTCTTGAAGACTTAGGTATGCAATTTAATTTGTGATTTATGTTATTTTTTGTAATAAAATAACAAATGTGTTTATTAATTACTTGTTTTGATTTTTATTGTCACGGCCTGACTCAAAAAAAACTCTTATGAATCTTTGACTTAATTTGTTGACTTAATTTGAAAATATAAAATCAAGTCACTAAGTCAAATTTGACTAAATTGGAGATTTTTGAGTGGCAACACTGGTCGTATGGTTTATGCCGATATTTTTACATTATAGTCCGCCTCCATTTGGGCTCTTATTTAGTATCCGCACCGATATGTCAAAAAAGCATCCGGTTTGCTAAGCGTGGTGAGTTTCCTATCAGGTTATTTTACGCGGCTTTTTTCGAGGCAAATCTTCAAAAGTTTTGTTTTTCGGTAGTACGTAGCGTTCTTCACTTTACCTCGAGAAAAACCTATAGTCTGGGTTGTAGTCTTAACGGTTTGGTGGTTTTGAAAGCATTCTTTTTCTCATATGATTTTTCTCTCAGATGGAGTGAAGCTCTTATTTTCACCCATCTCAGTTAAAATAGTTACTGTTTCAGTTAAAATGCACTTAAAACGAGTGAACAAATGATTTAAATAAATTTTAATAAAACAAACCGGCAACGGAAATAATCAAATTAACCGTATTCAATGAAATGGCTTAATTATGTTATTACAACAACTGCGTGCAGTTTGAAAACAAGATAACTTTCTTCTTTGATTAACATGTTGTTTTCATACCGAGATAACGGAAGGTAATAACCGTACAAGAAAAAAAACATAAAGTGACATAGGAAAATATTATTGCAAATAAATGTGTATATTCGCTTTGTGGCTTAATTACATGAGCACAAGTGTATATATAAAATTACAGCACTGATACAATTGAAATAACTGAATCATTAGCCGTATTTTATAATCCCCGTGATCTGATCCGGATCAGATGTGCATTACAACAACAATACCAGATCTTGCTTTTTATCAGGATCAGTTTTCGTGATCCAAAAATTAGTTCGACTATTGGGAGAGCCAATACTGATTGTTATTGGCAGTAGCGTAGGCGATTTACCATTTATTGCTTCATAGAGATGATGGACTGATAAGAATTAAACTATTTTTGATTTAGTTGTGCAATATAAAAACAAAAGAACAAAAAAAAATAAAAATTTGTAAACATTAAAATAAAAAAAAAATTTAAAAAAATATTGAATATGGAATATGAATATGAATCCGGTGTCTCTTCACGTCCTCGCCGTGGCTCTGGATATCACCAAGTATGAGTCCTTTAGATATTTCACTTGTACGTCGAAGGCATAAGAGAAAATCTATGTAATCTAGAATTCACCAAACACAAAATCCTCTATAGTTTGGCCGCCAAACATAATTTATTTGATAGACTCGAACCATAGAGGATTTTGTGTTTGGGGATTTTGTGATTGGAGATTTTGATTTGTGAATTATGATATGTGGATTTTAGTTTGGGGATTTTGTAGCTGGGGATAATGGAACCAACCTTCGACTCAGGGCCGGACCTTACATAGGAGCGAGTGGCGCAGCCGCGCCAGGCGCTAGAAAGCAAGAGGCGTAAAAACTAAAAAAAAATACTATCCAAAAAACAAATCTACTTGTTTGCTAATATGTATTTATATTCTTCACAAACAAATATTTCTCACCGTACTTCTCAAATAACAATACACACATTTCAATCACTGTACTTTAAGAAATACACACACATTAAAATCACCGAATTTCCATATAAATATGCACATAATGTTTTTTTTTCTATCCCTTCCCGTTCCCACAACATTTCATTCTCTTTCTCTCCAGAGCTGCTAATTGGTATAACAGACTAGTTAGCAGAATTTTTATCTGTACCCAACTACAACCAGAGACAAACATTTGACTCTGCTGCAACCATAGTAGACTCTGTTGTTTCATATTAAATATCCAGTCGACCCTTTCAGCGCATTGCCAAAAACGAAATTTTCACTGCCAACATGCTGTGGAGCAGTCTTATCATACCGCTCCATTTGCGCCTACCAAAATCCATACAAATCATCAAACATGTCGGAAGTTGTGGAGCAGGATTCAAATTTTGAGCCAAGGCAATGCGCCTACCTAAAACGATGCGAACTTCAAATTTGGTTTCGCAACCTTGTTCGATATATCAAAACGTTCGATTTGACTGAAGAGAAAGAGAGTCAAACTCAGGTCATACGTAGTAAAATTTATTGTTACATTATGTATGTACAGATCGCGACAGAAAGATAGCACATTTGCTGTTTTTTGGATTCCTTTTGCTTTGTCGTGTTTTCAACCAATAAAAAAACATTTATTTCTTATATGTTGTGCATTTAATATTAAATTGATAACAAAACATGACTACATAAAAAATGCAACCTGCGGTTACGAAAACAAAAGATATTATTCAATTCAGAACATTAGCACTTCAAGTGGTAGATAGCACATTTTTAAAAATATTGAAAATTAGTATGTAATATATATTCAATTTTCCCTGCGTTTATTAATGCCTTGATTCTCCTTGGCTTCGAATATAGTAGATTGTACGCTTGATATACATAAGTAGAAAGGAGCAATTAACTTTAGTAGTTAGAATATTGGACCAAAAAAGTTTAAAATTAGAGAATATTTTTTGGGATTGTTGTGAAAAAACAACTGGGTCTGGCTTAACTGATTTAGTTTTGAATGAACTTGCTGATTTGTATATTCTATTAGTGAATTGTAGAGGACAAGGGTATGATAATGGTACTTATATTAGGGGGAAACATTGTGGTATGCAAGCGAGAACTAAGGTTTTGGAACCTAGAGCTTTGATGATGTTCAATGCTCTACTGATGCAGTTGCATTCTTCGATAAAGTTGAGAGTATCTATGTTTTCTATTCAAGTTCTGTAGGCAGATGGTCGGTTTTAAAAAAAAACATCTTTTTAGTTTGACTCTTAGGCTGCGGTTATATATGTAGCAAGCGTGTAATACCAGCGCTTTAAATTATCAGAGCATTTTATCTCGCACTTGCTCGCGCTTACTCGCGCTCGTAAAAATTTGTTACACAACCACCATCCTCTAATAAAATGCATTTAATTGAAAGCGCGAGCAAGCGCTTGTATTACACGTTTGCTTTATAACCGCAGCCTTAAGCAGAATGGATGCAATAAACTTGGGAAATGTTTGTTTTTTGTTTATTATAAATTATGATCAAAAAGTCCAAAATATGCCTCAATCTCTTGGTAGTAAGCTAAGCGAATTTAAATTTATTTGTTGTGTTGTTATTTGGTACACAATATTAGACAAAAAGCAGTATTTGCCTTATGCTTGCAGTTGAAATTTTGTGCTCAATGAAAAAGTTTTTAGTCGAACTAAGAACTAATGACAAGTTTTTTTGAGTTTTTAGATATGGCGAGTCTTATAGCAAATGAAATAAATGTTCCTTTTCCAGCAATTTCAACTTAACGGTCACGAAAAAAAGTAGTTCAGTTTTCCTATGAGGATGGGAATGAGGTAATTTTAGACCATCAAGAAAGATTTAGGGTTGAATTTTATGTCAACGCGTCAATTACTCTCTCTCCTCGGGAGATGTGGAAAAGATCAAACATTTTTTAAGTTGCTTTTGGGGCGCTTATTTTTTTTCCTGCGCCAGGCGCCAAAACTGCTAAAACCGGCCCTGTTCGACTATTTCTTACTAGGATACACTTTGGTTTGTGAACGTTGCTGTATTATCGACAATCGTCAAGAGAACATGTTGCCAGATTAGAACAAGAAATATTATTGGCAATCCAAATATCATTAAATATTATTATGTTCGAATAAATTAATTTTCTTCTCATAATGATATGTATTTTATATTTATATTATTCTCACTTGGTATCTGTTGACCAAAATTAACAATTTCCTTCTTAAAAAATAAAACAAGCGCATTAAACTTTTATTTAAAAGAAAATATTCTTTCGCATGGCAACTTCGCGCTAAATGTCAAAAGTAACTTTGTTTGTGCAACAACCACTTACTTACTTACTTAGTTGGCGCTACAGCTCGAGGTGAACCTGGGCCTGCTTCTCGCAACCATTTGTGTGTGCGTGTTACTTTTTTCCACGAATGGGAGGGACCTACAGTTTTTTGCCGACTCCGAACGGCGAGTTGAGAAGCTCAATCGTGACAAATGATACTCTTTGATGCTTGTCAGACATTCGAAAGAGGTGGGCACTGTGAAAAAACTTTTAGGTGTTTGCGGCGGGATTCGAACCCAAGACCGCTGGCACAGTAGTCCGACGCACTAACCACTTGCGCTACGGTGCCCAACCACAACACAGAATTTTACCTTTTCGTTGATCTGCACTGTTTTATTTTAAGCACTTGATCGGATTAGGATCATGTGGATAATAAAACACGGCTATTTTGTGTCAATGATTAGCTAGGGCAACCAAAAGCATGCATGTGACGTGACTAAGCTAATTATCCGTTTCATAAGAAACTAAGCCATTTGAGCGCCATTTGTTAGGGCATATTTTGGCATATTTCAATATAAATGCATATAATTGCATATTTTGTCAAAAATTCATATATCAAACATATAATAATTTTTTGTACTTTATTGATTCAGCGCATTTGAGCAAATGAGTCCAGTAACCAATTTCAAATCCAAGTCATAAACAAAAAAAACCTCGCAAACACGAAATGAACCCATTTGTTTTCAGAGCCTACCGAAAGGATTTTACCCGGCATATTAAAAAAAAAAGCTGCAATTTGCTACCTACAGATGTACATTTATGTACATCCGCAATACTCAAATGCGACTCAATAAAAAACCATTGGTGCCACCGACGCGCCGGCGCGTGATACAATTTTTCTTTGCTACGAGTACTACCTACTATTTCTTTTACCCTTGCAGGTCTATGGGAAATACAGTGCACTCTCGATTTTTGCAACTAATGAAAACAGACGTTGTTGCAAATATCGAAAAATTACACAAATCAAACAATTTAGCCCTAGTACAGGGACTGGGGTAAAATGTTACCCCAATGCTATTTTGAAATCGGACACATTTTTTTCTGCCAAGTTTTAAAACCTGGATTTTTGTGCTACTACATACTACAAATTTTGTCCTGAGTCCATTTTTAATGTTTCCAACGATCTGGGAGCACTCCATATATTTTTTTCCTATTTTTTTTCAAAAATCTACGAGTTACTTTCAAGCCATTTTCTTCTATTTATTTATTTTTATCTGCCTGTATTTTATGCCATTTTTGTTGACAACTGCTTCCTGAAAGCAGTCCATTTCGTACTAATTTATAGTTCTTGTTTGGTCTATAAGAGAATCACGCTTAATTTTATGTGAATAATCTTGCCACATCTACCCCTCATTGACCATTAACTTACGTTTTCTTATTCGTGGGGTACAATTTTACCCCAGGCTTTAAAACTTGTACATATATGGACTAGGGTTAAAAAGGTCTACACGCTATTCTCTGAATTATACAAATAAAATTGGCATGTACACTTAGGAGTTTTATGTACAGCCTAAGTTTTAAAAAAAAGTAGAAATTTTGGTTTGCACTTGTTTTGCAGAAAATCGCTACGCAACAGCATATCGCGCATTTTCTTCAATTTTGAGGTAATTTTATTTTGCCCACTGCAAGCATGTGGTGGATCACTGGCGACTTCTAATCTAACTTTGGGTTACGTATCAATAATAGGCCTGGATAATTATCCTATATTATTTTTACTTGGAAAGCGTTTCCGAAGTCTGTATAGATTTGAAAGAAAACGCGCCTAATATCCATTTCCGCACTTTCAACAGAAACGTTTTCTTTTTCTCGGGCTTCCACGTTTTGCAGTTTTTTGGAGATCCATTCCGAGATGTCATCGCTGCCTCTCTGACAAAGTTCTATCCCAAATTAGAGTAAAGGAACACAGTCCTCTTCCTCCCAATGATCAGGAGTTCTTACTTACACGTTGTTATTACTACATTGCGTCAAGTCGATTTATGATGTCGGAAGAGGTTTGCTCCCGCCTGCAACATTGCATAGTAAAATTCACACACACAAATTTTGTTGCGAAAATCAAATCTCGAAATCGAGATTTTTTTTGGATTCGTTGCAAAAATCGAAAAAATGAAATCCATTTATGTCGGTTACAAATATAGAGGTTTGCAGAAATCGAGAGTGCACTGTATACTTTTTCCCAAGTGTGTTTTTCCTTACTGTTCAACAAAAATTAATGATGGCTAGTTTTTTTTACAAACACAAGTAAATTTGAATAGACATCTTTTATGGTCTATTTTACTTATTTAACTTTGCAGTGAAGGAAGTTTTGAATCTATTCCTTGGTTCTGTTTGCTAACTTAATTCATTTATTGCTATAAAATGCATTTTAAAAATTTATAGGGCATAAAAGGGACTTTTTAGAGCATATTATAAGCGCTTAAAATTTTTAGGGCATATTTTTGGTTGCCCTAATGATTACGAAGATTTTCATATTAAAAAAAACTGACAAGATAAAATTCTCTTCTGGATACAAAAAAAAAAAAACGCAAAATTTTAAAAAACGGTCTGATATAGAAGTTGATCTGCGTACATATTTTCCAAAACTAATTGATCACTCAAAACTATTATACAAAAAGTATACAGGGTGGAAAATATGTGGTAAGAATTTCAAAAATATTTGTTTTGCTAGAAACTTTTGTAGGTATAGTTATTGCCCAAAATGTGTGAAAAAATACAACATTGACAGATGTTCAAGATGACAGAACAAATTTCAATGTTAATCTTGATCATGCTTTTCTTGCACTTTGATTGAGTACCTACATGCTGAAAAGTATACAACCCTGATAAAGAGCATTCAGACCCGTCGGTAAAATTCCAAATCGCTTACCTTTGAATCCTTGACATCTTGCCCATGTTGCGGAGAACTCGAACCCGAGGACGCATGATGGTGTTGCTGATGATGATTCTGCGATACTCTCTGACTATTACTGTTGCCATGGCAAACTGCGTGATGTAGTGTCGGCGGTCTACCCTTTCGTGTAGTCCGCTGTTGTTGTTGCGGCTGTTGTTGTTGCTGTTGCTGTTGCTCCTGACCCCCATTAATACATCTCATATGGAGATTTTCCCCATTCTGTGAGTTCATCATTCCAGCATTCATATCTTCCGATTGTCCATTACCTCCAATGCCACCGCTATTTGAGCCCATAATAACATCTCCATGAAGCATATTTTTTGAATCGTCCATGCACACTGCGTTTCCACTCTTATGGTGATGGTCCGTTGCAGTCGCTGTCACAGACCGATGTATGTCGTAATGCATTCGATTTTCAACATTATTGGTATTTGTACCGCCGGGCAGTGCATTGACACCTCCAGCCGTCGTCGTCGAGAGTACCACATTGTTTTGATGGCTATTATATGCCAGTACCGAGTTCCTCAAGTCGGTGGTATTTGAGAATACACTCAACGGTCCTAGTGTTACGCGCTCATTTAGACTGTTCCGCAGCTGATCAATTGACCGATGCACTACATGACTGTATTCACCGTTTGGTATCTCGCCAATTAATGGAGAATTATGGTGATAATCCAATCCGCCACCGATCGGGCGGTATTCTAAGAGTCGTCCTTCCATTTCAAAAATAAAAAAAAAACCGCACAAGTAAAAAAAGAACGTAAACAAACCAAGCACTTGAAGGGAAAAAAAAAGGAAAAACCAAACACTTTTTTTTTTATGTATTTGTGTATATCGTTGTGGGATATCCTGGATTTCACTTTGTTTTTGTATTTTGTGTAATTTTTTTTTTCTTCTATTTTTCTTTTCACAACCCAGTCACAACTGTTTTCTTCTTCTACTCATACATCTTGTTGTTCTTCGTCGTCACACACATACTATAAACCACGTACATATATTCCCATTCATAGAAGCGCGCCGAACACACACTCCTTACTAGAGGATAACGTAAATAAGAAATGATTCTGATTTCTTTCGGTGGAGAGTCCTTGAGTTGGAAATCTTTAAGAAAATCCGCCCGCCGCCGTCGTGCCGTGCCGTCGATGGAATATATCCATATACGATAACAGTTTTCCGTGATGGTGAATGTGTGTGCAACAGGATACGAAATGGGGTAGGCCGGGAGAATGATGGTTGTGGGTTGTGGTTCTCTGACAGACAAAAACAATTTCTAAGATTTAAGCAGACATTTCCGGATGGCGTTCTTAACAGTTGGCTCCAGTTCTTGTGTCGTATGGATGCCAACTACCGAGCAACAAATTGCGGTACATACACTCCCGGCGCGATTATTTATTTTTTTGTTAATTTTTAAATAAAGGATTCAGTCTTATCCACTTGAGGCTCGGTTAATTACTGATCAATTATGCGCGGTGCGATGATAGAGATAAGATCACTTTACCGACAATGATGTATCGGTGTAAGTGTGCGTGTGATATTGACCGATTATGTGTCACAATTTAAAGAATACGTCACACGGCTAATGGAGGTGGTGTAAGAAACGAGACACCTACAGCTCCGTATGCAAACGACAACCACAAGACGACACAACGAAACGATACAATGAAAGAAAAGCAATAACAAAAACGACAACCAGACGAAGATGACGATGATGATAAACGGAGTCAAGGTGCAGGAGGCTCCGGCTCCATGATTATGATGATTATGATTATTTTATAGGTCGTTGGATGTATTGGCCGCCTTTTTTGTTCTTCCTCAAGTACGATCCTTCACCAATGTGAGAAACCGACTAAAGCAAGAAAAAATCTGAAACAATATATTTTTGGGGAGCCCGCCGTCGCCGTCGCCGTCGCCGTCGCTGCCTGCCGCCGCTACCACCGTTCCTCTCTCACTCTCTGTCTATCTCACTCTTTCTATCGGAATAGGTATCTGTAGTTCTTTCGTTTTGCTTCTTGCCTCACACCCGCAGTTTAAAAAAAAAAAAACAGATTTCCTTTTTTTTTTTAACAGCAAAAAACTTTTTTATCCCATTTCCCACCTTGGCCACTCTCACTATTGCTCTTGGCTTTCTCCAGTGCCAGCACCGATGCCCACCCCCTAGTCCTATACTGTCACTAGTACAGGGGGGTTCACTTGTTCTCGTTTCACGTTTCACGTCTGTATCAGTCTGGAGCACGACGGCATGGCATACAACAAGCCTCTGCCGCTCGTCGCCGCTGCCGCTGCCGCTTGGTGCTGCCTTCGACGCCGCAACTGACTACTGCTGGTGGTGACGTCCTTCTACCGCCCTGCCCGCCGTTCCTTTGTGTATGCACTACTACTCCAACTGCCGTTAAGTTCTTCCTTCGTCCTGTTAAAAAATGTGTGCGGAATTTTTTTCCTTTTTGTGTGTGTCCTCTCTCTCCCCCTCGTTGGGGTTTTTTCCCCAATTTTTTAGTATTTTGTAGAATTTTTTCGCTCCACAATCTGCCTTAGTCTTGTTGCAGGGTTAATTCTTTGGTTTTTTTTTTTTGTTCTGTTCGTCCTTTTTTTTCCCTACGAATACAGTCATAATCATTTTAGTCGTCTTGTCCCGCGCGCATCCTTGCTAGTCCTCACCTTCGGTTGCTTTGGTCGTGTCGTTGTTGTTGTGTTAATTCTTCGTTTCTGGTTTTTTTTTTTTTTTGTTATTCGCGAATCGAGAGCGCAGCTAGCGAACAGAAAAAAGAAGCACCAACGAAGAAACTGCCCGTTTTTTTCTTCACTTCTATATTTTTTAACTTTGATTCTAGTTGTGTGTGCCTGTATGTATAAATGTGCCTCCAACGGTGGAGCGCAAAGCACTAAGGGATGGTCTTTGGGAAAAAAAATGTTGCTGCTGTGATGCTGTGGCGGCGGCCGGCAAAATAAGGGTGGCAGGCCAGAGCCATACCTCTGTATATCGCCGAAATGTTTGTGCGCCTTTTTTAACGTTGCTTGTGCTAAACAGTTTTACATTTTTTTTTTTTACGCCACTGATAATGGAACATTATATGATTGTGTCAGTGTGAGTGTTTTACGTGTACGTGCGTATTTTTTTTTTTTAAAATACATAACCAGGATGACAGAAGGGATGATGGGTTGGATGGCGCATAGAATTTGAAGTTCGTATAGTCTGGTTTTTAGGGTTACCGGGTTACAAGTTTTTATTGGCAACAACTATAAGAGTGAGTTGTTACACAGCTAGGTCCATGGGTCATCTTAAATCTGGTATCCAATTTAACCCCAGCTCCGTTATATTTCTGCCTTTGATCTTCCTGTAAAAAACGGACGCCTCTGGATACTTTTTAATGTCTAGAGCACACTCTAATTTGGAAACTTTTTGCAGCCTTAGTCCGAATAGCAGTATGATCCCTCATTTGAAATGTGTCCAAATATCAACGCTTTGCTCGGAATCTTCTCTTATTTGTCCGTTTTAGAGTGTTCTGGAACTACTATTAACCTACGTTCAGACGATATGTTCACTGTGCATATTTGTGTGCATATTTGAGTAAAATTTTGTCCCAAATGTGATCATATCGTGTGAACACCACATTTTTTTGTTCATACGTACGGACACGAAGCATTTGCCCCATTTGAACACGTCGTGAACATACGTATAAACATGTCACATTCATATCGTGTGTACACTCTTTTTGGACCATATGAACACTATTGCGCAAATTCTGACATATGAACACAGATATGAACACGTTGTCACATTTTAACACATTCGAAGTGCATTAAAGACGAAGGAGACGAAAAGGAAGATATCGTCAGTATACAGACTCTGCACTCTACGAACGATCAGCGGTTTTTGATCCATCTCAGACGAAGCCACGTTTGCTGGGGTGGTCCTCATCGACATCCTCGCAGACGAAACGAGGAAAATATATAACAGGAGAGCCTTGGACCAACATGACGCAAATGAAATCATGATGATAAAAATAGAAGGAAAGGCAGCGTCCGCAGCTATGGGACAACATACAAAATGACAGGTGGACCTACAAGCTGATCCCGATAATCAAGGATTGGATAGGTCAGAAACACGGGGACTGCAACTACCACCTTACTCAGTTCCTTTCTGGCCACGGCGGTTAACAGAAATACCTGCACAGATTTGGACACGACAGCTGTCCGGAATGTCCGGAATGTCCAAACGAAGAAGACACGGATCACGCGGTATTTCACTGCACACGCTTCGTAACATGGAGGACCACTCTGCCAAATCTGCCGTCCCTCATCGACCATATGTTGCGGTCAGAAGAGAATTGGACGGCAGCTACATAACAGTACTCCAGCAGGAGCTGCGGAGAATAGAAAAGCTTAGGCAAGCAGCAGAAGTAGCAGAAGCTGACACATGACGTATAGCATGACGCTAACCAGTACCTAACGGCAGTCCCGCGGGGAGAATGGTCGATGTCTGTGTATGGGGGTGAAGTTTAGTACGTAGGCGAATATCGGCTAACAATCCTTAGTCAGGAGGGACCAGGTATGTGAATCGTGCATGCCAGCAGCGCGGGCTTCTGGTACCTTGAGAAGATTTCCACCTCCCTGGCGCAACCAGGAAATAAAACACATTCGAACACAACTATGTTCATATGCCAAATGTATGCTCACTTTGCAGTAGATTTGTTGTTGTTTTTGTTTGCAATTTGATATTTAAAAATTGCGTTGTCACAGATTCCTATTTAAATTCGTTGAAAGGTTGACGATTTTTTTTTTAAATGTTAACAAACCTGGGGTTATTTGCCTATAAGCACTTTGTAAATCGCGTCTAGCACTTCTGGTCGAAAACGTATTCGCCGCAATGCCGAAAAGATATTGCAGCGATCGGAGATTATCGCCGATTGCCAAGGAGCGTAGCGTCAATATGAGTCGATCTGAAGCTGAGCGCATCGCCGTATCTTCTTTTGCAATGAGCAAAGAAAGCAGATGATCGAGTTGATCGAATATCTTGCGCAAAAGCTTGTAATACAATGTTGACTCTTCTTGCCTCAATTCACGATACAATTTTGCGCAAAACCCCTCTCGCTCCCGAGGTTCGATCCAATTTTTTCTCCAAACACTGTGCCGCTTCCGTGCTAATTGACCGCCTTGGTCGTCGTCGTCGATGCCTTCGAATACATATGTATGTAAGTGGCCAAAATGACGGAAGAAAATTTTCTTCTGCGTCCATTTTATCGTTAATTGTTTATATTATTTTATTTTACTTTTATTTTAATGAACAGAAACGAAGCTCATGTTTCAGCATCATCAATTTAAAATCGAATATATTGTTTGTTCAACCAATTGTTCATATCGTTCATATCATAAGAGAAAATAAAGTAGCACAATGCATATGAACACATGTGAACACACCGAAAAATTTGCAACTTTGGGACAAAGTGTTCATATAGTGTGAACACCAATCATACGCCGCGTGAACATACGTAACATACGCATTTAAAACGAATATGAAAACATATGAGCACACGCGTATGACCACAAATATGCACAGTGACCATAATCGTCTGCACGTAGTTTTACTCTTCTAGTTCCACAAAAAAAAAACACGACATCTGGCAACCCTGTTCAATCCAACTTCTATACCTATGCCCGCACTCGTTCTACATTTTTCCCAACATTTCTTTTTTTTCGCTCCAACTATACACTTTGGCTATATAGACCAAACAAGTCCTAAAAAAAAGCTTGCACTCTATGTCGATGCCATCTATCTGTCTATATGCCATGTGCGTCGTCCTTCGTATTTTTTTTTGACCGTCCCTTCCGGTATACCCAACTTCGGGTTCCATCCCTCGCATCCTTTATATGACCGAATCCTTTCCATCTACATACATACACATTTTTAGACTCATCAGGATTTGAGCTTTTAAAAAAAAATTCTCCCGCCCAAAAAAACGTTCAAAAAAAAAAACCAAACGGTCCGCTCTTTTTTTGCCTTCCTTTGCTTTGTATTCTCACGCTAAATAACACCCCGTGTGTACAGGACGAGTACACACTGCGTGTGGATGTACTGCTGCTGCTGCTACTGATGATGGTTATGATGATATCACGCGATTTGCTACTAATGCTCAGGCAACCATCGATATTTTGTGTAGGTGTGCGTTAAACCGGAAGTAAAACAATGCGTTACACCTCAATATACCTATAATCAGTATAAGCACATACATATGTATATGTAGGTATAGTATACGTCAGGAGAATTTCGACAAAAGGAATACAACTGTTTGCATCACGTGTCAAACCATGATGTCAACATCCCAAGACTCAGATGATTTTCTTTAAAAAAAACATCACAGCAGAGGCGCAAAAAGAAATCAGGATCAGGACTAGTCGGACGACCCACATTCTATCGTCATCGGTCATAAAACGTAACACACATCTCCGGCAGGATGTCTGGGACGAGAATCTTTGAACTAGGAAAATGGGGCTGGTGTGTAATGTTTCTTCTTTTTTTCTCTTATGCCAACCACACAGCGATAAATACAGTGGGGTCATTGTGGCGGGAAATGGGATGAGTTTCATCGGAGGGTGGCACTACAATTTTTTGGGATTTTTTCTCGTTTTTAGATTTTCTCGACCTTTTTTTTTTGTTTTTGAATTTCACTACTTCGCGCCGCCAAAGCTTTGACACGAAATAGAGAGAGAGCCATTCAGAGAGGATGGAAAAAAAATGTTGTGTGTTAAATACACACACACACACACACACGAAACAGTTTGGACAGATTTTTTCACATCTAGCCGGGATGCAAAAAATTCATACGAAAAAAAAGCTCTCAGATCCTCATTTGCCAATAGTTAGGCGACCACATTTTTTTAATCCTTTTTGTGTTTTTTTTTTTTTTTTGGTATTTTTTTTTTTTTTAACTGTTCTGAGCTAAGTAGAGCGTACTTGTGTAGGTATGCATCAACAAAACATCAATACGTCGTCGTACTAGAAGGGTTGTACAACGGAAGTTGTGGGAGTGGGTGGTTTGAATGGAATTTTTCCCGTTTTTTTTTTTTTTTTTGTTTTTGGTTTAAGCCTCCAAATTGTGGGTGGCAGATAGCGGGTGGCAAAAGGCGACTATATGCACCGCAGGCTGTTTTCTAAGTATTCGGATGTTGTGCCCACTGTAACGGCGATTGAAGTGGGAATGGAATGCCGTTGTGTTAGTTTTTGGGGAGCTATTTTTTCATATATTTTTTTTTGCCTTTTGACACTTGCATACGAATTTACAACGGAAAATGAGATCTGAATGTGTAAGTAAACCATTTTTTTCGGAATGGGGAGGTGGGAGTTTATATTTTTTTTCCACATTCTATGCCAAGGAAAAAAGAAAAAATTTAAAGTGAGTACGAAAAAACTCGATTTTTTTGTGAATGTATTTTAGACCGAAAAGAAGGGTTGTGATTGTATCTAAAGTTTTTCATGCTTTTTCAAGTGTTTAAAATGTGTTAAAGGGTTGAAATGCGACGATGAGGTTTGGATTTAACAGAGAAAGACCGACATGAAATTAGGAAGTAATTGATTTAAATTAAACATTCAGAGTGACATAAGGTAGGAGTGGGAAGGGGATATATAGTTTAACAATAGACTAGAAAAATGTTTGCCTTGTAGGTAGGTATTTACTCTGTGACAAGGTTTGAGATATAAAATACAGAAAAGCAATCCAAAATTTAAATTGTGTGCCAGACATTAAGGAAAATTGGTTTTGTATAAGATAAAATAAGTCAAGAATAAACCTTAAGTGAGCTGGAATGTTCTCCACAGACTGGTACAACTAATTAGGATGAGCAGAAGAATTTTGCCTCTCATCAATTTGTGAAAATGGATACATATACTACATAACAAGGTCTGAGAACAGGAAAAAGTCGCGAAGGGCCTGATCTCGAGAATACGGTGGATGCGGAAGCAATTCGATGCCCAATTCATACAATTTTGTCATCGTTTTCATTGATTTGTGACATGGTGCATTGTCTTGATGAACCAGCACTTTCTTCTTCTTCATATGAGGCCGTTTTTCCGCGATTTCGTGGTTCAAACGCTCCAATAACCCTGTGTAATAGTCGCTGTTTCTGGTTTCCCCTTTTTAAGATAGTCGATGAAAATTATTCCACGCGTATCCCAAAATACAGACGCCATAACTTTGCCAACTGACTGTTGAGTCTTTCCTCGCTTTGGCTTCGGTTCACCGCATGCAGTCCACTCGGCTGACTGTCGATTAGATTCCGGAGTGAAATGATGGAGCCATGTTTCATCCATTGTCACATATCGACGCAAAAATTCGGGTTTATTACGATTGAACAGCTTCAAACAGTGCTCAGAATCATCAATTCGTTGTTGTTTTTGGTCGATTGTGAGCTCACGTGGCACCCACTTTGCACAGAGCTTTCGCATGCCCAAATATTATTGTTGTTGTATATGTCCAATACGTTTCATTGATATCTTAAGAGTGTCAGCTATCTCGATCAACTTCACTTTACGGTCATCCGTAATCATTTTGTGGATTTTTTTTTTGATGTTTTCGTCTGTAACAGCCTCTTTTCGAAGTCCACTGAGTTCATCGTCTTCGGTGCCCATATAGCCTGTATGGATTTAGCAAACCACTTACGAATGGTTGCTTCACCTGGCGCACAGTCCGGATAACACTCATCAAGCCACTTTTTGGTATCAGCAGCATTTTTTTTTTTTTTTTTTTTTTCATAAAAAAACAGCGTTTCATAAAACACGAAACTCCGTTTTATCCATTTTTTCGAAATAACAAAAGTTGCTTCACTCAAAATGCTATATCTCACAAACTAATAGTCCGACAGCTGTAAAATTTATACACGTATGTTTTGTAGGTTGGCACTAACTAAAAATAATATGGATGTAATTCTAGTGGCGCCCTCTCACAGGAACGATACGAACTTTTCAGCCGGCATAAACCGTTGATCTTTAAAATCAAATAAGATGCTTGTGGGGTAGGTATGGCGGAAATTTTTATTGAAAACTAACATCGTTCAAATGGCATCCACCTCTTCATTTACAGGATGCGATCCGAGACCGGGTGACAGTTTTTGGATGACTGTTACATAAGAGTTGATCTGGATTTCAATAAAATCTCGAACGTTGCTAGTTGATTGACATTAGATAGAGGATTAAAGTAGAGGCACCTTATTGTTAATAGCTTCAAATTTAAAGTAATAATTTTTGGGAGCAGTCCTGACAGATTTAACCGAGAGTTAACAATGGTTAGAAGATGTGAAGCAATATCGCTACCTAGCATTGTCTTCATTCCAAAACTAGCGTACTCTGCGCATTCGTGGATAAAAACTGAAGAAGAAAGCCATATTGCCAGATGTGATCTTGAGAAACACTATAATAGACACGACATAGCCAGAATGTCAGATAGCCAAGCGGATATCAAGGCAATCGGAACTCCAGTCAATAAATATAGAATTGTTTGGGCCAGGTATTCCCAAACAAAGTCGCCATCTACTGGGTGTCAGGACATGTCCCGGGAAAAGGGCTGGCACAACCTTTGTGGGCCCTGAACCCTTCTGTGGTATAGGAGAGTACACCATGAAAGAGCGATTTGGCAATGAGTCCAGAGCACTAAGTGGAGAAACTTGGGTAAATACCAGCTTACTACTGAGCATCTGCCACTTATTGCACTTAATCTTTCACTGCGACCTGACAGGAAAATCGGTCTGGATGAGTTGCTAGAAGTACCTAGGCTAGGCTAGAGCTAGAACTAAACTTTCTCTAACCAGTTCCGACACAAGCTGCACGAGAAGGATGTTCTATCGTCTAGGATTTGTATGTCACTCAATATACCTTAAGGACTCAGTGCAACATACGCTGTGATAATAATAATATTATGACAAAACTCAGTGAATGCGTTTCAAGTATATTTCAAGTACGCCACTATACCGATAGCATGCCATCAATAGCAGGCTTGCTATTGTGAGTTGTGAGGGTGAGTGCATAAAAAGGACGGTATTCCAGTTTAAGACCACACGAGACCAGCAAAGCACCCACGAGCACGACAGGTACGACGCCAATGCTAATGAACTCTTCCTATTTATTGCGCGATAAATGGGTTTGATGATAAGGGCGGAGTCGATACCGCATTCTCCAACGTCAGTGCGTTAGTTTTGTAACATCCTAGTTTTAAGTTAGGATAGCTACATATGCTACATATTATGCTATATAGGGGTCTTCATGGAGTAGCTAGGCACGTCTCCGAGAGGTGACCAACACAACGGCTTTACTCAGGTCTCGGTGTCGCAAGCAGGCGTCGTAATGGCCAAGGACACAGAATGATTTTCACTCAGGCATTATTTAACGAGTGCTTGCTACCCATTTGTTTAGGCAGGCTCTGGCTTCCTTTTTTGTCTTGGACTGCACTCGCTGCTCTTTACCAATCATTTAGAAACTAATAAATTAATTCCATCCAAGAACAAGTTGTAGATTAATGAACCATTCCGATATTTAGACACAATTAAGCCAAATCCTTAACTCAAAGCGCCTACCAAATGGAAAAGTCTCACATTTCGTATCAAATTCAATTAAACGTGACCATGCACCGGCCACTATCCCAAATACGGTAACCTCCGCCTAACAAGTGATCCATCTCTATTTCTTGATATTCAAAGGCTTCTCTATGTCCCATCTGTCAATCACATGATCAATTGGGGTTAAATATCACACGATGCTTGCGCATATTGTCGTCCCGTAGGACTATCCATAAATCAGAGACCATATTTTACCGCAACTTACCGTATCTACTTATGACCCGTAACGTATACGTATCAATTAACTCAGAACCCAGACCTTTTAGCCACACAGTGGTTGTGGGAAAACAGTTAAAGTGACATACTGCACATGTGACAGATCTGATGGCGTTTTGTATGTGACAGATCGTATAATAAAAAAAAACACACAAAGTGTGTGGTCGGCGGAATATGTAAACCGAATGCGTTACACTTGACAGGCACTTTCCCACGCATTTTAACTGCTGCGTCAATAACAATTTACCCACCTTGCGTTGCTTTCTTTGGTGGTGTCGAATTTCAATGTTTCAGATCTTGGTCTTTTCCTCTTTTTTGATATATTCGTTTCGTCTTAAGGCGCACAGGTGTCTCGGGTGTGTATCACATTGATCGTGTATCGCGCGAGGGTGGGCTTTTTATTAACTTGGCAATGTATCTGGTGTCAACGATTTGGAGTTTGTTATGAAAATGAATATCAGTGACTTGTTGTTGAAGTGTGTGATGGTAAAATTGAAGCAAACAAATTAACCGTTGAGAGGGGGGTTTGTTTATTCAGAAGATACCAAAGACAATAACCAGCAAAGACTACAACCCACAGAAAGTTTTTTTGAATATAGCACAAATGTGCTTGGAATGAGTAAGGAACGCTATGGCAATTAGCAGTTACTAGAATTAGGGCTAAGGTAACGTTTCACCATTTGGCTTTTCCATTACAATTTAATAGCTTGCTACTAAAACCTTGTTTCACCTACAAGTACGTTATGTAATGAGACCAGCGATGCCAGGTGTGGGGATTTTTCCCCATTTTGGGCAATTTTTCACTTAATGGGGAAAATGGGGAAAAATGCTCCCAAAATGGGGAAAAAACTAAATTCAGACATACTTATTAATTTTACATTTTTAAAAATAAAACTCGGGTACTTCACTTTCAAATAAATACCAAACACGAAAAAATTACCACGTTTATATCACCACAGCCAGCGGTTTATAGCTCTAAATATACCTCAGTCACAGGCGTCACTAACTTCATTCAACCAGAGACTAGCGGATACCCGGCGTGCGTAGCTACGCTTTATTTCACAGTGATTTTTTTCAATGTTCTTATGCCGATACAATGCTGCATGTGGTTATCATTCGAAGCTTCTTACAAGAATAAGAATGAAGCTGCTCTACTTATCTATTTTATATAGAAATAAGAATTGCCAGCTTGATTCTTGTATAGAAACACACTAAAAAACAAATAAATACATATGTATTCAGCAAAAAAATACCCTCCTTCCTCAGGTTCCAGAATATCTCTATACCAAATTACATTACGATTGGTTCAGAAGTTTAGGCGTGAATAGGTTTTGTCAATTACTTGACTCCAGCGCCCTCTAGCGAGTGTTTTTTCTACCTTTGTCCTTGCTCAGGTCCCAGACTATCTCTGTACCAAATTGCATTATGATTGGTTCAGCGGTTTGGACGTGAAAAGGTTTTGTTAATAACTTGACTCTAGCACCCTCTAGCGACTATCTCTGTACCAAATTACATTATGATTGGTTTAGCGGTTTCGACGTGAAAATGTTTTGTTAATAACTTGACTCCAGTGCCCCCTAGCGAGCGATTTTTCTACCTTTGTCCTTCCTTAGGTCCCAGACTATCTCTGTACCAAATTTCATTATGATTGATTGGTTCAGCGGTGTAGGCGTGAAAAGGTAAAAGACAGACAGACAGACAGACAGAGTTACTTTCGCATTTATAATATTAGTTTGATTAATGTGATAGGTGTAATAAGAAAGATCACTATTCCGATCAAGCCGAACTGTTTTAAAAAGAAGTCTAACTTATTGGCTGTGCCACTTTTATGTGAAACTTCATTTTGACTATTGTCTTCCGCCACCTCGAAAATAATAATACATAGTTCCAAAAAGTATCATTTTAGTTTTCTGCTTAGTGGAGAATCTCCTACTCCGATCACGTTCACTAAATTTCCGCGATCTATTTTGCGGAATAAAACATATATGTACGTGTCTCAGTACGCAATTCTTTCGGCCAGATATGGCCGCAATGAAGGCTGAACATTTGACGAAATTGAGATTTCTTAATTTAAACGGAAGTAAAAAAAGGCTGCGATTTTTTGGGATAAAATCCCTTTAATCAGTGACCATATGGATATTGATTTAAGCATAAGTCGGTTTCCAGTTCAGTTGATTCTGGCTGAAATGTAAAATATTGTGGACACCCCAAAATCTCAATAATCTGATTCGTAAATGATAATTAATGTTTTCACTGCAAGTCACAAAGTATGTTAAGGATTATTTTCCATTAAAAAAAATCAACGAAAAAAATTTTCGATATGGCTTTTTATTATTATTTATTTTTTAAATTGCCGAATTACATAAAGTTTGAGAAGTCACGAAATAGTTAGACGCTTTCTGAATAAATTAAGTTCAACGGGCAGTACAAATAAAAAATCTGAGTGTAGGGTTACCAAATGTCAGGATTCGGCTTAACGAGTCAGGTTTTTAAGTTCTCTGTCAGGGTCAGGCCAGGCCTCACGCTTTGTCAAAGATCTTGGGTTTTTTAAACCAATTATGTGAATTGAAAAATTTAAATTTAAAAGCTATGAACTATGATTTGTATCAGTTATACTGTTATAAACATATTATATTTAATATGTAGGTACATAATTAATTTTGAAAAATTTATTTATATATTTTTTTTTTTTTTATAATCTACACACGCTAAAGGGGATATGAATACCCTTATAATGTTAACACACAGCGCGAGCACATGAAGGACAAGAACGAGAGACAGACAGATTGACGTAGTGATAGGAAACTCAGATGTTAGGTTTCAACTAACTCTATGGGTGGTGCCCAGGATAACTGGAGAGTTGTGTATTATTGAAAGCTATGCCATTGCTTATGATTCACAGAAGTTTTTTCCATATGTCTCATATTATAGTTTGTGCGATCAATTCCTTCAGCCATACCATCTTACTGCAAGTGTTATGCCTTCGCAGTAGGTTTTCATATAAGCTTCTGAAACTGACCAACTTATTTTTATTTTTTCCTGAGAAATAAATGTTTCGACGACATCTGGATTTGAACCGTGAACTTTCAGCGTGACAAGCGAAGACAACTACCACTACGCCACGGCCACCATATTTCCAGATACTTTGCGCAGAAACATAGAATTTTCAAAAATAGAACTTTGTTTCAACACTGTTGGCGTATTTAAATCTGTGGTTCAAAATTGACGAATTGAACGGTATTTATTTCAATGCACTTGCAGTTTATTAAAAAATCTTTAAATCTTTATTAAAACTTTTAATTTGTATAATATGTAACTTCAGTGGGAATGTAATCATTACATTATACACATATAAATACTAAGAATTATATCTATCTATCTACCTATACTGGTACAATATTCTTATTTACGTTTTGAGTTTTATTTTTGCAAATTTACTTTGTTGTATTTGTTTTGTATCTAGATCTACAAGTATACGTATTGTACAGTGAAATCTCTCTTAAGTGGACAGCCACGGGACGAGAGATTTTGTCCGCTAATGAGAGCTGTACCTTTATAAGAACGCATTTTGTATGGGAACTTAGAAATTGGTTCCCCAAAATGGTGTCCGTTAATGTGAGATATCCGCTAAACAGGGTGTACGCTAATGAGAGATTTCACTGTACATACATATCAATGTGAATGTACCTAGAAATATATACACAAACATTTTACCTACATATGTATGTAGGTACTTATGTTGTTTGTTTTGATAAAAGATAATATCTTATTATTACAATATTATATTGTTATAAAAAATGTAAGCACAGTGAAAATCGGATATTACAAAACCGAAGGCACTGAAAATTTAGTTCGTTACGTACGTACATCCATGTAATGTAAAATAGATCTGAAACTGCGATCAATTCATCAAAGAAACGTTTTATTGTTTAGTAAAGCAATCGATAATCTTTTGCTGTTTACATTTTTGTTTTGAAACATTTTCAATTTTCATTTTCATTTTTGACAGAAATTCTTTGTATGAACTATCAAAAATGCCGTTCATCAAAACGAACTCCTGCCAATTATACACTGCGGATCATGAAATAATCATGCTTTTAGGGGAATCCCCAAAAAGATGACATTTACAATATAATGAGGAAACTTACAGCTTAGCTACTATGTTTGCCAACTGCTTTCAAACCAATTTTTCGTTCGTTCGTTATAGGCGATAATTCGTTTCGTGCTAAAGCATTCGTTGTATGTATGCTATATTTCGTGATACGCGATTTCGTTAAAAATGATATGTCGTTAAGGTACATAATTTATATGTACTCAGTTAGTGCTTTGAGATTCATTCGCAATAACCAATATTTCGTTATAAGCGATTTTCACTGTACATACTGAATTTTTTTTATGCAAGTGCTTACATTTTTTTACGGGTTTTTTGCATGGGTTTTTTGACTAAGAACTTGGGTGAATTTGGGTTTTTAGTTATTAAACATGGGTTTTTTCGAAGCAACCATCTGACAACACAAGGTAACCCCACCTTGGTGACAGAAACGAGTACATGGCTATATTTAGTTTTGGAGCGACTCCTGTTCAGCGGGGGCTTAATGAAGAGGGTATACAAGCGCGTCGACCTGCAAAACGGATAATCAAATTAAAGCAAACCTGCAGATGTCTAAAACAGTAATCAAGCAGAAATGGCCTTACATTTTTTTACATGTTTTATTAATTGCTGGATAAAGTCATATACTTAAACCTATATTTTGGACATTTTTCGGTAGCATCTACCCGATTCCGTAATTCTGTAAAATTTGCTAATTTTATGACAGAAATAATTTTCCCTATGAAAAACTTTCCAATAATTTTTGAAGATATAGTACGTACGAAGTGTTTTGGTTTAACGAAACCCAAACATTTTAACCGAATTCGGTAATTTTGTCAAGTTTGAAAATAGGCATTTCAATGAATGGCAGTTGGGTAACTTTTTAAGTGCTTTTTAATCGAACATCGTCAATCAGCTTTGTTAACTTAGAAATTTCACCTGTCAACATTTTGCATTTTGTTTCGTTGTAGACTTACAGTGTACAAAAGTCCCGTTCAACATTGACACCGTTCAAAATTAATTTCGATAGACAAGTTAATAACTACCTTTGACAGTTCCAATTCCATGCTATTTCACTTACATTTACAATTTTTTTTAACTATTCTACTCTTCTTACCTGTGGACACATTTTGCATTGGTATTTCCGTCCACTGCCACCACCTCCGGGACCAAGGCTGGCACTTATCTTCGTCGCATTTATGGGTTGTGGTACAACCAACAGCGCCGATGCAGCAGGATTATGATGCACATGATTGCCAATAACCACACCACCACCACCGCCTGGTGAGTTGCTATTTGACGACGCTGTCCGAATTGGGCCACCGGGTCCATAAATTGTCATTTGATTGCCCTGCGCTGCGCCCGTATGATGATCCAACCGGCCGTCATCGAATATGTGTCCTGAAATTGTAAAATAAAAAAATTTATATAAGAACGTCTGTCAAACACACCCGGGGTGCAATTCATTGCTTTGACAGTTTCAATTAAATGATCAATAAACCCGAATGGAGATCAGCGGCGTAATGCTTTATGCCACACGCACTCGGTGGTAATTAAACCGAATACAGTTGCAGACAGATAATAATCGAACCAAACTAGAGGCGAAATATCACATTAAAACGACGAGCGGATAAAGCCTAATTAGAGAGAAATACGAGAGTGAATCAAAAAAAAAAAAAACCTGCTTTGCCACAGTACTCGTACAACACACGTCAGTAATGATCACAGAACACACAGCAAAGCGATCAAGAATGCGCGCACATTGTGCGCCGGCGCTTAGCTGCATGGAATCTCTATGGATTCCAGAGAGGATCATGTTTCCTCCACCACCCCTCCTCCCCCTTTGGTAATTTATTAAATAATGTCCATCTCGGTCAATAATGATAACATTACAGGCCGCGTCGCATGTTGTACGATCCCTAAATGGCGAGATCGGGTGGCGCTCGGTGTAAATTACTCCGCGAAAAAAAAGGACGGGTTACGAGTACGGCACCGCCGCGCCGTCGTTTGTAGAAACCGGAGAATCCATCTAACAGCGATTAGAACTGAACTCGCCGCTAATTGTTGTTGTCTGTGGCATTGGCTCCACTCGAGTGGTTACCACCACCACCGCCACCGCTACTACTACTGGTGACCATTGTATTTATATACTCGTACGTCGATCGTCGCGTCGTTGATGTATCTTTGCTCGGGACAAGTAGCAAATGTACTACAAGACTGTGCATGTAACTGACAACATTTTAACCATGTAAGACATCCATGTTCCGCGATCCGTTTTGGAGTCAACCGTGAATGGTCTCCAGGCTGTGTTTTAGTTTTTTGTGTTAACATTGTACCCGCATCGTCATGTGTTTGTTTGTTAATCATTCATGTTGCCGTGTACAGATGCCGCCACTACTGGATCGGTGGGGGGAGGGGGAGAGGGGTGCCTTATTCCGAAAAAATATTCGTCTTATTTATGGAAATCTTTACGCCGCGCCGAGAAAGTGGGAATGGAAAGCGAGGACAAGTACCATATTGTTTAGAGGACAACAACGCAACATGCCGCCGCGCCGTGTTCCTGGCTAAATGTTAATGTCGATCCTCCACCGAAGCTCGGAGGGTATCCCACTGGAATGTTGGCAGATTATTATCGCTATCGCGATGACATTATCTCATTTGGCGACTACATACGGTATAAGTTCGATAGTTTCAAGATAGTGTAACATAATGTAAACATGTTGCCGGAACATTGTGCCTCCGTCGATGGTGCGGGGGTGAATTTTGTAAGACTGATTGAACACAGATGCCCGATTGTGTAGAGGGATATACATACATACATATGTGCATACGAGTATTAAAATAAAAGTGCATTACCTTTTTGCAGGTTCCCATGGTGGTCATTCATTTTGGCCTGAAAAGAGAAGAACAAGAAAAGAACGATTTGTAAACATGGCAACATCAACATTTAAATTTAAAGTTGCAAATCAAAAAATTAATGTGAAATAAATGGAAACTTAACATGACATTTAAAGTGTCGCATAAAAATTATAAAATTGTGTACCTCATATCCTTGCTTCATGGACATGTGGTTCCTTGGTGTTGGCCAACCATTGTAATCGATATCTTTTGAATGTTGTCCGCATTGCTAGAATGGTTGATTAAAATATATGTACATATGTGTGAATGAATTAAAATAGAATTAAATAAAATTAATTAAAGAACCTAAACCTATCAGTACAAAAAATTTCGCACGTAGAAGCCCAAAAACCGTTTACGGTTTACAAATAGAATGCCTAAGATCTACTGTCACCTAGTGGCACTTTTCGGGATCCTTATCCTGATAAAAATTAAGATTAAGTGCTAACAAATTGTTAATATTCATAACATGAGAGTGCAAGTCGTCGCCATGGTTAGGTTAACTAGCATTGACTGTCGGTAACTAGTACCAGCACACTTAGGCCCATAGGGGCCCATTGTGATACCAAGGATCTAAGGGATATTTATTCCCGCTACTCATGAGAACCATTTGGAGCTTTGTGTAAAGCGAAAAAGTCTTTCCACGTCTTTTTGTGCTAGCTCACTGAGATCGTCGAAGAAGTATTTTCCTAGGTGTAGTTTTTTGTGCCCCGAACCCAATAAAGGTGGATATTAGACTGCTTAGCCATCTCTATAAGAGATGAATTGCAGTTGGAGGTGGTCTTAGAAGTGGATGAGACTGATTCCAGGGATTTCAAGGCTGCCTGACTATCCGAGAAAATGCTAATATCATTAGTGGATATTATATTCCTCTTGATTCAGGACAGTGCTTTCGAAATGGACATAATCTCCGATTGAAACACGCTACAGTGAAGGAGAGATTTAGTTTTAATCTGTCTGAGAAAGCACCTCCTCTTACAGTGCCAGTGTCGAAGTGTATCGACTTATCTGTTACAGCACCTAAGTCATCCCAGAAGGACCTATCGGGAATAGTGACCGTAAAGTTTAGTCGTATGTTATGTCTATGTATGTTATACATAGGAAAATCGGAAATGCATTCGTAAAAAAAACTTATTAAATTCACTCCATTATTGACTGATAAAATTCTTGATTCGTATGTATTTTTTTGGTATTGTTTTTTTTTACCCGACTACGCAGAGGAAGGGTTATGATTTTAACAGGCTGGGTTTGTTTGTTTGTTTGTATGTATGTAAGGATGTCACCTCGTACAGCCTAAACTATGGAATTGATTTCAACAAATAAGGTGTCGTTGGATTCGTCTTTATCCGGAGAGTGACGTCACAGAAAAAATTCAATATGGTGGGCGCACCAAGCAAAATGGCGGACCACCTCTTCTTTTTTTTCCTTTTTTACCCGACTAGTCTTTATAACCGCATTGATAGTGGTATCAAATGAAAGGGCTTGGTGAGTAGAATTCAATACGATATGACGTATTTCAAAATTCAATATGGCGGACGCCCCCAAGATGGCGGATTTCTTTTATCTTTACTAAAATAACATCGAAGCTTGTAAAGTATTGCCGCGAAGAGCTTAAGGTTCTCAGTACGCAGCACAATGTAAAACTCTGCTGGGTCCCTGGTCACAGCGGGATACCGGGCAATGAAGCCGCAGACGAACTGGCTAGAAAGGGTTCAGCCCTAGATAGAGAACAAGCAGACGGGACGGTCAAACCTCCACTCTGCAACCTTCGGGCCAGAATTGAACAAAAATCAGTAACTGATGCGAACAATAGGTGGAGATCGCTAAACACCTGTGTGATATCGAGAGGACTATGGCCAAAGTATGACAAAACAAGAACTAGAAAACTCCTACAAAAAGATAGAAAGTCGTTGTCAATACTAATTGGGGTGCTAACAGGGCATAATACCTTAAGATACCACATGAAAAGATTACGATTGAATGATGATGACATATGCAGAGGATGTGGTGATGAAGAGGTACATGAGGATACAACCCATTTCCTCTGTCACTGCCCTAACCTCTGTCAACTAAGAAACAGAACCCTAGGCAAATTCTTCTTCGATCACATCGAGGAGCTTTCTGATGGATCACCATCTAATATACTTGAGTTTGCTAAGGCGTCGGGTTGGATGAAAGCATAGACATTGATACCACGGGTAGGACCACACTATGGGTATCACAATGGGTCCACATGGACCTATGTGTGATGAGGACACACACATCCTCATCAGCCCGAAAACCTAACCTAACCTTTATCTTTACTACCTCCTTAATATGGGTATCAAATGAAAGGGTTTGGCAAGTAGAATGCAATACGATATGACGTCATTCTTAATCCAATATGGCGGACGACTCCAAGATGGTGGATTTCCGCTATCTTTCCTACATCCCTAATATGGGTATCAAATGAAAGGGTTGGACAAGTAGAACACGACATTGCTTACTTATATGTACATACACAACATATTTTTGGAAACTAAAAAGTTGTAAATAAAAAATAAAGTTTAAAAAACTAAAATCCGACTACATATATTAACAAATGATATATCCAAAGAAATAGAATGTCCTGGAGCAGTGACGAACGGTTGGCACTTTGGTAATTTTTAACCAATCTTGGTATTTTTTTTTGCACTTTGAAATTTTTGGTAATTTGGTAATTTTTATCTAGTTTTGATAGCTTTTTAAAAAAAAAATTAAGTTTAAAAAACTAAAACCCGACTACGGGAAAAACCAACTAAAAAGTACGAAACAAGATGAAACGAAACAATGATTTTCAGAGTATAGCCATTTGGCTATACTTGTTTATTCTATGCTATTAAAAATAATAAAATATTATTTATTAAATGTTTTGCATTCAAATAAACCCTTAAATGATCATTGAGTATGTTCTTTTCATTGATTTATTGGACCTGGCCGACCACTAGAACTTTTATGGCCGACCACTAAAATTTGGCGGCCGACCACTAGCGCAATATGACTTTTTTCATCAATTTGGTAATTTCTAGAGAACAGTGAGGGTTTAATTAAAAATTCTCTCTTTAATCGATTAATATTTGTTTCGACATTCAGTAAAATTCTGTTTAAACGTTTTCATCAAATACTTTAGTAACTGGAGAAGCGCAAAGTGAAAAAAAAAGTTAGGTGGCCAACCACTAGTGCCTTTACCCTATATGTATGATATTTCTAAATCGTCGAAACAAAACTGTATAGTGATTAAAACACAGTCTATTCCATCTAAACTAAAGCCTCTAAACTTAGAATTCGGTTCGAAGTGTTCTCAAATGTTTAAAGCAAGAATAAGCTAAAAACTCAACCAGGCCAGTGCCTGAACGACCCAAAAACAATTGAGTGATAAGGCGCTGTCGTGGACAATAAACGAAAAACACTTTTTTGTTAGCTTTATAATCCTATGGGTATGTGGATCGAACCCTGCTGAACTATCTATCTAGGCTACGCAAAAAACATAGATAACAAGATTTTTTTTTTTTCATTGAATAGGTCATGTCTAGCGCCGTGTGGACACCTAAGCAACTATGCTCTTATTTTTAGTAATTTTAAAATTAATATCAAAACTAGCTGTTAAGCTGGCGTAATTTCCACAAAAGGATAATGAGTAAGAAACTCCATCTATGTAGGTAGGTATACCTATGTATGTATATCCTTTTGAAATAAAAAGAAAAATTAGAAAAACTTTCTAATTAGAAACCCAAGACCTTTCGCTCATTAAATTCATCCCCGCCAGTGCTTTCATCTCTCAATCGACTTGAAAACATCCCTTAAAAATATTTTTTTATCTAACAATTGATGAACTTATTAACGACATACACAGACACAGCCATAGACATGGACACCACTAAAACTGACGGACAAAAGAAATTCATAAACAAAAAAAAAAAAAACGGAAACGAATTATCTTTTTGGTGGCATTTAAGCGGGAGAAAAATCCATCCATCTATGTATGTGGACAACTAGCAGGAGCAACTACTCCTACACCTATTCATCTACCACCCTGGCCAGTGTTACAAACTATAGTTGCTTAGTTGTGTATGTCCGTGTGTCCTGCTTATATGTGGCGGCCTCTTCCATCGAGTGAAATGCACTTCTTACTCATTCTAGTCACACTATTCGATATATACACAGGAATTCAACAAAAGAATGAGTTAACAAAATAAAAATAAACAAAAAAAAAAAGCTCAAAATGCATAGAAAAGGCAAAAAAAAATTGTGCAGTTGTTTTTTCCTTTTTTTTTGTATTCAACAAAAAAAGTTTTCCCTCGTCTGGTTCTATTGATTTTTCAATCAACCGAACGATTTGTGAGGATAACCAGGACTTGCAACAAAAATGCACGAGCGGTTTGAATTTTTGTTTCTCCTGCAAAGGGGCTCTTTTGGGGCATCCCAATCCCATATCCCATCGAAACGAATCCATACTGATTAACATAATGGTGGCCATTGATTTAAATCAATTTCACCGCAAATACTAATCCCTTCATATTGATGAACCCCCCTCAATTGTCGTCCCTGATACGATGCGATGATGGTTTAAAAGGGTTCAACTCCCTTGCCGCAGCTTTAAAGCTTTTGCTGGAAAAAAGAAACCCCACAAAAACATTTTTTCCCATTTTTTCTGTTCACATTCATTCTCTAACGAAAGAAAAAAAAAAGAATTAGACATTGCGCATTGGGTCACACCGTATGATCTATTTGCAAACTCTAAAAAAAAGGAATCGCTTCTTTCCTTAAAGATACCCCCACAGATTGTATACTTACGTCGACATTGCCATTCCACATGTAATGCATTCCGACGGCAGCCGTGGGATCATGGTGCGTCTGCCCCGTCATATGCTCGGCCATTACCGCACTCATCCAATGCACTAGGCCCTGAGTGGGATTTTGGCCTTGCACCCCACCGATTGGCATACTGTTGCTGGATGGCGTTATTCTGTTATTTGGTGAATTAATTCCAAGCTGAGAAGGCGCGGGCGGTGATGTAGTCGGCGGTGCTCCTTCGACCGACGACGATAGGTGAGACTTGGATGGCAGTCCTTGTTCTTGATTGTTGCTATCGCCACCACCCGCAGCACTTGTATGATGGTTGTTATGGTGATGCTGTTGGTGTTGTTGTTGTTGCTGCTGGGACGTTGAATTGATGTGATTCTCTAGGACACTTGGCGAAGCTGCCGATGAGCCGATATGGCTGTTGTCCGATGGCCAACCAAAATTCGATGGTTTCTAAAAAGAAGAAAGTAAAGATAAATTGGAGTTAGCATATGAAAGCAGTTGATAAAGCTATGAAGATTTGAGGGAGCAACAGATTAAGGATGAAGTATAAGTGGTGATCTCCAACAAGTAGAAATCGCTGGAGACGCAAGTAAAGGGGAAATGTGATACTCCGGCTACTCCTGCTCCGACTGCTATTTTCTGTCGATAGGACAATTAAAAAATTCAGGTATTCGTCTGATGTACAAAGAAAAATAGATACATTACAATGCGTATCTGCTTGTAAAGGGTGATTTTTTAGCTGGTTTGGTTTTGGCAACACTGGTTTTGACAGCTGACGTGTGTTTAGTACCTTGTGTCACTGTCAAACAGCTTCAGTTTGGTTTGCAATTTAACCATGGATCGTCTTACAAATGAACAACGCTTGCAATTTATTGAATTTTACTATCAAAATTCGTGCTCGGTTCGAAATGTTCATCGCGCGCTGCTTCCATTTTATGATCGGCATTCTCGACCTTCTGAGCAGTCTATTCGGAAGATTGTGACCAAATTTCGCACCAAATTTACTTTGTTGGACATTAAACCACCAACACGTTTACGTACTGTGCGTAGTGAAGAAAATATTGCGGCCGTATCAGCTAGTGTGACAGAAGACCGCGAAATGTCGATTCGGCGCCGTTCCCAGCAGTTAGGCCTTTGTTACAGCACTTTTTTTTGCCCGAAATGGAAGTTCTTGACTTGCATGATATGTGGTTTCAACAAGACGGTGCCACATGCCACACAGCACGCGAAACAATGGCGCAATTGCGAGGCGAGTTTGGTGAACAGTTAATTTCACGTTTCGGGCCGGTCAATTGGCCGCCTAGATCGTGCGATTTGACACCATTAGATTATTTTTTGTGGGGGGTATGTCAAGGCTAATGTCTATAGGGACAAGCCCGCTTCGATTGACGCACTGGAAGCCAACATCCATGCATTCATTCGTGAGATACCGGCCGATATGTGTGAAAGAGTATGCCAAAATTGGACTCAGCGGATGGGCTACCTGAGACGCAGCCGCGGTCAACATTTGCATGAAATTATCTTTAAACATTAAATTGCAAGGTTCAAACTATCGATTCAAATAAATATTTCATTCATTTTTTCGAATTTTTTGTGTTTTTTTTTAAAAAAAAGTTCTCAACCTCTTAAAAAATCACCCTTTATAAACAAATTTCAGCATTGTCGCCATTCTGAATTATAGAATTGGTGGTTGACACGTTTGGAAATGAAGTCCCCCTCAAAATCCTGTCATTATGGTTTTCTAGATAGTAATATATAAAAACCGTTCTACAGAATTCGGGCATCACCTGTAGATTTATCGTATCGCTGCCTTATCGGCAAGATTCTCTTTTTAACACAGATGTAAACAAATGATTAAACCACTACCTGAATCTGGCAATTTGAAGAAAGGGTGCCTAGGTCCCTGGTAGGTGTTAAATATGCAAAAGAAACTGAGACCCAGCAAACAATTTAAGCACAATTATCAAATCACAAAGAACCCAAAAGAAGTAAATCACGACAAAGTTTTGTAAACTTTCTTCTGAAAACAACGGTTTCGTTACTTTTCTGAAGCACAAGGAAAATGATGACACTAAGTTTGTACTGTGCAACAGATTAAGACAGAAGCCCTACCAGTACCTATAGGCCAAGGTCACTCACTTAACATACTTTCGATAAATATAGTGTACTCTTTCCTTACGGACAACTCTCATAACCGGACATCTCTTATAACCGGACAGATTTCAAAGAACGGAAATAGATACACGATTTTTCGTATAAAAAACTCTCCCATAACCGGACTCTCTCATAACCGGACACGGACACACATTTTCGTAACCGCAATAGAATGTCGCTCTCTCCTAAATGGACTTTTAACATGTGTTTTTTATTTTGTTTCCTCTTTTTTACACTTTGCAAAGAAACGAAACAAAAATATAAACTGTGGAGTGTGCCTTTGCGTTACTATCACGTTCGCGGACACACCTCCGGCATTTTGAGAGATATTTTGAATTATTTTATGCGAATTTTTTATAAGGATAAAAATGATTCCGCTGGTTACACTGAATTGCAAATTTGTATCTGATAGGACAAATAATGCCGGAATATGGAAGTTTACTGTATTTCTCGTCAGGGTATCCCGTCTTGTCCGTACATATCTAAAATTGTCATGACACGCTAATTTCCTCAACCATTGACGGCATATGCTGTCTTGTCCGCGAACGTGTTATCCAACAACTATGTGCATTAATAAATCCCGTTGCATTTTTAAATAGTTTTGTTCGTTAAGTGTGTGTGTCATTTTACGCCAGAAATTAGTATTTTTCGGTAATATGTGTTTATCACATAAAAATTAATTCCTTTATAAAATAAAATTAATACCGCATGTCTATTGTGTTTCTTTTTTAAAGAACGACAATTTATTTTTTTTCTCCCATAATCGGACACCTCTCATAACCGGACAAATTTCTCGGTACCGTCAGTGTCCGGTTACGAGAGAGTTCACTGTACATAGATTTAGATATCTATACTTTTTCCAGGAAATTGAAGGACCGTCCGCCTAAGAGCGACCTTATGCAGCTTTAGCAAAGCTTCAGAGTGATTCGAACTTTAAAAGCAGCTTTCTACCTGGATATGTTAACAGACTAATCTTTAGATAGACTATAGACTCTTAAATAAATCCTAGAAAAGTGACAATTGGGTGCGCCGCTATGCCCCATTACTTTTCGGTTCACATAGCAACTGGACAAGGAGCTCTTTTTGTACATGGCTTAAAGCTCATATTGTTCCACATTTGCGAACATGCTCCGGAAGTCCCAACTGAAGTTTGATAGAAGATAGCGACCTTCGTTATAGATGTCATGACAGTTGTGATTCCCAATTCCGGATTCATTAAATAAAGTTATACTTGAAGTTACGTCTCGTGTCTTTTTCTTATCTTTAATTTCTTCTGTCATCTTTTCATTGAGCACTCCAAAATCAGCGATTACGCAACACTGGTGTCAGAAGTTTACCTGAGAAAGAATTATTGCTGAAGTGGAATTAAACCCGGTTGGCGCTGTAAGCGGGAAAGATTGTTACAACTTTATACAGAAATCGAATATGATTTCCAGTTTTTTTTTCTGTCGATGTTATACAAGTACTCTGCAACTAATTAAAGTGAGGTGCAATCAAATTTAATTCCATATACATGGTTACAGTAAATAGCGCTATTCCATTTATTGAGCATTAACATATCATAAAAAATAGGCGTGTTTCTTTGGGTAACCTATATAGGCTAAGAAAAAGTGCGCATAAAAAAAACCATTAGTTCTCTTAATGGCACTACTGGGCATAGTGACACTTCAGTTGTAGTATTTATTTGACTTTGGATAATTAAAAAAGGAAATGCATTTATATTCAGACATTTTTCAATTTAGCTTTTATTTTTGATTATTACCCTTTCTCCTTTAAAGACATCATTCTCTGCCCATTTTTTTCATAATTAAAATGACGTCGTGGTATATTTGACATTTCCTATAACAAAAGCAATTTGGTAGCACAGGTTTTATCGCAGCTTAACTCCTTATACTCGATAGGTATTCAGGCTAAACGAATTCTATATACATACATACATTTACATACAGTTGTAATTGTATTAAAACTTTTTTTAAGCCTAGGTATATACACTACGAAAAAAACACGCCTATTATGAGATCATATTTTGTATACAACAGTGGCAACCTTCTTAATCTTGTACACTAACTTAGTTGGCGCTACAGCTCGAGGTGAACCTGGGCCTGCTTCTCGCAACCATTTGTGTGTGCGTGTTATATTTTTTGCAACGAATGGAAGGGACCTACAGTTTTTTGCCGACTCCGAACGGCGAGTTGAGAAGCTCAATCGTGACAAATGATACTCTTTTATGCTTGTCAGACATTCGAAAGAGGTGGGCACTGTGAAAAACTTTTAGGTGTTTGCGGCGGGATTCGAACCCAAGACCGCTGGCTCAGTAGTCCGACGCACTAACCACTTGCGCTACGGTGCCCATTTAAATAACTGATATAATTACTGAATAACTGAACAATTACTATTGTGATAAAAATGTTATACAAGTAAAAACCTTCGCTAAAAATGCTTAATCTTGTATAATCTTACTACAATGAGTTAGTACCTAAATATACCTTGAACTGTTCGTACGTGCTTCATTTTAACCAACACGACTATAACCTTTCAAAATCATTAGTGCTTTGCATGTGCCCAACAACGCAAAATGCCTTTGGAATTAATCAATTGCAGATGCCGAAAAAAAAACCTACATTCGACCGGAACGGGAATATGAAATCGGCCGTCTGATTGAAAATCTCAAAAGCGATATCGAAACAGTTACAAATAATATGACCCCTTTAAGGGGAGCAATCCCTTTAGAACGCTTCAAATTAACTAATTTTTTTACAGTGTTTTCAAAGGTGATAAAATAACTGAATCATTTTGAAGTTGTAACATCTTTTTATTCGAACTATAATATTTTTTTTTGTCTTTTTTTTCACAAAATGGCGGCTCAGTTCAATTTCTCTTCAGGTTTCTTTGACGCGAGGTCCAAAAGTGCTGCATTTGTCAGTCTTTCTCTATTTATCTTTTAACAAAAAAAAATGACTTCTATTTCCGGAAGGATAAACCTATAAAATCATAAAAAAGTCTAAAATTAAAAATTTTGTACGATCTTTAATAAAATGTTCAAATTTTATACTGTTTTTTCGACATTTTTCACCCTCAAAAAGTTTTTCATTTAAATGAAATCTTTAGAACTTTAGGTTTATCCTTCCGGTAATGATATAGAGAAAGGCCTCATTTCAGCCAAATCGATCAATAACTTTTTAAGTTACAGCACGAGCAGTTTTTGAAAATACGGATTCGAGATAATCGCGTTTAAATATTCACTTTACCATATGCAGTATACAGTATACAAGTATACTACATGCGCTCGACTATATGTGCGATAACTCTGTAAATACAGTGGTGGTCCAGTATAGCGAATGCCGATATAACGAATGATCGATATAACGTACACTTTTTTCAAACGCATTAGTGTTTCTATATAGCGAACGAATATTCGATACAACGAATGTTTTTACAATATCTGTGTACATACTTTAAAAAAACAAATGAGATAAGTCTAGCTAAGAAAGACATATGTATATGTTTAGGGAATGGTCCACGGAAAAATGTGGGTGTTGTACATGCCATCGAATGTAACACCCTTAATCCAATCAATGGACCAGAAGAATGCCACTCGCTTTTTATTTTATAGAAATAGCTTGGTGTGCAAAATCCTAAGTTCAGGAAAAGGCATAAGAAATGCTTTAAAGGAGCTAAATCTTTTTGAAGCTGTTTCCCTAATTGCATTGGCATGGCAAAAAATATCAGCGGTTGTGCTTAGCAAGTGCTGGAAAAATATGTAACTCTAAGCCTCGAAACAGAGTTCGAACATCTTTTAGTTCTACGATACGAAAAAGAGATGATCGTAGTTACGAAAACAATGACTCTTGTTCAAAGAATGTTCCCAATGAAGTATAATATGTATTAAAATGTTATGAATTAGAAGCAATATTTATACATTTATTTAATGTACTAAGCGAGAATTGAATAAATGCATATCATACATACATATATCTATGTTTCGTACAAGGAAAATGTGTTCGATATTACGAATTTTTCGATATAGCGAATGCAACTGGATATTATATCATTCGTTATATTGGATCACCACTGTATTTAATATTTTAATTTTTTCCTCGGGTCAATATATTCTCGACACATTATATTTTCGAAATATGAAAGAAAAAAAAATCAATTTTTTTAAACTTCTAAATGGATTTTAGGGGGGCATTAAATCAGAAGACACCTCTGACTACAACATCCTAATATTTTACTTTAGATGGCGCTACAGCTCGGGGTGAACCTGGGCCTGCTTCTCGCAACCATTTGTGTGTGCGTGTTATATTTTTGCACGAATGGAAGGGACCTACAGTTTTGTGCCGACTCCGAACGGTGAGTCAAGAAGCTCGTTGGCAACTGATACTCTTTGATTGCTTGTGTCAGACATTCGAAAGAGGTGGCACCGTGGAAAAAACTTTTAGGTGTTTGCTGGGATTGAACCCAGGCAGCATTGCACTACACCAGGGTGCATGCTCATAACATCCTCATATCATATAGACTGCGCTTTTGCCCATGACTATGCCTCCCAGGAGTGGGAGTATCCGTGCAGCAGTGGATTCCAATTTATGAGTTTTTGACATTATTCCGTGAGCTTCATTTTAAGTACGACAGTGCTCAAGGGTGAAACGGTGTCTAGTAGGCCCTCTGGAACAACTCGTATACGTAGAATGAGCAGATGATGTCTTTCTCGCTAGTCATAGACTATCTAACTAAGCTTGAGTCTTTGTCGCAAATTTATAGTCAACTCCACTTTATCAGTTTAATGCTAGGTTTCCACTTGTCGATTTGAAATTGACAAATGACGTATTTTTACGTCAATTAGAAAATTGGCAAGTGGAAATAATGAAAAAGTGCTTATTTATCATTATTTCCAATTGCCAATTTTTTAATTGACCTAAAAATATGTCGTTTGACAATTTCTAATCGACAAGTGGAAACCTAGCATAACTCCATACTAGTTATACGCAACTTTAAACTTAAAAGCATACTTTAACTTTTGTTCAATAATATACACTTTTTATTAAGCCGCTAAATAATTTCTACTTCGCAACGTTTCTATGAGAAATTTAATTTGAACACATATAAAAGTGACAGTTTGAATATAAAAAAAACTTATAAGTTGAATTCTATATTAATTATTTAATACGAGGTTCGGGTGATTTAAACTTTAAAATGAGGCGATAACGATAAAGTGGGCTTTATGACGACTATAATTATGAAAACACTTAATTCCGTGCTAAAATAATTTTGAAGTGTACTCTAACCGACTATAAATTTGCGCCATTCATTTTAAATTTAAGTAGTTTTTGACACCTACATACATTAGTACAAATGAAGCGCTTAGAAGATGAAGGGCTTAAGTGATATTTTTTGAAATTTGCCTTTGTCTTACAGATGAAGGTCCTATATGAAAACTAAAATTCCTATCTTATCCTATCCTATCACCTCTAGATAATTATTTAGCAAAGCATGAGGGCTTATATGCAACCACTTTTTCAATAAACTCGGTGAAAGAATTTATTAAACGCTGATTACCCTAATGTTTGAAAATGTCACATAGGCCATTCATCTTCTAAGCACTTCAAATGTGCGATTTACCTGTCTATCCATCGGACCAAGAATAAAATCAAAAGAGAAGCCCTTCGTTAGAGCGAACTAAACCGCAGCAGAAAGAATAGTTCCGCTACAACTTGTCGCAAAGCTTATACAGTTGCTCTCAAAATTGAGCGTACACCTATCATCTAAACACATTTTTCCTTTTTTCAATATGAAGAAATATTTTTCTAAATAATTTATTTACAGAATTCATATAACACATATTTGTATAGTAATAATCAGAAACAAAACCAGGAAAAAGTACATTATTTAATTATTTATAGGTACACATAATATGTAAAAAGGTGAAAAGCACTGAATTTCAGCACACAAAATTGAGCGTACATGCATGAAAACGCGTATGAAAATGACATGGGATACGAAGAAATCGACATTTACCGTTATTTTAAAATATAGAGAAGGTAGGGAAGGATCTGCTTGATCATTAGTAGTGCGATTTTGTATGTGAGAAATTCCTAAGCTGTGTTAGCCAATTTATTTTAACAGCATGGAAAACAAAAGGAAACAGGCAGACGTTTCACCAAAAAAATTGTCGTTAGATTCTACTGTGAAGGTAATTCTATTTGGAAAATCTTTGAAGTTGTTGGGCTAACATATTCTATTGTTTAGAAAATTATAAACACATACATATACGAAGGTACGCTATCGAATACAGCTGGAAGTAGAAGGAAAAGATCTTATCGACACATGATGAACGTTTTATTTTCCGCAAAACTAAGTCCAATCCAAAGGCCAGCGTCCCAAAGTTAACTGTGAAAGTTTGTCTAATTATCGAGAAACCCGTGTCATTGAAAACCGTTCGACGAGCTTTAAAATAAAATAAAAATAAATATTTGGCTTCAGCAGTCCTAGGTAGAACCAAGCCTAACTTCCCGCAACCATTTGTGTGTGCGCGTTATATTTTTGCACGAATGGAAGGGACCTACAGTTTTCTGCCGTCTCCGAACGGCGAGTTGGGAAGCTTTACATGACAAATGATACTCTTGAATGCTTGTCAGGCAATTCGGAAGAGGTGGGCAATGTGAAAAACATTTTAGGTGTTTGCGGCGGGATTCGAACCCAAGACCGCTGGCACAGTAGTCCGACGCACTAACCACGTGCGCTACGGTGCCGGTTACTCCAAAACAATTTATGTATATGGAAGAGTAGCACTTCAAAAAACATACATTTGTGCTGTAAATAGAGAAGTGCGTCGGGAATTCGCCAAAACCTATATTAGTGAGCCACTATGTTTTTGGGAAAAGATTATGTTTGCCGCTTAATCGAAAATAAAAATGTTTGGTTTAAATGGCAAAGAAATTGTCTGGAGAGCACCTAATAGGGCTGAAAATGAACAATATTTGCCCAACAGTAAAACATGGAATTTTATGGAGTTATACTCCAGCTAGTTGAGCAGGCGAATTTGGAATTTATGGAGACCACAATGGACAAAATAAATTCTTTAGATATTCCCAAAAGAGATCTGCACAATTCCACAGAGAATCTGAGCTGGCCTTTGGATTTTTATGTTCGACAAGATAACGATACGGAAAATACCTCACATTAGTAGGCAAATAGTTGCTGCAAAATATTTTAAAACAGCTCGAAACTCCTCCACAAGCACCGGACCTAAATCCTATCGATCATTTGCGACAGAAAGTCAATACCTGGCTGAAAAATAGAAACTGTTCAAACAAGAATAAGTTAAAAAACAAGGTCAAGCGAACGTGGTAACAAACTCCCCCCTCTATCACAATCAAGTTAGTGGAATCCGTGCCACGGCATTTGCGAACAGTCATAAATGCTAAATGTGGGCATACTTAATATTAAAATTAATAGTCTTTTTTCTCTGCCTTTACTTACTTTTTAATATAGTGTACGCTCAATTTTGTGTGCTGAAATTCAGTGCTTTTCACCTTTTTATGTGTATAAATAATTAAATAATGTACTTTTTTTGGTTTTGTTTCTGATTATTACTATAAAAATATGTGTAATATGAATTCTTTAAATAAATTATTTAGAAAAATATTTCTTGATATTGAAAAAAGGAAAAATGTGTTTAGATGATAGGTGTACGCTCAATTTTGAGAGCAACTGTAGGTATGGCGAACTATTCACATGAGTTAGGCTTTAAATATCCTCTCTAGTCTATCCTTTTCTTAATCCAAAATACCCTGAGTTTTCATTGTACCTAGCTTTATATGATTAAAAAAAAAAAAAAAACAAAACAAGTACCCCCTCCGTTCTTGTAGTTAATACTGTAACTGTTTTCAAACTTCAAACAAAAATAAATGGCGAACTAAATTCAAAATGTCATCTTACGAGTAAGCCCGCCAAATTAACGTTAGGTACGTTCTTAAGTATCTAAAATCAAAAATACTAACACTCGATTCCAAATCATTTGATGGCGAATCTATTCGCTTGGCCACATCTGGACAGGAAAATAATAGATTCCTAGGAAAATGCGCAACAGTCCCCTTTTCATCGTCGGCTGCATGTTGTTGCTGCTGCTGCTGTTGTTGTTGTTGCTTCTGTTGCAAGACCGCACTTGCAAATAAACTTTTGTAAATCTCAGCTGGCAAAAGAAACGGTGACTTTGTCTTCCCATGACAATATCCCGGATGAAATCCAACCGCCAAGCGATGCGCCGATTGTCCCGAATGATAACCACGCGCCATACTGCCACTGTTTACGTTCAGAGGGGCCACAGCTGCAAATGGCTTAATATCCTCTTCCTGCTGCTGTTCTTCGACGACACTGGTCGGACTAATTGACTCCACACGCCGACAACTGTTGCGTCGTTCGGCATCAACATCGTCATACCCCCCACTTCGCGAACGTTTAGTTGTTCTCCTTTTGGCCAAAATACCATCGCATGTCGTCAATTGATCCATAAGTGGTCAAAACATTCAAACTTATTCATATATAACGGACAATCTTTTTGTTGCCACTTTTCACACAGTTACACATAGGCACCAGCCAGCCAGTGGGAATGGCTATTAAAAACTTTCTCTGTCGAGGCGCTGCTCGCCGCCAAACTCAAGACAACACTTTTACTTTCAAAAACAAAAAAGTAGTTTCCTCCCTTTTTCCACCAGGAGCGTTGCCAAGTTTGGCCTTGTTGGCTAATCGCCGCCAAGTGGCAATTAAAGGTGGTAATTTGAATATGCACACATACAGACACACACGCACACACATAGACTTATGGAACTACAACTACTTTGTGTAAATATAGGTTAAGATATATTTAAGATATAAATTTATTATTTTTTTTTTTTTTAACTTGCACTTGAAATAGGAACTTTCGTTAAGTTGAGGTTAGGTTTGGGTTGGGGATTTATTTTTTTCTTTTTCACATTTTATCACTTGTTTTGTTTTTTAGGAACTTTTTTGATTTGTATTAGCCAAAGGTCGGCTTAAATTTGAAGGCAAATAGGGTGCAATTGGAACGTTGCATTTTCGACGAAACGTTGACCGTTTGATGGGGACGTCCGCGCGCCAATACGTACACGTATCCTTTTCAAGAAAAACTGGTTTCCGAGTGAGGATTGATTTTTTCTTAAGGTGCATTTTCTTTTCTTTTTTTATTTTTATTCTCTATGTGAGTTTCCCTTGTATGTTTTTCTTTTCTTCTTTTTTTTTAAGTAATAATACAACATATAGGTATGTACATGCGAGAGAGGATATGAAGGAGGATAGGGGCGAGTTTAAGTATGTGCGGTGCACTCGCCGAGAGACGAGACGCGGAAAAACGAAGACGAGACAAACCGTACCGAAGGACGACGACGACGATTGTGAATGCAATGATATTATTACTGTTTCTCTAAAAAAAAAAAAAAAAAAAAACCCTAACATGCTTCCAAGAAAGGATACATGCTTGCACTTTTCTCCTGCTCACTCCCACCCCACGGTTCACCTTCCTATTTTCATGTATTTTTTTTTTTTTGTTTTTTTGCTAACGTTCTTCCCTGTTTTTCATGCATTTGTATTTTTCTATTTTTTTTTTTCGTTTTGTTATTTTGCGATTGCTTTCTTTTCGGATGTTTTTTTTACTTTTTTTTTCTTTCGATTCTCAATCCCAACCAACAAGCAAACGGCAAGGAGAGAACACACATATCCTTTGGTTGGTTTGCTTGCAGCAATTCCAGCAACGGGCGGAGGTGGCGAAGATAGCGGTGCACATATACAGTGGGTAAGTTAGCATTTCCTGTAGAAAAGGCTTTCTTGTTTTTTTTTTTTGGAAATCTTTTAACGGTCGATTGGGGAGTCGATTTGAATATTCAATGAGAGATAAGACTACTCCTTTAAATGGTCAATATCTGCTGTGTGAAAGCTAGCATCTCGTCTGGATGAGTTTTGGGTAAACCTCACTGGCATTCGTAAGAAAGTTTTTTTGAAACTGGGACTGAGAAATGAAAGAACTAACGAAGATAATGTGTGCAGTTCAACAAGATATCGAAAAACTAAGAAAAGAGGACCAATTTTGATCCGAAAATTCATTCCTTGGTTATGAGCACAGCACGAAATGAGTGAATCTCACAGGAGTATTATCGGGTTAGCTTATAAGAGATCTTTCAATGAAACAGCATTAGGTCCGTTCGCGTACGCTCCCAAAACTACGAAAATCTACGAAAAATAACGAAAAGCAATGAAAACCCGTTCGCATACGCAAAAATTTCGTAGTTTTTTCGTAGAAGAGAGTACTCAGGAGAGAGTAAGAAATTTCCCCATGCTACGAATTTTACCACAAGAAATTTCTTTGGTGTAATATATGAAAACTGTCAAATCACATACATTTTTCATTTGTTGGTGCTTAATGCGTTCGTTTTCTTTTTCGTAATTTTTCTGTCTTTGACGCTGATTACACGACTCTTTTTTTTATTCGTTTCGTCTTTCGTCTTTTTGACAGTTAAGGTGAGTGGCATAGAAACGAGAGGGGAATGAAGTAACGAAAGAAGGAATGAAAATTCTGAGATGTTTTCCGGTTGATCTTTGACATTTCTCGTTTGACAACCAAACATTGCAGGAAATTTTAATGGTGAATTTTAAAGTTGATATTAGAGCTGAATTTAGGAAAATTTTACATTTGCTAGTAAACACGCAATTATTATCCTCCATAATAAGTTAATTCAGTTTGATTCCATCTGAAATTTTCCTATTCCCTTCCTAAATATTATGTGAATTTCAATAAACGTCAGAATCACGGATGGGAACCGTGTAATCACTACGTACCTGTCAAAAAGACGAAAGACGAACGAAACGAAAGAAAAAAAGAGTCGTGTAATTAGCGTCTTTGAGAGAATTTCACCCCCACTCTTCGAAAATTGACAGATAACACATATTTAGTGCAAAAAGTACGCGAACCGACCTATTAGGTCTTTTTTGTTGCTGGTAATTTTACGTAAAATAACTTAGGGCTGTCAGAAATCAAGAGAAGAGACAGACAAATGAGGTGTCAAAAAATTTAATGAGAGTGACAAAAAATGTCCCCTCTTGTGAAATCGTGCTACACCTTCATCCATGGAGTCACCGAGGGACATCTATCAAACAGCCATCTGACAATTTGTGAAGTGTCAATCGCAATTTGTTAGAAAAATAAAAGAAACTAGTTTTTCGTGAAAATATTCAATAAACTAAAAAAGAAGAAGAGAGGATTTTCGCCCACTTTTCAAATTATATTCTATTTGACAGATGTCCCTTCTTGATCACAAAAAACACACCAAACAGACCTTTTGATAGATCCTAATTAACCCTGCATTAGCCTACCCTAAATAACTGTTACGCTGTAGATATGTACATATGTATATGTAGGTATTGACTGGACCTAGGGCTAAGAAACATTTAACCTTTAAGTAGGTAGGTGAGTAATAGTAACGTAAGTAGGTAGGTGGGGTGCTAACAACACCCCATCATGATTTCACTTTATTACGCTTATCTTTCCTCTGGTAAGTGGTTCTATGGTGGAATTGTCGTTCTGGGGTAGAACAATGTTAAAAGAATTAACTTTAAGACCCCTTTATAGAATTTTTAGTCGAACATTATTCGAATGTTGTAGAAAGGTGCAATTACAATGTTTCGCAGCACCTTTTTTTGGAACCGTTGTATGATTTGAATGTTGCCCAAAGTTGAATACCATATGTCCATATGTGTTTTAGGACTTGCTTGTAAAGCAAAGCTTTTTTGTATGTTGATAGGCAATATTGTCTTCCTATCATCCAGTACTTGAAATGGGCTTTCCATCGAAGTTTCGCATCCAGAGTCATACCAAGGTACTTTGCACAATATTCGTATGGTATTGCTTGATTATTAATATGAACTTTTATTGTGCACTATTTTTTTATTCATGAAATCAACATGTACGGATTTTGATTCGTTGAAGCCAATTTTATATCAAATTTTGGATCTGCGAGATCGCTTCTCGTAATTTACGAATTGAGTCCACATTATTTTCCACAACTGCCATTAAAGCCGTGTCATCAGTTAATGTAGCAATAGTGTTGTGCTCTAGCGTTGGAATATCGTAACTATACATGCAGGAGATAAAGTATTGGGCCAAGAACACTCCCTTGGGGTACTCCTGCTCTGATTTCTTTAAACTCCGAGTATGCGTCTTTCTCTTTTATCCGGAAGTATCTGTCCGAAATGAAGCCTGGTCTCTGGGTAGTATCTTTTTCAGTTTGTAGACTAAGGTACTCGTATTTATGGCCAAAATATTCTTGTTTCATTGATGAACGTCTTACCCGCCTGAATGGAAAAATAAAGGAAACATAGACGCCATAACCGTCTTCATTTGATGAAACAAATGTACAGCTCTTCTAATATTTACCTTGACAGTTCAAAGAGCCGGAGAGAGGTCTATAGTTCTATACTTACCTAGCTGCTGGACTGCGTTTAACCTTCTGTATCATAAAGCTGAATTTGGCTTGCTAAGATTCTTGCACTTACTCTTCTTCGTTATTTGTTTCTTCTTTGTTAAAAGAGTAGTATGGTGCATATTTGGTCGTTATGGGTTCACTTCTCTGATGCAAATTGCCCACTGGGCTTCAAGTAGTCAATATCCCGTTTAATTTTATCCCACATAGACTTCTTACATAACCAGAGAGTTAGAGGTGATAGAATTAATGCAGAAATAATCACAGACACCAGAAAGCTTCGTTTTGCCAATTGGAAGCAGCACGCCACTCCGTGAAGGGTGAAAGGCAGCAGTTCAGGTTCAGCTCATTAAGTGTCATCGGCCCAGGAACAAACTTACATAATGAGCGGGTATCTTTGTTTATTATCATGGCGTTTTCACTTTTCAGTAGCAGCCTTAACATTCGTGGCATACTTGGAAAATAGCTAATGTAGACTCTATTCGGTTATCCAGATCGATTTTCGGGAACTGCCACTATCCTTGAAATTTTCAAATTTCGTTTCAATAGAAATGGTCGAGCGTTGAATGAAATGGCCATCTTTTTTGGTGCTTGGCATTTGTGTATATCTGCCATGAGTGCCGGCTTGTAGAGACGCAGTGTAACCCTGCGGGTGGACCTGGAATTCAACCAACAAGTCTCTTCCGAATGCATGACCTTAAGCTAACAGCCCGCAGTTTCTCACCCCCAGATGGTTCAGATGCTCAACTTATGGTTGGGAGGCAACCTTTGCAATCCCAGTATTTTTACTATGAGGCTAGTCATTTCCTTCTAATCATTGTCCTGTAGAACTCCAGTAGAAACCCCAGAGTATGTGCGCCTATACCATCGTATCTGTCCTGTTGTTCAATTGGCCTCACATGTTAGTCACTGTACCATACGACTCTACCTATATAAATCTATAATTTTTTCTTTATGTGGAAAATGCAAGAAAAATGTAAACCCGTTATTTCCTTCTTCCCATTTTTCTATTTCTTCCTTCGAGACTATTTTTTTTATAGTTTCCTATTTTCATTTCATTTTATTTTCTTTTTTCTTTTATCCTTCGGTGCTTTTTATTTTGATGTTGCTTCACTCCTTTTTTTTATACCAGGAGTAAGTTCATGTGTGTGTGTTTTTATTTTTCTTAGAGCATCTCCTCTTGGTCTCGCCGCCTACCCTGTCCCGTTCCTCGCGAAAAATGAATACTTGGAATGTGTGTATGTGGGTAATGTTTTTCTTTATCCCAACGTTTCTTTTGAAATGTTTAGTTGAATCTTTGTTATTTGCAATTTTTTTTTTCGCCACTTTTGTTTTGTTTCCTTTCTGAGAATCATTTTTTTCCAATATGTCCTTCATGGATGCGAGTAGCGAGTGCTTGATGATATGGCGTGAGGGGGTGGGGTGTATAGTGGTAATAGTCGATGTTTGTCATTGCATTTGATATGTTCGCGCTGTTACTGGGGTTGTTGCATGGAGAAAGGATATAGGACAATGGCCCTCTCAATGGGATTGTATAAATTGCGCGGTCGATGAAGAGGGGGAGGATATACCATATGTATGTACACATTTATCGAACACTCAATTAGGAAATAAAAATAAGTGACAAACGCACTCTGATAGATTCCTAGGAAATCGGCAAGTAATCGTCGAGGACGATAACAATGCAACTCCTTGGAGAGTGATGGCTGATGAAAGTTCGTTTTCAAGGGTAACTACGATTTAACATGCATCTAAAATCGTGTTAGTAATGAGTGAATACAGTCCCAGCTTGCAAAGCGTCAAGTTTCATGGAGGTTGGAGGAACACCTGTTGCATATGCGACTGTGTGACAACGGCATGCAACATTATCGTGTCGAAGAAAATCACAGAATGTACATACATACATATGTATACTTTTAATGTTAACGTAGTATGGGTGAAATATTTGTATGTAGGTATTTGTATCTGGCACAATTTCGTTGATTGCATTTAAGTGCGACTGGCACTTTTCGTTTTGAATTCTAAGACTTGAGGGCCAGATTTATGGCTTGGTAAATAATTTGGCCGTCCTTTCAGCTGTTTTTACTTTGAGCTTAGAAGACCCAAAAAAATTTATAGAAGTTTTGCCTAGAAAAATGGACTTGAACTCTCCGTTTGACTTGAAGCGCTTGACTTTAATTCTTCAACTTTCTGACCCGAGCGCACCCCCTGTGTCAATTCAACGGCTTCTCTACCATCTGACGTACAACGACATTAACAGCGGGTAGGTATACCGTGTTAATCGAAACTGTTACCTTGTGTGGTGGAAAAGGTTGCAATTGGAGCGCATTCATCGACGACAGGATCCCATTCGTTTTTTATCGAATCCGAATAAGCTGAAAAGCTTTTTAGAACCAATTATACCCTCATTTGTGTTTGCTGGGATCTGAGCCCAGATTTCTACAAAAGGGGGTGATAAAAGGTAAACGGAGTAAAGAGACCATTAGAGGTGCAAAGACAGAATATTTAATTTTTCATATTCAAAACGTATGGGGGAAAAATAAAGCTTCAGTTGACAGTTTTTGTGTGTTTTTGACTTTCCAAATATAGAACAGTTTCAAGGGTACGGTGATTCGTATTCCCAGGTTTAAAGTTCTCATTATCTAAAACCTGACTTCCCACCACTGGCTTAGTACATTTCTTTCCATTTAACCTCTAGTATATCCCTTCATTGAGAAATAGTGTTGCATCTGCTTATAAGGTGGTCTTGGGTTTCCTCCTTGCTGAATACCTCGGACATAAGATTGATGCTGCCATCGGACAGCGGATTAGAAGCAATAAAGAAGATGAATGCACCCAAGGATCTCAAGCAGCTACAGGCATTTTTCAGAAAAGTCACATACTATGGCAAATTTATAAATAACTTTTCTCAAATTGCAGCTCCGCTTAATGAGTTGAGGAAGCCAAATACTCGCTTTGTATGGACTGGCCGTCAGGAAGATTCGAAGATAACGCATTGAAGAACCAAATAATAGAAACCACACGCTTAGCCCATTTCACGGATCAATTACCCCTCGTTTTGGCGAGGGATGCGTCATCACATGGAATCGGTGCTGTGCTTATGCATCGATATTGTGATGGATCTGAGAGCCCCATTGCACATGCATCATGCTTAATGCACAGCAGTTGAGGTACAGCCAAATAGAAAAGGAGGCTCTTTCCATTATATTTGATGTACAAAAATTCCAGTAATATGTTTTTGGGCGCACTTTTGAGCTAGTCACGGATCAGAAACCCCTTCTCTCCATATTTAATCCCAACAAACAATTACCAACAATGATTGCGCATTGATTGCAGAGGTGGGCGATTATGCTGATGGCATACACCTACACCATCAAGTATAAACCAACGAAGCAGCATGGCAATGCTGATGAACTCTCGAGGTTACCGGCAGGACCAGATGTCAAGTTTGATGTTGAAGAGGAGCGTTGTTTCGGGGTTACAGTCGAGCTTGAGAGAGAAGTGGAGGAGTTTCCAATTAATGCTAATTTAATTGCGAAGGATACTGCTAAGGGCGTTGTTCTGAAGAAAGTTTCACAGTTCGTGGAAATTGGCTGGCCGGAAATTTTGAGCAAAAATGATGAAGAGGTGAAACCGTTTTTTACCAGACGTTTTGCAATAACACGGCACAATGGTGTTTTATTGGAGCCAGCAGGTATGTCACGCGTAATAGTTACATGCAACCTAAGGAAGAGAGTTCTTAAAATGTTACATGCTGGCCATTGGGGAATAGTTAGGACGAAGCAGCTGGCACGCCGTTATTGTTGGTGTCCTAACATTGACAAAGCAATTGAAGTTTTAGTGCAGCGCTGCGAAACTTGCCTGCAGAATAGTTGCAGCCCTCGCCAGGAATTTAGCAGTTGGCCATTACCCTCTAAGCCCTGGGAGAGGGTTCATGTGGACTTCGATGGGCCTTTTCTAAACCACATGTACCTCATTTGCGTGGATGCCTACTCTAAAATTCCTTACGTTATCGAGATGTCCAGTACAAAGCAGTGGTAACTGTTAACGCATTAGAAAATGTATTGGCTATTGAATGATTGCCTGAGCTATTGGTATCCGATAATGGCCCACAGTTTTCCTCAGATAAGTTCCAGCAGTTTAGCAGCCAGAGGAATGTTCAACATCTTCGTTCAGCCCCTTTTCATCCGGCGTCCAATGGAGAAGCCGAGCGGATGATTCGGACCATTAAGTCCGCAATGAAAAAACTGCTTCAAAATGGTAATAATGTTCGAAAAGATAGAATTAAATAAGATAGAATTTCATTCTTCTCGGACAGTTGCCGGAAGGTACCTATCCCTAGTGAATACTCGGGATTAGGCTCTGTGGAAACCTCCTGCTACTGTTCGTGGGGAGAAAAATAAATGAAAAAATTAGTATTTTAAATACTTTATATATAAAATAAAAAATATATTATTAAGTTCCCAATATTAGATAAAACTTTAAAAAATAATAGAAAACACACGCACTCAAACTATAGTAAAAGAAATCAATATTAAATTCTAAACTTTTTTTTTTTTTTTTTTTTTTTTTTTTTTCCCAGTCTTATTGCACTTACGTATTTTAAGTATGTCTTTTCACATATTCAGTACATTTTCTTTTAAATGATCTAAAATTATAGTCATTTTTTATTTCACTTGGAAGCGCGTTAAATAAGTTAAATCCCTTGTAGATGATCGTATTCTGCGCAGCTGATGAGTTTTGTCTTCTCAACCTAAGGTCACTTGCATTCCGAAGTTGGTAGGGTTGAACATCACCAACATGCCTGACTTCATTTATAAGGTATCTTGGCGCAGCCCCATGTTTTATTTTAAAAACAGCCAACAGTGTATTCAGCTCCAACCTCTGTTTAACGTTAAGCCACATAAGGGCATCTAGCATGTACCTTACTGAAGTAAATCTGTTGCACCTCAGGATGCTCCTCATAGCTTTGTTTTGCAGTTTTTGTAGCCTTTCTACCTGCCCCTGGTTGCAGCATGAGAATAGAATTGAGGAACAAAATTCAAAATGCGGTTTGATGATGGTATTATAGACTGTAACAGCTGTTATGTAGTCCATTCTTCTTCGGATCTTTTTAAAAAACCCTACTTTTTTACCAATTTTTTTGCAGATGTAATCTACATGGTCGTGCATTTTTAATTTCTTATCGATGATCATTCCGAGATATTTTATGCTCTTAACGTTTTCGATCGCTTTTCCGTTGATTTCGATATTTGTTGTGCCATTCAAGTTTATCTCCATTAGCTTCGTTTTCTGCTCATTGAGTTTTAGCTTGTTCATTTTCAGCCATGAGGTCAATTTATTTATGTCAGCCATTAGTTTACGTTTGCATTCTTCTTCGTCTGTTCCTTCTGCATATATCAAAGTGTCGTCAGCGTAAAGTACTATTTTACAGAATTTTATTATTTCTGGCATATCATTTATGTATATTATAAATAGTAGCGCCCCTAGTATCGACCCTTGTGGCACTCCTTGTTCCACATCGATAAAGCCTGAAACGCTATTATTGACTTTCGTCCGTTGTGTTCTATGTGTGAGGAACGATCTGAACCAACCGAGCTCCTCATCATGTATACCATACATGTAAAGTTTTGCCAAAAGAATTTCTCTATCGATTGTTTCGAATGCCCGTTTGAAATCTAAAAAGAGTGCCATTGTTTTTTTACGATTCCCACCACCTTTCCATTCATTCAATACATGGTTTACTGCTGCTTCACAGGAGTAATTCTTTCTAAACCCAGATTGATATATTGACAGTATGTTGTTGTCTTCGGCGTACTCCATCAGTTGTTGTTTTACCACCATCTCTAAAACTTTCTCAATCGTTCTCAGCGTATTTATCGGTCGAAATTCTTCACTTTTGTTGGTTTTCGCTACTTTTTCGACTGGTGTCACCATTGAATCCTTCCATGGGCTTGGAAATTCTCCTGTTCGAAGTGATGTGTTCACTAGTTGATGTATTGTTTGTCCTAATATATTCCAGTTATCCGTAAGTATTTGCGGACTTATTCTTTCGAAATCCGCCTTGTTTTTAAGATTCTGACATATTGATTTAAGTTCATCTATTGTTATTGGACGGAATTTGAATCTGCTTTCTGTCTGTTTTATGTAGTTAACATATTCAGTGTCTTCGATTGAGTCACCAATTTCTTTTACACTTTTTATAAAGTACTCATTGAATTTGTTCGCAATAGACGCCTCATCTTCATGATCTTCACCATCAAATAACACATTTTTAATTTTGTTCTTCTGTTGTTTTAGCACTAGATGTTTTATTTGATTCCACATCTCCTTCTGACCATTCGCATTCCTAATTTGGTTGTTTACGTAGTGGTTTTTAGCGTTATTGATTTCGACTTTATATTGGTTCCTTATTATTTTGTATTCCTGCCATTGCTCTCTGCTGTTGCTAAATTTTGCTAATTGGTACTTCTCGATTTTCTTTGCTTTTAGATCTCTGAGTGTGTTATTAAACCATAACTTTGTCTTATTGCCCGTCCTTATCTTTTTCTTTGCAATATTGTTATTGACTGTAGTTCTCAAATTCATATTCATTTTGTTTGCGTTTCCGTTTATATCATGGGTTGTGTCATAAGCTGTATCCAACTGCATCAGATCTCTAGAAAATTTATCTTTCTTGTATCTAAATACATCGATTTCAGTGCTCTCATCTGCTATCCTATTACCATCAGCATTTATTGTAATTTCTAGATTTTCATGGTCCGATATCTTATCATCAGTGTTTACTTGCACCTCTACATTATCTATGTTTGTAATTACATAATCAATTATAGTTTTCGTGCTTTCAGTTATTCTCGAGTACTCTTCCGTTTTTTGAGTAAGGCAGTTATCGTTAAGTATTCTTTCTATTTCCAGCTTATACAGATGATTTTGACACCAGTCAATGTTGAAGTCTCCTGCAACCAATATATTGCATGGTGTTTCTGTTAAACTCTCCATATATTCTTTAAAAAAATCACAAAATTCCCTTTCTGAGCTACTGGGCGATCTGTAAACTGCAATTACTATCATATCAAGGTCTTTATATTTACATTTGCACTCTAGGAACCACATTTTGTAGTCGATCGCCTTTTTTACTGTATTTGTAATACTCCAGTGATCCTTGAAGTAGATTGTAGTGCCACCAGTCCGCGTTGAATTGGAAGGACACGATATATCTTTATACCCTTCAATCTTTATTTCATTTTCCTCTGTATTTTGTGTTATGTGTGTCTCCGACAAAATAATAAATTCGTATCCCCTATTTTCCGCCAGTATTTCCAAATCCTCGAAGTTGTTGGTTAAGCCTTGTATGTTAATGTATATACCTTTAATTTTAGTGGATTGCTAGTACCCAATTCTTTTCTTTTTGGTTTCAAGTTTATTTAAATATACAGGGCACATTCTGCTAAGTGTCATGTGGTTTTCATCGAGTCCCAGATTTAACTTTTTGTTAGCACGCATACAATTTATGCACTTGATTATTGCTACCTTGTCGCATTCGCTTGTTTTATGGTTGTCCAGGAAAAGCCTTACTAGGTTTTTTATTTTCTTACAGAAGTCTACCTAACTCCACGGGAAAGTCGTGATGCCATACCAGAATTAACATTCGAGTCTAAATTTGCTATTCGAAACTTCGCCAGAAGTCCCAGATGGATACCAGCCAAAACGATTGCCAAAGTGGGAAGAAGAATGTATGAGGTGGAGACTTCGAAAGGGGTAAGCAGACGACATCAAAATCAAATGCGAGAGACGATTGGCCCCAATGAGTTTGATGAAGGATGTCGTTTGGCTGCGTTAAGCCAAAATGACTGCAAGAGACCTGTCGAAAAAAGACAAAAGTTACAAATCTCTCATATTCGGGGACCCCACCCACAACTTTTTCCACTTACGACCAATTCAAAACGGAAGTAAGCACGTCGTTTGCTCTGGAAAAAACGAATATTTTTCTCTTTCACGCGACTTTTAATTTTCAGAGGAATCCTTTATTTTTTTAGATCTTAAAACTAACCCCTGTTACTTCTAACCCCACTCTCCCCTACTCGGTTTTACAATGCTATTTAACTGGACTGCGTGACCTATGTCCTTCAGTATATTTTTTGCAACAATTGGTGTGTTTGCTGTGTCTTTTTCGCGTAAGTGATTGATATCTGTCAAATAGTGAAATCCTCTCAATGAGAGAGATATCCTCTCAAGTCTCAAAGAGAAAAAACTTGAACAAAGGACACCAAACGCTTTTGAAACAAAATCTGTGAATTAGTTTTTGTTTTCCACTACAATGAAGATTATGACATTTGTTAAACTGTCAGATGGCTTGGTTTGACAGAGCTAAACAGTCCACCCCGAGGAAAAGGTCTTGCAGATATTTCAGATAATTCATCGCAAAGAGAGAGCCAAATGAGAGTAAAAAAAATTGAGAGTCAAGAAACTGTCATGATTCTATGAAAGTCTACATAGTATTGCGAAAAGTATCGACACACCAAACAGACGAATAACATAGAGATTAATATTCAAATAACATAGAAACTAAGAGCTATGTTCTTAATGATGGGCTTCCTCTTACCAAGATACTGGATCTGGTTCTTTTAAGTCTTCGTCTGCCGAGTATCTCTGTCCGAAAAAGTGAGTAAGCGTTGCTGTTTGGATGAACTAATAGTTCAATGTGAGAGATTCTGTTTACGAATTTATTACTTCTTCCTCAACTGTTTGCATTTGAAGATCCCGATGAATCTCATAGTTGAAGATACACCAGCCCCGCATTGATTATAATTCTTTTTTATTTGTCTCTTTTTCGTATGTGGTATTTCCAGGTTAGCTCAAATATTTAGCTGCTTTGTCAATTGGTATAGTTTTTTCTTTTATTATGAGTGGCATTGGAGTTGAGTTTAGTTTTGTAGTGAATATCACTTGTTGAGTTTCGTCCGTCAACCAAATCGACCACATTGCGATCGACTCCAGACATGCCTCCAGTATTCTGGATGTCCGAACCTTCCGGGCGGCCAACATTGGCTCGGACCACTACCTTGTTGTAGCCAAGGTACGAATGCGGATATCCACAGCGCCACAACAACGAAATACTGTGAGAAAGTACAATGTCGAAAAGCTACAATCGCAAGACACCGCCAGAGCCTACAGAGAACGCATATCCCGATCTCTTGCTACGAGTCCTACCGCAGCAACAGCTAGTACAGAAGACCAGTGGCAACACTGCCAGCAAGCCATCATAAGTGCCGCGAATGATGTGCTGGGTTTCACACGACCACCACCACGAAACCCCTGGTTTGATGAAGAGTGCAGACTAGCTAACGCAGAAAAACAACAAGCGTATAAAGCGGCGCTGCAAAGAAGGACTAGATCTGCTCGCATGCTCTACGAGCAAAAGAGACGGGAAGAACATCGGCTTCTTAGAAGGAAAAAGAAAGAGCACGAGAAGCGTGCGCTCGAGGATATTGAGAGATGCTACTCCAGGAACATTGTACGGAAGTTTTACCAGAGGGTAAAAAGAATGTGCCAGCAAAACAAATCCCGTACAGAAACCTGTAGAGACGCGGATGGAAACATCGTAGTAGAAACACAGTCGGTGCTGAGAATTTGGAAAGACTACTTCTGCAGACTGTACAATGGCGATGACGACCAAAATTCCGCTGTCAGGCAGAATGAACCATTCAACTTAGATGATGATAGCCAAAACTCCCATCCACCTGATCAAAACGAAGTGCGGATAGCAATATCCAAGCTTAAGTCCAACAAGGCTGCTGGACCTGACGGTTTACCCGCAGAGCTATTTAAAGCAGCTGGAGATGACTTGGTAGTGAGCATACACCAACTCATCTCTATGATTTGGTCAGATGAAAGTATGCCAGATGAATGGAATCTCAGCATCGTTTACCTGGTTCATAAGAAAGGAGACCCTCTCAACTGCTCCAATTACAGAGGCATCAGTCTCCTGAACATCGCCTACAAGATCCTATCTGCCATATTGTGTGAACGCTTCAAGCCTTTCGGCAACAACCTGATTGGCCCCTATCAGTGCGGTTTCAGTCCAGGAAAGTCCACCATAGACCAAATTTTCACACTCAGGCAGATCCTGGAAAAAACCCAAGAAGTCCAAATCGATACTCACCACCTGTTCATCGATTTCTAGGCCGCCTATGACAGCATCTTGAGGGATGAACTGTATAGAGCCATTTTGACAGCACTGCCAAACTCATCCGTCTGTGCAGGATGACGATGGAGAAAGCTCGCTGCTCCATCAAGGTCGGTAATGACCTCACCGAGACCTTCGATGTCAAAAAAGGATTCAGACAAGGTGATGCGCTGTCATGCGACTTCTTCAACATCATACTTGAAAGAATTGTTCGAAACTCACAAGCCAACACACAAGGAACGATCTTTCAAAAGTCCGTTCAACTACTTGCATACGCCGACGATATTGACATCATTGGTAGAACACAGCGAGCTGTCACCGGTGCGTTCGCGAGTATAGAAATGGAAGCGGCCAAAATGGGTTTAGCGGTAAACGAGGGCAAAACTAAGTATATGCTGTCAACAAAAAGGGACACCCAACATCGACGAATTCGACAGAACATCACAATAGACAGCTACAACTTTGAGGTAGTAAAGGACTTTATTTACCTCGGCTCTGCCATAACATCAAAAAATGACATCTCGTCGGAAATCAAACGAAGGATTACTCTTGCCAACCGCTGTTTCTTTGGGCTAAGAAGGCAATTGAGCAGTAAAGTCCTTTCCCGATCGACTAAGGAGACTCCATATAAGACCCTTATCATCCCAGTCTTGCTATATGGAGCTGAAGCATGGACTTTATCGAAAGCGGATGATGATCTCCTTGGTCGCTTTGAGAGAAAAATCCTTCGTAGGATATTCGGTCCCGTTTGCGTTGACGGGTTTTGGAGGAGAAGATTCAACGACGAACTGTACGAGCTGTACAGCGACATCAGCCTGGTCAAAAAACTGCACATTGGGCGTTTAAGATGGCTAGGACATGTAGAGCGCATGGACATCAGCGCTCCGGCTCGGAGAATATTCAACTCTAACGCGGAGGGTCAGCGCAGCAGAGGACGACCTCGCCTAAGGTGGCGCGACCAAGTAAAACAAGACCTCAACCAACTTGGAGTGCGCAACTGGAAGCGGTTAGCTAAGGACCGGGCTAACTGGAAGAGGTTGGTTGAGGCCTTGGTCCACCCCGGGCTGTAGGGCCACCTAAGTAAGTAAGTAAGAGTTTCGTCCTCATTGATTTTAGTCCTTCATTTGTTGGCTCTTGCTATGTGCAGTTTCTCTTCCAAAGTCAGCAAAATGGTGTCGTCAGCAAAAGTATCGATGTATACAGCCTCTTGGAGAAGGAATGGTCTTTGGTCTTTATATTTCACTTAAAAATAGAGGCGTGGTAAGTAACTTTTTATTAGTCTGGTGGAAGTATGGTCCGAAGTCTCTTATGACGAATTATGTCCAATGCTTTAGCTATACTTACGTATGAAAATATGTACTACAATCTAGTAGGTACTCGTTTTCCTCAATGTCGGTTGTAATATTATTTTCTACCCTGTGGACTTTTTGAATAGTTGAATTCTGGCTGCCAAACCGAATTGGTGATCAGATATCATCTTTTTGTTAGTCTGGATAAGATTCAGTCGATTGTAAAAAAAAAACATATGGAAAACTTTTTCCAATATGGGAAGCAAGCTTATCGGTCTATGGGATGATGTGGATTTTGTGTCACTACCCGTTTAAGAACTGCAATTATTTGTACAAAGTATTAAAGTCGGATTAGCGAATTGAAGATGTTTCTTATATACTCTAAGGCTTGTCTGGGTAATTCACTTCGTATTTTATGGAGTCGTGAGTACCGTGGCGTAGTGGTAAGTGCGTTGGACTACTACGCAATGCTGCCCCGGGCTCAATCCCAGCAAAAAAAAAATGCATGGTTCCACATTTTTCGAATGTATGACAAGCATTCAAAGAGTATCAATTGTCAAGAATCTTCTCAACTCGCCGTTCGGAGTCGGCAAAAAAATGTAGGTCCCTTCCATTCGTGCAGAAATATAAAACGTACACACAAATGGTTGTGGGAAGTAGGTCCTGGTTCACTCCGAACTTTAGCGTTGCCCAAAGAAAGAAGATTTTATGGAATCATATCCTGGAACTTTCTTATCATCAACCCTATTCTTAATGCAGTGTTCAATTTCGATTATTTTTTATTGTCTTTATCGTAAGATTACTGGTGATTATGTAAGGTTGAAGTGGTGGGATCTCGGCATTGTCATTTTCTTTGGTGAAAACTTCTACAAAGTGCTCATGTAAAGTATCTACTTTGTCTTGATTCATCATTTCCCACGATCCAATCGGTTTCATTAGTGGTGGCTGATGAATTGTCTTGTTCTTCAGTATTTATAAGTTCCTGCCGATAACTTTAAGCTATGAAAATTCACCATCCACTCCTGCACTCATTGGTTTTTTTTTTTTTATAATTCGTTTGTACTCCTTAATAGAACGTGTTAAGTAAGTCGATGATCTATTATAACGTTCCCAACAGGATTTTATGTCTTAAACAATTCTGAACCTCTTTCAGGTGCAGGTGCTCCTAATAACAACTTGTTTCTCATCATCTATGCCATATTAATGAACCTGTATGCTGTATCCATTATCTGAGATTATGACATTATGAGTACGAGTACTCGTATATTGTATAATAATTATTGTCTAACGACATTAGCATTGAAATCTAGTTTGATGTTGTGTATCCATCATCATTAGTGAGAGTTTAATTAAAAAGACTTTCGACTCGTAAACATCACAGGTGGAATCGGACGGAATCAGAGCTTTCAACGCCATCTGTCAATTGCAACCGATTAGAAGAATTGAATTCTTTAACGTTTGGATGAAGTTGTTTGACGTTTATGAATTATGAGTCTTAATTTGGCATTAATGTACAAATGAAAATAGTGCTTGTCCAAGTTATGATAAAGCAAACACTTACCAGCAATGGTTGATTTTCAAAATAACAACATTTTACCTGCCAGTAACGAACGATAGCTTTGTCCTTAAACGGATGACATCAAAAATACAAAGTCTGTCGTGTCTAGAAGAAGAGCTGGAACCGACTAAAACTGAAAGGTCTATTGAAGCCAAATACTGGGTAGGGTAACTTCGGGCATTATGGCGTACTTTTTTTGTTTTTCAAATAACTTCAACATGAAAAGCTTTATTATTAAAAAAACAAAAACAGTTAGAAAATATAAGAAAATCAAAACAAAAATACGTTAAATAATTATAACTAGTGTACTGGTGCGAGGAATCTCGCATGTAGAAACCCTATACCCGTAGGTATAGGTAATAATATTTTTTTCGTAATAACTTTACTCGTATGGGTTTTTTCAAAAGTGTTGGTATTGATGAACAAAGTTAAGGTGATGAGCTTTCGATCAGTGTAAGAATCATTGAAATCGGTGCAGGAATAAACCGTCAGGAGGAATCACAAGCTCTTGCGCTAGCGAAATATAAATATAATGATAATTCAATGATTTAAACAAAGAAAAAGTTAAATTAAAAATGTTTTACAAAAAATCATAATGCCCTATGCATAGGGCAATATGGCGCATCCTCTTGGGCAATATGGCGTGATGCTCAAATCACGGTTTGATTTGTCACAGCTATCACAAGCGTTTTTGAATGAAGTACATGAATCGTGGGACCACCTACGAGTAATTTTAATTGTGACTTGGCCTGTATTTGTCTGCCTGTTCAAAGCCCATTTAAAACAGCTCTTTTCTGTTAGAAGTGAATCCATACGCTTGTAGTTTCCTTACACGAGCCACAATTTTCTGCTCGATTTCTATACTCCAATGCATGTGGGAGCACCTAAACATGCTCCCTGTCGTCATCGTTCTAGAGTATTAGTATAATTTTTTTTTACATACTTTACATGCGAACTCCATAAGGGCCAAAGTGCGCCATAATGCGCCTGCGGCAAGTGCGCCATAATGCGCCTACGGCAAGTACGCCATATTACAAAAAAGGACGCATTTGCACAAAACTTAAAAAAAAAGCCAGATTTTCTTTTACTGTTACCAATCAATGCCACCAAAGGAAAACTAACATGATTCACTTCACTTCACTGTGTACACTAACCCCGATCGTTTTATACTTAAGGAGTTACACGCAAATGAAAAAGAGCCAAAAATATATGCAGATGACAAAAGTGGGGTATTTTTTTGGTTATTATTTTTTTCACTCGCAACAGCTTTACAACTTAACATGGCACTCTATCAAGGAAGACTCAAGTTTTCCCATCGTTTTATTTTCTATATGTAAACCGGAAATGTGGTTTTTACAAGGTGCGCCATAATGCCCCCTGCGCCATAATGCCCGAAGTTCCCCTAGTAATACTTGACTGGTATCTAAATGCGGTAAAAAGTATGAACAAAGGACCTAATCCACATTTTGAAATAAATGAGGCTACCAACCTAATATCGTACACTAGATGTCGACGATTTTAAAAGGCCCGACTCATAGAATTCATTTGACGTTGACACTCCCGTATAAAATCCGTCGAATACCTACGTTGAGTGATGACACAAACAAAAAAACAAACATGTTTTTTTGAAATCGCAAAATAATTTAATTAGTTAAATTTTTAAACTTCAGCCGAATGCTTCCACCAATAAATGTGCTTACTTTCAATTTGTGAATGTGTGAGCTTCAAAATTGGTGTTGTGAACTTCAATGCGTGAATGTGTGAACAGCCAACGCACCACAACGGACTGAAACAGTAGAAAGTAAACCTACTTTATGCGCTGAAGTTCATATATGCGTAGGTTAAGGGCCGCCTTCCATAAGAATGCGTGTATTCCATCTAGATGTCAGTTAAAAACGACGCAGAAACGCATCAACGGATCCTATAGGTCAGCACCTTAGACCCATACCTTGAGTCTGGTAGGAAGTGGTAATTACTTAATCCTAAATAAACAAAAACCTGAACAAAGAGCAAAGACCTATTGTAAGCAATGTAGCAGCCAAAATAACTCTTAGATTAAGGAGACCCCAAATGTCTTGACAAACGCTCACACAGTGCATCTAAGATAAGTGATTGTCATAAGTGCCAAACGAGCAATCGTCATTGTACATATTTACTTCAGATTATAGATTCTTCATCATCCCTCACCTCTTAGCTACCTTCCAAAATTCATGTTGTGCCTTGAAGTTCACACACCAACACAACATCCACAGGTGTTTAGTTTCTACAAAAGCCGTTAAATCTTGGAAACACAGAAACGATACAACACTTTCTTTCAACTCTACCATAATAAAAAAAAAAGGACCATTGCCAATTTGAATTTCCTTTGCCTAAAAATTTCCCCCAAAAAAACGTTTCAACCAGCATAGATTCAATCCATTTAGACAAGAAAAAAAATTGCAATCTTTTCCAGTAGCGAGGACAACAACTCAGTTCTTGCAAAGGATAAAAGTGCGAAGTTCTTGTTTCCGTTTTCCTTTTTTTTTTTTTTTTGTGGAACATAACTAAGCAACGCACATGTTGTCCTCCCTTTTCTTTGTCCTGTCGCTGTCATGGAATCCTGGCGAGAAAGAGTTAAAAGTGGATCGTAACAAGTGTTTTCTGCTGTATCTCTCCCTCTCTGCATGACTTGAGTTATTATTATTGAGTGTGGATTGTAATCCCTTCTCTTTCTTGTGGCCGTTCCAATATGATTTTGTTGTAGCAACGCCCACATTTTCGTTTTTTTTTTTTTTGGAGAATGGAATTGTTTTGGATATTTATTTTTATTTATGTGTGCAATTGTATGATTGGCTATAAGAAGGAGGGACTCATTTTTAGAATTGAGTCGAGTGAAAATGATTATGGTGTTGCCGAGTATTTTGAAACGTCTCGTTTTTCGGTATTCTTCGGGTTGCATTATTTATTATACGTTTTGGCTAAAGTGGAAAAAAATCATAAGCTTTCTATTGAGCAAAGAGATAAATTTTGATTTGATTAAATAAGGGTGAATCGGCTTAGTCGCTGTCCGAAACTCACAACTGGTCGAATTTCTGTATGTATTATTTTTTATTGCGGTTGCACTGTACCTATTTGCGAAAATAAATGAACATAATCCAAAGGGTGCTCCAAATCCCGCTTGGAAGCTCTGTAAATCAAACAGCTGTGAAATCAATAAGCACATATTTTCAAAGTGTTAAATGTTAGCTTACCACACTCAACCGGTTAAAATTAATCAAAAATTGTTCTCAGTAGCGATTAAAATGAATCAGCTTCCGATTACTTAGTGTTCAAGTCAGTTCAATAATGATTGAAAATCGTCGTTAAGTTTTTGGTTTCGACGCCAATTGGAGATAGCGCCTTATGAATGATTTGTCCGGAACCCACTCCGCCATACTTACACATGGCGTAATTTGTCTACCTTCTTCTTGTTCCAACCATCGACGAGGTAAGACGTGCCCAAATAAAACTAAGCTGAACTGAATTAAAGAAGCTGTTTTATTTTCTTTTCGCAACTTAAATTGAATCACCAGTTGGAAGAAGGGAGTAAATCTCAAAATTTCCCAAAAGGACATTTTGATGCAAATGTCATCTGTAGACGTAGACGCACCTCTTAGGTCGAAGAAAGCAATAAAAACTCGAAACATAGTGTCCTTTATTTCATCTATAGAAAAAAAATCTGAGAACCGTTGTATGAAGAAGTTATTCAGTTTTCTGCGATTTCCCAAAAGTTATGTCAGATGGATTTACTCCCTTCTTCTAACTGGTGATTCAATTGGACAATTGGCAATCCCAATCCGAAAAACGATCGGATTATATATTATAAAAAAACGCAGTGAAATAAGTTGGGAAGCAATATTAAGCAGTGTTAAAGAAGTCCATCAATGAACATGGATCTCGCTTTCTTGAGTATAGAGTATAGAAAGACAGGCTTTAAAAGTGCCATTTAAACAGCGAAGGAATTGGCTGGAGAACTTAAAATTGAACTTGTAGTTAAAGCCACAACAAGAATTCGATGTGTTAAATGCCAAGCTAGTAAAACTGCCCGCGATGAGCCTATAGCTACTACAGAAAAGTAATTTCAAGTTAAATTTTTCAACTGTCCATTGGACACTACTTTAATTTCACTCAATGAATGATTTGAACAGTTAGTATTAGTACTACGAATCTAATCAGACCTTCTCAAACTCGGTGATTATCTCCAATTAAAATTAACTGCAGGCTTGAAATCAGTTATAAATGGTTGTACGATGTGTGATGAGCTCATATTCCGATCTGCGATCGACAGTATCTCAATCTAGAACTAGATTAACAAAATTGACAACTTTGTCAATCGAAAATGAAATTGAAGAAAACATAGACTTTGGTGTCATATGTAAGAGAGTTTGCCGATAGAAAGGCCAGAAAATCAAAATTCTTTTAATTTTTTTTTTTAAATACATATGTACATACATAAATGGTTATTTATTCCCTTGTTTTATTATTTCCTTTTGTCATATGGGTTTGGATAGCAGATAGGCTCGACCAGGGCGCTGGTGTTGCTAAAACCGGCACTGTTGTTCTACGGAAATAACAATTTCGTACGAACTTTGCATCGAAGATTTTGGTCGATTTAATCGCCCAACATTGCAGGCTTGTGCATAATCGTGGTATCGTTAAAGTAAAAGTGTAACCGCAGATTCGCCAATTCGACGGCTTTCGCAATTTTTCGATCTCTTTGAAGCATTTTGAGTCTGAACGCAGGACTACTTGTGTTAGCATGCGTCATTGGTCCGTAGTTTTTGAAAGAGAATCAGCGGTCGGACTTCAATAGCCTATAGGGCTCATGATAACCGAGTATTTCTGGCACGAGAGAAGGGGCCTGTAACAGAACGCGACAAGTACTTGTAGGACAAGTGAATTTCGACCACTTGTAAAAAATTGTGTAACACAAAACGACAAGTCCGTGAGCGCTTCCACAATTGTCGCGAGGAAAGATGACAAGTGGGATATTATATAATTTCCCCCTTTCTGTAACAGAACACGACAAGTGTCAAGAAATACTTGTAGAATTGTGGTTTAATTAGGACAGGTGATTGGAATATTGTCAAAGGCTGACAAGTGCATTTTTTATGCAATATTTTTGAAAAAGCAAAATGCTAATATAGAAATAAAATAATATTTAATTAAAAATGTACTTTTCTGAGTCTGAGTTTGATAGTGACAACGGTGAACCTCGTCACCAGTTAAAAGTTCTTAAGCCTAGAATTAATTTTGATGGAAGTGAACATTTGTTTTTGAAAAATTTCACTTATCTCAATCAACTGCACATAATCTTGCTAACAGGCTAAACAATAAAATACAGTCCACTACTTGAAATAGCACTTTCTTTTTATCCGCCGTGATTTTTCCCGTTTTTACTTGTAAAAGACTTGTCAAAGAATGCCGACAAGTCAAGGGAAATACATTTTTTTGACAAGTCCAACGGTTTGAGTTCTGTTACAGAATTAATTTCTACTTGTCGGGCAAGCATAGTTCGACAAGTGAATTAAGACTTGTCGACTTGTCGCGTTCTGTTACAGGCCCCAAAGATATCCAAAAAGACAGCGCAGTTTGCTGGATTCTAAGATCATGTGATTTCACGCAGTTAAATTTCATTTTGTGGGATTACGCTAAAAGTCGTGTCTACGTCAACATAAACCTGAAACAGTGGAACAAGTATAGACCAACATCCACCAAGTTATATCTGGTGGATATAAGTTGGTGGATGTTGCGATACTGCACGAGATATCTGGTAGTATGGCGGTCGTTTTCTTTTTAAGTACATGGATAGGTCTCAATGCTTCTACTACGACATCTCTTATTTAATTCCCAGGTTGTTGCTCTTAATATGAATACCAAGGTTTTTTTTTGATAGGCAATGGAGGGCTTTCGAATATTTCGGGCCTAAGACGCCAAATCTAGAAACAAAGTGCACACTGGCGAAATGAATCTTCCAATAGGCGTCTGAACAATTGTTCGGAATTTAGTACAGTTTTATGATAAAAGAGAGCCAAGAAGATCGCGAGAATCGCTATATCGCAGAATATCCATCAAAACTCGGTCGTTAGAACGTTTTATAAGCTAACACGCTACGGAAATCATTTCAGATATCAGATATGCAAAAAGTTGAACTCAAGAATTATGAGATATTCCAAAAACTGTGAGTTTCTGTTAAAGATTGCACAATAAAATTTGACGTAAGTACTCAAATTGTTTAATAGTTTTGTATACAGCTCGTTCGCCAGCCAAGATTCTTCTAAAATCTAAATCCTTTCAAACTTTCATCATCTTGTGGATTCATTTAAAAAAAACTACGAAATCAGCTCAGATACAGAGTAGAAGTTAATCGATTGAGGACTTGAGTCGCTTGTCTTTTACCGGCGAAGAATCGAAAAAAAATTAACGACAGTTTACATGGGTGTACTGTTGAAATGTAGAAGAGTATCTAAGCTCTGCCCTTCGAAGGCTTATCTAAAAAAAAAAAACGGGATTCTTAATCCCTTAAAAACGTGATCATTTGAGACGAAGCATTTCGCATGCGAGGCTAGGAACTCACCTCTGGGTCACAGGACATAATGGCATATAAGGGAATGAGCGAGCTGACGAAATAGACAGGAAAGATTTACCTTTTAATAGCTCATTGTCACCACAACTGTTTCTGCCATAGGGAACCTGAAGATGTAAATCTTTTCATAGCATTTGGTATAGTATTAAATAAACTTCACCATTTATTAATTTCAATGAAATAAACCTTCCGTGCCTGGTGAGTTCGCAGCGTCGTAGCTCTCAGGGTGGCGCACTTTACAGAGTCACACGCATACAAAATTAAAACATTATGCTAGACTAACTCACATAAAAAAAACTTGAACTTGATTATGTTAGGCGCCCCCACAGATTACGAAAGGCGCCCCTTACTTAACACATACCATTTGTACCGAACACTTAATAAAAGATTCAAAAAAATTACACACAAACCAAAATTGTGTCGTTTTTCCGCTCTCCGGCACACGGGGCGTGGGTGTCTTCCCGTAATTTCTGCCCCAAAATTCTCAGATTCTGAAAATTCAAGGAGTAGGGGAAACATTTTTCAGGGAGAGGTAAAAGTGTGAAAAAGTACTGGAAGACATTTAACAACAAAAATGGAAAGAAATAATTTCTTGGGCTAACATTTGTGCAGCATGTGGACATTTCTTACTCTCTTGTTAGTAAGGTCTCTTTTCTGTGACAAACTAAGATAAATTTTCGTACGGGAACAGGGTTTGACTGATTTTGGTAGAATATCGTAGTTTTAACAGTTTTGGATAGAGGTATGAGAACAGACCTCATCATCACTTGCCTTGTAGATTTTTTGAATGATTTCAGAAAGAATCAAATAGAGCTGTGTATTATATTGATTCAGCAAAAAATTCTAGTAAACGAACTGTCGACAGAATTGTAATTTTCTGAAAAGCGTAAGCGTGGGTGGCCGTGGCGCAGTGGTAGTCGTCGTCGCTTGTCATGCGAAAGGTTCACGGTTCGAATCCAGATGTCTACGAAGCATTTATTTCTAGCGAAATAAAAATAAGTTGATCAGTTTCAGAAGTTAATATCGAAACCTACTGCGAAGGCATAACACTGGCAGTAGGATGTTGAATATGGCTGAAGAAATTGATCGCACAGACTATAATAATAAGAAACATCTGGAAAAAACTCCTGTGAATCATAAGCAAGTACAAAAATAATACACAACTCTCCAGTTATCCTTGACACCACCCATAGAGTTAGTTGAAATTGAAACCTATCATCTGAGTTTCCTACCACTACGTCGATCTGTCTGTTTCTCGTTCTTGTCCTTCATGTGCTCGCGCTGTGTAAAAAAAAAAAAAAAAAAAAAAAGCGAAATGTTAAAAAATGTTCGACGATAGGGCCAAGGATGATGCGGCCATAATGACACCGCTTCAAAAGTTCAGCTTTACTGTGCACTGGACAAACCTTTTTCAGCAAATGGGACGGAGATTTCAAAATTTAGCTGCCGTACCGTAGCTTCTGACTTTAGTTTCCTAACAGAACTTTCATTGCATTAAAATTACAAAGATGATTTGAAAGCCAACTACACAGTTGTGTTTAGAGATTGAAAGACCATATTATAGACAAACTAGCTTCAGAAAAAGCCTGAAAAGTAAGCTTTACGAGATTTTCAATGCCTAAATGAACGAACTCGTATTATATCTGTGGCCACAAGCCATAACCGCTAAAGTCGACTTTAGACGAAATTGAGATTTTGATGCCATTAGATTCAGCGTACTCGAATCTATTTTGTAAATTTTTTTCAGCTTTTTATCTTTAAAAATGTGACCACAATTTCAAAAAAGCATAACAGCTAAAGTAATTTTTTGTAGTTTAGATTAAGGAAAAACAACCAAACTCAACAAAAAAGAACGATATTTACTGTATAAAGTTGACTTAAGATAATTTTTTTAAGATTTACAACAGGGAATAAAGACTTAACTTGACTTTAGCTGTTTTTCCACATTAAATTTATACAATTATTACATTTTTTTGTGAAGGAAAACTAGCTAAATTTGAGTTTAGCTGTTTTTCCGTGTTAATATTTTTTGTTTTGTTCATTTTTTTTGAAGGAAGAATAAGTAAAAATACTTTCCTATTTGCAGTTTAGCGGTTATTCCAAAATTAAATTGTGATTCTTTAAAATGGAAAAACAACTAAACTCCAGATAGGATTTTTTTATGATGAAAAACCTAAAAGGCAGAACGACTAAAGTATTATTTTTGTCAATAAAATCGTTTACAGTTATTTTTTTCAAAAAAATAATTTTCAACTAAGAAAGAGTAAAATTATCTTTGTTTTACTTTTTTTTCAACGCGATCGGAGTTTCCAATCGCCCAATAGAGTCATTTGTAATTTTACGTGTTTGTCAAAAACTTTAAACTGCTCTCCTGAAAAATGAGTAAAACAGACTTTAGCGGTTTTTCCTTGTGACCATAGATATATTGTTTCCCATACATAGTAGGAAGTAGGAACTAATTTAATGCTTAAATGTATACATAATTTAAATTACACTTTCAAAGTGATAAAATGGATTTCCTAAAAAATAAGTTTTGGAAGGCGCAAAATTCAAATCTTGCCATGGGCGCTCATGACCCTAGCTACGACACTGTGAGTTCGTTTGTAAACGTGAACAATCCCATTATTATTATTATTATTATTATTATTATTGAAGGGTGAGATGCACCGCAACTTTGGTCTATTGTAGCCCTACAAGTCCTAGATAAAAGAACATCCCTCTCGTCATCATTTCTGTTGGAACTCGTTAGAGAGGGCTTAGCTCATACCTAGTCTAGGTGAAAATTGCATTGATCAAAGCATCTTATCCAGGCCAATGCCTGTGAACAATTTCTGCTGTAAGTTTCCAAGCACTTGAACACATTTGATCACATTCCACCAGTATGTGCTTTGGAGTTTTACTGAGATTCCTCTTGAGTTATCAGTGCCCCTTAAGGAACGCAGTAAGGATGCTGAGTTTGTTTTTATAAAGGCTAATACAACCTTTAACTCTATTTGAGCTTTAATTACCCAAAAGTTTCGTCAATTGTCTTAGACCCTGAGTTTTTTTCCAGGACTTAGTCCTGTTAGTCTTCTCCAGTTTTCGGAGCTCTATCATGTATTATCCAATTATTTCTGGCTTAACTTCAGCCTGACTGAAATTCTTGCCGTTAAACAAACCAATAATAGAGCCGGTCATGGAGCAATATAATGATGTTCCCCAAATATGTCTTGACGATGGCTTCTCATTTGGTAAAGCCGTTCTCAAGCTTTTAACGAGTACCGATAGCTTACGCTTCAGACCATGCGACAAGTTGATTGTTGGACATGTCTAGGAGGTTCTCTTTGAAGGTGCACTTCTTTTTAAGAGTGTCGCTTGCCAACATTCTAAATGTTAGCCTAAGCTCAATTTCTTTGTGGCTTATGTGTCACATTGCTTAACTCTCTGTCTGTGCTAGTTTTTGATCCTTATTTATGACCTTCGCAATATAGCTTGGCTCAACTAGGAAACATTACGATAAGTAGGTCTAGGTAGCTTTGGTTTGACCCAATTTGAATAATGCCTCTTTAAAAGAAGTTCAATTTTTTCATTTTCTTAATCTTTGACGGCTTGTTGTATCAACTATGTAGGTTAAGGGCCTAGTCACACATATTTCATTTACAGCAGTACGAGTAGGTAGCTGAATAGAATGCAATACTTAAAAATGTTTAGTTCATTTCGGCTGCCACCAATATCAACGCTCATGCTAAAATATTTTATCCTTAGTGTTGACGTTCTTTTTTTTTTTTTATAATTTGAGTAACATTAAATGTAAATTGGATGACCCCAAGTCTGGCTCCAAAGTGAGGCCAATCCTACCCCCTTGAGATGTAATAACAGCTTGACTACTTAATCCTTAACCCTTAACTTGCGGAGTACCTACGCTAAAACGTTTTGCAGCCGTAGTCTACAACAAATCTTGGAAAGTATGACACGTGAATCCCATTAATTGAGTTATATAGGGCGTCTGTAATTAAATGAAAAAATACAGTTTGATCTTTTTTTAAATGGCAGCTAACGCCGTTAATTTGTTTTTTTATTGACTTAATTTACACACCATTTATTTATTTATTGTTTCAATCAATATTAGTTCCGATCCGATCACATTGTAAGTTTCGAATAAGTACTTGTTAAGTAAAGCTTATTTAGTTAATTACATTAATGCCAGTGTTTCGCTTTGTAATTAAAAAGAAAAGCAAAAGCAAACAAATAAAACGTTTTAGAAAATTACAAGCCAATTTAAATTTGAACATGGGTTCTAGTAGATGTAGCATACGCATGCAGGTCATTATAAGTTTTTCTACGCAGATGACATAAAAATCCTCAGACACATTACTTCCGCCCCGCAGACCCTCACTTACTGCAAGATGACCTAAATTTGTTTTCAACATGGTACAAAAAAAATGTAAGTATGTCAAGCGATCACATACTCTCCAAAAAGTCTCCCAGCAACCGCTAGAAATAATTTCGTTTGCGATGAGCTCGTAGCTCAGGTCACTTCACTTGTCTGTGACTTACTTACTTACTTAGGTGGCGCTACAGTGAGGGGTGGGCAAACGCCTCAACCAACAACACCTTCCAGTTAGCCCGGTCCTTAGATAACTGCCTCCAGTTGCGCACTTCAAGTTGGTTAAGGTCTTGCTCTACTTGTGCGCACCACCTTAGACGAGGTCGTCCTCTGTTACGCTGACTCTCAGGGTTAGAATCGAAAATTCTCCAAGTCGGAGCTTTGTGCTGATGTCCATACGCTTTACATGTCCTTATCAATGTGCGGTTTTTTGACCAGGTCGATGTCGCTGTACAACTCGTACAGTTCGTGGTTGAATCTTCTCCTCCAGACGCAAAGGGGACCGAATATCTAACGAAGGATATTTCAGTAGAAGGATATCTTCATCCGCTTTCGATAAAGTCCATGCTTCAGCTCCATATAGCAAGACTGGGGTGATAAAGGTCTTATATAGAGTCTCCTTAGTCGATCGGGAAAGGACTTTACTACTCAATTGCCTTCTTAGCCCAAAGAAACAGCGGTTGGCAAGAGTAATCCTTCGTTTGATTCCCGACGAGATGTCATTTTTTGAAATTATAGCAGAGCCGAGGTAGACAAAGTCCTTTACTACCTCGAAGTTGTAGCTATCTATTGTGACGTTCTGTTCAATTCGTCGATGTTAAGTGTCCGTCCCTTTTCGTTGGCAGCATACTCGTATACTTTGTTTTGCCCTCGTTTATCGCTCTAAACCCATTTAAGCCGCTTCCATTTCTATACTCGCGAACGCACCGGTGACAGCTCGCTGTGTTCTACCAATGATGTCAATATCGTCGGCGTATGCAAGTAGTTGAACGGACTTTTGAAAGATCGTTCCTTGTGTGTTGGCTTGTGAGTTTCGAACAATTCTTTCAAGTATGATGTTGAAGAAGTCGCATGACAGCGCATCACCTTGTCTGAATCCTTTTTTGACATCGAAGGTCTCGGTGAGGTCATTACCGACCTTGATGGAGCAGCGAGCTTTCTCCATCGTCATCCTGCACAGACGGATGAGTTTGGCAGGGATGTCAAAACTAGACATGGCTCTATACAGTTCATCCCTCAAGATGCTGTCATAGGCGGCCTTGAAATCGATGAACAGGTGGTGGGTATCGATTTGGACTTGTTGGGTTTTTTCCAGGATCTGCCTGAGTGTGAAAATTTGGTCTATGGTGGACTTTCCTGGCCTGAAACCGCACTGATAGGGGCCAATCAGGTTGTTGACGAAAGGCTTCAAGCGTTCACACAATATGGCAGATAGGATCTTGTAGGCGATGTTCAGGAGACTGATGCCTCTGTAATTGGAGCAGTTGAGAGGGTCTCCTTTCTTATGAACCGGGTAAACGATGCTGAGATTCCATTCATCTGGCATACTTTCATCTGACCAAATCATAGAGATGAGTTGGTGTATGCTCACTACCAAGTCATCTCCAGCTGCTTTAAATAGCTCTGCGGATAAACCGTCAGGTCCAGCAGCCTTGTTGGACTTTAGCTTGGATATTGCTATACGCACTTCGTTTTGATCAGGTGGATGGGAGCTTTGCCTATCATCATCAAAATTGAATGGTTCATTCTGCTTGACAGCGGGATGTCAGTCTTCATCGCCATTATACAGTCTGCAGAAGTAGTCTTTCCACCATCGATCATTACCAAATTAATTAAAATTAATCCAAAAGAATTCAAAAGAATGCAATGAGTGCAAATGAATGTAAAAGAATGCAAAGCATTCAATTGAAGTCACAAGTGATTGCATTCAATGATTGCAATCAATTGAATGGTAAAAAAAAGAATGTAATCTTTTGAATGAAAAATGAATGGTGATTGCATTCAATTTTTTGAAGTCTCAAATTGAAGTCAATGAATGCAATCAAAAAATTTAATTCATCAAAGAATGCATATCAAAATGGTTGCATTCTTTTACAACTCTGGTAAACACGAACCGTAAATGAAATCATGACACATGCCACACCAAACAGTCACTTTAGATCCATACTATGACACTGGCACCTCATGCATCACTGAATTCTCACAACCCCAAATTAACGCAGTCAATGAATTAAAAGTGGGTCGATTATTTCGACCCCATTCACCTGTTAACTGTCTCTGCAGAAGTGTGATGGAACGGTTACTAAAATAAAACGATTACTCTATTTTCCTATCCTCGAAAACTGATCTAATGTAAAAAAAATATTAACGTTCTGTGAATAAATAGGACGAGCAAAGTTTGACAAGTTAAAAAATACCACTGTATAAAAGCGCCTACCAGTTGGACAACTCTGTTTTTCTAATTGGAACCGAAATTCGAAAAGGTATTTTTTTACCAGATACGGCAGCTTTAATATTTATTAAATTTTATATTGATACATGTGCACTGCAACTTACGGACGGCAGATTTTCAAAGAACCAAATTAAATAAAATCAATCTCAAATACGACGGTAATCTTAATTACGACGGTAAGAGATAAACTTATGAAGTAAGAGATGGCGCAATTATTCAGACCAAAAAAGGACAAGCCCCATTTATAGTCCCAGCCTGAAAATAGTCTTCGGTATAGATCAGACTTATCTTCTTCTTAATTTCGTCACAATTTACGGGCCAAAGAACAGCGGGCATATTTCCATAAACAAACAGAACAAATACATACTACATACAGAACAGTGCTGTTCGAAACATTTTCTTACTCTTTCGGATGGCAGTTCTTGGAATCTGTGAGAGCTACGGTAGTTTTTGCACTAAATCGATGTATTTATGAATTAGCGGCATTTAGCTTAAAAGAAGCAAAAAATGGAAAAAAAACAGTTTCGAGTGCAAATCTAATACATATATGGTGCCTGTCACGTCTAAATTCTACAACCTAACAAATTTTTGAATGTTGCTCAACGAACTGTGGCATGGAATCTAAAAAAATATCGTGAGACTGGGACTACCACCAGAAAGAAAGGCTCAGGGACTCCAAAAAGACCCCAGTGAAAGATCGTTTTTTTGTGCTCTAAAACCGTCGGCATCGGTTCAAGACTTCAGTGGAAATCAAAAATCGGGATCAATGAAAAAAAGTCCCCTAATAACTGGTTTAACCCTTTGACTACTGAATTATTTATATGAGACAAAACAGTTATTTCGTAATTTAATATTACTGGTTGTACTTAAAGGAAGACAATTCATTTCTTTTTAGAATTTTTCGTCCTTGAATTAAGCCTACAGGACCTAGGTTACAAATGTGAACATAGGTAGCCAAGTGACAACAGGCTGGTTTTTTGCACTCGTATTTACGCAATATACAATGTACAAAACGTAACTTCGAACTTACGCTAGAAAACATATCTTATCTGGTTGGATTTATGGGTGAAATAAACAAAACAAAAAACCATCAAAGGATCCTTTAAAAACTCGTTACAAATTTTTCCCAAACTGACAACAAAATCAACCGCTAACTTTGTAATTAAAAATTCTAGAAAGTTCAAATTTGGTATAAGAGAAGAGAATTGATGAATAAAGAGAACTCCATGCATACTACAACTCTTTTAAATCTTTAAATAAAAAAAAAAAAAATTTGAATAGTGTGGTTACAATTGTAACCAATGGTAGTCAAAGGGTTAAGAGAACTCAAGCGAGTACTGAATCCCAATTTTCCAATAAGAGTCAGAGAAAAAACAATGAATCTGGGCTGAGAAATATTTTAATTGGATTCAAGACTAGTGGTACAATGGTATCTTTTTCAACGAATTCAGGTTTAAGCTGCATGTTGGAAATGCGCGAAAAGAACCCAAGGAAAACCCGAGCTCTGAATGCCTTCTACAAATGCGCTCAGAACTGAAGGTGTGATGGTGTGGGGATGCTTCTCTGGAGATGAAGAATGTAGAATGGCCTCTTTAGAACCGAAAGACAGTGTCACTACGAGGGCACTACGAGTCCTAAAATATGAATTAGAGCCCTCGGCGTCAGAGTTTTTCGGTGAAACTTGCAGAATCATTTGTCAACTAAACAATGCTCCTAGCCATACAGCCAAAATTGTCAATATGAACTTGTTTATGTTTTTCAAATGAAAGTTTAATTTACTTTACTTTAGGTGGCGTTACAGCTCGAGGTTAGCCTGGGCCTGCTTCTCGCAACTATTTGTGTGGGGTTGGGTACGATTGCCCGTAATTCGCGCGAATTAATAAATATTTTATTTCGCAAGATTCTAAAACTAGATATATTAGCAAAGCATTAGCAAACTACAAGCTCAAAAAAGTGCATAGTGTGCCGATGCGAGAATTCTCGCAAGAGGAAAATCAACCCCCAAGATCCAAACTTACCATCCAACACCCAAACTTCCCATATGATTTCCATCTCAACTCATGGAAATCCCATGGAAATCATACGGGAAGTGTTTATTTTGGGTAGAATATTTGTTTTGATAGATTTTTTAATTACATTATAACATTAATAAAGTGAATGTGCAATTTGTCCGTCCTCCAGGAAAATCTCTTTCCTTTGACACCCCATTTGTAAAGATTGGTTAAGTATGAGAGCCGCAAATGGTGCCTATACTACGGAAATAATATACAGTAAAACCTCCTAACTGGGACACTCCAGGGGACCGAGAAAATGCGAACCAAATTGGAGGTGCCCCGATTTGAGAGGTCCTCCAAATTGGGCCGAAATTCATTTTGTCCCATTTATAGTCCTGAAATAAAATGTTCCTGAAGTGTTAAATTTTTAAGATAATTATTTATTATCGTATATAAATGCTAAATTTATAATATGTTGGGCCTTAAATTGTTTAAAAAAAAAATTGGTTGGTTTGCGATGTCATCCATGCTTTTTTACTATTTCTGCAATCGATGTTTAGATGGTGTCAACATTTTTATGCCGTTGACTTAGCAGATTTTCCTATCACCAGGAATTTTCCTTTTTTCCCCAAAGCGTTGAAAAGGAGTTTCAGTTGCGACTAAAGTTCCAGCAATCATTGACGCTTTCACTTGCAAAATTGGTCCAGAAATTGGAATGCTTTTTTGGCCTGGCTAACTGGAACTATTGATAGACCTCCTTATTCAGCACCAGTGAATAAAATGATTTGGATGTTTTTCGGGTTATGAGTCCATAATTGTCCCGATTTAACCCTTCGATTTTATGATTTGTTCAGCTTGACTTATTCCGAATTTTCGCGCAATTTGTCTGTTACTGATTTTGTTTTTTTTTTCATAAAAATCAATAATCTCCGCTTTTTTCAATAGATCTGATTCGGTGTATCTTTTACTAATTTTTATTATTCCTGGAAATAAAATTTGTTGTTACCGAAAATCTGTGAGACTAATAATGACAATTAGTAAACAGGGTTAAAACTGAAACCCAATTAAAATATCCAACGCAACTGCTGCCTGAATTCGAAACACTAGCTATACGAAAATGAATGAGTGCCTTGTGGATTGTGTTCTGACCACAATAGAATAAGAGCAAGGAATTTTTCTTACGAACGCATTTTGTTATTCTGGGGATATTCCCCTATTTTTATGCATCATCAAGCATCAGCTCTGATAAATTTTTGTAATTTCGGGTAAATTCGCAAACGTCAATTGCATGACGATGATCACGATTAAGAATTAGAAAACGTTTTGATACGTCCGTCAACAATTCGAAAACATATTGCCACTGCAGCTGATCGCAAAACATGGTGCAACGATTCGATTTCATTTTAATGCACTCACGTCACAGCACTGCAAATGACCATCGCAACTATGACGTGATCGTCTTTTGACGTTTACGAATTTACCCTTTTCTATCTTTCATTTTTGTCCCAATTTGGAGGTTGATTTGCAAGCAATTCTGACGAAATTCACGAGCAATTCGTTGCCCCAGATGCAATTCAGAGGTGTCCCGATTTAAGAAGTTCGCTTATATGAAAAAACCGAGTGTATGCATGAAGGGCGCTTCAATTCGAAGGTGCCCCAATTAGATAGAGTCCCAATTAGGAGGTTTTACTGTATATGATAATACTATGTACATGTGTATGTACATCACACAAGACTGCCCTTACTTAATAAGCGAGCATTTCAAATGCGAACAATTTTTGAAAATGCGAGATTTCGTTATTCGGGATTATGGTTTGCGGTCAATCGTGGCGCTCCCATTTGTGTGTTTTTTGCCGACTCCGAACAGCGAGTTGAGATTTGAGAAGCTCAATCGTGACAAATGATACTCCTTGATTGCTTGTCAGACATTCGAAAGAGATGGCACCGTGAGAATACTTTAAGGTGTTGGTCCCGGGCTGGGATTGAACCCGGGTAGTATTAAATAGTAGTCCAACGCACCTATCACTACACCACGGTGCTCCCTAAATTATAGCTTTAAAATAAGCTACAACTTCTATGAGTTAAAACAATCTCAGTGTGACGCTCTTACCTGTCAATCTTACGATTAGACAAACACAAAAACTAATACACACAATGAAGTAAAACTTCGTATTCCAGTTCATTAACATCCTGTGCCTATTACAGGCCGATTTTTAAATTAAATTTAAATTTCTTGCGAAATGTCACTTATTCAAACTACAAATACTTAGAATCCACACTTGCGGATTATATATATTGATAGACTGCAAACCTTGGGGTGCGTTCGCACTGTCTTTGATTCTTCGAACAAAATGACAATGTATGTATTGTAAGTAACACTATAGTTTTAAGACACGGGCGAAGCCGGGCGGGACAGCTAGTATTAGTATATTTTTTTATATTTGCCTCCCTACAGCCCAGACCCCAATCCAATTGAGAATATCTGGTCAATCATGAAACTGAAGATTGCAAGAGAGCATCAAGAGTCAGTTGACATCCTAAAAAATATTACTAATCCGGATCTGGAACACCATACCTGTATCCACATGGAAAAACATATCTGAGTCAATGAATCGCAGATGTACATCAGTTATAAAAACAATAGGAGCACTGATTAAATGGACAATGTTTCTAGGAAGCAATAAAAAGAATATAAAACTGCAATAACTAAGCGGTTCCCATTTATTATTAAAATTGAAACAAGTAGGTACCCAAAAACCCTAATTTTCAGTCTAACAGCATTTTGCTCCCTTGACCACTGGTAAAAAATTCTAGCAATCTAAAAGCGGCATGAAAACGTTTGAAAATGTCTAAAAAAAAAAACAAACAAAACCTCATTACAGAATATGTAGTTATCGCTACAGAATCATTACAGAATATGTAGTATTGGCCAAACTTTGAAAAAAAAAATAGATTAACGAAAATTGACGAAAACTTCCGCGTAGAGGGCGTTATGCCCACAAAGAAGATACAAAAAGGAGAAAATGCCATATAAAAATGTAACTCTAAAACGACTTAACTCAGTATCTGCATTCATTTGTTCATTCATTCAGTCACTTAGCCACGTGCTCCCAACTGCTCTAAGCCAAATTCAAAAAAAAGAAAATACACGCGAGTCTTGCCAGCCAGCGGCAAACTTCTAGGTCAACCGCAATTTATTCCCTCTTCTTTCGATTATTTTGGTTAATCTTCCATCACATCTGTGCATCAATTTTTGTTTCTCTTCTTCTATTTCCATCCTTTTTGGTACAATAAAACATCGCATCTTGTAGACATGTCCACGAGCGAAATCATTTGTACAGCCAATTGGCCAAATTGTCTGCCATCCATTATTATACAGATGGAGAGCTTCTGGCTTTGTATCTAATGCGCAATTTTTCAAATCATTTGTTACTTTCATCATGGGATTTATTTGGGGGCATTAATTCTCCAACCAGTTATGTTATGAATGAATGTTTCCATAGAACTGTAACGTGTACCTACGAGTACGAGTGTGTATCTTAATAATGGAACGAGCACAGGTGGCAATGGGTTGGCTCAAGTCTTATAATGACGATGACCTACGGGCTAACTAAGGGGATGCTGTTACTGTTGTTGTTGTCATAATACCAATAATTATAATAAATTTTATTGGTTAATAATTTATCATCTAAATATCCAATGATGATGCACGAGTCATCTACAAGTTGTGTGATATATCACTTGCGGAGGAGAGGCGTCGATGACAGTTTATGTTCTGTAATAAAACCACGTAATTGACACTTTGAAACTGACACTGTAATTGTCGTAACTGTATTGAAATGAGGTCAGCCAACCCTACCGTACAGAGCGGATTTACGTTATTTTGTTTTACGTTTTCCTTTAATAACAGAAAATTCAAAAAGTCTGGAATATTTGTACAACCTTCCAAATTGTTATGTTTTAAGGCCGTTTCATAGCCTTTGACAGTTTTTCTGCATTTTTAGTGCTTTAATTTTTGTTTAAAAAAGTGTAGCAAGCTATTATATGAGAGATGTGTCTTTTTACAAAAAAAAAAAAAAAAAAAAACCGGCACTGCCCGCTTGACAAACTATTGAAAGCCTGCTGTTCTATTCCAATTGGTTCGGCATCTTTCTTTCTTTAGGTGGCGCTTAAGTTCGGTGTGAACCATTTTTTCACGAATGGGTTAGACCTACAGTTTTTTGCCGACTCCGAACGGCGAGTTGAGAAATGATATTCTTTGATTGTCAGACATTCGAAAGAGGTGGCACCGTGATTAAACCGTGATTGGGTGTTTGCTGAGATTAAAGTCGGACAGAATTGCGTAGCAGTTCAACGCACTTACCACTACACCACGCTGCCCACTTAATAATAAATGCATAACCGGCCAAAATTAGAACAAATTTCTCAGATAAATTTAGTAATTTTCTTTGTTACCCACACTACAGGGTGTCAGTAAAAATATCAGGATTGAAAGCGCTTAAGCTTAAACACATATACATATTTTAAAACTTAACACCGGTTTTTTTTGTAACCCAAAAAATTTTACTGGTGAGAGAATTACAAGGTTCTCCATAGAACGCTCTCTATCTTCCACCCAAATTCCATTATAATGAAGAATAACGTTCTCTGAAATGTACCAATGTTTGTCTTTTACTTTGCTTATGTCTTTAAACATAACATAATAACAATTACGTATTCTATGCCCACAGGACATCAATAGCATTGGTAGGAAAGCAAGTGAGAAAGACTCCAATGCGCAAAACACCATCGTACAAGAGTGTCACCCAAAACTGATATCATTTTTGCGTATTGAAGCGAGTGTACACACTATTATCTGTTTTGTATGACACTCAAATCATCGTTGTTATTTTTGTTTTTATCTCGTCCTGTGTTTGCATAATTCAGTAAAAACACAGATGGCCGCTGAGTGTCACGCAGTAGCAGACATTTTTGTGAGCATAATTTTTGAGTGTCACTGCAAATGTCAGATGTACATTGTACACATCATCAGTTTTGCGTGATATCCTTCAAAACTGACACTCTTGATCGATGATGTGTACCCACTTTAAAGTGCTTTTTATGGAGGAGTCCTTTTTATGGTTGTCTAATTTTCTGTATGGTTTTCCCGATCCTTAAAAGTGTAAGTTGTATATACGGATGTTTCTCAGCAAGCGGATGCTGTAGAGATAGTGAAGCAAAACAAAAAACGATTACTAAACTCGTGACTAGATCTTGCAAGAAGATAGCATTGTTGAGACCATTTGCGAAGGTATTAAACATCTATGAATGTGTAGCTGAATATACATACATATGGCGTAAAAAACTAGAAAAGATCATGGTTACTATGCTTAATTCGAACCATTATTTTGTATATTATAAGAGTCGATGAAACTTATGCTGAAGTAGAAAGCTTTTGAAAAATCTGTGGTATGTAGGTTCAAGTATTTAACACCAATTTCTGGTAACATTAATATTAATTATAGCCTGTTGATTTGATTCCGCAATCTCCATTTCGCAATTTGAGTACAATAAGTACAACTATATGTCGCTTATTCGAATTATTACAGACCTACCCTAAATCGAACCACGGATGTTTTCGAATTACTGGATACCTACTGTTTTCGTGGCCTATTTCAAATGAAAAGCGGTTTTAAGTAGTAGTATACAGAAACTTGTGGTGCTTTTGAGAACGATTCATGTTTGTCTGATTAAAATACTTGAAATGTAACATAATTTATTAAAATAACTAAACAACATATTCACAAAGCCAATTGATACAAATACCAAAAAAATAAACGAAAAAATTCGTATTACAGAGTACCAATAATGGAAGTGTTCGAATTTCAAAATAGGTGTTCGAATTAGTTTTTTTTTTTTTTCCGAGGGTAGGTGAACATCTTCCATAGACACTATGAGAATAGCGAGCGCGTGCTCATAGTAGTGTCAGATTCTTAACGACCAAAAACACCACCCTTCGATATAAATTTGCTAGATACTGCAACTAAGTTAAACTACTTATCAAGCAATTTTTCTATCACGAAATATAAACGTTTGGCAGGTTACTTTCCAATGAAAGATCCTGCATGTTCCGCAATTTAGATGCGGTTAATCCTTATCTCACCAAGTCGAAAGGTTTTGTCCTTTGTAGTCGGCGCAATAGATTGCTCTCATCCAGAATTAGTAGGACTGTATTGTTAACATGTCCGATTAATCGGTTTCTATGTTTTCGCGCAAAGCTTCTAGTTTCAGCTTCGATTGTCGGAATTCCGAGATCCCTGTGGATATCGTCGTTTCTAGCATACCACGGTGCTTGGACAATTTCTCTAAGCACTTTATTTTGAAAGGTCTGTAAAATATTGGCATTTGTTTTCTTGGTACAACCCCAAAGTTGAATACCGTAGGTCCACAACGGCTTTAGCACATGCTTGTATACAAGCAGTTTGTTCTCGGTACTGAGGTGGGAATGTTTCCCGATCAACCAGTACATTTCTCTATATTTGATTTCTAATTCTTTACGTTTCATTTTCACGTGCGAATTCCACTTCAGCTTTGCGTCAAGTGTCATCCCCAGGTATTTGGCTTTATTTGCAAAGGGTATTCGGGCCAAATTTATAAAAATTGGCAAGTCAATAATTTTTCTATAAGTGAAATTCACGTGAACAGACTTAGTTCCGTTAAGGGCGATCCGCTAGTCCCTCGTCCATTCATTTACTTTATTCAATGCGTTTTGCAGTTTGGCAGTCATTTCCTCGATTGTTTTACCTACTGCTAGGATAGCGGTGTCGTCGGCAAACATAGCAAGGATAGTGCCATCTTCTTTCGGTATATCACGAGTATATAACAGATAAAGAAGCGGCCCCAGCACGCTTGCAGAATTACGGTTGGTCGCGGGTCCCGATATTTGCGGGAGTTTACCGAAACGATAATCCACCAAAATTTTATCACCCTTTCTGGTGCACAATTAAAACACAAACGATTCTCACTTAATAAAATATAAAAGAAATTGGTACTTAGCTTTTTTCCTGCTCCTGTTCAATAATTATGCGTTATACATATATATACCTCTCTATAGATATATAGATATATATATGTATGTTTCCTGCCTCTGCGACGGAATCCTCCCTCCTGCACACGATTCACTTTTCCTTTTTTTTGTTTCCCGGGGACACTGTCCACGCTAAAAGAACTATAACTTAATCCTTTTTTTTTCCTCAACTACCACAAATTATTCCTGATGGATATCTCTTTCCTCTGATTTTAAAAACCTCTTTCACTGATAATGGTCAACCAAGAAGTGATCTTCCAGTCCAGCAGTTTCATCCACTCGAATCATATGACACTCATACATTCTCACATTCAGCGATAGCGGAGTTCAGTTGGCTTTGTGTACAACGCTCCGCTCTTTGGCTGAAGCGTGTAGCCGTGTTTGCACCCACTATCTTTCCAGCCGCTCACTCATACATGGAACTAACTAGGTCGCCGGGAACTTTCCAACGCCTAAGTAGTTCAGGGGGTCGAGTACCTGCTGGTTGAACTGGAAGAACACATTCTCACCACTCCGAGGTGATAATCGGTGGTAGTTGTCAACTGACATTAATAAAATAACCGACCAAATCAAAATTTAAACGACGTCAACTTCACAATTTTTGTGGATCGGGTGAAGGAAGAAAATCCCACTCGTAGGGTGGATAAGCTCTTTAAATATATGGTGGGGCAAAAGCCCTAGTGAGAAGCAGGAAAAGGTTGCACTCTTTCGCGACATTTCAATTTAAGTTTCGGTAGATTACCGCGCAGATTTGGGGAAAAAGGGACGATCGAAAACGTGCTATTCTTTACAAAAGTACATAATAGGAATTATAACATTGTAATATTCGTATTTCAAAATTAGCAAACATTTTTGTTTTTGTATTTTTAATATCGGTGTCGTTAATACTTATGTTATTTCGTTTACTCAATTTGACTTCATTCATCGTTAATATTTATGTTGTTTCGTTTACACAATTCCTCTTTCTATTGGCGTTGATTCGTTTGACTTCATTCCTCGGTTGACTTATTGGTATCTCTCAGTTGCATTCCTCCTCCGTGACCTGCTTGAGGGCCACGCCAAGGTGTTGGAAAAGTGGGCCTATGGCTGATGGGACCATGGCTGCCCTCCACTTTTCCAGTCTTGACGAGGCTTAGAAAAAGTGGTTAGTGGGGAATCAGGGAAAGCTGACGAGTCCTTGTTGCTGTAAAATTTTACCGCAACACTACTAGCTAGCTTAAATTGGTTGAAGAATCTCTTCACCTAAGTGAGCCCCATCCAATCGTACTATCAAACTGTTGTCACCTCCAATATTTTCTGTTGTATGATTTACATGCAGAATGGTTATGGTAGGGTCTTGTTAGGCATTGTATTTTTACCTAAAACGTTTACACTCTAACGATGATGTTTTGTTTTTCATATATAAAACTAGCTTTACCCCGCCCGCTTTACCAGGCATTAAAAAAAACGCTTAAACTCAAATGGCATATCAGATGGAATTATTGGAATGCGAGGAATCAAAACATATTCGCCTTTGAATTTTCCATACAAAATTGTTGCTTCTACAACATTTTCCAACACGTATTTTTTTTGACGGCAAGCCTTTTTCAGTTGGTAGATTTTGCGAAGCATAATAATCGGCGCTTCAATTTTTACCTGCAATATGTGTGGTGGTAATCCTGGCAAGTCAAATGAATTTTAAAAATTCTGTAACATAATTCACCACCTCATCCTGATTCATGATGGTATCCACTGATTTAAATGTGGATAATGAAACTGATATTTCTTTTAAAATAGCCTCGTTAAGATCGCCGACATTTTGTTATTTCCGGCCAGTATTGCTCGCTCGCTTAACGAAGCATGGTTTTGGTACTTTTGTGCTATGTTTGGGAGCACTCTTCTTTCGATTAAGTAAAACGGCAAAAATCATTTGGTAGTGTATCTTTGTCCATCTCCCATTTTTCAAAAATTGCTTTGAAAATTCTGCTGCTGATGGATCGTTTTGCAATTGAACGCGTACGTTTGTTTTTAGTGTTAGTGTTCTTACATTTCTCCACAGAATTAAAGGTCTCAAGCATGTGCTTATTTCATCGGCAGCAGTAGATTTAGGAATGCCTGGTAAAGTTTGTCTAAAGTCTCCAGCTAACAGTATCAAAGCACCGCCAAACAATTTCCTCGTAGATCTTTCATTGTTCTATCCAATGCTCCTAATGATTTTTTGTTGACCAAATCATTATCGCAAGTCTTTTGCTATTCCTTATGTTTTAGTGATGCTACACACACAATGTCTAAGTTTTTTTTTTTCAATGTTTTTGAATGTTTATGTATTTTTTTTGCCTATCACCTTTGTACCGTAATTATCAAAATTTAAAAAAAAAAAAACCAAATTTGTTGTAGATCAGGGGCGGTAGAGGGAAGCGTACGCTTTTTTCCACTTTGTTTTATATAGATTGGTATAGAATGGCGTGCTTTAAGAGACCCTGGCGTCTGGAGTGCGAAAATATGCAGAGACCCTTAACTGTTTGTTAGTAGGATGCTGTCATAGCGAAATTAAGAAATGTGTACAAATTCAGTGGAGACGCCGAGAGATTTAATCTTCACACTATCAAACTAAACAGAACTGCAAAACGCTTGTTTCCATCTATAAATGGCTCCGAACCGGTAGAAGGGATAAGTTTAAGTTGCCTGATTAAACAGATTTCTATTTCCATCAATTTAGAAGCGAAAACCATAAGGAAATCCCGACTCACCTTAAACGGTGACGCACACTCGAAAGCTAGGTAATTCTCATTATATCCAGTTTCTAGCTTAATCGGTGGCGGTGCCGCTACAGCCAACGGATGACGAAAGTGTTTCTGATGAAACTGAGGTCCTTTGTACCATGAATGCATGCTCCCTACGCAAGAGCCATTTACTCTCGACGAGATGTCGCTGTAAATCCTTTCAACTGACATACACTTACACTTGAAAAACACGTCTCACAAAACTCCTCTTCTTTCAGGAGTCACTTGTCACTTTTCACTGCAGGGGATTTATCCACATGTAAAAAAACACTCACAATTAATTTCCCGAGATTCACTGTAATAAAGATTTCCCGTTTATTCACTTTCGTTGGGCGGAAATGGTGCTCGCACCTAATAACCTGCCCCAAATCAATTTCCATGAACGGGTGGCTAATTAAAAATTCGCACGTAAATCACTCGCGGGAAGAGAATACAAAAAAAAATGCACAAAACAATTTCGATTTTTTTTTTTTTTGTTGATTGCTTCCCTCAAATTGAAATTAATTTGAGTTTAACGCGTGTTTACACTTTTTTTTTAGTTTTGTTTTCTTGTTGATTGTTGTTGTGGCGGAAAACGCGGTATACAAACGAACACACGAATGCGGGGAAAAATGCTTGCAGCAACACGGTTCGCATCAAAAATACCAGTTTTTCGTTAATTTTTAGGCCAAAAGACATTCAGCGACTGCCTTCTGCCTCTTTGGCGTAAAAGGAATCTCGCCCATCGGACGGGACAGACAGACAGACAGACAGACAGACGGATGTGTGTAGAGCACAAAGCGGTTGTCTACTTTGGAAAATACACGAGCGCAGTGTAGCGCAATAGCAGCAGCAGCAAAAAGCAGCTTCCAACTCGCTGGAATTCCAAACTCGAATGCTCGCGCTGAGCAGCATCCACAAAAAACCGAGAATGTTCGCCTGGTGTGTGTCGTCGATGTGTGGATGTGGATGCCCAGATAAATTCGCCGAGTGCCATACAATAGAGTGCGATGTGCGACATAAACAAAACTTCTCGCATACATATACACAAACGACTGCCGCATTGGCTGAAATCAAGTCCGCTTTGGATACATGGCGATGGATGGCAGGTTGCCCGCACAGGTGGAACAGAGAAGGCGAAACAACTTCCATCAGTTGAGTGGTTGTGTTCTTGTGGGTTTTCTGATGGTCGAATAAATAGGAAAGGTACACTCGTGCACACGTGTACGCATTTGTGGAATGTAGGAAGGACTGCTCAACGGGGAAAAAGCACTCAAGTTACGAATCTAGTGGATACTTTTCAGAAGGGCAATGTTGCCATGTAACTATTGCTGAGGAGTACATAAATACTTTTTTCTAAGCTCAGCGGTACTTAGAATTTTAACAAAAGTCGTATCTGAATGAAACTTCTTTTTTAGCATTGCTCGAATGAAAATAGAGATAGGTATCTGAAAGTCAGATCAGTAGGTACTGCGCGACTAAAATACTACAAGCGTAGTAGGTACTGCTCGGAAATTTCTACAACTTAGTACCTTCCTTAAGGGAACATAAAAGCAAGAAAGGATTCCGGTTTGTACTTTTGAATTCACGCCTTTTAGGTGCTATTTGCCAACGTTGCTGTGCACTTTCTTCTTAACTATACGACTTGTCCTTGTTAAAGTCAAAATGACGTGACATATTTTATCTTGTTGTCTCTGCCCATGTTGTGATCCTTCAGTTCATTCAAGACTTTCCTGAGAGATGATCGCAGGCTACCACAGAACTTCCAAATGTTTTTGGATGTACAGTGCTATTAGGTAAGGTTGGGCTAGAAGGGTTGATGACAATGATAACATCCTCATCACACTTAGGTTCATTTGGACCCATTCGATAGCTCGTCGATGTCCTCGAAGAAGAATTTGCCCAAGGTTTTATTTCTAAGTTGGCAGAGATTAGGGCAGTGACATAGGATATGAACTGTGTCCTCATACACCTCTTCATCACCACATCCCCTGCAAATATCATCATCATTCAGGCGTAGCTTCTTCTTATGGTATATTAGCAAGTTGTGGCCAGTTAGCACTCATATGGGCATCGACAGCGATTTCAAAGGGCAGCCTTTGTCACCGCTAGAACCTCAGCTTGGAAAACGCTGCTTGGGAGTCGTATGGAGCTGCTTATGCCCAGTTCTTCCCAGAAGTAGCCCGCTCCTATACCTATGTCCACTTTTGACACGGTGTAAATGGATTTAGAGTCTTTAGATATACGAGAAGGGTTTTTCAAAATCCAGGTATGGTACAGTCTGATAATTTCATTTTCGTTTAGATAATTTCCAATTGTCCTGACATGTCCATAAGTATTCGATTTGCAGTATTTTGACCGGCTTATCCTGAGAGCGCTCTTTGCTGCCGTCTCTTGCATATAAAGGTCTAGCGGCAGAAGGTTAAGAATTGCTTTCAATACCGCTGTTGGCGTTGTTCTAATCACGCTGGTCGTACCAGTGCATGCTATTCTCTGTACTTTGCTCATATCCTTCAGGTTGCAGGTTTTGGTCGCAGCAGTGCTATTACAATGTTAATAATATACATAAAAACCTGCATTATTAAATGCGGTTTTTGCCTTTTTTTAGGTATAATTTTCCGCTTTTCAGCTTTTTTTGGTCAACAATATCCGTTCCCTGCTGATTTTTTTTTTATATATTTATTTATTTATTTATTTTCCATTTCAAAAATATACAATTAAAAAATTCTTATAGAATACAGGATAACAGATTCAAAAATTTATAATATCTTAAGTGTTTAGAAACTTAACATTTGTTTTTCCTTCTTCAAAATTTAACCATGTTTTTTTTTTAACGGAAAGTTAAGGTTAACACTTTGCGATAATTATCAGTAGCAAGTGTTTTTATTTAGTTCAAAATATGCAATTTGCACTTGAGAGAAAAGACTGAGTTTTATAAGAAAGCCGTTGGGTTTAAAAGTTAAAGGTACTACTGAATAAATGGAAATAATGTATTATGATGAGAAGATTTACAAAAATATTAATAGTAATGAGGCACGTATGATAATATAATTATGTTATTACTTGCAGCAGTATTTCTACCTCTGATCTGGCCATTAACCAGTTCTTAACAACTTTTAAAAACTTAGGGGTGCCTTCTACATTGCTATAAATACTCATGGGAAGCTTATTTAATATAAAAGGAGCTATAGTTGTTGCAAAGCGGCGGATTAGAATATTAAGATGGCACTTCCAACAGGACAACACTCATCGAAATCGGTAAGTGCTTGGTTGCGGAACCATCAAGTGTCGGATTAACTTGGCCTTCTCAGTCACCCGATCTTACTCCAATAAAGAATTTGCGGGTGGAATCTTCGGCAACACAGACTTTTCAAAATTAAAATCACTTGTGGACTTCAATTGAAAGTCATTGCAAGGCCATTCCAGAGAGTTCGTGTGTCAGAAACTTATAGATTCTATGGTTATTCGAATAAATACTGTCCTAAAGAAGGAAGGGGTCATTCTGGATATTAGTCTTCTGAGTTCTGACAATTACTTCTTTATTACCAATCTAAACAAATTATCTAATTTTATTAATTTTAACAAAAACTGACGCAACGCCGTGCTTCTTTCACAAATGTAATACTATCACATTTAAATTGCGTGAGAATGTTGTACCAAAATAATAAAAAAACACGCATTCAAATCGGTCGAGCAAGAGCGCCACACGTTGCCACTAGTTGAACAAAGTGGTAGGTAGTACAGTGAGACCTCCCTTAGGCGGACAGTGAAGATAACAGCATTTGTGTCCGCCTAAGGGAGTTGTCCGTTCAAGGGATAGACATATTTTCTTCGAAATTATATTTATTTATCAAAACATAAACGAACACACCTCGCAAATGACTTCTGTCGCTGCTGCATAGATGAGGAGGAAGAAGAATCCCTTAACAACTCCTGTGCAGCTGCCTGGCACTCTCCTCCTAAAGAAAAAAATATTCTGGGAGAATATTTCTTAATAGAACTTCAAGATATTTCCTCAGCAATTATTATCAATAAAATATGGAAATTTATCCAACTTTTCATATGATTCCAAGCGCACGTGGCAACACAATGAACCTACTAAGTGAATTCTACCGAATACATAACCAAACCTAACTACGCAGCCTATATTCACGATATAATACATACATATGTACTTCTATTTTCAGTATTTGGTGTTTGTTTTTGTTCGCCCTCCCAAGCATTTAATGAGACGAAGAGTTTGAGTATCTACAAAATACAGTAGAGCTGTAGAAAATACGTCATGCATACATTGGCATGCATTCGTTCAAATAAGACAGGGAGTAGTTTTACTACACAAATGATATGTAGCGCCGCGCGCTGCCTTGAGTCCGAGTGTACGGTACACTGTACTGAATATGTGCGTCTGTGAGCAACTATGTTTCTTTCAAATTCGAAATAAAAACCAAAACTCGGTGTGAAGCTACGGAGGATTTTTTTGTTTTTGGCCATCTAATTGAATTAAACCAAATAATTTCTGACAGATATGCATGTCCGCGTCCGATCAAGGGAGTGTCCGGTAAAGGGAACGTAAAATGCATGCAATCTAAAACATAAAAGCTTTGTTGGGAAAATGTGTCCGTCTAAAGGATATGTATAGCCTTTGTCAAGGTTCACGCACCTTGGTCGACATTAGACAAAGCATCGTACAGTAAGAAAGGCTTGAAATACCTTCTAGTCATTGGGTGGCAAAATTTAAAGCGGGGAACCGTGGTAAGCACCTATATGTAGAACATCAGCCTTTTTAGACTTTAGTTATAGTTGTATCCAGTAATTTATTGTTTTTTCGTTGTTGACTTGTGACTATAATATTTTATTTTCTATATAGTCACAAGATAACAACATGTTACAACACTATAAATATTAATTTCTAAAATTGATAATTCGAAGAAAACTGGTTTTGCATATTTACAGATCTCGATAATTATTGATATTATCAGTAAAGAATCATTAACATAACAACCTAACCTAGGTCTGCAAATACAGAGCATACTGAAAACGAAATAAGGTAATACATTTTTAAACAGTAAATTAATAATTGTTGTTCAAACTCTTTAAATAGATCTGCATACGGTCGATTTAGATATTGCGTGCATATGACTAGATACACATATATGGTTCTGTCATCCATATCGAAGCCAGTGTAAAGCTCTGAGAAACTGCTGCCTTGGTGGTAATGCAAAGTTATGCTTCTGTCATGTGGGCTATTTTGGTCCAATAATTGCAATTATTCCATCTGCATTGCATGAACTCAAACGAATTTTTTCATTAAAATTAAATCACAATCTTCACTTTCGCTACTATCGCCACTCTAGGCCTTCGTTGCAAAGACATTTTTTGATTACTTTCAATATGAAATAAAACTTGTAAGTGGAATTACACGTCAACTTTCAACTGACGTAAATTACTCTGACATACTGAACAAAATTGTTAAATTCAGATTCTTTGATGAAACGTAAGCTCGCAAATGAGTCAAATTTTCACAAATTTGTAACTTGTAAATTATACATAACTGCAAAACACTTTTGGTAAAATTAAAAGTGAGTTATTTCCACAATTATCCCTTGTTAGAATAGAACTACAAATTTGTAATACGCAGACTTTGGTGAATCGAAATAAATCAAAATAATCACAAATTTTGTTTAAATTCTTTAAATTGTATATCAATGTAAAAATTTGTTCACGTAAGCGTGTGTTCATGTTATCCCGAGTGTACTGTATATTTCCTTTAAATCGGAAAGATGAACGAATGGAAAACAGACCCTGTTCATCTTTTCGAAATGTTCACCTTTTTGAGTAGGTACTTAATTTTGGTTAAGATGTCTTTCAACACTTTGCACTTTTCTTATAAATTTCAAAACTTTACTAGGCATTTAACTGGTGGCGCCTTTCTTCTACATAAATTCTCTTTACACTGGTATGCAAGCAAACGAAATGAAATGCAAAATCAAGCAGAATAGAATAGTTTTCCAAAAAAAAAAAACGGAATCTACTACGAATAACTAAAACATGAATAAAGAAGAAAAAAAAATTTACGGGTAGAGCGTTCCTCTTTTCGAGTATTCAAAAATTAATTCGTTCATCTTTAAGAACACTGCAATCAATGGTGAAAAAAATTCGTTCATCTTTCGGGTTAGTTCATCTTTTGGAATAGTTCATCTTTTCGAGATTCTACTGTACTTTCATCTCAAAGGTCATAATAAACGATTTACTGACAAAGAAAAAAAAAAACTAACAATAATCACATCCTTAAAATGAATTTAAAAAAAATAAATACATAGATAAAAAACATTTTTTAAAAACAAGCTTTAATGAACTAAAAAGTAAAAAAATAATTCTTTTTCCGAGTCACCAATGTGTCACTATCAATTAAAGCTTGGCGCAAACAGGCTCGAGGTAAAATTTGTCTAAATGACGATGACGAGGTCGAATTAAACAGTAACAGTAACACAAAATGCCTTCTGCTAGATCCGTCTGAGGGAGCTTTCCGTAATGCGAGATTTAACTGTGGGTAGACCATTTGTTTTTTTCTCTTCGTCGACTTTTTTCAACCCAGAACTAATAAACCTACAATGTGCTATCTCGAAAGTATTAAAAGTGTATTGGTACTATTTAAGTACTAAAATGAATCATTCTTGTCTTTTGCCACTGCACTCCACTCCAAGAAACAGTCAGTTCTGCTCGTTCGAGTGGTTTTCAACATTTCGAGTCAACAATTCCATTACATCCTCTCTGCACATGTTGTCGCTGTCATGCTTAATTTTTATTCGTATATTGTTGTGTATATCTAAAATGACATCAATAGCCGGTCAACTGGATAGACCACAAGGTGCATTTCACTCGACAACCGAATGAGATAGCAAATAGATACTGTTTTCTTGTCTGTTTTCTTTTTTACACAAGGACTTCCAATCCAAGCCCAGCAGGTACACTACAATTACCGAATGCACCCATAATAATAATTATAAAACTGTGAAAAGGGCGGGAGGAAGCGAATCCTTTTTGTTTGAAATTTATTAAAGCAAAAAAAAAACCGAGCACGAGTACGAGTAGTATCAACAATCAGCCTCCATGTTGTCCGACTTGTTTGCAAGTAATCAATTAAATCAGCTGGGTTTTTTTTCGTTTGTACTTCACCTGCACGTTTTTTTTTCTTCAAATTTCTCGTGTCCAAATAAAATAAAATATTTCCATTTCGATGTGACTAGGTTAGGTACGAACTACAAACGAGTATCTCTGCTCGTATCTAACTAATCAGCGCGATTGGTTTTTTTTTTTGCGAATGCTGTAATTTCAATTTGAAGATCGCGCGATCGCGGCTATTATACTAATTTAACCAAATTGCCATTTGTTATATAACAAAAAACAAAGCCAATTTAGCTGAGTGGAATGTGTATATACATATGTACAATTAGAATACTTATTAGTTTGATGTTTTAATGTTGGTGTGTTTTTTTAGGCTCCTTTTGTGCGCTGTTGGATTTTTGTCATTCGCAAAATGGAAGTGTTCCTGTAATTTGTTGTGGATGCGATTATAATTGATTTGCTTACCAATTTTTTCATTTTCATTATTTTGTATAACAAAAGCATTTGACATTTTAGATTAAATATTTTTGTGTTATGATAAAAAAAGTACAAAAGAGTTAGCCGCTCTACTAACTTTTTTTGTTTAATATTTCGCGATGTTGAGGTTGTCATGAATATTATTTAGCATGCAGTAATAATGTCTGTTTGAATGCGATTTTTTATTCATATAGAGGGCGTCACGCTGAATGGATCCATTGTATCTAAAAGATGATGTGATGATATCATGACCATGAGAATCTTGTGCTTAAAGAGGGGCAGTGAGTGTTATTCTTTAAATGGTTTTCTTAAACGCTATCGAAAGTGGTAAGTCGCCATTTTAAAGGGGTTTTTGTAACATTTTAAGGGTTTACAATTTATGCGCGGATATCATTTACATGCAATATGGGCACCTAGTGGAAAGGCTTTCCCCTTTATGATTTTCAGACTCTTGTTGTTAATTGTTATGCTGTAGTTGAAGTGTCTAATCTTTCGATTCTAGGCTCTAGGATAGAGTGTTCTTAAAGAGATTGTCACATTCGTGATTCCACGTTTTATACATACGTTAGCTTAGGTGGCTATCACCGTATTCGGTAGGATTCACTTAGACCAAAGAAGGTCCATTGTGTTGAAACATGAGCCGATTCCTATCGGTACTTTCGGAATAGGGTTCCCAACTTTGATTTAAATAAAAGGGAAGAGACCGATTTTTTAAGCTTAAACCCCGCCCGCTTAACCCAGGCATTTCGAAAAAAAATGATGTTTTGCCTATCACAGTTATACCGTAATTATCTACATTTAAAAAAAAAAGCAACTACGGGCGGTAGAGGGAAACATACGCATTTTGCCATTTATCTGTATATAAAAATATACATTTTTATTGGAAGTAATTAATTTCTTTGCTTTTATTGTCTTTTTCAACAATTTCATTCCACAATTAACTGTACGATAAAAGAGGCTAAATATGGTGGAAAATATGTGCAACTTCGAAGGCAATAACTGCTAATAGACCAGTCATCTTACAAAAAAAAAAAAGGCAAAAAAGGATGTAAAGCTGCATTTGGTATGTTATTTGGACCCCTTAGGGGGGTGTAAAATTATGTTTTGCAAGCAAACAAAAGTTGTGCTACCTGCGCAACGCGAGGAAAACTGCAATATTTTCGGACTGTTTTCAGTTTTTGCAATTTAATTCAAAAACTATGGGTTTTTTTTTGGCATTATTTGACACCATGATTTTGAGATGGTTAAATTTAAGACAACTTAAGACCACCCACAGCTCCGTATGTTTAATAGTTATTGAGATATGAGGTTTCAAAAAGTGTTTTCTTTTTCAAAAATATTGTAATATTGAGTCTTGCTTCTGTTTTTTAACCGCTCATGCTTAGAGAAAAATTGTGCAAAATAAAGTTTTAGCAGATATAATTACCTTGCATTTAAGCACAAAACCGGGTCAGTAACCCTTATAGTTCTCTTGTTATCGTAAAAAAAAAAAAATTCCAATACCACAAGTTTTAAAATATGAGCCTAACCTAACATGATATTGTGGGCATTATGTGAAAGAATAAAAATAAAAAGTTTCTTAGTCTATTCAGTTGGGTAGCAGTTGCTGCTGGTTACTGTTTCAGCCCCATTTGGTTGGTTCTTTGTCTACCCACAACCATTCCTGAACTTGGTGGTATGTCCGATATGCATGTTGAGGGCAGGCGAGCCGAGTGAACCTTGACGTTGGCAGCTAACCGCACGAAGATTTTGTAACGGCTTTGAGCAAAAGGAGGACATTTTTATTTAAAAGAGGACAAAGCGCTGAAAAGGAGAACTGTTCTCTCAAAAGGAGGACGGTTGGGAACCCTACTGGGAACTATTTTGAGAATTGCATAAATTTCCATATTTCATTGATATCCGTTGAGGAAATATCTTGAAGGTCTGTAAAGAAGTCTTCTCCCAGAATCTTTTTTCTTAACGAGGAGATACATAGGAAGTGATAGGGGGATTCTTCCTCCTCCTTGTCTATGATGAGAGGATTCCGAGCCTGCTGACAAGACCTGTCAATATGTCAACTACAATGCCAGTATTTGTATGCTCTGCTAATTTTTAACAGGCTGTAAGTTTTACGTCGATCCAGCTGAGGTCAAGTCTGCCCGGCATGGTTACACGTATCAAGGTTACGCCATCTTTCATTAGCCTGTTGCAGTGCTGGCGTAGATATTTTGTATTTTATTGTTTCTATTGGTACACTTTCTGTGATAAAATTCCCCAATTTTGTACCTTTTCTGGCTAGTTCGTCTGCTTCACTGTGATCCAGGAACCCAACACAGCGTGACCATGCTTCTGCACGATATCTCGTTTAGAGATGCGCGGCAGTGCCTAAGCAATTTTGATCTTATAATTGGTGATTCGAGTAGGTTTTATACATAAATATAAGAAAATAGCTTTGGGAATACGTTTGTTTCCGTCTGTTTTATCTTTATTATTTAGGTTCAATAGCATTGAACTGGATTGACCTGGATCATTTTGCATTTCCCATGGGAACTAATTACAAAGATTTTTCAAGTGGATGCATTAGAAGAGTTAACACACACACACAACGATATCTTCCTTGCTGCATAGCACATACTCACTTGAAATGACAGTGACATTTAACGATACTGTATCTTTAATGCTGAACTTGACAATGTCTTGCTACACTTGTAGATGCACACATGTATAAGCACAAGTATATACCGGGGAATTTAATTACATTCAAACCTACAAATGGAACTCGTATCCTTTTGGCAAGAGTTTCCCATGAGACAATGCACATATGGGCATTCTATTACCATTAACATTCATTCAAAAAAAAGCACAAAAGTTGCATTCATTTACCCAATGGAAATAACATGGAATTAACCTGAACGGAACTGGAACTGGAACTCTTTAACAAAGCAATAGAATTCTCCTGGGTTCGCCTTAATTTTTTTAGGTACAACCCGCAGTTCACAAAGAATAAAGGCAAAGCTAGGATCTGACTGTATGACCAAAAGAAGATTTCTTAACCTTCTTGAAAAGGTAACTTCTTCTATCGGCGAGGATATATGACAAGTACACAGTACAGAAAGGCCTAATCCCTTTTGATTGACTCTTGTTCGGTCAGAATTTTGAACAATGAGACACACTTTCATATTCAAGGTTTTGTTAATGAGCTGAATTGCCGCATTTGAGGCTCAGAAAATCCAAGAATGATGCATATGCATGTATACACGACGCACAGTGTTCCGCGTAGTAAATACATATTAAGTGGACAAAAATATTTTTTTCACTTTTTCATGTTATTCTTATGAGCTAAGTATATTAGGCGTGTTTTTTTTTTAGCCTACATAGAATAAAAATAAAAATTTCAATACATAATACAACAAAACCTTAGCCTCGATAATTATCCAGGCTAAGGTTTTGTTGTATTTTATATTGAAAACATGTTGCTGAAACATGTTTATTCTATATAGGCTTAAAAAAAACACGCCTATTGTAATAAAAAACTTATGTTTTAAGTGCTTTATTTACGTTTTGATACTAACTACTCTATAGGGTAAAAAAAACAAAAAATTTAAAAAAATTAAAATTTCTTTGATATTTTTTTTTATATTGTGTATATCATATTCAACATCACTGCTGCTGTTATTGAATGAGTCATCAGAATCGAAGTCATTATCTGATTCAATATTTCGTTTCTGAGGTAATGGTGGGACAGCAGGGCCGACTAACAGAGCCATAACTTGCGCTATTGGGGTGACATACAAAAAAAATTATTACTTTTTTTGCGCACGTTTGCGCATTCTGATTTTTTCACGGCCTATAATTAAGAAGTCGAGTTTTGTATCAAAATAAAAACTGACCCGGGGCAAGGTGGGGCTCATATTTAAAAGTCTATGCAAAAAAAATAAAAAATGCCTCAAGAAAAAAATCTTTAAAAAACAGTTAAATAGACTTACAAAATTTATTAGAATAATCTATTCACTTTGATTACTTGAATCCATACCAATTTGGTTTAATTTTTCACACAAAAAAATTAAAAAATTATTTAAATACAAATTGAACACTAATTGTGCACTCGACCTGTTATGGTAACACACTCCACTTTGACTTGCTCTAAAATCATTTCCATGCTCTAAAATAAAGAGAAAATGTGACTTTCAGTTATCCTTTATAAGAATGGCGATAGCAAGTACTCTCAATTTTGTCATGAATTTTTTTAATTTTGTCCACTTATTGATGTGAAATGGAACACTGTGAGACGTGTTAACGAGTTTGGTGAGGGCGGAAAGCATCATTGGGCCTTATTTATTCGAAAATGAAGCAGGTTTGGCTGTTACTGTAATTGGATTGCGCTTTCGAATATTGAACAATGCACTCTCATATGGCCGGAACTTGAAAGTGTGGATGTGGGCGAGGTTTATTTCTGACAATACGGCGGCCGGCGGCATGGCGCAGTGCTACTTGACGCACAAATGGAGAAACGGTTTCTCACTTGCAAGATCATTTTCCTGGCCAAGTCAGTTCTTGAAATGGTAATCAAAATTGGCCGCCGAGATCGTGAGATTTAACACGACGCAAGTTTTTTCTTTGTGGCCATTTAAAAGAGAAGGTTTATGCCAAAGTTCAACATCTTCGTTTTGAGTTCCTTATACCAACAAAGTTTCCGATGCAGTATTTTATTTGATAACTTGTGAGGTAATCTTTCAATATATCCTGCATGCAGCCTTGTGTTAAGGTTATCTATGTAACGAATTAATTATATTATCTGTGTATGATGTGAGAATATAGGATATAGGATGTCAAAGAAGAGTAAAGCTTATTTTACTTCCAAGTTTTGTAGTTCCACAGTGCGTTTGCTGTTCGATGAAATTTGTTGCGACCAAATGGTCGTTAAAAATCTACAAAATCGGGAAAAATGTTACCAACAATAATTATAAAATAAAATAAATAAAAAACAAGAAAAATACAGCGTCAGCAGTCCTATACAGAACCAAGCCTTTTTTTTGTATTAATATTTTTTGTGACTTTTGCTGTAATATTATACTTATCAACAATATGATGTTCACATGACGTCATATTGCAATGGCAAATCCTCACTTCTGCTTTAAAATATCAATTAGTAGTGCATCTCATACTTTTTGAGACGAGCAAAATAATAGCAGTGCTTATTAGATTTCGGTATACAAATTTTGTTTTTACTTGATTTTGGAATCTAACTTATAGAAAAGTAAGATAAAAATTCCTTCTTTTTATTTTTAATCAAATTGTAGTAAAACCGATTAATTTTTTTCGATAAAAGTGGGTCGTGGACTACACTGCACACCAGAGAGGTGCGGGCTAATTAAATTGCTTATAAAAGATGGGAAAACGTACAAACAAATTCTGGAACTTCTGGGTGTAACGCTTAAATGATAATCAATGCTGTAAAATATAAAATGAAGGTTAAAACTCGCGACCGGAACAAAATTTTGTATTCTTCAATGGCGAAACGTAAGGCACTCTGGCACACATCTTTCTGCAGCAGCTACCCAGATTGTGGGTGTGCTTAACTTAACATGTGGTATTCACACTTTTAGAGGACGGCTGAGGGAACACTTTTTTAGTGCTCGAAGTCCACGAAAAGTCCCACCTCTCAAGAAAATGGATGTATCAAAAAGGCTGAGGTTTGCGAAAAAGCATTAGTCTTGCCCCGCTGAGAAGTGGAATAATATAATGTGTACTGATGAGACCAAAACCTTCCTGTATAGCGGAAACGTATCTCAGCAGTATGTCAGGCATCCATACCCAATACAAAATATGATCCTTGATTCACAACAAAAACTAAAAAACTCGGTGGATCTAATATCATGATTTGGGGATGCTTTTCATACTATGGTATTGGTCCCATATACTGGCATAAAAGTATAATGGACCAGCACTCATACGTTGATATACTGCAAAACATCATGTTGTCATGTGCCGAAGGCGTAATGTTAATAAAATGGGTTTTCTAGTAGGGCAACGACCCGAAAGGCAGGACGTGAACAGTTAAACAATGGTGTCAGGATATATTGATTGAGTTCATGGAGTGGCTTGCTCAATATCCCGATCTCCATTTTATTGAAAATTTATAGGCCTATATAAAAGAGATATGTACTGCACAAAAAAAAACAAAAAATAACGAGTTGTGAGGGGTAGTTCAGCAGTCTTGGAGATCAATATCATCCGAAAGGTGCCAGCATCTTGTAGACTCTGTAAAACGGTTTTACGCAGCTTTAATAAGTAATTAAAGGCATACTTCTAAGGACTGGTATATCCTTAATAACACCTCATACTAATTTATGTAAATTCAGTATTTTCTTTTTACTTTTTTGATAAAGTAAGCTGGCGAAGAAAGAGCACTGCTATTTTTTTTGCTCGCCGTTTTTTGAAGTTCCTTTCGATAAAATACATTTATGTTAATTTATTTTAATTAAATCAAAAACTAATAATGTAGATATTATAAGAAAATAACGCAGTTTATATTATTGATAATTTTTTTTAAAAAATATTGCTTAATTTGTTGTATTTTGAAATGAATGCAACTTCTTTAGTGGCACTGCTATTTTTTTGCTCGCAGCTGTATGTATATAGTGTTTGAGATGTTTTCCAAATTAAATTAAGTAGTTCATAGAAATTCATTTTATCTGTTAGAAAAAGACGAGCTTTATGAGGTGGTGCCGAATCCAATTGGAGTGTCCAGCGGTTGCCACCAGCCTTTTGTCGGTGCACTTCCTGATGCACTTTTACATCCTGCGTGGATAAAACGAGAAATGAGAAGGTCCGCTGCTGCGGTTTTAGTAGCCGAAACCATCATAAGAGCATGCGCTTGTCTACGAACAGCAAGTCGATTTTGTAAATTATCGTTTGACCAAACACGATCATTTTGTTTGTTTACATATTGATCAGTAAAAATGTTTTTATTTGGGAATACAAAATTCTGCAGATTCCCGGCTGTGTGCAAGGCTTTCAGTGCCTTTGATCTTGATGACAAACTGCCATTTGTGGCGGTGTTAAATGCTGTACTTATTGTATCTTCTAGTGCCTCAGTTTCAGTTAAATTTTCAGTATATGCGTCGTATACTTGAGCCGGATATGTGATTTCTTAGCTTTTTGGACCATTTCTAATGATGTTGCTGTTTCCAGGACCCCCTCGAAGGCGTTTAGCCATGATTCTGGTATAATTGTAACACAAAATGGTTCGATACACAACAAAGTGCTGCAAATCACGAACAATAGCTGCGATTTTCCTGCCAAGTAAAAGCCAATCACACTATTTCCTTTGAATTCCATTTCGAATATTTCGGTTTAAGTATGACGCAGTACGATAAGCTGCCTCATGCTGGTTTGCAAATGGATTGACGGTCAATATACGTAAAAATATGAATCAGCTGCTATCGCTTACATCGAGGCTGCCAATGTACAGCTGGTAACACTTTATTCAACGGACCCGTCTTCACAATTCAATATATATTATAATAATAACATTTAACACACTTTAGGCAATTTTGACATTTTCGTTTTTATTTTAAATTTATTGCATTTATGTTAAATGTTTCGTTTCGCATTGAAAGGTCTTCGCTGGGACGATCCTTTTAACCTCCCCCATATTTGCATCGGATAAAACTGTTGCAAATGCAACCTTTGGCTCAAAGAAGGGTCAATAATGATATCATATTCATGCATCAATTGATCTCAGGTCTGATTGATGCACCTGACTTATTATCCTGTTTAGGATTAAACTTTCGTGGGGGATCGCATTACCTGCGTAGCGTGGTATAGAGTTACTGCATGTATCTCAGCATAGAACAAATTACGGGATGCATGAGCCTATTACCCGCATGAGTAAAATCTATAATTTAAATGTAAACTTTCTTGACTTTAATCTTAGCAAGATTACACTAAAAAATGTATTGCGTAATGTAGTTCCTCGAACATAAATTCTAATAATGTATATTTGTTTATTTATTGCCACTAACACCAGCACTAAATGATGAGCCTGTTGATGCATATGACAAATCTCTGCGTGTGGTTGTTGCTTGTATTAAGCACACCACGACACAGATCTGATAGTGTTTAAAAAAAAAAAGAAGAAAAATGTTCTTATGTCGCGGTAGGGCAGTTAAATGAAACTCAAAAGAATCAAAATCATTCACAGAGGGGAAATTTAAAGGGGTATAGAAAGAAAATAATTAAAAAAAAAAAAACAGGCTACTTGTTTATTGACAATGACAATGACAATTATTGACAAAAGTAAACGAAAATATTCACAGAGGAGAATGAGCGCTCGTGGTGGGGGACGCATACGGAAGGATAAGCGATACTAGAGAGCGGGAAAAAGAAAGTGGATAGCCCTACCGCTTAAGCCTGGCTACAGCCTAAACCCTAAACAACTCAACCGATTTTAACAAATAGAGTTTCGATTTGATCCGGAGAGTATCTTAGGTTATATGACGTCATGGAAACGTTCAATATGGGGGATAACCCAAGATGGCGGGCTACCGTTATCTTCACGACTTTCTTAATATGGGTATCAAATGAAAGGGTTTGACAAGACGAACAATACGCTATGTGACGTCATTCGAAATTAAACATGAAGGTCCACCAAGATCGCGAACTACCGTTGACTTCCCGACCTCCATTATGGGTATCAAATGAAAAGTTTTGACAAGACAAACAATAAGCTAAGTGATCTACTTACATCGTATTTTTCAAGTCAAGTTTCACTTCTATCGCGCAGCTTTCACTAATGTTCTTGTTGCTATAATAATCTGCGAAGGCTTCTTGTTTTTTTATGCATAAGATGGACCATCATCAAGAAATAAGTAATTAATAAAAAAAACTTTATTTATTTTATTTATTTAAGGCCACCCTTGAATTTTCGAAAAATGGATTTTTTTTTTTTTAATTGTACCCTAAGACCTCAAAAATGATATCCCAAAAGATTATGGTCGGGAAAAATCTCTAAGTAGGTACTCAGTGCAGCCATCGCAAATTAAAGGTATTGCAAAATTTCATTATGATTTTCTACTAATCAAAACTTCAAACGCGTGTATCTCAAAACTGCATTTTTTAAGTTGGCCGGGCAATTTGTAACCGATTTACTTGAAATTTTGAATATATCTTGAAAATGGACCGCTATATGCCTAAGTGTGCTCTTACTCGTTACCGGCAGCTACGCTCACTAGAGGAACTGAGCAGAGGCAAAACGGTCCCTGGTCAACAAGCTATAACAGGTAATGTTCTCTCCCTAACAAGAATTGAATGCAATCTTCTACACTCACTGTCACAGTCTAAAACTATTCTCGCCCGACATATGCAGAAACTGCAATGAACCGGAGAGTGTAAAAACCCCGTGCACTTACTTGTCCTGCAACGGAGGAACAGAATACTTAGAAAAGAAGTAGTCGCAAACATTTAACTTCACGTTCTCATTAAGTTTGTTCAAAAAATAAACTCATTTTGTTTGAGTAGGTATGGCAACAACAATAGTCCTAATTATTCTGGAGATTTGTGGTATCACTATGGACCAACACATTTCGATTCGATTTGTTTAAAGCTAATTAAAGTTAATTTTCATTACTCTGCTTTTCTCCACTTTGAACTTTGGTATGTATCTTAAAACCGCTTTTACAGCCTTAGGTATAGTTGATGTCTCTCATCCAACTGAACATGAAAAAACTCTCCAAATTTCCAGTTCTCCATGAGACAGTTTATTTGTTTGCTTAAGCAAATGCCTTGGGAACTTTAATTATGCGACGGCAATCAGACATCCTTCAGATGCCATTACAAATATCAGTCGATATTAACCAGAAAAAAACTTGTTATAACAGTTTCCCGTGTCCGGTTTTTTTCTTCTTATTGGTGTGAGATTATTAGCTTTTTTTTGCAACCCCTTTATCATGGTCTTACTTCAAGATAGACGTAAACAAATTACACCATCTTAATCGTATTTTTATGCTGATAAAGACAAAATTATTTAATTATATCTTTTATAATTTGTCCACTTATTAAAATTTAATTTGTTTTATTTTACATAATAAAATGTATGCAATTGTAAACCTATAAATGCGTATGCTAAAAAGGCTGTAGCCAGACAAATATTTCGGGGGGGGGGGCGGATGTGATCCTTAACTTCTTAATTTAGGTTTAAGTTTTAGATTGTTTAAGTTTTTTTAGTATTAAGAATGCTTGTAATAAGCAAATAAATAAATAATAATGACAATAACCGGACAACTACTCGTTACCGGCAGCTACGCTCACTAGAGGAACTGAGCAGAGGCAAAACGGTCCCTGGTCAACAAGCTATAACAGGTAATGTTCTCTCCCTAACAAGAATTGAATGCAATCTTCTACACTCACTGTCACAGTCTAAAACTATTCTCGCCCGACATATGCAGAAACTGCAATGAACCGGAGAGTGTAAAAACCCCGTGCACTTACTTGTCCTGCAACGGAGGAACAGAATACTTAGAAAAGAAGTAGTCGCAAACATTTAACTTCACGTTCTCATTAAGTTTGTTCAAAAAATAAACTCATTTTGTTTGAGTAGGTATGGCAACAACAATAGTCCTAATTATTCTGGAGATTTGTGGTATCACTATGGACCAACACATTTCGATTCGATTTGTTTAAAGCTAATTAAAGTTAATTTTCATTACTCTGCTTTTCTCCACTTTGAACTTTGGTATGTATCTTAAAACCGCTTTTACAGCCTTAGGTATAGTTGATGTCTCTCATCCAACTGAACATGAAAAAACTCTCCAAATTTCCAGTTCTCCATGAGACAGTTTATTTGTTTGCTTAAGCAAATGCCTTGGGAACTTTAATTATGCGACGGCAATCAGACATCCTTCAGATGCCATTACAAATATCAGTCGATATTAACCAGAAAAAAACTTGTTATAACAGTTTCCCGTGTCCGGTTTTTTTCTTCTTATTGGTGTGAGATTATTAGCTTTTTTTTGCAACCCCTTTATCATGGTCTTACTTCAAGATAGACGTAAACAAATTACACCATCTTAATCGTATTTTTATGCTGATAAAGACAAAATTATTTAATTATATCTTTTATAATTTGTCCACTTATTAAAATTTAATTTGTTTTATTTTACATAATAAAATGTATGCAATTGTAAACCTATAAATGCGTATGCTAAAAAGGCTGTAGCCAGACAAATATTTCGGGGGGGGGGGCGGATGTGATCTTTGATATTTTTAAGGTTGGCAGCGATTGAGGAAAATAAAATGATCTTCAATTTTAAATTTTATTTTTTTTTATTGACTAGTAATTATAACAAAAGTCAGAATACGTCAAAAAAGTAACTACCACCCCTATCATTAAATCCGCCGGTGGGAATGATTCACGAAAATTCGAAAATTGGTATCATTGAATCCGTTCGAAGGGAATCGTCCACTTGTCGGTAATGTGAACAACTTTTCACTTGATCATTGAAAACGAACGGATCGAATCTCTCCATACAAAGTTTGACGTTTCAGATCCGCGAGAAAATCGTTGCGGATCTGGTGCTTTTGCTGTGGGGTTGGCTAGCATTTTTTTTTACTGCCAAGAACTTTGAACATGGAAAGTGCAGACACAAACAAATGGAATCAAAAACATTGCGGCATAACATCCACCATTAGATCGATCTTATTTTCGGCCAAAACTAAGACAGAATGCAATGCAAATGGGACAGAATTCCAATCTTCTCTGGTGTTGTCACAAATCGGTAAGGTTAAGTGTGTATAAATGTTCAAGTCTGGACTCGACGCTTATCGTCAAAAGTCGCCAAAGTTATGTTAAGGGAATCAAGATGTCGCATAACTCCGCTTTTCGAGATCAGCCCCAAAAGTAGTTTGAAGATGGAGGATCTGGAACAGTCGACAGAAGTTCAAAAGAATGGTATTGGCACAGAGTTGACCTGGTCACTGACAAAAACTTTGAATGTTGAAAGTGCAAATGATGAACTAACTTCAGGCATACGTAGAATACACAGATCATTACACAAAACATGCGAACAAAACAAGGAAATTTTAATGGAAATAAGTGTAAATACTAAAAACGTTGAACTTTATAAATAAAATAAATGAAACACGACATTGGAATGCAGAATATTGCAAAGCAAAAGCTTAAAGAAAAACCAAAAACGTATTTATTTATAATTTTTTATTCCTTAGATTATTGTTTTTACACCACAATCGCCTTTTCAAGTGTCAAATCAGAAAACAGCTGATTTCGAAAACATATAAAGGGATGTAGATAGAGTAGTGTATCCGGCGGATTTAATGATCACGACGATAGGTGAATGTGAATCGAATGAGTGAAGGGAATCTCAGATCCGTCGGATTTAATGATAGGGGTGTACATATATTTAACATAACAAAGTAAAGAATTATTTTATAAAACTAAATTTAATCGCCTGGCCTGTTTTGCTGCAAATTCATCAATTATTTCGTCAGTATTTATTTCTATCTCCCGATGAATTGACATTAAGGCTAAACCAGTAAGTCGATCTTCACCGGTAGAGTTTCTTAGAAAAGTTTTTAAGCGTTTCATCGTCGAAAACGTTCTTTCTGGTGTACTTTTCGATACTGGTAAGTTTGCCAACATTTTTGAAAGTCGATGTGCAGTGGCTCACAGTGAAAATGGCCAACCTCGAACCAACCTAATCTTCATCGAAAAATTCCATGAACTCAAGAAAAATAAAAATTTAATATGTTCAGGTTCAATTGACTTTTATATTCTTCTTTCAAAACACCAAACAATTTTAACATTCAATTACAAATACATCAAAATAATAGGAAAAAACGAATAAAATTTCATCTCACAGTGAAAATGCCCCAGAAATATTTAAGTTCTAAAACTTGTCAAAAAAGCGTTAATATTTCAATATTTAGTACTGTTTTGGGCATATTATTTGTTTTTAACTGATTTAAGACGATTTGGAACTTGTTCTACAAGTTTGTTGGTATATTGGGGACTAATTTTACACTCTCTTTAGGTAATTTTCATTGGAAATTTCATGTTTTCGAATTTCAATTTCCAATTTTTGCCAAAAATGTTCAATTATAATAAAATACGGTGATTGCGGTGGGGTCTTGATCACTCTTAGACAATGGTACGACATCTAGTCCCTAATACTTCCAGCCGGATGCTTCGGATCATTTGTATTGATTGCGCTGAAGAGTATCTTTAATTCCATCAATCTATATTCCATTTTCAGGATATTGTTTTGAATTGTTTTGCAAATATCTAAATATTGATATTTATCCATATTCCCTTCAATAAAATGTAAGCTACCAGCCCCCAGACCATAGGATGACCACTGTCGTGCTTAACTGTGGGACGCAAATGCATAGGATTCATCTCTTTATTCGGCTTTCTCCAAACGTTTACCCTTCCATCTGATCCAAAATGTTTATGTTTGCTCTCATCCGTAGTTAAAACGCTTTTCCAAAACAAAAAACCTTTCATAATGTGGTTCTGAGCGAACTCCAATTGAACCCTTTTGATCGTCTGGCTAACGAATGGTTTCTTCCTTGCAATTCTGCCATTTGATCCAAATCTACCTATATATGTCCGAACAGTTTCAACATTGCAATTAATCTTCAGATGCTTTTCCACTATATCTCTTAGTTTTGATGCGCTCCCCCCGCATTTGATTTTCTTCGGATTTGTTGACAATCCAACGTTCATCATGATTAGAAAACATCTTCTTGGGGCTGATTTTGGCTTGTTTATTATTCTATTATAGTTCTTAGACATTCTAATAATATTTTTTATTGTTCTGCTCGAACTCTTTTAACAATTTTAGAGATTTCTCTCTGACGTTTTCCACTCATAAAATGCTTAATAATTAATTTTCGTAGCTCTATTGGATTTGTGTAACTCTATGAGGTCGCATTTTGCAAAAGTTAACTAAACAAATAAATTACCTACATGGGCGTCAACGACTTCTGCAGTTGCATTCTAATGTGGAATAGTAAAACGGAGATAAAAAAAAATTACAGTTTTACGTGGTCCAGAGCTGACACTAGGTAACAAGAAGCGGATTGCAAAATTTTACACAATGGTAGTGTATACAAAAACGAAATGCTTAAGCAGCACAAGCTTATCAAAAAATCACTGGCCAAAACTGATTTTAAAAAACAAGAAGCTTTAGATGCGGTCGCAGAGTCAGTATCAATACTCAACACATCTAAGGTATCCAGTATGCCTTTTAAAAATTTCTTTGAATCTTAATAATCCGTCATGATTTTCAACCCATCGACTTTCACACATAGCCGTTAAATTCTTCCATTTAGTTTCTGGATAATTTTTTTTAATGTTTTCCTGCAACAAATGTGTTCGTTTTGCGGATAGTTAAACAATTTCCAACCGATTTTACAATGCCAATCGTACTAGGTGTAGGCTGAATTTGACAAGAATGTCTATAAGCGAGGTTTAATGAATGTGTAACGCAAAGAACGTATGATGCTTCTGGGTAAAACTTCCGTACCACTGCTTGGACACCTTGGCATAAAATCGTGTTACCTACTTATTGCTCTGCTCTCGTTTTAAAAAAAGGGCACTTGTTAAGAATTTCAGGGGGGGGGGGGGGGGCAAACCCCGTGATCACCCCTAGTTACCGCCTTGATGCTAATACATATTTGCTCGTCTGTATCTGTACGAATAAGAAAGCCCACCCAAAAGAATTTCAAATAAAGCAATTTTAAAATTACCAAGCCGATACAATATGCTATCGGCTATCGGCTAAGATACACACTTCAATTTGAAGTTAAAAAAAAAAAAATTAAAGAATGCGAAAACAAAATAAAGAAATAATAAAAACCAAGAGAAAAATAAAACAATCAAAAATGCACACGAGCTAACGCTACATTCGTATTCGTATCTATTGCAACTGAAAAATTCGAACAATGTGAGTTTTATGGTAAAAGTTAAGCTTAATTAAATATTTGCCATTGCCCGCCGTGCGACGCGTTACTTTCCCCCACACCTCACCACCATCAGATTTAACCAACAACAACAATATAAAACAAAGACACTCGCATAAGCTAAGGTATACTTTTCTTCTGTCCATGTACACTTGAAAATTTCATATACCAACATTAGATACTCGATTGATAGATACTTTCTTCGTGAGCTGCACTATACCTTAGGTAACCGCCACAGCACCTACTATACAGTCTCCTCACACATATAGATACAAGTACTATTGGTCGGGGAGCATATAACCGCGCAATCGCTTGGGCCGATTCCCCGCCTTAAAATCGTCATCATATGGTGCCAAGTGTACCAAATGCTGAGCTCCCATTGGCTGCCCACTATCAGAACAAAACGCTTCTATCATCCTTGAAATGAAAAAAAAATCAACAACAAGCTAAAAAGATACAAAACGACCAAAATGCTGATCAGATAGTAGAGAGCTGCTGCAAGTAGGTGGCTTTATTGTTGTGTGGTGCACAGGCACACCAATACACTGGACAAGTTCAACTGGAAAACTGGTTGAACGGGGCCGGTTGCCGGTATACATTTCCTCTCTTTCGATGGCGAGTCGCGAATGTATGTATTTCACTCAACCATTGAGTGAGTGTATTTCTCATAGGGCTTTGTCTCTAAAGTTTGCTGACCTACACTATGTTCCACTGATGTGTTCTACAAATTATTGGATTTTTCTTATGGAAGAGTAAAAATATCCTACTTTTTTTTTTGCTTCAATTTTAACCGTTCTTCAAGTGTTTTAAATATGGCTAAGCGCGTGCTACTTACCCGAGGGGAAAGTGAGGAGTGGGGGCATTTTTTGTTTGTTTTTTTTTTTTTACTGGAGACTGTTTAACCATTAATTTGATGGGTACTTTGATAATTGGTTGAGGCTGAGTGATGGAAAATCCATATACGATTTACTTTTGTTTAGGTACAATGGAGGAGTAAGTGTAGTCTCCATTTTTGCCTTCTATAAATCTCGTTATAGTCTAAGAGCCCACAGCAAATTTTGTGTGTGAAATATAACCGAAAAAATAGTACATGAGATGAAAGCTGGTGTAAGGCTAATGCTATAAACGAAAGTCTTGCAGTTCATGGTCGCGGCTTTAGTGAGTAATACTATGTTGAAAATCCATGTTTTTCCAAAATTGAGATAATTGATATAACCAGTCAATGCTAGTTTTATTGTATAGAGTACTGTTATCTCATCTCAAAAATGTAGGTCCAAGACGTTTCAAGTGTGGCAAGACTTATGCCAGACTGTTTCAGAATTCAAAAAAATCAGTTTTCGAGATAATTGTTATAACCGAAATTGGCTAATGCCGCGACACTGGTCATACTCCCCAGATTACGGATCTGTGGGTCCAAGACCATTTGAACCCTTTTTTGAAGCAAAGAGACTATGACCCGACTTTTTAAAAAACACCTCTTTTTGACCCTTTTCAGATTTTTTGGAGACTTTTTGAGACTTTTTCGTACAAAAAATATATTTCCAATAAAAATTCCTTTGTTTCTCATTAATCTATTTTTTCCAATGTGTTCCTTTTGTACAAATTTAGTTCAATTCAATTTTTTTTTGATGTGTAAAATTCTTAGCTCTCGGTATGGGCCCCATGAGTTTCTCGCAGTCACGCATAACCAAACTTAGTATTAGTTCTCTTCTCTGTATATTCTTTATTCATTTCTCCTTCACACAGTGTAATAGCAATAGCATAGCAATAGCAACGTCAACGTTCTCTGTATATGTTTACACATCAAATTTCACGAGTACCTTGTGCATACTCTACTCACGCCTTTTTTATATAATCTAATGCGTTCCTGTTTTTGTTTTTTTATTTTCTTTTGAAAAATAATAATAATGGATATGGAGGTCTGACGTCGTTACCATGTTTACATTAGGTCTGTTTCTTTACTTAAAAATTGTTACGAATTCGTACAAATTCTAGACCAACCGCGTTCCTTTACACAAAAAAAAAGTAGTTGAAAAGAGAAGCAACGAGAGAGTAAGCATTTCCCCTCTTTAAAAAATCTTACAAATTCTTACTTAACAAATTTCTGCCAGTATAAAGTGAACTATCTGTCAAACTCAGCTGTTTCAATTGTTTTAAATTATTTGCATTTTTTTATTTTAACGCAAAAAGTAAAATAATGAAAAGAAAAGGGACATATGTATGTATGTAGATGAAAGTTGAATGTTCTGAATGTTGAAATTTGCATTTCGCAATATACTATTGGATCTAGGATATCATGAAGAGTGGACTCTGCTGTAAAATCCAAAATTGTACAACACCACTTTGTTTACGTTTATTTCACATATATATATGACATTTCGTTTGTTGCAACTTTTGTGGTTAAACGCGTTCCTTTACTTTTTCCCCACTCCATTTAATAGCTTCCTATTTTTGGAGCAAAAAGTAAACGAACAGACCTATTATTTGTTTTTGTTGCGGCTTTTTTTGCTCCATGACCCTTTTTTTGCGACTTTTTCAAATTTTTCAGCGGCAACCCTGATTATACCCATTGAAATGTGCCTAAATATTTAAAAAAAAATCTATCTCTGAGGCAGGCATGTCAATCCAGGAATTGCAGTTAGCTAGTTCTTAGTCACTTTCAATTTTAACAATTTATCTTTATTTTTTCATTTGTTCAAAATATTTAATTTAGAATGAATTCTGGCTGAGCTTGACTGCGATGTCATAGGGAGCAAGCGCTTACCATCTCGCTTCCTTTTGCAGGCCTTCTTTCAGGGGTTACCAGGAAGTTTTAAAAGTAGGCCTTCCTATAACCCTTCTGGAGAAGCATTTATTTCATAGGTTATCAGGAAGAACTTAAAGCAGACCTTTTTATACCGCTTCCAGCGAAGTTTTGTTTTCATCGGTTAGCAGTAAGGTATTAAAGCCTTCCTGTTCTCTGCCCCCTTCCAGTAGAGCCTTAGTTCCAAAATAAAACAAAATAATTACATTCAAGTGCTTAGGTACGTTATAAAGTTTGTATATTTAGCCTCTTCAGTGTCGACAAAAAAAATGAGAAGAAAATATGTTCTTTTGTTTGTTCGTTCTTATCTATTTGTGATCTCAGAGATATTTTTTTTTTTTTGATATATAGACGTATTTTAATGGGTGTAATAATTATTTCGAGAAGGTTTTTTTAGAATTTTTAAACTGTCTGGCAGGGTGTTAGCCACGTTCAAATGGTCTTGGACCCACAGATCCGTAATCTGGGGAGTATGACCAGTGTCGCGGCATTAGCCAATTTCGGTTATAACAATTATCTCGAAAACTGATTTTTTTGAATTCTGAAACAGTCTGGCATAAGTCTTGCCACACTTGAAACGTCTTGGACCTACATTTTTGAGATGAGATAACAGTACTCTATACAATAAAACTAGCATTGACTGGTTATATCAATTATCTCAATTTTGGAAAAACATGGATTTTCAACATAGTATTACTCACTAAAGCCGCGACCATGAACTGCAAGACTTTCGTTTATAGCATTAGACTTACACCAGCTTTCATCTCATCTACTATTTTTTCGGTTATATTTCACACTGTGGGCTCTTGGTCTATTAGGTTTTAAAAAATTTTCTTGTGGCAAAATGTCACAGTGAACCATTAGACAGTTCTCCAGTGCGTTGGAATATGTATTGTTCAATGATTAGGCTAGGTGGTTACCACCGGTAAGCGACCATCGTTTAGATAATGTCATGAGATAAATCCGACCAGTGTTCTAAGACAGTTTCAATCGAACTCCTTGGAGTTTACACTCAAAAGAAGAATATAAAAGTTTTGTTTCGGGATTTTCGGCTATGCTACAGTTTTCTTACAGCAAGATAGTTACATATTTCGAAACAAGCGGGAAGGTCATAATACATATGTATGTAAAGCTTGTCCTACGATTATTTTCTAAATGCCTAGACGACTGTAGATTAATAAACTAGTTCATCTCACATATCTGATAACTAAAGGCGAATGGAAACAATAGGATACCAGAGTGTTGTTATCGTGGATTCAGAGAGTCTCTAAATCCACCGGTAGTAAAATACCGGTAAAATATACTACTCACAACTCATCAGGCAGTCAAAATTCGAACTAGCTAATTGTCACCACAGAGTAAAGCTCTATGTTCGATACAACACCTGTATATCTTCTTCGTCAACTGTATTCGTAACCGCCTGAGTGAACTTATTAAGGACCAGCTACAGTGTATCAAAGTGAAAGTCATACAGTACTATTAGATCACTTTATTTTGTTTATATACAAAGTTAAAGACAGATTTTGGATAACTTAGAAATCACATATAATAAAATAAGACATCAGCTTATAAAAAATAAAAAAATAAACTTAATTCAATTACAAAATACAAAGAAATAGCAAAATATTCAATCCTAGTCCAGAAAACACATCAAAATGAAACTCATACACCCTGATTCAAACATTAATAATATTTATAAATAATAAAAACACCTTGTATTAAAATTTTGTAGGATAGCCTTTCGACTTGTTTTTAGAGCTTTTAAACAATTTGGGATAGATCTTACCACTTTTTTTACAAAGCGCTTGAGAGATATTTACCATTCCTTTTGCAAGGCATTTTTTTAAAGCATTTCGGTTGGATATTCTATGATTGATTTCATATTCCAACGTCCAGCTGGATCCATTAATTTTCAATAACATTAAAGTTACGAGATCGTGGCGGTGTTTCGAACACTTTTGAACAGTTAAACAGTAACCACATCCGCACTTTATGAGCTTTATGCTATGGATCATTATCCTGGTAGTACTTAGATTTTGAAAGAACCCCAAGCTATTCGGCATTAGATCTTAAATTTTAAAATGTCTAGGTAAACGTTTTGGTCCATTCAATCAATTCAATCCATCCAATCAATAAATAGTGATTGCCCTACTCCAGCTGCGTACATAGACATAGACGGTAACGCTTTCGCCACCTTGTTTGACTTTTAGGCATAGATTGATGGTTTAAGTTCCTCATTCGGTTTGCTCCATACCGTTACTTTACCATCAGATGCAAATAAATTAAATCATAAATAAAGAAATAGATAAAAAAAAATAAAAATTTACTTTCGTCAGCAAAAATAACGGTACTCCAGTAATCATAATCATACTGGCCGAAATCTTTAGCAAAACCCAATCGTTTCATCCTATTCCTTTTGTTAATGAGTGGCTTATTTCTGGCCACCCTACTAGCCAATTGCCTCTATGAAGTATTATAATCTTTAAAGTTTCTGGATAAGCTTTTTTATTAAAAAAATTTTCTGCTAAAACTGCAAGTTTCGGGGCACCTGGGTTGGATTTTCTAGACTTCTCGTATTATCCTACGTTCATCTTTGGTGTTTAATATTTTTCTGCTGCTACTTCTTTTCTTATTTTAAACCCCCTGTCGTTTTTTAATCTCTTGATAACACATTGCACCATCGCATGACTTCTATTTACTATTTCTCCGATCTCTCATAAAGACTTTCTTAGTGTGGTTCAACGTCGGACCAAGTTCGATGGAAAGGATTCGGGTGTTTGAGAGGGCCTGCCTTCGGGCTTGCCTTCATTTATACAGAACACCAGAGTCCGAGTACAAAAAATTCTATTCCAATGAGGTCCTATACAACAGGGCTAACTAAATAAGAGTGGATAATTTCCTGGTCAAGATGACTCGAAGGCACATTGCAAGAGCAATGAGTTCGATGAATGGCCTGATCTTCGGGGCTTATTACCCCAATTTCACGTACCACGAAAGAGTGCGCCTTAACGGCTTCGTTCCACCAGAAGCGTTCCTCTATTTTGACCAACAGGGTCTGATCCAGGATAGATCAGCGGTACCGCTAATCTTCCATGTTGCTCGCAAGACTGTGGATAGGCGGCTCAACTACGACAGAGACGTCGCACAGATGGGTACGATGTTGAACAGCAACATCAGAAATTCTGGTGGCTGTTAGAAAGCGATGGAATTCCCTCGTCGATTCCGTTTGATCCGGGGTAGACCCCAAGGCATAGTTGGCCGCCTTTTATGTTTATTATGTAGACATGCAGTGGCCGGCTTACATAGTTTAAGGTAGTGTATGTATTTATAAGTTTTATGAAAAAAATAAAAAATAAAATAAATAAAATATATAAAGATAAAAAAAAAAACGCACAGCACTTTGCCAACAAAAAAAATATAAAAAAACAAATAAAAAACCACAAAAAAAATTATAAAATAACGCAGCACAAAAAACAAAAAAGAAATTACGTAGCTAGAGTTAAGATAGGTTAAGTAGTTGTAAGTTTTATTTAAGGTAGTTTTAAGCAAAAAACCTGTCCTTTTTCTAAGTTTTTTTTTTTTTTTCAAACTTTTCTTAGATCTAAAATTGTCACTTTAATTAAAATTATATATTATAAGTTAGGTTACGTCGAAAGACATAGTATAAGCATTAAGTTTAGCTTAGAGTGCCCGTGTGGGACCAGTAAGTTAGAGTAAGATAGTTAAGTTAGTTAAGCTAGTTTTAAGCATTTTTTGTCTAGCATGTAAGAAATACTTGAATTTAAAAATAAAAAATGCATTAAAAATGAAAAAAAAAAAAAGTCAAACATTATCTCATTGTGCACGCTATATACTATGTACATACATACATATGTACATATATATTTCGTTAAAGTAGCCGAATAGCAATTTTAAATATTGTGACGTAATCTATACGCATTTTAAGAAAGTAACAAAAGTAACGAGTTGAGATTTTTTTTGTAACGAGTAGTCAGACCGAATACCAATTTTAAATATTGTGACGTAATCTATACGCATTCATTTTAAGAAAGTAACAAAAGTAACGAGTGGCGATATATTTTGTATCGAGTAGTCAGACCGCAAGTAACGTATACATACGGGTATTCAGTTTATCGCTACTTTTACAGCTCTAGAATGCACAGCTATCAAGCGTGTCTCTGTAATAAAGGACTTGGGAATTAGGTTTGATAGTAAACTATCTTTCAAATGCTGAGTACGCCACTAACAAAGCTAACAGAGCGTGCGGAATGTTAAAACGTTATGCTAGAGTCTTTACTGACCCTTTTGCACTAAAAACTTTATATGTATTGTTTTTTTGATCTTTGTAAGAATATGCATCAGTTATTTGGTGTCCCTACTACAGTGCCCACGTCATAAGAATCAAAGCAATTCCAAAGAGATTTCTAAGATTTTAACATAGAAATTAAAAAAAGTACTGGGCATTTGTTCGCTTGGCATGGCTTACTGCTCACACTGACTCCTTCTGAAATATTTAGCCTTCTGCCTTGGCTGGAGTATGTAACTATGACTTTACAAGATTCAGGATTGATACCAGAAGAATGAAAGTATCTTTAAATCGGATCTACTCTGGTCTGTAACTGATTCCCTGACGTCCATCACCTAATCCATCCATTTTGCCAACACTTACAACTGTATCGACCCGCACGCAGTGCTTTTATTTAAATACACATTTTGGGGAACATCTTCGCCCACACACGTCATGAATCATTTTCCTTATCAAACGTGACCACAAGAGACAATGTGTACCATCTGACCACGATGGATACCAAGGAACTGTGATTATGTCGATGATTGTGGCATGTCAGAGCATTTTTTCCCTATTTTCTGTTTTTTTTTTTAAGATGACCCTCTTCCCACTTTCTCAAGGAGGGCGAGAAGTTCCCCATCACACAGATAGTGGTGACGGACTGAAGTGGATCTTTCATGTGTGTGTGTGTGTGTTCAAAAGGACACGCCATAAATCACGTAGAAGAAGTTTTTTTTAAGCAAAAAAAAAAAAAAGACATATTCCAGATGCAAGTGGGACAAGAGTGTTGCTTCACTCCTAAGCGTGGCGCAGATTATGCACAGTTGAGGCTTGAGTGAGGAGTGAGTGTTGGTCCTTGGGCTGGGCAAGTGTGTTACTCCAACTGGAACCACTTGCCGACTTTGGATTTATTAAATATTTAGAGGATGACCATGTGGCTGACCGAAACAGAATACAAACTGTATACACACACATGTGGTGAAGCATGCTGGTGATGTGTTGTTGAGTAAGGATTTCGTATTCCTTTTTTTTCTCGCACTAGTGTCCTCCCATATTAATAAAACAGTGATTATGTGAGTTGTTCCGGAAAAGTTGGCCCTTTTTGTTCTTGGTTTTTTGTACTTCTTGGAATAAATATTCATTGACACGTTGTAGTTGCTTGTTGGAGAGAAGAAGAAAAACAAAAACCAATAAATAAAACGTGATTAGGTTGACTATGCACAATGCACATGCTAGTCTTAAAACAATATCCACTGCTTATGGTAGGGTAGGTAGATAGCAATTATTTAACTCGGTAAGTTTCGCTTCAGGTAGGTGCCTCCTCGAAGGAGGCATAGGAAGTGATCTACAAACTTCTTTTTCTCCTTATCCATGCGGCCTCTACAGATTTAAAGCATTGCCTTTTATTCCTTCAGATACTAGTGAATGGTGCAGGCTGATCTTCTTTAAAAGGAGAATAAAGAGGTTACCTTTTTCATAAAAAGGTAATTCTTTCTAGTCTCTTTAACCCTGTTCAATAGAGTACATATATATCTCTGTTTCAATCATTTCTAAGTTCAAATTTGCGCATTGTGTAGCTTATTTGGGCGTTTTTTCGTACCCTTTCATACCGTTGTATGCAAAGAAACTATATAGAGCTCTAAGGCTCCATATTTTTGCAAGCTAAAAAGTGTTCAAATGGTTCTATCTATACACTTATTCGGGTCTTCTATGCATCTTATACGCCACGGATACTTATGCTTCATGAATGAAACGTCTTTCGAATTTAGATACATATGGGAGTAGGACTCTCGTCCAGCAAGTCTATGTAACTACCAATGACTTATTTGAGCAGTGCAAATCTGTCCTGACTTACAAAAAAACGTTTTTTTTTGTTATAGTTTGCAGTTGGTAGAATGCCAAAAGCATCTTTCAAATATCGAAAAGGAGAAGATGCAACAGTAAACTGCTTTACCCGCACCAATAGTCAACTAACAAATAATCTTCTTCTTTCCTACTTACCTCCTAGATCTACAGTTTTTTTTGCCGAGTTGAGTAGCTCCTCATGACAATCGATGCTCTTTGAATGTTTGTTAGACATTCAAAATAGGTGGGCACAATATGTTTTTCTGGGACTAAACCTAAGTCCAACGAACTTACCACTACACCACGGTGCTAAAGAGCCAAAATATCCGTTCGAGGCGACAAGGATGACGAAAAGCTAAGGCCAAGACCTATCGAAATTTAGATATGCACATAAGCATAGGCTGCTTTAACAGGATAGACAAAAATTAGGATGTCCTCAGGATATGAACCCCTAAAAGAATCCAATGATGAAAAAAATAAATCAAATTTGCTGCCTTGAAAATCTCCTAGATTTTTTGGTATCTGCTATAAAAGTGGTTACCCACTCTGTATATGACAAGATGCAAGCAGACTTAATAAATCCTCTTTGTCTGATTCATTAAATCCACGTAATTCTTGAAATGTATCAATAAGCCATCAATAAGCAAGCTGAGTAGCACAACTGCATATATTACGAGTAAAAAGTTGTTCTAATCTTTGAAGTTACTTTCTTATTTGTGTATATCTATATTTGGGACTTCTTGTTTGTTCGTCCATCTCCATCTACAGTGGTGGAAATTAAAATAAGGCCATTACATTTTAATCAGTTTTTCTTAGAACGAATAAATATTTTTTGTTGTTTTAACTTATTTATTACCTCAAGTAAGCATACAAACATTACTAAAAGAAAAAAGAGTAAAAAAAAAAATACTATTTAAGAAAACAACATAAAAAATACTATAAAATTCAGTAAAATTAGAGGGAAATTCATATTAAGTCATTAAACATATTTGTGAATATATAATATATTTTTCAATATTTTTTTAAAATTAATATTTTGTGGATCCGCGTTTATTTTGGATTACCTCAAAAATGCGGTTAGGCATTGATGCAACCAACGTTTTTAATATGTATGTCCTTGCTGATAGACTTCCACGTGAAGCGAATTGAGTACTTCAATTCCTTAACGGTTTTTTATTGCCGCCCATTGCCATAAACTTGTCTAGAAATTTTACCCCATACATTTTCTACTGGGTTCGGGTCCGGACTCCTTGCAGGCCATGGTAAAACATTTATACCTTTGTCCTCAAACCAATCTTTATCGACACGTGCTGAATGAATATACTTGCATTAACCTGCTGAAATACAAAATCAGACCTGCATAATTCATCTGCCCGTTCCACCATGGTGTACCCTAACATCTCAATGTACTTTTCTGAGTTCATTCTCGGGGGAACTCAGGTAATTTCAGCTGTTCCTGCCATGCTAAATCTAGCCCACCGTGCCGCCACCGAAGTTACGGCTCATAGTAACTTACTTTTTTTCGCGCAAATCATGCCAATAACACTGGTATCCATCTGGACTGGACCATCCAGATTAAACTTCTTTTCATCGCTGAAAAGAACTTTATTCCATTCACTTGTCCAGCCCATGAACTTTTTGGGTAAGTCGATTCTGGCCATTTTATGTGCTGCCGTAAATGGTGGTTTCTTCTGCCTTTTGGTTAAAACCATGTGTTTATCATCTTGCAGAATCTACCTTACACGCCTTGTAGTTACTGGTAATTCAAGTTCTTTCACAATTTGAGAAGCGAATCCCTTGTTTTTCCTTGCTTCTCTAAGGATCATGGATTTTTGCCTTTGAGACAGTTTTTTTGTTCCACGTATAGTGAGCGTTTTTGGCGTATTGTTCTCCCAAATTTATAAAATTGTTTACAACAGTCTTGGATCTAGAATTTTTTTTTTGCAATTTCCCGATTGGATAACCCGACATCTTTAAAGGCTCTGATTTTGAATGTTTCTTCTTCAGTAAGCAGCTTTCCAAGTGACATTTTGAATCTATAAAATAAAACTATAGAAAAAGCAGGAAGAAATTGCAATGCACTTCTTCTTCCTTCTTTTTTGAAAAGTGGAAAATCGCAGTACCAAATTCTTACAATGGGGGACAGATTTGCCGGGTTCGTAGGGTTATATAGCCAGTGCTTTGAACACATGTTTCACAAACATAGTAAGAACGTGAAATAAATAATAGAATGTTGTAATTAATTAATTGTTAACTAAGTAACAAAATATAATTACATATATGTACATATGTATATAAATTAATTTTGATTCGATTCAACTTATTCTCGGCAACAATTTCTGGCCAATCGTTCTGGTAAATCGTCCACGTTGACATCGCCTCTGTCGATAAATAAATAAATAAATAAATAAATGTTAAGCAGCAAGCAACGTGCAGAACTGACTTTTTGAATCAATTGTTAACGCTGCAATTGCACGCCGAACATGAGGATGGGAAACTATCGTTTCATCAGTCCATATGAGCACTCGACTATTTTACACCATCACTGAATTGCGCAGCTTCACGGTGACGTGTGAACGGTGAACAGAAGTAAAATGTGCTGCTATAAATGCCATTGCCAGCAATTACATATTCCTCATATTCACCAGCTTCGAATTGATATTGCATATCTAAATTTCTGAATATACAGTGGCGTCACGTGTCGAGCCCAGCCAGCGAGCGATGACGCGACGTTCTATATCCGCAAATTGGCATCGGATATTGTCTGGACATTAATATCGGTGCTGATTTCGGAACGCTTCGCTAATTTCTCCACCTGGAGAACTTATTCGAGGATGGGTGCAATCGATGGCACTGATGCACCGGTTCAGGTTCAGCTAACGCCGCAAATGCTCCCACCTTTGTTAAACGCTCATGCTCGGCTTACGGCATGTAATGGTGGTGTGTGCTACATCAGTGATTATACATCGGGGAGTGGGAAGGGGGAATCATCTTCGAAGAGATGGGTTTAAAACTTGGAGGAAAGGGATTGAAGGGAGGTAAATTGAGGGACTAGGACGAGGGACCTGGGAAAGTAAATTTGGGCCACTAAGAAGCGGGTTGCGTGCCTGGTTCGGTCTTCGGCTGAAGCTCGTCGGATTGGGGTGGGGTCTTGCTTCCGTGGATCCCAAGCGCACCACTACACAAAGAATTGCACGCGTTTATATAAGCAAATTATCGAAAGAGAAAAAAAAATTTACGAAATCTAAAGTCTGTACTCTGCAGCCTACCATTGCCTGTGGGAGAGAAGATGTAATTCTCCCTAGCGGGTCATTACCCCCCCTGCCTTGTGCAGTCCCCGCTGAAACTGAATTAAAGACTTGCACCCAAGAAAAGAAACGGAATCAACCTTCTGGGGGTCGACCAGCCAAGGCCATTAAAAAGAGACTCTAATTTTAAATTTAGCAATACATGTTTATTTCAAATTAATCTTTCTTAGACTTAAGCGTATTATAAAAGTAACCTACGGTCCGAGGACAACAAACTAAAACTAACTTTAGGTATCGGGCGCGAGAAGATGCAGTGACTCATAAAAATAATTAAAGAAAAACAAACTAAAAGTCTTACCTTGTTCATCCCGCGTCGCCAGGCCTGCTGAAGGGGGTACCTAGATACATCTAGTAAAGGAAAGATATAAGGAAACTACGGAAAATTCAAGTAGGCTTCGCACCCTTTACCTTAACATAAAGAACCGTGGGAAAGCGGTCCTCAAATTCAAATGCAACAGCGCAAGTGGCGCGATAATTATTCAACAAAAAAATTTATATCAATTCAACAAAAAAAGAATCGTAATCGTACTTAATGGTTTATTCTTGCGAAAGAAAATTTAAAACAAAAAAAAATTTTATTAATTAGGAAAAGAAATAGACGGCTATACCGCATTAAAAAAAATAATAATAATCTACTACCTTAAACGCCAGGTGCGTGGATCAAGAAGTATCGATAGGGTTCAGGCGTTATTCACCGCCTTTTAAATGAAGAAAAACAAATTAGTACCAGGAACGGATAAGCCGCACGTAATTACAAAAAAAAATCAATAAGACCACGTACGAGACGCGTCACAAACAAAAAAAAATAATCTCGAATGGTATGTAAATCTTATCGATAAGTCTTGACTTACAACCGGATGTACCGCATTTAGGGAACTTAATTAATCAGATAATTAGACCATTTAGGCCACACGGCCATTGTCGAAGAAAAAAAAATATAATAATTACTTATACAAAAGCACAAAATACGGCGATTTGGCCGCTTTCGGTATAAATCTAAAATGTGACTAACTAGTCCGAGAATACAAATCTTAGGCAACTTAAACGCGAGTGAAACAAAAAAAATTATTAAATACGAAAAGAAAGAATTTAAGCAACACTTCAATCTACGAGAGACCCAAAATAAATTGCACGAAAGAGATTGTCCCAGAGGGGGATGTACGTAACCTTATCCTAGTCCCCTGGAGGCTAAAATAGCACCGTGGTAAGGGGATCTGGTGTCGTGTCCGCTGCCGCAACTCGGTGGCCTACGTCCAGGCTTTGGGTTCACCAATCGGATTTCGATGACAATGACGCCAGGTCAGAAGGAAAGGAGGGTGGCAAAAGATTTAGTGGGGCCAGAGATGCACTTTTTCACCAGGTCACTGCACGCGCGCTTATTGCTTGCGTGGTTAAATTGCACATCAGGTGGGGGAGTCACAGGCACGCCAGATCACTTGACACGTGGTGGCGGCACGGGGGGGGAGATTAGAGATCAATTGGCTTTATTTATTTGGGTTTTTTTTTTTTTCTTTTTTTTATTCGGTCTTATCGGAGCACTGAAGTTGCTTTGGGGAATAACCGATCATTTCTCGAGTCGCGCAGGTGGTCCGGAGAACTTTCCCGTAATTTTTCTTATGGTATGGGGGACCAGGGTACGTGGGAGCGGGTCGATACCGAGAGGATGCACTCACAAAAAAAAATTGTATCGTCGTTCTTTCTTTTTTTCTCGGGGAGGTTGAACACCATTCGGGCTGTGGCACGCGGTTTTTTTTTTTGTATTCCAATATGGAATTAACAAACTATTGCAACCGAAAATGAACTTTAAAACTTTAAACAAAGAAGAACTTTAAAATTTTCCACTCGGTGGAATTTCCCGATCGCGACTTCGCTACCAGCCGACCTCTCCGTGTGACTGTCCAGTCTACTCTGCCAAAAACCAATTTTAAAATCCTCCATCACACTTAAAGTCGACGCGGCTCCTCCATACCAAAAAAAACTCTCCCCTTTTTCAATATCGTTTTACTAGGCTGCCGTGTGTGTGTCGGTGACGAAAAAAAAATCTCTCTCTCGTTTGCTTTCTCGTTATTTTTTTTTCTTTTCGTATCGTTGCGCTGCTGTGGGTATGCCTACGACGTAGAAAAAAACTACCTCTCGTTTGCTTTCTCGTTATCTCTTTTTTTTTCTTTCGTATCGTTGGGCTGCCGTGGGTATGCCTACGACGTAGAAAAAACTACCTCTCGTTTGCTTTCTCGTTATCTTTTTTTTTCTTTTCTTGTTTACCAGGCAACTGTGTGTGTGCCGGCGAGAGAATCTACACGGTGGTAAGGGTAACCATTGCGTGGTCACGTACGCCACGTAGGCAGTTAGTTTGCCTATACCTGCTCCTTGCCCTGTCGTACGACGTTTCCCCCCTCGATCCCAGGTCAAAGGAGTTTGGGACCGGGATGGGAGAAAGAAAAAAAAGAATTATATGCATATGCGGACAGCGATACATATCTGGTGGCGTGATCAGGCCATGGAAAGTTACCAGAACGGGGTATCGCCTTACCTCTACGTAGAGAAAAAAAAAAAAAAAAGGTTCGAACAAAAAAAATTGTTTTTCGATGCTGAACCGCAAGAATGTTGGCGCGTGGCTAAATATGTGAGCAGCCGACTTTGCCGGGGACGTACACTTGTCGTCTGTACTTTCAGGCGGCGGGGTGATAAAAAAAAACAAATGCAAGGAAGTAAACCGGACGAGGGCGGCGTTGGCTTGAAATTGGGCAGGGCGCCTGACAGCCTCCGTTACAAAACAGGTTAGGTGTAGCTGGATATTGCGAAAGCCTAAGCTGGGAGAGGTTGGCTAGCGACGTATATCTTTAGCATGATATGTTCCCAAAGCTTTGCCCGATAGATCTTCCAGAACATAGTACGAGGAACCTTGTACTGAGCGTATTCGGGCTTTCACAAAAACTGGTGCGAGCTTGGCGCTGAAGCCTTTTCCAAAATTGCTCTGGGCGAAATTCCTCCGGTATACTTCGTCGCCTACCTTGAAACGGATGACCTTTGATCTGGTGTTGTACCTGGTAGCATTCTTTTGGAAAGCGGCCTGAATGTTTTTCCGGACTTGATCGCGTATTTTGGATTGGGTTTCGACACTTAGTATCGGCACGTCTTCTCCATTCAACATCTGAAGGTTTTTCAGCAGAGCGTAGTCCGAACCGTGTTGTATCATATTTTGTCCGTAGAGTACGTAGTATGGGCTGCAACCGATGGAGCTGTGCAACGTGGTTCTCAATGAACACGTTATACTACTTAGGTGCACATCCCATTCGTTTTGGTCCTTTTCAATATACGCCCGCATGGCTGCGATCACCGATCGATTAACACGTTCTGAGGAATTGGATTGCGGGGAGTATACTGCCGTTACCATGTGGTTCACCCCGTAGGTGGAAAGAAAGTTTTTGAACTCCACGGACTTGAACTGTACCCCATTATCGCTGATAATGGTCTCTGGAACGCCGAAGGCGTGGAAAACGTCCTTTTCGAGAAAGTCCATGATGGGTTTGGTGGTACATCTCCTCAGGGCTTTTAAGAAAACGTACTTCGACAGGTGGTCTAGAACTATAAGGATACCAATGTTTCCTGATTTCGATCGAGGGTATGGTCCCAATAAATCGATATAGAGCTTTTGGAATGGCCGAGAGGAGATGACCGGTTGCCCCATCGGTGGTCTTAGGATTACATTGGGGCTTTTGGTGGACTTACAGGTCTCACACGCCGACACATAATTTCGTACATCTTTTACCATTGAGGGCCAAAAGAGATAACGTCTCAACTTTTCAAGTAGCTTTCCTATTCCGCAATGAGCCGAAGTAGGAGGATTGTGAGCATTATGTAGAATGTCCGTTCTTAACCCTGACGGAACCCAAAGTTTCCAGGTCTCGCTGTCTGTCACTGGAGATCCCGTGGAATGCCTAGTGCGTTTATACACAAACCCGTCGGCGACTTTTAGATCGGGGAGTTTGGCTTGGCTGTCCAAGATTTGGGTCTTCAGAGCCTTGTATTCATATGAGGAGAAAAGCGGAGACTGAAGGTTCACCATAGGTGCTATCTCTCCCAGAGCGCTTAGGTCTTCGGTGTCCTTCCGGGACAAACAATCGGGTACGACGTTACAAACGCCCTTGCGGTGTTTTATGCAAAAATCAAATCCCTGTAGTTTCAGGGCCCACCTCGCCAATCTGCCCGAAAGGTCTTTCTGCCTCATCAACCATTGAAGACTCGCGTGATCCGTTATAACAGTAAACTCATGTCCCTCGATATACGGCCTGAATTTCTTGATTGACAGCACCGCTGCCAGGCACTCCTGTTCGGTTACCGAATAGTTCTTTTGGGCTTTGTTTAATTTTTGGCTCATGTAAGCAATCGGGTGCTCTACTCCTTCTTCGTCTAACTGGGCTAATACGCTCCCCACGCCGTACTGACTGGCATCGCATTGAACAACGAACGGTCGCCTAAAGTCGGGCGTGTTTAATACCGGAGCGGAAGTGAGCTTTACTTTAAGTAACTCGAAGGCTTCCTGAGCTTCTGTGTTCCAATCAAATGACCGACTTTTCTTCAGAAGGTTGGTTAAGGGGGTGGTTAGTGTCGCAAAGTTAAGGATGAACTTTCGGTACCAGCCGGCCATGCCTAGAAAACGACGTAGCTGTCTAACCGATTTAGGTGGAGGAAAATTGACAATCGCTGCTATCTTATCCGGATCAGTTTGAATGGATCCGTAGCCCACGATGTGACCAAGGTACTTTACCGCCTTTAGGCAAAACTTACTTTTAGGAATGTTTATCGTTAAACCCGCCTTTCGGATGTGCCCCGCCACTTCCTGTAGAGCACATATATGAGATTCAAAATCCTTAGAGATCACTAGTAAATCGTCGAGATAGACGAATACCATTTCGCGGAGGTGACTGGGGATGACCCTATCCATGAGCCTACACATTGTTTGCGGAGCATTACACAGCCCAAATGGCATGACCGTGAATTGGTATAATGGCCGATTCGGGACTGTGAACGCTGTTTTCTCGCGGGAACTTACTTCTAAGGGTATTTGCCAAAAGGCGTCCTTTAAGTCGATACTAGAAATAAATTCCGCTCGAGGTAAGCGACTTAGTATGCCATCAATGTGCGGCAGTGGATAGGCGTCTTTTACAGAAAGGGCATTGACCTTCCGAAAATCTATGCAAAATCGCACTTTCCCCGGTTTGCGAATAAGCACGACCGGCGAACTCCAGGAACTGGTGGATTCCTCTATCACTCCCATGGCGAGCATCCGATCGATTTCAGTGAACATCAGTGACTCTATGGCAGGTGATACGGGGTAGTGGCGTTGCTTCACCGCTTTTTCCGATCCGACGTCGATAAGGTGCTCCAAGAGCGAAGTCTTGCCCAAACCCTGCTTTTCGAACGATGGGAAAAGGGCTTTGGTGTTTTGTAACTGTTCTTGCTGATAAGTGGTGAGATCGTGCATCGGGGCCTCGGACGCAATCGGGGTGTCAATTCCCGATATTAAGTCTGGCGCGAGGTTAAAGCTTCTCCAAAAATCTACCCCTAGATAGAGATCTTGGTGGAGCGAGGGAACGACAAATAGGGTCAGTGGCTTGGTGATATTGCGGAACGAGACGTCCAGACAAATACTACCCCGAACTGTTTGTAAACGACCTTCGGCGGTCCGGACAAAAGCATGGTATTTTTGTAAAGAAAGTCCTGATGACAAGATTTCGTTCGCGGCGTTAGCTCCAAAACAGCTGATCGTCGCTCCTGAATCAAGCAGACCCTTGACCGATTTCCCCAGTATTTCAACAACCGCATACGGACGAATATCTAGGGTATCTCCTTGGAGGCCCGCGCATAAGAGGTGGTTACGGTTCCTTCGCACCTTGGCCCAGAAGAGGCGCATCCGATTGGTGGATCGCTTGGGTTTTCGAAAAGAAAGAGAAGCGATTGGCTGTTTAAGGCCTGACAGGGTTGAGCGGAGGTGGTTGTATTCGAGAAGTCTTTGATAGAATGGTTTCGTAGGGTCAATACCACGAGGAGTTGGAATGGGTTGAGTTGGTGTTTGCGTTGGGCCGTAGCCTTCTTCGGTTTGCACTTCGCGGTCTTGGGTCGTAGTTAGTTTCTCGCTTGGGGATGCGGTCGGGTGTTGGTGGCCGCATCCACTTTCGAGTTTACCGACGGTGAACATTTCGGACATTTTGGCTTGTATGTATTTAGAGCCCCGCATCCGTAACAGAACACGCGCCTCGGCTCTTCACAATCGTGATAGCTGTGACCCACTGACGTGCAGTTCCAGCACAATAGCGCTTTTCTAGGAGGAGTTAATTCGGAGATCTCTTCTTCTTGCGGGAGATCGAACGCTACTTCAGACACAAATCGTCTGGTTGGGTTAGGCCGGGCTGGAGTCCCTCTGTGAAGTTCCTGCATAAAGTACTCATGCCTGTGACATGCTCTTCGAAGTTCGGCGATACTGCCTACACGCAAATGAAGTAGCTCGTATCTCAAATCGGGTTTGAGATTACGAGTTAGTATTTCTAGAAACTGTCTATCTGACAGGGGTTCCATCAGCCGATCTGTTATGGAAACCATGGCATCTAAGTAATCGTCAAAAGATTCACGGTCGCGTTGTTTGCGATTTCGAACCAGTTCGATAATTTCGAAATCAGAGCGAGAGTCAGAGTACTTAAAGCGCAACGCTTCACCGAGGGCGGTCCACTCGATGGAATGGACCCTCTTGTGGTAGTGCCAGTACCAATCTTTAGCCTTTCCCGAAAACAGAACGTGAATGTTGTTACACAGAGCCACGAAGTCACCATTTAACGTGTGCAACGTTAGGGCATGTATTCTATATAAAAATTCCTCGGCCCGGATGCTATCTTTCGACCCGTCGAATTTCACATTCCAGCTGAGTAGGATACCTGGCACTTTATTATGACCCGGAGAATCCGCAGAAGCGGCAGGGTCGTTACGCGGCCTAGCTGGGACTGAGTGCAAAGGTTGAGGCGGGGGCAAATAGTTCTGTTGCTCCCAACCAGTATGATCCGTCATGGGGGTGTTTGCTGGGACACGGTTTACGGGAGCGGCGTACTGGTTGAAACACCGCTGAAACAGGGTTTCGATGGTTTGCGTTATCCCTTCTCGATTCCTGTTCATTTCTACCTCCAATTCTTCTCTTACCACTTGACGAATATTGCCTTCGTATTGAAACGAAGCACTGTGTAGCGGAAGGTCTAGATTGGAGCGAGATTTCGAAGTAACTGGATCTTGGGTACGAACGGCCGAAGAAGGCGGTCGTTTAGGCTCGGACTGATTGCCGGAGGAAAGTCGACTCTCCAGAATACTGGGGTCTTGGTTTCTCCAATTATCAGAATTGTGGGAGGTGGTCGAACGAGTCGCTGGACGACGCCCTTTTGGCACCGCTCCCTTGCTTCTCTGCTGGGACACTGACGGAGGATCGACTTGCCTACTTAACAGACCAAGCTAAGATCTTTACGACAAACTGGACAAGAGTACGAAGCGTTCAGCCAATGACTCAAGCAGGACTTATGAAATATGTGCAAACAGTCGGTGGTCTCGGTTTCTGCCCCGTGAGCAAACCGCTCTTGGCAAATGGTACACGTTGGATTGATTGGCTCGAGTCCGAGTTGGTCCAGATTGTCTGAGCTATGTCTTACCGCCATCGCGGATCGACAGAAGAAGGTCAAGGTACAAAGCGAAAGGAAAATTATGCCAAAGAGGATAATCATGGGCGTCTATTCTTGGTTAGACACTTCACACTGATAGATAATGGATCTGTACATCAATATATCAAAAAAAATCGAAAGATAACCCCAAGGGCAAGGGGAGGAGAAAAATTAAATTCAGTAATAGTATCTATAATACTTGGTATAGGATAACCTAGCAAAATATTTGAGATAGTATTAGATTAACTTGTAATTTGTATATAACTTTTAGCAACTTCTATATATGTAAGTTCTATATAGGAGCTGATAATATAAATGCAATATGGGTTAAAGGAGAAAAAAAAATCATGAATGTTCGAGTCTCAATTTCAATGGCCTTGGTCGAATGGGGTTCCCCAGAGGGTGAGGCAATGGTAGCGAGAAAAAAAAATATATATATAGCAAATTTATGATTGGTTGTTCAAATGGGAGGTATTCGGATGTTTCGGTCGTTAGATTGAGCAAATAAGTCTCAGAGTAACGCAATTCCAGGACCATCCATCTAATACTTCGAACTATGAAAAAAAATGGTATATGCAGCTAGACAGATTGAATCATAGATTTTGGGCGTCTTCAACCATTCCAGTGTTCGGGAGGGAAACGCAATTCCAAGGAAAGTTTCCCTGGTCGTCTCTTACCGTTCTAGAGTCAAGATGGAGACGCACTTCCAAAGAGTATACCCTTGGTCGTCTCTACCCATCCTGTGGTTTCCAGAGGACGCATTTCCAAAAAAACTTGACCCAATCATTTCGCCGCAGGTAAAATAAGTGTATGGAAGCTAATAAAATTCTGAGTAATTGTTGTAGATAGCAATAACAGATAAAGGTGGCCAGGACGCTTGCGTCAGTGACCCCAGGTGGTTTCCTCAACCCATTGGACTTTGTCAAGAAACGCTATTCCGAGGGGAGTGACCCTGGTCGTCTCTGACTTGTCTCGGGTACAGGTGCGAACGCAATTCCGCATGGCATCACCCTGGTCGTCTCGAACTCAAATCGGGTTCGGACGCGATTCCGACGGATATGCCATGGGTCGTCCACATCCGTCCGTTGGTTGAGAGGCAAACGCGATTCCTGGGGGGGGGGCTGACTCAATCCTCCTGTCTCAGGTGTATAAAGTACCGACACTACTAAAGTTATAAGCAAGGGGTGTAGTTTATTGCCATAAACAATTCATTACTTGAACAAAAAAAATTTAACTTGACAAAAAAACTTTAAGTTATTTAGGGTAGTCCCGAAAGAAAATCTTTCGGGCCCCACGTTGGGCGCCATTTATGTAATGGTGGTGTGTGCTACATCAGTGATTATACATCGGGGAGTGGGAAGGGGGAATCATCTTCGAAGAGATGGGTTTAAAACTTGGAGGAAAGGGATTGAAGGGAGGTAAATTGAGGGACTAGGACGAGGGACCTGGGAAAGTAAATTTGGGCCACTAAGAAGCGGGTTGCGTGCCTGGTTCGGTCTTCGGCTGAAGCTCGTCGGATTGGGGTGGGGTCTTGCTTCCGTGGATCCCAAGCGCACCACTACACAAAGAATTGCACGCGTTTATATAAGCAAATTATCGAAAGAGAAAAAAAAATTTACGAAATCTAAAGTCTGTACTCTGCAGCCTACCATTGCCTGTGGGAGAGAAGATGTAATTCTCCCTAGCGGGTCATTACCCCCCCTGCCTTGTGCAGTCCCCGCTGAAACTGAATTAAAGACTTGCACCCAAGAAAAGAAACGGAATCAACCTTCTGGGGGTCGACCAGCCAAGGCCATTAAAAAGAGACTCTAATTTTAAATTTAGCAATACATGTTTATTTCAAATTAATCTTTCTTAGACTTAAGCGTATTATAAAAGTAACCTACGGTCCGAGGACAACAAACTAAAACTAACTTTAGGTATCGGGCGCGAGAAGATGCAGTGACTCATAAAAATAATTAAAGAAAAACAAACTAAAAGTCTTACCTTGTTCATCCCGCGTCGCCAGGCCTGCCGAAGGGGGTACCTAGATACATCTAGTAAAGGAAAGATATAAGGAAACTACGGAAAATTCAAGTAGGCTTCGCACCCTTTACCTTAACATAAAGAACCGTGGGAAAGCGGTCCTCAAATTCAAATGCAACAGCGCAAGTGGCGCGATAATTATTCAACAAAAAAATTTATATCAATTCAACAAAAAAAGAATCGTAATCGTACTTAATGGTTTATTCTTGCGAAAGAAAATTTAAAACAAAAAAAAATTTTATTAATTAGGAAAAGAAATAGACGGCTATACCGCATTAAAAAAAATAATAATAATCTACTACCTTAAACGCCAGGTGCGTGGATCAAGAAGTATCGATAGGGTTCAGGCGTTATTCACCGCCTTTTAAATGAAGAAAAACAAATTAGTACCAGGAACGGATAAGCCGCACGTAATTACAAAAAAAAATCAATAAGACCACGTACGAGACGCGTCACAAACAAAAAAAAATAATCTCGAATGGTATGTAAATCTTATCGATAAGTCTTGACTTACAACCGGATGTACCGCATTTAGGGAACTTAATTAATCAGATAATTAGACCATTTAGGCCACACGGCCATTGTCGAAGAAAAAAAAATATAATAATTACTTATACAAAAGCACAAAATACGGCGATTTGGCCGCTTTCGGTATAAATCTAAAATGTGACTAACTAGTCCGAGAATACAAATCTTAGGCAACTTAAACGCGAGTGAAACAAAAAAAATTATTAAATACGAAAAGAAAGAATTTAAGCAACACTTCAATCTACGAGAGACCCAAAATAAATTGCACGAAAGAGATTGTCCCAGAGGGGGATGTACGTAACCTTATCCTAGTCCCCTGGAGGCTAAAATAGCACCGTGGTAAGGGGATCTGGTGTCGTGTCCGCTGCCGCAACTCGGTGGCCTACGTCCAGGCTTTGGGTTCACCAATCGGATTTCGATGACAATGACGCCAGGTCAGAAGGAAAGGAGGGTGGCAAAAGATTTAGTGGGGCCAGAGATGCACTTTTTCACCAGGTCACTGCACACGCGCTTATTGCTTGCGTGGTTAAATTGCACATCAGGTGGGGGAGTCACAGGCACGCCAGATCACTTGACACGTGGTGGCGGCACGGGGGGGGAGATTAGAGATCAATTGGCTTTATTTATTTGGGTTTTTTTTTTTTTCTTTTTTTTATTCGGTCTTATCGGAGCACTGAAGTTGCTTTGGGGAATAACCGATCATTTCTCGAGTCGCGCAGGTGGTCCGGAGAACTTTCCCGTAATTTTTCTTATGGTATGGGGGACCAGGGTACGTGGGAGCGGGTCGATACCGAGAGGATGCACTCACAAAAAAAAATTGTATCGTCGTTCTTTCTTTTTTTCTCGGGGAGGTTGAACACCATTCGGGCTGTGGCACGCGGTTTTTTTTTTTGTATTCCAATATGGAATTAACAAACTATTGCAACCGAAAATGAACTTTAAAACTTTAAACAAAGAAGAACTTTAAAATTTTCCACTCGGTGGAATTTCCCGATCGCGACTTCGCTACCAGCCGACCTCTCCGTGTGACTGTCCAGTCTACTCTGCCAAAAACCAATTTTAAAATCCTCCATCACACTTAAAGTCGACGCGGCTCCTCCATACCAAAAAAAACTCTCCCCTTTTTCAATATCGTTTTACTAGGCTGCCGTGTGTGTGTCGGTGACGAAAAAAAAATCTCTCTCTCGTTTGCTTTCTCGTTATTTTTTTTTCTTTTCGTATCGTTGCGCTGCTGTGGGTATGCCTACGACGTAGAAAAAAACTACCTCTCGTTTGCTTTCTCGTTATCTCTTTTTTTTTCTTTCGTATCGTTGGGCTGCCGTGGGTATGCCTACGACGTAGAAAAAACTACCTCTCGTTTGCTTTCTCGTTATCTTTTTTTTTCTTTTCTTGTTTACCAGGCAACTGTGTGTGTGCCGGCGAGAGAATCTACACGGTGGAAAGGGTAACCATTGCGTGGTCACGTACGCCACGTAGGCAGTTAGTTTGCCTATACCTGCTCCTTGCCCTGTCGTACGACGTTTCCCCCCTCGATCCCAGGTCAAAGGAGTTTGGGACCGGGATGGGAGAAAGAAAAAAAAGAATTATATGCATATGCGGACAGCGATACATATCTGGTGGCGTGATCAGGCCATGGAAAGTTACCAGAACGGGGTATCGCCTTACCTCTACGTAGAGAAAAAAAAAAAAAAAAGGTTCGAACAAAAAAAATTGTTTTTCGATGCTGAACCGCAAGAATGTTGGCGCGTGGCTAAATATGTGAGCAGCCGACTTTGCCGGGGACGTACACTTGTCGTCTGTACTTTCAGGCGGCGGGGTGATAAAAAAAAACAAATGCAAGGAAGTAAACCGGACGAGGGCGGCGTTGGCTTGAAATTGGGCAGGGCGCCTGACAGCCTCCGTTACAGGCATTCGAATAGCATCGTAGTGTAATTTGACCATTATTGACTGGGAAATGCCAATATATTTATAATAGAAATCCGAATTAATAAAATCCACTTTTATTAACCACACTGGTTAAAATCTGACTCGAAACGTAAGCCAGCCCTCGAAGTAAGGTTTATAATCGAAGTGGTTTATCAGGTGCCAGGTTTAAGAAAATGAGGTTTAAAATTTTGTGATCGAGTGAATAGTACGGGCGTAAGAGTTCTTAATCCTTATCTAGCAACGATCAGAGTTACCTGATAAATTCCAAATTTTACCACCTCTTTCTTTGAGGGTGTTATATTATTCAATATCATTCTAGCCCCATCCATAAGTGTATAAAAGTCATCCTAGTCTGTTTTAATGCGCATTTTTGACTGCCGGGGATTTACCACTATACTTTGATAATGATAATGTATAATTAGTGCTGGCTCGGACCGATATAACCCGCCGATATTCCAGTAAAATATAACATCTAACTTTAAAAACTTTTCATAAACCACTCACCTTTAAGATTGAACACAAAATCATCCACTTGCACATGAAATAAATTCGCAAAGAAAGAATTAACAAAAATCCCGCATTACCGTGAGTCTCTTTAAAAATATCGGATTAAACCAAAATTTAATACTCTCGATATGCGATTATGCAGCAGTAATTGCCTTTAAAAGTGGTTTACTATATGATGATGTTCCATACTTTCCCTTTGTGAGTTTTCCTGCACTGTCTGTGACTGCCAACAAAATGGAATGGAACACCATTTATATCCCCCCACTGCACGTAGATGAGAGATTATACATGTGCTCCTTTTAGCACTTAATCTTACCCGAGCGCTAAGACGAAGCAACATAGAATCCGGACTAATTTACAACAAAAACAGTTATCTTAATAAACATTTTATGGAAATGCGTATACCAAACCCCCGTCCATGAAAAAAAAAAAGCAGATCCAAAAGATTATCGCCCAAGTAACAAAACGCCTTCCAACACAACCAAACAATAAACAAGGGTTGAAGATTACACCCTATTTCTTACAATGGAAGGGTTCACTTTCTAAACACACAGACACACACACACACAATAATGACTCGTATCTGGTGTCTGGTCAACAACTACAGCAGAATAGCATTTATGCAAATGCCGTGTCCTTAAGATGTTTTGCAAAACTAAACGGCCCATTACGAGTGGTAGCTCACTTCAAGAAGTCCTGCGCGAGTCCTGCGAAGGGGCAACGTGTTTCATTCGTTTTCAATTGACCGCCCAATATTGACGCCATGCCGTTTTTTTTTTTGTTAGCCCCCAAACCGTAATCATAATCAGCAACTGGTTGTAGGTCGGTTTTGTATTGAACGTCGCGTCGCTACATCATAACCGAGCGCACACATGCTCATGGGCTCGATGTCCATGTTCCGAGGTATTAATTTTGAAATTCCGGTGATTACAGCGCCTGGCCGGCAATTTTCTATTTTAATAGCACCCCTCTGGTTGGGGGGTAATTTAATGTGAGTGCCTCCGCAATACACACATTATCTCATTTCAGAGGAGCGCAGAGCACATGGATTGGCGCGCAATGCTACCTCTGCCAACATACAAAAATACTTACCTCCACCTCTGCCAAAGCAGACAACCGAAGATGCGTTGTATGTGGGTATACTCATTTGATCATCACAATCATCATCATCATCATCATCAGATCGGCAGTAGTTTTAGTGTTGCTAGTGAACCTCCTACCTACTCGGTGCCTTTAACTCAAGGCTGTCGGTATGGCTGGTGGTCTGGTCAAGCGTCAATGACAGCTTCACGCACATGTACGAGTACAAGTAGACTCGAATCGTATGTAATTGCACATTTTCATGTGTGAAATTATCGCGCGCCGGTACTTCAAAAAGCCGACGACTGCTGGCATATGTGATGCGTTACGAGTTTTTAATGTGACGGCGACGACGACGACGACGACGACAATGGGTCTCGCATCCGTTTCGGTTGTCTGCGAAGCGTGCATCAGAGGCGATATAAAAATCTGGTTAACTCCCTCTGACCCAGTAGTTGGCCGTGTAATTAGAGCTCGTGTTACAGCACTTCCGGATTTTTACTTTCTTTCCTCTGGAATGAAATTGCACCGAACATGATTGTTGGTGCATGTTTATCACGATGTGATGTTGGATGACGAGGTGCACTGCACATGTTCTTCGTCAGTGTCTGCTCGCATTTCAATTATCCAACCGAGTTATCGGTTATAAAAGGTGGACGCAATGACAGTTGCCAGTTCGATTAAATACTCATCAGATACAAGACGTATGCTCTACGAACTACGATAGGATATTAAGCGATAATTGGACGTTGGATGTGACGCAGAGGAGGACGGTTACGATTACCAACTTTCGCATTTTAGGTCCTAAAAACCATTTATACACTGAACTGAAATACTGAAGTTATCTTACCTTTACCATTTGGAAATTCGTTTCTTTCTAATTTTGCTTTACAACGAGCATGGTTGATGAGATTCTTCGCTTTAAATTTGCAGCCTCGAGTAAACTTTTCTTGTGGTAGCAGGCGACAAACGCTTCTTTGGGGAATGTACCCTTCACAACGCCATGGAACAGTTACTTCAAGTAGTAGTTTTATATCTCTTTCGAACTTTGACCCTGAGATTCCATACGGTGGTACCATTGTCTATTTAAGAACCAGCAACAGGGTATATTAATGTTGATACATAACATATGTAGTTCTTTAGATAGACGATGTCAGTGTTCCACGTCGGCAGGTAGTAATTATCTGGCTTTGATGCTGATGTTCAACAGGAGTTTGAAAATTCGTGGCACAGATGGCGGTAGCTGTGAATTTTTATCTAAAACCTCGGAGTGTAAACCATACTTTAATAATTCCAGCATTTTTCTAGTCTAAGGCTTTGGATTCCCCAGTAGTCAGATCAATGCTGATACAAATCTGAAAGTGTCATTAAAGCAGTCGAAGTATAGAGTATTCGCAGGGAATGTTTACTAATCTAATATAAAAATCAGCTGTTCGTTTGATACCTCAGAACTCATAAACTAACCATCCGATTGAGCTGAAACTTACACTATGTACTTTTTCATTTCTAGTTTTCCGATAGATGGCGCTGGAACTCAATTTTTTTTAAATTCACCGTACGATTAAGCTGAAATGTTCGTACATCAAAAGTTCTCAAGTTTTCAGATAGATGGCGCTGGAAAACCAAAATTTCAAAACCATCCGATTGAGCTGAAACTTATAGAATATATTTGTTATGAAGTGAGAAATATTTGTAAATCAAAAGTTTTCAAGTTTCCCGATAGATGGCCATGACCGTGACAGCTACCAGCTAACTTTTGATTTACGTGCACTTCTCGCTCCATAACAAATATATGTACTGTCTAAGTTTTAGCTCAATCGGATGGTAAGTTTTGAGTTTTTAGGTATTAATGTTTGGACAGTTTTCTTAAAGCCAAATAGAGCTGTCGGCATTTAATTCTCCACCACAGTCATTACTATTCACAAAAAGTCACTCGAAAAAATTTCATTACATTAATGACATTAATACTGTTTTCAATGGGTGTAGCGAAGCACACCGGGCACCCACTAGTCTTTGTATAAAAATGAGCTGGTCGTTTGATACCTTAAAACTTATAAACTAAACATCCGACTGAGTTGAAACTTACACTATATACTTCTTATGTTGTTTGAAGTGTTCATACATCAACAATTTTCAAGTTTTCCGGTAGATGGCGCTGGAACTCAAAAAAATTAAAAATCACCGTACTATTGACAACTGGAGGCAAAACCCTAGTGGAGAAATTTAGAAGTGGTAGAGATATACAGAATTTGACAGCACGTAAACAATTTTAAATTAAATAATAAAAATATTTGTGTGCGTTTTTATTTATAAAATTCAATATTTATCATTTGCATGAATGATAATCTTGTGGTGGAATAGATTTGCGCGAGGATTTACGTCTGGAAAACTCTCTTTTATACGTTTAATGTGAGTGAAAAAATAATTGTGGCTTAGTTACTTACTGAATATTGTTTTGGTTTCTAGATTATGGAAAGTAAACCCACAATAATAGGTAGACGGTAGATGTAATTATTTCCGAACCGATGGGATATATCCTATTCAACGAACGTATGCTCGAGACGTATTTGCATGCGCGTAAATTTGGCTTAAACCAAATGGAAAAATGTTCCCTGCACACGGTGGCCTGCATATAGCTCCGTTTAGCGATGAATCTTTATACTCGGATCAATATAATAAGGCGAACTTCTGGTATCAATCAGCATTCCATGGCGTCGATTTGACTACACTCCATAAAGAGGGCATGAAGGAGTACTTTAGGCAACCCATTGTCCATACATTTGGTATAAGAATTTGTATGTCGAAGTGGCATGTATGTGATTTCTTGCGAGACAACGAAAAGGATTTACATAATATTGGTAAGGAGATTGGATATATAGTTTTTAAATGCTTATGAAATATCAGTCTGGGGAATCTACTATAACAAGATTTAATGTGGCATTACTCTAATTCGCGTAAGCTACCTCTACTCTTGTATAAGAATTGGATTCCATAAGCCAAAATTTGAGCAAGCGTCTCATAAACAAATGAATGATTCTTTAGATTATTTGTGACCGCTTCTCGTAATAATTAATACCTTTGTAGTTATTTCAAACTTACTCACTGGTGAGTTTATAACAACTTCATAACACATGCGCGATCTCTATGCCAAAACAACAAAATTCCAGCGAATTATAAAACGTTTAATTCTTTAAAATAAAAGCAACAAATAAGACAAAATAAAATGTTTTTCTCTTTATTACAATATTTTTATTTTCATTGAATAGTTTGTTTACACAATTTTCTAGCACGTATTTGGCATGCTTGAATTGCATAAATACTACTAAATTACATACACATTTAAGCAACAACATTTAAACATGTTCATAAACTATATTTTAATGCTAAGTATATCTATTTTATATTTATTTATAAATTGTATTACAATGCCTCTATGAATTTTCATATACTTTTTGGCCGGAAACTGATTCTTGTATCGCTCTACGTCTTCTTTTTAATTCCTGCAGAGGGCGTAAATCCACTTTTCCATTCGTCAATTAGGCTGAAACTTACACAATAATATTTGAAATGAAGTGAGAAATATTCGTTAATCAAGAGGTTACAAGTTTTCCGATAGATAGCGCTGAAAACCAAAATCTCAAAATTATTACTACAGCAATGCACGGTGACAGCTAACAGCTATCTTTTGATTTAAGTGCAGTTCTCGCTTCATAAAAAATATGTATGTATATTCTGTAAGCTTCAGCTCAATCGGATGGTAAGTTTCTGAGTTTTTTTTCACTTAAACGAACGGGTTATTTTTATGATATTAACTTATGATTGTTGTACCAGTTCCTATATCATATATCCGAATAAATTTGTTTTTTTTTTTCGAAATGGTTAAAAAAATAAATAGAAGTACATATTTATTTACTGCAAGTAATGCACAGAACTTAAAAATGAATTATGAATTTTGACATGTTTGACTTAAACTCGGTCGAAAAAGTTGGATATTAGGCGTGTTTTTTAAGCTTATATAGGATTGAGAAAAGCTTTCAATGCATAATACAACAAAACCTTAACCTAGATAATCATCCAGTCCAAGGTTTTGTTGTATTTTACATGGAAAACATGTTGCTAAAACATGTTTATTCTATATAGGCTAAAAAAAAACATGCCTATTATTGTTTGGACAGTTTTTTTTAAATCCAAATAGTGTTGCCAGCATTTAATTCTCCACCAGAGTCATTATTATTTTTAATGTCGGGAAAATTTATTCAAAATTGTATTAACGTAAATATGTATACATCAAACAGACGAAATTTAAATTCGTTCAAATACATTTAGGTTACACATCCGATTCCAAGCACTTCTTGAACAATATTTGCAAATACAACTCGTGCTTCCAGATGGTATCAAAAGTTACTGGAAAAGATTTCATGACATTTTTTTTAACACTGTCCTCAATGGGTGTTTATTTATAAATAGAACTTACGTATGGAAGACAATGTCAGCTAAATGCCCGCCTCATAAACCTTACAAAAGCGGGCTCTTTTATAACATTTTTTATCACATCTTCTCACATTTCAACATGTATTTCATTAATCTTATCACGAATGTTTGCTTTGTTCTGACCATGTGTTAAACCTTGCTCTTTAGATATCCACCCACAAAAATAGGTCCGGAGCTGTTGAGTTTAGTTTTTCTAGGTTTTCGGGATTCTAGAGTAAACTGTGTACAATGAACTCAATTTTTAAGTTTACGTGAGACTGAGCAGTGACTCTTGTTATGGGCTATAAGCAGGATAGTCTATTTAAGGCCAGTTATAGCAATTAATTTGTCTAGATAATCAAACAGCACTCAAAGTAGTTTGATGCTTGATCAATTCCAAGAAGTCTGACTTCTTCGAATTGTTGAATTGCTTCGCCAGTTACTGCGATATAGAAGGAAATATAAACTCAGATGAACTCTCTTTTAAAGGGCTGCAAAAGGCTCCTATTATAAAATCCAATATACGAGTAACTGCTCTTAAAAGTCGGCGCCTTTCTTCCAATGGCGTACGACTCTTCGACTAACTAAACGAGCTGGCTATGATACCATTATAAGATTTATTATAAGATCAAAATGGATCAACCAACCAAGAGTTAAATTGCATCTGCTGTAAATGCATGATCCTCATAACCTAACCTATGTATACTCTGCTCTAATAGAATTGTCAGTACAGGAGCTTTTTTTTAACCAATGGTGCCTGTACATGTTTTCATGGCACTCAATTCCAAAAATTGCCACTGAAATATAAAAATCAAACTTTGGAGTAACTAAAATCCTATGCGTGTGCAAAAATTTGGAATTTCACTACGCGTGAAATTTAACTTCCTTAGGAGGTCACCCGAAAATTACATTAGCATTACTTTACCAAGCTTCTCAACAATTCTATCATGTGACCTCTTCGAACAAACCTCTCTATCAATACTCGCGCCATTTCTGATTCCATTACGACCATTCGGATAAGATTTTCTTGTTTGGCCAAAGACTACCGTTGTTTGTAAGAAAAAAAAAACTGACAAGGCTTTGAAAGAATTTCCTTCATCATATGTGTCAACTAAGAACTTTGACTGTCCAGAAAAGTTAAAACTGTGATGGTATCGAGTACTGGTTGTGTTTGTCCACACTAGAAGAGGGTAACAAAAGTAGCAACAGTGTTGGTCAAAGTATACACCCTTGAGGCATTTAATATTAATTTTTTGTATTTCAATTCAATTGCCCAATAGAGTACGTCTCAATCTAACGTATTGAAGATGAACAAGGAAGGCTATTTAAAGGTTTCTAAAACGTCAACCGGCTTATGACCTAATTAAATTAAACCCTCCGCTTCGATGACAAGCACTCCAAATCTTCTCCTTAGACGGAAATATCACATACCCGCCACTGAAATGTCATCAATTCATTGCTTTAAATGCTCAACGATTTGTTATCCTGCTCATTCTTCAAGTTAAGGATATCTGTCATTAGCATTGATTAATTCCCCAAGTTATTTACATATAAAAACAATCAATCACATCCTTAGGGCAGAGCGCATCAGCCCCCAGGATTTTTCTGTATTTGGAACATCTCCAGAGGTAGTAGCAGCATCATTATCATCATCTTCATCGTCGCCGTCGCGTCTTCATCCTCATAGCTCACAGCATTTACATCCCAGAAACATACATACAGGACTTACACTCGGATGTAAACAAAAGGCACAGGACGAAAGTAAAATAATGCAGGAACTAGAAATGCCTCCGCTTCCAATAGGAAAATAAAAACAATCAACTTAGAGAAGAAAATTAGGAAAAAGGATATAATTAAGGCCATCATCGTTAAGTATCCAGAAAACTAATGATAGCAAAGCCAATTGTCCCACAGAAGACATCAGCCTCAGCCATCCTCCCCCAACATCACCCTCATCTTCCACTAATTTTTATGCGTATCCATCAATCCCTTGTATCCATAGTCTTTCGCCGGGTCGTCGTCGTCTGTCCGTTGGTCGATTGTGGGTTTTCGCACGTGGGGTTCCTCCATGCACGGAGCGACGCGACGCTCGTTGTCCACCGAAAGCACACGGTGAAACCTTTGTGGGAACTTTTCTGCAAATGTTTCAATTAGCTCTGTAGTCTTTGGCTGGCTGTGTACTCGTACCTACCTACGCATGATGACCTTTTTACGTATAGTCGTTTTATTACGTGGAAACAGAAGCGTTAATGGCTCTGGGCAGGATACACATCACCCACACACCGACCGCGTAGACAAGGGATGCTTTGGTCTCTGATGATGATTTTTCTGATGGTTTCTCCATCCGTGTATGACCGGGTATAGGAGTTTTATCTTAATTTTCCGTTGTCGCTGTTTTCTTGTTTGTCTCGCTGTGAGCAAGGCGAAGCGTGGGCCTTTGTGTGGTAAGGACATCGTCGGGAGGCGGAGGAGAGGGTGGAGATTATTTTGATAAATTACTCTGCAGCACCGCAGAATATCCTTGATGTCGTAACAATTACTTGGAGTTTTTGAAGTCGTTTAAGTCTACTCTACTAGGCTAGAACATGGACATAAAGGAATTGTACACAGCCTGATCTGTGTGGCATTGACACCACTTCGAAGGTATAAAGACGATGTACGCGCAGTGGGGCCAAAGAAAGGATACGCACAGTAAGAGGTATTTTTTGTGCATATTGATTACTGGCAGCAGCTTAAAACTCAGTCTTTGCTTACCGAGCAAGAAAAGTGTTCCAACCAAGAACTTTTCCAAAATGGTTCCGGCTAAATGGCATTTCAGAGGTATCCGTATTTGGCTAGAGCAAAATAGTTCCGGGAACGTAAACCAATCCACCAATTGCTACACTAAGTTATTGCTATATAAGCAAGTTTTGAAACTAGAATTGATCTAGGGGCTCCAGTTGTGGTCGAAATGTAGTTACATATATGTACATATAGTCAAAGTACCTTGGTAACATAAGAATCGCTGTTCTACATAGCGATCTTACTATTGAAATGGTCTAAGGTGCAGTTAAAAAAGTTACTCAAAAGCAAAGAGTTAGGATTCGCAAGCATGTCAATTAAGAAATAATAAATTTACTAAATACTGGCATAATCAATAAAAATCAATTCAAATAACTAAAGCTCAGAGATCCGATAAAACGGCGGCTTTTCCTTTTAGTTCGTTAATTAGTAACATTTAATTTTATTAATACAAATCAAAAGTACACTTGGTTTTGTCAACACCAGTGGCATATTTCACCAACTACAAATTACAATTACAATTTTGTACTTGTAATTTGTAAATAAGAACTACAAATTTGTACTTTTCGTTCTGTTAAGCATGATACAAATGTTTGGTGAAACGAAATTAATTAAATATTTTACAAATTTTGTTAAAAAGTAATTGTAAACACAAATTTGTATGTTGGTGAAATAAGCCACAGCGCCACTTGATTTTGATGTTGCTGCTGTTGGAGTATGTACATACTATGTATGTACAAGGCTATGTACATACATATGTATGTATTTGCAGCATATAATTGAGGCGTCTTATAGATAAGGTCCCTCACTATTGCAGAGGGCTCCTTCGCGTAAACGTCTCTGCTATGTCGTTCGATGATTCCTTCCTGCAGACCTTTAAAAAAAACTAAAATTGAAATATACACTTGGTTGTATTAATAAAATCTGGCTCTAATATTATCTGAATCATTTGCTAGAAAAAGTAACCATTCGAAGCATTTCCTCACTTTCGAATAATAATAAAAAAAACTGATTTATTCGAACATGGCGTTTGCTTAAAAAGGTATCTATGAATAAAAGACATAAAACCAAGTACATATGTATATATTTGCTAGGAAAATACGAAATCTGCTATTTGCTTGACTAGAATCGTTTTTTACGTACTTTAAACACACAAATATGCAGAATGTACCGAAAACAAAACAAAATAACTACAAATGCCATTATCCTTGCCATAAAACCATAACCCTCCCCCTTTTGGGAATTTCGTAGGTAGATAGCTTGCTTGCAACAAAATTCGCGCCTCTCTTTATAATTTGTGTTGGAAATCAGCACCTAATCTCAGGCATGGAAATGTAGCACCAGCCCAGAGCCACAGCTGCAAGAACCCCCCCCACCCAACGAGCTAGGACGTGCTAGAGCTAGAATGCCTGATGTGGTGGTGGCCTGAACACCCTTCCATCTCTACCGCCTGAATTTGCTCAAGGAGTCCTGTGGCCTTGAGTCAAAAGGGTGGTATTGGAGATGGAAGGTACTTTCATCTAAATAATTGTCCGCTACAATTTTTAATAATTTTTTAAAAACACGAATGAAAAAAAACTAAAACACCTGTTTGTAACTCGAACCAAACCTGTACAGCAAAATACATAAGTATGTACATACATATGTATAAGTATATATATAAAGTTAAACAGTTTTTGGTGCATCATCTAAACAAAAGAAGGACTAATGAAAATTGCATATTCAATTTGATTAATGAACTATGCAAGATGAATAAAAATATGTTTTTTTTTAGGTGTGGACACTTAACTGTTTTTTTTGATTTTGCTATAAAATAGTTCATTGCTTATATCTATGTATTAAACACGCTTGACTGACATAAGCAGTAGAACAAATCCGTTTTCGTTTACTAGTAATTTCGCGTGATTCCATGGATTTCTATCCAATGTAATGGACCCATAATTGTTTTTGAAAGGCCGTTAGCTGTCAAAATCCAAGCAATTGCTTTGCTCGAATATTCGAACTTGCTAAAGTACAATAAAAATTCATACGAATTCGAGCAATTGCTTTATGTATTTACTTTGCTATGAGACTAATCTTCAACCAATTGGTGGTTTTTAATAACACATTACCTGAAATCTTTAGGAATTAAGCTTCCATAGATGTAATAAAACTAAACTAATTCTGTAACAGTTCACGTTCATTTAGGTTCGATTTGAACGGCAAGAAATGTATGAACGAGTTGAAATATAGTTTTTTTCTCGAATCAATTTCATACTTAGCTGTTTGGAATAGACGTATGCCGAATTATTAAATAATTATCACAAATGCCCAAAAGAAAAAACAATGGTCAATACACTTGGCCATAACTCTTTATTCAAAACTCACTCGCTAAAAGATGCTTGCTAAGTGTCATGAAAATCAAATTTTCTTAAGAGCCAACCTCGGTTCGACCAGCTTTGCATATATGTATAAGTAAATTAAGATACATGCATATGTTAATTACATTTCAATACAGATTTTTTTTTTTTTTTTTTTTTTTAAAGGGGTACTGACCCGCCAGTTGCGGAGGGCACCGCGACCTAAAAGATCTATTGTACCATGAAGTCAGTTTAGGGAACCAGAAGAGGCTCAATTCTTTTGATGAATTTGAGGATCTCACTGGTGGAGATTGTACGAAGTTCCGTGGGAGTTAGAATTTCTCTGTGGAACTGTTGTCTCCGGAGGGCACAAAGTGCCATGCAGTCACATAGGATATGTTCTGCAGTTTCGTCGTCTTCCATACAAAGACGACATTCAGTTTCCTGAATAAGACCTATTTTGTTTAGGTGATATCGAAGATGGCAATGTCCTGTTAGAAATCCCACTAAACTTTTGATATCATTTCTACTCAAGAGCAGATTTTTTGTGGATTTGCTTTGGAAGGGTTTTATGGCTCTTTTAGCCTGTCGAAGACCCTGGGAATTTTCCCAATAGGAGATACACATGTTGTTTTCCCAACTTTTGATGTTAAAGTTAATAGCTGAATTTGGAATGTTGCAAAACGGCTCAGGGCCGATAAAGGATTCAGCCGAACCTTTCCTAGCCAGTTCGTCAGCTTTCTCGTTTCCATCAATACCCTCATGACCGGGCACCCACCAAAGTTTGACTTTGTTTTTATGGGAGAGGTCTTGGAGAGTATTGAAGCAGTTCAGGACTGATTTGGAGTCAAACAGGTTTGAGCCTAGTGCTCTTAAGGCTGCTTGACTATCCGTGAGTATATGGATGAGGACACCTTTTATTCCCGATTTGAGGATGACGTTGGCGCACACTTGAATGGCATGAATTTCCGCTTGGAATACACTGGGAATTTGTCCCATAGGTATTGATATTCTAGTGTTTGGTCCAAAAATACCAGCACCCACCCCGGTGTCCATCTTTGATCCATCCGTATACCACTTGTTACCTTTAAGGTCTGATGTAGGATTTTTATATTTCCATGCTTCACGGCTAGGAATCACTATGTCGAACCTCCTGCCGAAGCATAAAGTTTTTGGTAAGCGGTCATTTACCGCGCAGATCATGTCAAGCTCTGGGATTTCGGATAGAAGATTCACCTGATCTGTGTGATCTATGCGGTTTATCTCTCCCGTTTGTAGTAGTCTGACAGTGCTGCTGATTGCCAACCTTTTTATGAAAAGGTGGAGTGGCGTTAAACCAATGAGTGCTTCTATAGCTGCTGTGGGGCATGTGCGCATAGCGCTTGTAGTGCCGAGGCATGCTAATCTTTGTAGCTTTTGAAGCTTTGAAATGGTGGATTTTTCTTTAGTTTTGTACCACCATACTACTGATGAGTATGTGATGATAGGTCGTATCATTATTGTATATATCCAATGTGTGACCTTTGGGGTTATTCCCCAGGTCTTACCGTACATACGACGACAGGCCCACATGGCTTTTGTTGCTTTGGTAATTTTGTAATTAACGTGTGAGTTCCAATTCAGTTTATTGTCGAGAACCATACCTAGATATTTAACTTCATTGGAATACTCGATAGTAGTGTTATTAAGTGATATCTGGTCTAGACTCAGATTTCTTTTGCGGGTAAAAGGTACAAGAATAGCCTTACTGGGGATACAATGACACTGTGTTTGACACATTAGGTCTGTTTGGTAACTTGTTATTTTTCGTATTACGTAAAATTTCATAAAATCACATTAATTAGTACTTGTTAACCAAAAAAAAATCATGCCAAATCGTAAAAAAGATAGCCAAATGAGTGTCAAAAATTGCCCCTCAGTTGAGAGAGTTGCAATTTTGTGCACCACTTTTACTTTGGGTGATCGTGCCAACGCTTTTAAACTAGCCATCTGACGGTCTGCGAAATGTCATATATCTTCATTTGTTAGTAAAAATTTGTCAGTTACTTTTGTGCAATTTTTCCACTCTTTGAGAGGATTCCCCCCCCCCCCCCCCCCCCCCTCCCTTTCAAATGATTAACTATTTGACAGGGTTTGTCTAATTTGACCACAAAAAGATACCAAACATACCTGTTTGAGTCTGTTCCCGTACTGCGCCAAAATTCACAGATTCTCAAATTTCAAGGACTGAAGGTAAAAATCTCTCAAAGAGAGGTAAAAGTGTACAAAAGACAAACAGAAACGCATTGAACAACAACAAGAGCAAATGGAAAATGCATATCATTTGACTGATTTGACAGGTTTCATAAAACTCCCCAAGAAATTTCTTGGGCTAAAATTCGCAGCATGGTGAAATTTTCTCTTCTGTGAAAATCTACGAAAAACCTTCGTACGGGAACAGGATTTGTCTGATTTTCGTAGATTTTCGCAGTTTTGGACAGGTACGGAATCAGACCTATTACAATTGACTCTCATATGTGTAACTAGAGTTTAAATACAATGACAATTTTCTTCATGATGGTTGTGATTAATATTTGGGCACTAGACAAAGACAAACATAGTTTTCGTCCATGATCTATGCACATGCTTGCCCATTTGACATATCAGTCATTCCTCGTTGTTGTGCAGTGCCGCGAATTTCTTCTTTGGTGTTTTCGTTATTTTTCGGTGTTTAGTGGGTGTTTTAAATCTTGTGCGTCTATTTTCTGGGTTCAGCTATCGTTGTTATGTTGGTGCGATATGCACCTGTCAAACGATATTACTAGCCATAGCTAGCTCCAATGAACGGAATACCTTGTCCTCAATTTTGTGCTGGGGCTTCTTTCTAAAAAATGGAAGAAATTGAAAAAAAAGAAAATAAATAATAATTGATTTGATTTATGAAATAAGACTCAAAATGTGTACAGATCATTAGGATACGCACCTACACCCCGCGCAACAAAAAATACCGCACACGGATTTTCCATTTTTTTGCGCTAATTATACTCAAGGGATTCCCCAAATTACATTTTATTGCTTCCGGGTTAGGTAATGTACATTCTGGAATGTATCGGAATTCATTCTGGCAGTACTCAACAGCGTGCAGTTGTATTTCTTAGATGAAAGTGAAAAGTTGATATCGCGATGTCTAAAAGGGTAAAATTGAGTAAAGAAAATAAGGCAGTTATCGTTGCTTTCTCCAATCAGAATCAGTTCTTTCGTGAAATTACTCAACAAATTGGATGCAATGAGAGTTCTGTAAGAAGATTCTGTAACAGATATCATCGGGATCACAATTTGAACAGAAAAATTGGCACAGTATTGAAGAGATGTACCACTATTTCTATTCGGGAGGACCGACAACTCAAGAGGCTAAACCGCAGGTTTAAAACCGCATCGGAGTTAAGAGCCGACCTGCGAGAAGCTACTGGGGCTGAAGTTAGCATCAAAACCATCCGCAAAATGAAGAAAACGCGCTAAGGAAAGGCAAAACTGGAGTGTTCAAGATTGGTCAAATGTGTGTGTTCTCTGATGAGTCCAAGTTTAATCTAATCGGACCGGATGGGAAACAGATAGTGCGTCGTAGAAAGAAAAACGCTACAGCGACGAATGCATAGCTCACACTGTAAAACATTCTCCATATGTTATGGTGTGGGGATGCATCACCGCAATTGGAGTTGGATTTCTAATTATGCTTGAGGACACTGTTAACGACATGCGGTACAAACAAATTGTCTTAGATGGTGTTGTACCGAGTATGGAAATGATAACAGCAGAAACATCAAAACCAATTTTTCAAGATAATTCAGCACCTTGCCACAGAGCGAAATCTGTGAGTAATTCGAAGTTTTTTTCTCATATTTCTGGGTGTTTTGAAAATCTGATGATTTTAGTTATTAAATTTCCCACGCAGATTAAAACTTTGAAAGAAGGATTAGGAATGGAATCCTTTACTTGGCCGGGAAACAGTTCAGATCTCAACCCCATCGAAAACGTCTGGGCTTTATGGGAAAGCAGATCCAAGATAAAAAAAACCATGCAGCATCTAAAGAGCATAATTGAAGAAGTGTGGTTCAATGAAATAGATAACAATTACCTCGGGAATCTCTATGCCTCCATGCCAAACAGGGTTCATGACGTTCTGAGGGCGAAGGGTGGTGCTACGAAATACTTGAATCATTTTTTTAGTATCATAAAAGTCTGAAATTATGTTAAAATGTTTCTTAGTGGAACAAAAAAATTAAAAAAGAAATTTTCTTTTCGAATTCTTGGTCTTTTTTTAGTTTATGTATATTGACAGTACTTGGGCAAAATCTGATATTTTGTAGTGTGATCTTCACGATCATTACTTTTTTTCAATTAGGCTACCAAATATATTGTCAAATTGGGGAATGAGTCAACTTAAATGTTAAACATGAAAAATACAAAGTGACTACGCAGTGATTAGCCATCATTTATTAGATTTCTTCCATTTTGTTAAAAATTACCATGTGCGGCTTTTTTTTGTTGCGCGGGGTGTATTTAAATAACATTTTGCAGATATGCTATTACAGCTTCGCGGAGTATGCAAAAGGTTATGTAAATTTCAGAACTATAAATGAATACAAAAAAACATCGTCCTTGACCTTCACAACTCAAAGGATTTTACGTCATTAAAAGTTGTGTACCCCCTATACATAGTACACAAGTGTTGCTTCCTCAGTTTGCACCCACTGTGTTTTTTTTTTTTTGTAACCACTGCGACCTTTATGAAGAGACACCCAAACACATGCGAATTGAAAAAAGACCGCTCCTGGGACAACAGTGTCATCATTAATATTTATGACAGGGCAACTGGCGATAGATCTGTTCTGCGGTCTGTTGGATATTTTCATTGTGTTTTACATTCACTGTGTCATTCCACGTCACATCCACCGCTTGCTTGGACGGGGGGTTTTGTGCTGCTCAAATTGAATATTAACTCAACTCGTTGAAAGGATAACAACAACATAAAAATACTCGTAAAATTATTCAAAATAAGTCAAAACACACCTGATGGATGGGGCGATGGCGATGGCGATGGCAAGGAGTCAAAGTTCTCTCCCCAAACGACACCCATACACGCCGACTACGAGCCAGCATCAGCACCTGTCGGTAGCGGAATTAAATTTATTGAAATTCATATTTTATCGGCAGCGGGTATCATTGTTGTTTTACAATTAGATTTTGCAATTTAATGGAGTTTCTTTCTCTCTCGTTTGTTTGACTCTTTAAGCCTTCTGTCAGATGGCGGTATATTGGTTTGGTATATGGGCGTAGAGAAGCAAATCGCAGATATCTCTTCTCTTCATCAATCACACGCAAAGTGACAAACAATTCACACCATTTGAAGCGATACATCCGAGGAATGCGATACTGCCCGTCCGTCAACCCCTCATTTTGTTCGATAATCATTTTTCTTTTCTACCCTCGTATGGTGGAGTGGTGTTTGCAACTGTCAGGAGGATTATTTGCAGCGTATCATCATCATCATCATCATCAGCATCCACAGCATCCCTTAACTGTTGGGCATTGGGATATTGGGAATCGCTTTAGGCAACGAAAACTGCTGATGCGCGTTTGCCGGAGAACACGAGACTGTTTAAGTGCGTTGCGTCGTCGTCCTTTGTGTGAGTCGATAATTTCCCTAATCGTCATCGTCATCATCAATTGTTCGATATTTATTTTTATTCGATAATAATTGCATTAAAGGTGTTAGTCAGTTGGGTATTGAGTAACTTTGGAGTCCCTAAACGCTGCCATGGGCCATTTTTAAATCGATTATTACTTTTAGACGGTGAGAATAGAGTTGGAAATTCTGGCTCTGGGTTTACTTCAAGATCAGTCGCAATTTAGGTATATGTTTGGTGAATAGTAGTCGTGTTTTTATTTATAAGTTCGCCTAAAAAACGATTTTCGCGGCTTAAAGTTCTCTTACTGTTCGAGAGCAAGGTGAAAAGTTCTCGGCCCGACGCACGTTCAAATGGATAAACTTGAATATCGTGCTGTCATAAAGTTCTTCGATTTGGATGGATGAACCCCAAAGTTGACAAAAGTTTACGGTGACTCTGCTCCTTCCATGTCAACCGTTAAAAAGTGGGCAACTGAATTTAAACGTGCTCGTACGTCCCTCGAAGATGACCCACGTGAAGGACGGCCAAAAACCGCAACCACATCCGAAATCATCGAAAAAGTGCATGATATCGTGTTGGACAATAGGCGAGTGAAGGTGCGTGAGATAGCTGAGGCTGTGAGGATTTCGGAAGAAAGGGTGCAAAATATCTTGCACAAAGTGTTAGGGATACGAAAGCTCTGCGCAAGATGGGTGCCGCATTTGCTGAATGCCGATTAAAAGCAAATGTGCAAACGATTTTCGCAGCAATCTTTGGACCGATTCAATAGGGATGCGACCGGTTTCGTGCGGCGGTCACCATGGAGGAGACATTGGTCCTCCACTACACGCGAGAAACAAAACAGCAGTCGAAACAGTGGGTGGAAGCTGGTGGTTATGTGCAAAAGAAAGCGAAGTCGATCGCATCTGCCGGAAAGGTCATGTCCAACGTAGGATGCGAAAGGGATCCTGTTAACTGATTACCTTGAAAAAGGCAGAGCGATTGCAGGCGAGTATTACTCCAACCTTCTTGACCAGCTGGATGCCAAAATTCGCGAGAAGAGGGCAATGCACTTGTAAACAAGGATGCGTTGGCAATGGGAAAACTGCAGGATTTGGGGAACGATTTGCTCGCAGTCTATCGTTGTCAGGCGGAGAACTGTTCAACTTACCCTTGTATGTATATCTGGCAGCACTTGACGTAAGTGACACACTGTAGTATTTTTATTCGGCTAAATAAAATATGACATTTGTATTAAGAATTTTTTAAATTTTGCTTTATTTTTGATTATTTACCTTTTCTCTTTTTAATGAGAAGGATGTCCAAATGTCTGCCCAAATTTATTCATAATTGATATGCCATTTTGTGATTTTTGACATTTTCCATGCTTTCGATAAAATTTTCCGAAAGTAATTTGGAAGCACAGTTTTTATAGGTTGAGCTCATAATACCCGATAGCTATCCAGGCTGAACTAATTCTATATTATGTAGGTTTAGTTGTTATTGTATTTTATATGGAAAGCTTTTTTTAAGCCTATACAGGTAACAAAAACACGGCTTATGCCGCCAGATTCATTTGGGAGAGTATTGTGTTGCGGTAATCATAGTTTAGCTACTTAAGCGGTATCTACTTTCAGATGTAGGTTTTGTCAGGCTTATAGAAGTTGTTTTGGTGAAGTGATCTTTCTCCATACTAACTTACTAACTTAGGTGGCGCTACAGTCCAGAGTGGACCAAGGTCTCAACCAATAACCCCTTCAGTTAGCCCGGTCAATAGCTAACAGTTGCGCACTTCAAGTTGGTTGAGGTCTTGTTCTACTCGTGCCTTAGGCGAGGTCGTCTTCTGCTGCCCTGACCTTCCGGGTTAGAATCGAATATTCTCCGAGCCGGAGCGTTGATGTCCATACGCTCTTCATATCCTAGACATCTTTAACGCCCAATGTGCGGTTTTTTGACCAGGTCGATGTCACTGTACAGCTCATAAAATTCGTGGTTGAATCTTCCCCTCCAAAACCCGTCAACGCAAACGGGACCAAATATCTTACGGAGGATTTTTCTCTCGAACTTTTGAAAGACAGTTCCATATATATGTATGTATAAAGGGCATATAAAAGGAAGATTATGGATGAATTTGGCTTTTATTGAAGCTTCGGATATTGATATGAGAAGGGTTTAGGTACATCAATTTAAGATGCAAATTTCGCGAGGGCTTAATCTTTTCTATGGGTCCACCATTAGAAGCTTTTAAGGTTTATGGCATCTCCATTTCCTGGTTTACCAATGTCGTAAAAAATTGGCAAATAAGCTAATCTTTTTTTGTCTATGAGTGAGAAAAGTTTTCCATTGTGTCTCCTGTAGGGCAAATATACATACATATGTACATAATGTACAAACTTAAAGATTTCTGGTTTTCTGTGGCCAGTTCTTCTAGAAATATATCAAAGCTTAATTCCAAAACATGATTCAAAGATACAGATCTTGTGATGTGAAGGCTACGTGTAGTTATGTGGTTTTATAGCAGATTCGACTTTGATGGCGTGAAGACTCATTTTAAGATCCAAGCTGTGATGGAATTGTCGGGACTTTTTTCTTTTTTCTGAGAAAGTTTAACATATTCCAAAATACTATGTCTAGACTTAAGTGGTGGAAGGGGCTATATAATGCATATACGCGTTTGTACAAAAAGCAGGCGCACTCTTCTCAAAGTATTCCAAGTAACTAGCACCAATAACCCATGTTCCAAATTTTGAACTCTTTGTCACTTTTATCAGGTATATCGTTTGTTTTTAGAAACGAATGACTCCAAACATTAAAAACTTTGCTGCGGTTCTGGAAGCTGATGATAAATTATAGTCTAGTCATAAATACTGATACAATTTTTATTGTAACCATTTTTTAGTTTAGTTTAGTTTAGTTTAGTTTAGTTTATTTCATCAAACAAAGTTACAATGCTTTATGCCCAGTTTCACAGTGAGAGTTTAAACTCTCGTTTTTGTTTAAACTTCAGTTTAAAATATTTTCGGTTTTACAGTGCTCGTTTAAACTGAAAGTAGAGATTAACTCGTCGTTTCAGTTAAACGCCAGTACTCTGCCGTTTAAACTTTCCTATGACCTGTATAGGTTGGCACTTCACACATTCACGCATTAAAGTTCACACAGTCACGTAATGAAGTTCACACATTCACAAATTGAGAGTACGCATATTCATTGGTGGAAGCATAGAGAAAATTTAGAGAAACTGTCATTGTCGTTGACGGCGTTGACAATCGTTTGACAACGATTTTGTTTTGTTGTCAGTACACACATTCAGGCACTATAGTTCACACATTCATATATTGAAGTTCACTCATTCACAAATTGAGATTATGCGTTTTCATTGGTGGAAGCATAGAGAGAATGAAGAGAATCGTTTGACATTTCAAAACAATAGCGCCGAATTTTTGTCTAACACAGCTTCCAAAACTGCGTTTAGTTAACTGGAAGATTAATTCCGACTGTGAAACCGAACGAGTTAAACGAAAAGTTTAAACTCTCGTTCACGTTTAGTTGATCTACAGTTTAAACTCTCACTGTGAAACTGGGCATTAGTGATTACTTGATAAATACATATATACATAAATAATAAATGAGTATACAAAAAGGAAAGGAAAGAATATTAAATTACCACCATTAATGTTACTTAAAATTAATAGCAAATAAGTTTTAAATGAAAATCTACTTAGACTAAAATCAATCATATCGCAAACGGAATTGGTTTCGCTTAAGCACCTAGTCAATGGTTCATTGGCAGCATAATTTGTTCTGTGGAATGGAATCTTAAAAAACAATCGGTTTCTAAGCATCCTCGCAGGAACATTGAAATTAATTAAGGCCAACATTTCGGAACAATCAATATGATTTGCCAATACATCACGAATGAAAATAACCTCAGAGATCTTTCTTCGAATGTTAAGAGGCGAGATTCCAAATAATTTGCACCTTATTCCATAGGGAGGCATAACAATATCCCAGTGAAGCCTTTTCACTAATACTCTAGTAAAACGTTTTTGGATTTTCTCGATTCTAAAAGAGTGAACTTCAAACAAAGGGCTCCAAATAGTATTACAATATTCAGGAGTAGACCTAACAAACGCAAAAAAACAGACACTTTAAAGTATGTGGATCCCAGAACTCCTTTGAATTGCGCAAGATAAACCCCAACATTGAGTTACCTTTGGCTACTAAAAAATCAATATGCTTTAAGAAATCAAGTTTTTGGTCAAAAATTACCCCAAGGTCTTTTTTTAAGGTTACTATTGAGAGAGATGTATTGCTCATTTTATAAGTGAAATTAATTGATGAACGATTTCGACAAAACGTTAAACTTTGACATTTTGCAATATTAAGGTGTAAGGAGTTAATCAAACACCAATTTGACAATCTCTCAAGATCTTCTTGTAATAACAAACAATCCTGTTCAGTTTTTATACAACGAAATACTTTTAAATCATCCGCATACATAAGGCACTTACAATTTAAAAATAAGTTGGGAATGTCATTAATAAATAACAAGAAAAAAAGAGGTCCAAGATGGCTACCTTGTGGAACACCCGAAATAACATTGATAGGTGAAGAGAGAGAGTTATTTATACGAACATACTGAATACGACCCTTTAAGTATGCCTAGAGTGGAATCCAAGCGTATTCAACTTCTTAAGTAAAATATCATGGTTAACCCGATCGAATGCTTTGGAGAAGTCTGTATACACAGTATCAAATTGGTACCCTTTCTCGAGACCATTTAATACATAATTTGAAAAAATTGTAAGGTTTGTACTGGTAGATCTACCAGCAATAAAACCATGTTGACAGGGAGAAATAACGTTTTTAAGAATTGGAGTTAATCTTTCATAAATCAGTTTTTCAAAAATTTTCGGAATTGTAGTAATCTTACAAATAGGGCGATAGTTAGAAACTTCCTGCCTACTTCCTGATTTATAGATTGGTGTAATGATAGAACGCGTCCACGTATTTAAAAACTCATCACTTTTAAGGGACCGATTAAAAATTATTTTTAAAGGTACAGCAAATACTTTTGCACATCTCTGTAAAATGATAGGAGCGATTCCGTCCATATCTGGACGTGTGTCATCTTTAATCGTAGATAAAGCTTTTTCAATTTCTGAAGTTGAAAGATTTAAACTACCAATGTTCACATGACTATCGGAGTAATTAAATTGATCACCAAGAGGTATATTAGGAGTGGTATGTAAATAAATGGATTGAAAATGTTTAGCAAAAAGGTTGCATACAACTAAGAGATCAGAAGAACGGAAGTATTACTTGCACTCTTTTCATGTTAACCGTTATTTAACGCGATGGTTTTATGCTTCTTTGTCGCGGAAAAGATTTTTGTTGTAAGTCGCTTACACACATGGAATGGGGTGACATCGAAAATCTTGTCATTCTGATCGGGTTACACCACTGTAATATTGCAAGATGTGATATCTTACCAAAACACTGTTTTGGAAGACGTCGCGTTAGGCCTCTAAGGTGAACATTGTTCGCGTACAAGCACTGGACATTCTAAAAATATTTTGCTCCAGCCAACAAGGCGAAAACCACTCAAGAGTGGCTAAAAAAAATGTACACGACTTCATATCACCGGATGATTTGCCCGGACCTCAACCCTTTGGATTACAAGTTGTGGTCCGTTTTAGAGGGAATTGCCTGATCTACTCATCGCCGAAATATTGAGTCTTTAAAGCGAGCCCTTGTCACGCTGTCGACAGATATCCAATGAATGAGCTGCGTAATGCGATTAAAGATTGGCCAGTGCGTTTTAGGTTGTGCATCAAGGCAACTGGCGGCTATTTCGAATGAAGTCTTCTATAACTTGTAGCTAGTGATTTGAAAAATAAAAAGCATAAATTTGTTTTTAAAAATATCAGCGCATTTTCATTTTCCATAAGTTTTTCTTTGTATTAGTATTTATGACTAGACTAGGTATGTTCCTGGGTAGCGCAGTTCTACCTCTTTGTCAGACAGTTGTAGCTTATGTAGAGTCTGACTCTTTCTACCTCTTACGAGTCCATATATGTACATAATTGCAGCTCTTTGACATTAAATTTTCTTGTGATTATTTTTAATATTAAGGCCTTAACCATTTCCGGCTAACGTTGCGAAAACGCAACGTGCTATATTTTGGCATGTAAACCTTATCTGATGAAGAGTTTTTATGAAGCAATTATTGATTTCGAGAGTTCTCTAAATTATCTAATTGACCTGTTTTTGGGTTTTTCTCAGAAATTGTTTTTAAATTTTTTTATAGCATCTTAAAAATTCGAGATTGTCAAAGTGGTAAGGTAGCATTTTTCATGTTCCAGTATACTAATCTAAAAAATAATTTTTGTTATGAGTTTTTGCAAGGAATTCAACAAGTGCGAACTAAAATTGTTCAGAAAAATATTAAAATATATTTTGGTACCTTCAAATATTACGTTGAAAATCGAAATTGAAGAATTTTACTACCTCTTACAGTGGGCGTGAACGTGAATTTTCCGGAAAATTTTAAAATTTTCCAATTATTTTTTTTTTGATTTCCTCTAATTAGACCAAAAATAGCCAGAATCTGCAATTTCAAGTTTCTAGCTCAAGGGAAACTGGTAGCCGCCAGAAATGGGTTAAGCCTACTTGCTATAAGATTGATAACCATCTCTCTGCTCTGCAAGCAAAATTGTGCACACCTTTCAAATAAACCTGTTACCAAATTCTTGATACTCCGACTACCCTATACAAATTCTCCACGTAATTCCTAACATTTCATACGTCTGTAGAGACCTCTAAGTCCTTTGTCGTTCTACATAGTAGAAGAATCCCGTTGTGGAATTTTATCCTGAAATGAACCCCGTTTCCTGAAAGCAGTTTATATCTACATAGAACACCATCGTTCATCTTTGAAACACGCAATAAAATTCCTTACATTGGGTTTGATGGGAATCTTCGTTGAATGACTGACCCAGTTGGAGTCCCTTCATCCTCCAGCTGAATCTGGCCGATGCTATCAATCCCCTCAAGCTAAGAAGAGGATCTGAAATCTGATCAAATACTCGAGCTCGTTAAAATCACAACTTCACCTTTGACCCGCGTAATAAGACCGAAAAATGCCACGAAAATCCTGGTGTGTTGCCTTTGACCACCTGCCCGATAAATTTCAACTGCATGATTATCTTTCACCCCCTTTTTGGCCAGCGACAACGACGACGATGACTACGTATCCATGACTCCGTCGTGTATGAATGTACTTGCAAGTTTTGTGCCGGAATTACCCCCCAAATGATGGTCATGCCACCGCTGAAAAGTAATGGACGACAAAAATGTTGGCCAATCCATCGTCATCGTAGTCGTCGTCTTCGTCCTTTTTCCGCTTGCAATATTCTCTCTTTCGAAAACAAATGGCATAAATTTAAATTTTAATTTACTACAGCAAAGCATCGAGCTTATTTCACAACCACACCGCGCGCCGCCATCGCCGCCGCCTTCACCTTCGTTCTTGGTTCGGATGGATGGATCGATGGTGGACTCTTACTTGGATGGATGGATGGATGGCCGGCCGGTATTTTATACCCACATATACATTGGTATATTTTTATTTACCTACTACTTGGGAAATAATTGAATAAATACATATTTTAAAGGTTAGCTCATTGCGTTCCCGTTCGCGTTCGGGGTCTTCCAGAAGCAGCAGTAGTCCATTCATGCCGCGGTCAGATATACTAAACACGTAGAGTAACAGAAACTCGGTGCTGAGATGGTGCTCCCCTCCTGGGAGTACACGGCCGAGGTTCGCCTAATGAAGGGGGTGAAGGTGGCCGCGGTGGTGGTGGCTGATGGCAGCCCGATCCAAATCGCAACAAGGGAATATTTTAACCAACAAGTTTGGCGGACTTGGCGAAAAGGTGATGTCTGTGTTTCCTTAATTTGTTGAATTTTGATTACAATCTGTCTTTGCATTGCGTGGAGCACTTTTAGCCTATTATTTTGACATTTCATCTCATGTCCTGCGTTTGACTTTATCGCAATTTGGCTGGACTCCTTGCTACGTATATATGTATGTATGTAGGTACACTCTTTGCTGCATGTTGAATTGTGAATCAATTCCATGGGGGATATGCACGGCTTTTTGGGGACATACATACATTTTGGGTTTCTTGATGTGCACTTGGATTGGAGGAGCCGGTAATTATTTAATGGCAGTCGATGAGCGGCACTCAATCAACATGCTCTGCACCAAATGCTATTTGTATAAGGATTCGAGTCTTCAATTACTGCAAAGACGATGCTATGGTGTGCTCCAGCATTACAAGCAAGATCTGAAGCAATTGGAACTTTGAACGGACGATCTTACACGAAGTAGAAAATTGAGAATGATCAGTATTTGCAAAAACTGCAACCACAAAGATGGCTCCATGTCAAATCCCCCAAAATGCAAAAATGTCACATTAATCAACAAAAACCAAAAAAAAAAATTAAGAAATGTGAAATCACCCAAGAAAGTGTGGGCGTTTTGTCAGAACTCATGCTTCCGATCGCCCAAAATGAAATAAAATCTGAAAAATGTTAAATCGCCCAAAAATCTTTGTGGACCCAAAAATTTCACATTTTGAGCGATTTGACATCTTCGTTAAATTGGGTTTAAAATTGTGCTCAAAGCGAATTGTAACAACTACAGTAACGGGCACAGCAGAATGTTGTTTTTTTCTTCATATTATGATTATGAAATCAAATATATGAAACGTATATTAGCGCGTGAATCGGCGCGGTTACCGTTTCGTGTCGCGGCTCGCGCCAGGTTTTGCCGCGCCCCCCTCCCCTGCTCGTTTTTCCCCCTAGATTGTACGTGGAGCCTGTTTTTTTGTTTTAAAATATCCATTCCTTCAATCATTCATTTCGGATTAAAGCTGTTTTTCTTTTCATTACTCACTTTAGATCGGGCCATTTCTTTACATTTCTCAGTTTTTAAAATACATAGTGTACTTGGACGGATGCTGAATAAAAAGGAAAACTTTCTCAAATTCGTCAAAGTCCTACAGGATGAGGAATTTATGAAAAGCCGTAAATTCTCTATGTTTATAGAAAGTGGTGGAATTATTGGTACCAAAAAATTTAAGTATTTAACTGAAGAAAATGTGTCACTTTTAATTTTTTTTAATAAATAATTGGATGGTTTGACAAAGGCCCTCCTTTACTCATACATATGTTGGTTTTTTCGGATTCCAATAAAACGCTCATTTCTTCTTTGGGTGAGATTTCACATTTTTATTTTTTGGTCAATCTGCCATGGTGTTAAATCGCCCAAAAATGTTGGGCAATGTGGCACTTTTCACATTTGGGTGATTTGGTTTTGAGCGATATGACACAGATCCGCCTTAAAAAAGCCGAAACACAAAATCGCCCAAAATCACTTATCTGGGTATTATGACATTATGCCAAATCGCCCAAAATATGAAAATGTCAATCGCCCAATTTTTTTTGGGTTATTTGACATTTTTTTTGATTTTTTGCAATTTGGGCGATTTGATTTTGGGCGATTTGACACTGAGCCCACAAAGCTTCATCTCACACGGAATTGAAGACACTCTAACTGTACTCTGTAGAGAAAAGTCAGCGATCTGTAGGAACACGGTAGACGGTACGGCGGAGGAAGTTCTCTGCATCGAATCTTTGCACATCTGGAATGTGAAGATGAGTAGGTGACGGATATTCATTGAAATAACAAGTTTTAGTTTAAGTTTAATTGAATATTTATTTCATAAAAAAAGTGTAGTCTTAGCAATTTTAAATACTTACTACTACTACTACTACTACTACTTACTTATATGGTTTGGCTCAGGGCCAAACTACTACTACTATTTACTTGTATGGTTTGGCTTAGGGCCGTCTACCAGATTGACATGTGTACTGTACATAGATCATTTAACAAATTTAATATATATTTTTAAATTATTTTTATTTCTCTATAATGCATTTTCTATAGTACAGTGCGCTGATTGCGAAGTTGTATAATTGATCCCAGACTCGGTCGCCTTTTGAAATGATCGTCGTTTCTTTGACCGTAAGTACCTGCACTCCAAAGAAGGTGCAGCGGAATTCTTTGAGGATGGGGCGGAATACGTCCTCCCGTTCGCTAAGGTTTGTAACCTACACAAAATGGGGAGTTCGGGGCGGTACATAATCTAGAGTCTAGACTTATCTGTTCACCTCTTATTTTGAAAATAATGCTTATCATGTCGATTGAGTGATTCTCCAGGAAATAAGTTCCATCCTGCAGATGATGGTCCAATTTGCTATAATATGCTCTATATTGCGATTACTGAGCTTCGTTTACATAATTGTTCATAGATCCTATGGACCGTTTTTTTCTAGTAATGCATGGAATTCATGCTTAAGGGGGATCAGCTGATCATCAGGTGTAACATTGCGATTCTATGTTTTTTCAGCCTTCGACACACTTTCCTCCGTTAAGCAGCATTTGGGTTAGCACTTTCTTCGGTATCCTTTCTTGCTTGACTTTTACCACATAGTCGAGATGGAGTTTGAGCGTATCTAGAAATAGGGGTGCTACTCCAGTCTCCAAATAAATCATGTAATTGGGTGAACTACTTTGTAGTCTAGGGACTCGTCATATGAAATAGCGAAGAAACTTTTCTAGAGTTTCAGATGAACAATATCCCCATACTTGAGCAGTGTAAAACAGGATTGATATGGCTGTTGCACGGAATATTTTCTATTTTCAGCCATGGATGATGCTTTTATTGTTGATACAACAACCCCAAACCGAACAAATTGTCCTTTTCACTTCGGCTAGTCTGCTTTGCAGGTGCTTCTTCATATTTAGATTAGACGTAATCAAGACACCGAGATATTTATATTCACGTACAATCTCGATATGTTTACCTTGAAACTTGCACTTTTCATTCCAGGAATATCTGCCACCACCGTCCCTTAATATCATCACTGGAATCAGAACTCGTATTTTCTTTTAATATCTGACAGAAGGGAACTGCGGGCGACAATCACTTGGCTACAAAGGCCCTATATATGACAGAAGATTGACTCTGGGAAACCCCTGCTATTTTAGACTCAAAATCCTTAACACTCGGAAGGCTAGAGTAGGCGAGGGGCCGTTTGTGTGTCCTTCACTTCTTCATGGCTTGAAAACTTTTTCTTTCAGTTCCTTTTTAAATTTTGGGAAATATAATAATGGTTGGGATTCAATTCAGTGATCCAAAATATCAAAGCCCATCTTATGCAGGACAGCCACGACTCTTGTGAACAGGTGCAATGTCGTGCAGAAGAAGGACACCTCTAAATAATTTTCCCTTCTTTATTCTTTTATAGATTCTTTCAGCCATTCTAGGATTGAAGCATTGTATTCTCCAGTTATGGAGAAGCCTTTGTCTTTATAATCTATCGACTTTTTGAACAATTTCTAGACTGGTCACTTCGATCGACCGTCCTGGCCGTGGGTCATCTTCAAGTGAGTCCCTTTCTTATTTGAAAAGACTGTGTGACTTGTAAATCATGGTTTTACCCGGACAAGAGTCCCCGTAAATGGATGTTATTTCCTCTATTATAGTTTCGGCCGATTTTTCTTGCTTGGTGAGGAAGGTTACAACAGCGCGGTACTTGATGTCCTCCATATTCTACACTCTCTTCCCGATTGAGGCTCGATTAAAATAAAAATGAGTTACTAAACTCGTTACGTCTCAGTTAACCATCCTCATTAATGACCGACCGCATTTTTCCGCAATTTTAAAAACGCACCCTGATCGAAATGTAAATACTTGACCCTGCTGGAGGATTTTTAGCTTATTATGCCAATTCAGAAAAAGAAATGGAAGATCGACCAGGAAGCTTGGTCTAAAGAACTAGAGGTCATGTCTGTGATGATCAACTTCGTTCATTTGTGAGTGCTTGAAAAAAAAACTAAGCTTGAAAGCATTAAGGGCCAATTTACCAGTCTTGGAAATGAAAATGCTTGAATGTGTTGTGACTCGGTAAGTGGCCAGGTAGGTAACCAGATTAAGATGTGAATAAAGACGTCTTAGACCGTCTTGAACTTAGGACTTCGTAGAAAGAGAGTGTTACGACGAATGGGTAAAGTTATATCCCCAGTGATTTTCTTCCTGGACATAGGCGCTTCGCCTTCACGTAAGTACTACATTTACGTTTTCGTCTATTTTACAAAGATACTTTTTTATCTTTCGTCTTAAAAGCATAGTAGACTTTTCAAATCTCGCCAATTTTCTCAATTTCAAGGAATCACCTCCATTTGAAATTATCCATTCCTTTCTATGAATCATCACCCATATTCCATTTCACGTCGTGACACCGTACTCCCCCCATTCTTTAGCCGCCCGTCTTAAGCACTTCCCCCAATTAGCCAGGAAAAACCAAGTTCCTCAATTTTGGTTATTTGATTCCATTTGTTTTCTTTCGACTGCCATATGCCATGTGTAGATCCTAAAACCATAATGTACCCTCGACGGGTTCATTCTTCTTCCTGATGATATTCCACTGCCGCTGCACAAGCCACACGAACTACGGACACGGGTACGGCTCCTGGTGGAACTCATCGCTTTAAGTGGTTTCTTTATTTGGCCGCATTTGTTTTACAAATATGACCGATTCTTCGCAACATTCTTGTCCCAAAAAAAAAAGAGGAAAAAAGGATTTATTGCTCCAGACAATTTTTTTTATTTTTTGCTTGCCATTTGCCATTCTCCCTACGGCGCGTATAGAATCGTCTGAGCGACGCAGTGGCTGCGACGGGTAGCAGGACCGGGAGTAGGAAAATCTCTTTCTCTCCTCCTTGGCAGCAAAAAGTCGTGTGGGAATTTTTCCTTTCTGCTATAAAAAAAACACACATACACAAAAAAAAAATAGGAAAAAAAACGTCCATAACCGAGCTGTGCTTTTTTATGCTCGGAATTCGTGTGTATCTTGGAGGTTGGGGCTTCGGTTGTTTTTTTTTTCTTCCTGCTAATGCCGGGGAAAATTGGTTTAATCTGACTGCTGATGTTTTTATTGCCATGGGAATTTAACGCATTGAAGTGTAATTTTTTTTTTAAGTTTTTTTCACGTACATATGCATGGGTAGGGCATTAAAATAGTGTCACTCTTTAAGTGGAGTTTAATTCTAAGTGACACTGGGTGTGAGTGAGGTTGGCAATTATTATGGGTTTCGTCATAGCATGCCAAAGTTTGAAGTTTGTTTAATTACTCTCAATTGAGAACAGTTTTTTAGATAATAATTTTATAAGATAATTTGATTGCATTAAATACGATTTCGGGAATATGGGCGCCGCCGGTAAAATTCAAAAGTTAAAAATGTCCATATTTTTTGAAGCAGATGATATCATTAATAACGGTACAACCTGATAACGGTATAATTCATCATCTGAGAGTAGTTATTCATAGTATCATCAGTCGCTAAAGTTGAGTGTTTTGTTACAGTCGTTGGCGATTTGTTTTTTTGATTTTTTTCATAGCGATTAAGTTTTTTTTTTTGTCGTTTTGATACATATGTATATTGTACAGTTATGGTGGTGGATATTGGGGAACAAGGTATGTAGATAATTGTCAACTAGCTGAGCGTTATTATTGAAGTGTAGAATTATATTAAAACCGTTAGTGCTAAATTTGTGTCATTTTTTTTAAAAGTCAAAATTCGACAGGACATAAGTTTTGATTCGTGTACTTTCGCGTAATATAACTTGCACAGTTACTTAGCTGAATTCTTCCTTCTTATGAGCATATGTATCAATTTTTGCGAAAATTTGCTAATATATACGAAATTTTACTATATATGAAACAACTAGCTTAAACCCCGCCCGCTTCGCCAGGCATTAAAAAAAACATATAAACTACATTTTTGTAATTCTGAAATTTGCCTATCACCTTTGTACTGTATTTATCTACATTTAAAAAAAAAAACCAACTTAATTGGTTGAAAATTACGGGCGGTAGAGGGAAAAATACGCATTTTGCCATTTGTTTTTATATAATAGAATATTATCTTAGCTAACGCAAGATTTTCAGAAAAAAACTAAAAAATCTATGTAAGACTAAGCAAAGACGTTTTAGAACTTTAATTGTGAAAAATATAAATGTATTCCAAATTAGTAAATTAAGTTATTTAATAAAAATTAAAGAGCATCTACTTTATGCCTTCTGTTCAGGATCAAGTTCGTTTTCTTACAGAATCAATAAATAACCTTTTTGAGACGCATGTTCCTCTAAAACAAATAGTTATCCGTAATCGAGAATGCGAATGGTTTAATAACAGAATCCACTTTCTCATATTAAATAGAGATATTGCGTATAAGAGGTGGAAAAGATTCAGATTGCCCGCCCTTCGCGCAGAATTTAAAAGATTACGGAACTTAGTAACTGCGGAAATCAGAAAATCCAAGGAAAAGTTTTTTGCTACCAAGTTTAAGCCTAATATGTCAACTAAAAAAACTTGGAGCAATATAAAGAGCATAGGTATCAGCAAACAAAAATGCTCTGCTCCTGTTGAATCTGATCTAGACGAATTGAACGAACTGTTCGCCAGTGCTGCTATTACGTCTGAAATATTCCTCGATAATGGTGAAGAATTATTTTCTAGTCAGATGCAAATAGAACATAATAATAGTTTTCGATTCAATAGAGTAATTGAGTTAGATGTTTTGAAAGCTGTTCATGGAATTAAATCGGATACGATTGGTCTAGACCTTATGCATCCTAGGTTTCTGCGAATTATTATTCAACAAATACTACCTTTTATCACATATATATACAATAGCATTCTTACTTCCTCCATATATTCCCTAGATTGGAAAAGATCGAAAATTGTCCCATTGCAGAAAACATCAACTAGTCTATTTCTAGGCCTATTTCTATTTTGCCATTTCTTTCGAAAGTCTTCGAAAAAATAGTTAGCTGGCAAATCTGGAATCACCTTAATGAAGGCAACTTGCTTACGAATGTTCAATCAGGTTTTAGAGCACGCCATAGTTGTACGACAGCAATATTAAATCTAGTTGATGACTTGCGTATAGAAATGGATAATGATCAGGTATCATCTCTGGTGCTACTAGACTTTTCGAAGGCTTTCGACACTGTTCCGCACAACTTGCTATTACTTAAGCTCAGAAACAATTTTCACTTTGAAGCAACGGCTTTGAAGTTAGTCTATAGTTATATTTGTGGTAGAACTCAAGCTGTTTCTGCAGGCGGATTTAACTCTAAGTTTATAGCAACTAATGCAGGTGTCCCACAGGGATCTATCCTGGGACCTTTGTTTTTTACTCTGTTCAACAATGATCTGCCCCAAGTATTAAAACATTGTAAAATTCAAATGTACGCAGATGACGTGCAAATTCACCTTAGCTATCCCTTGGGCTTAGTTGAAGATGCAACAGCACGAATTAATGAGGATCTGTGGCTTGTTGCTCAGTGGTCAGAAAAAAACAAACTTAGGTTGAATTCCAAAAAAAGTCAAGCTATAGTTATTTCTCGTAAAGCTGCTGTTGACACATCATATTTTCCTAAAATTGAGATAAATGGCGCAGAAATAATATATTGCCGATCCGTAAAAAATCTTGGAGTTATTCTTAACCAAACGCTTAGTTGGAATGATCACGTTGCATACTCGGTAGGAAAAGTTTATGGCGGACTGCGTACTGTCTATCTGCTAGGGAAGTGCCTTCCAGTTCAGACTAAAATGATGTTGGTAAAATCACTTTTGTTACCGATTCTCTTTTATGCGCATCCTGTTTTTTGTGACCTAGATAGTTTAAGCCAGCGTAAATTTGAGGTTGCATTCAACAATACTGTGCGGTTCGTTTATAATCTACGACGATTTGATCATGTCTCCGAATATACGCACAGTGTCTTCAACATGTCTTTGAAGAATTATTTAAAATGTAAAATTCTAATGTTTTTATTCGACCTTAAGTTAAACCAAAGTCCTCAGTACCTTTTCCAAAGGTTGCAGTTTGCTAGTTCTGGCAGAAGTTTGGCTCTGATTTTACCAAGATTTAGATACAACATAACTAAATTTTTTGTCTATGCCATCAGACTGTGGAACTCACTTCCCTCCAATATAAGGAGAGTGAATGGCAGGGGCGACTTCGAGAGGGACCTAATTCAATATTTTAATAGACAGTAAATAACTTAAATTTCTGTTTTCTTTTTTTCTGAAATTGTAACTGACGTCATGAAAATAAACATAAAATAATTTTAATATCAGTAGGGATTTAGGGCTTAGCAACTAGAGACTAGAGTAAATTAAAGATTAATATTAAATATTTTTATACTGTAGTGTTATTCAAAAAGACGAATAGTCTTAAAATGATATATTGATGTTTAACTAAATTTGAAATTTGAAATTTGAAATTTGAAATTTACGTATCATTTTATCATTTTAAATGCTGTTTGGAATTATGACCGCTGATCTCATACATATGAAACCACTGTGCGGCGAGTAGCGGCGGTAAATATCATGTGTGTAGTAAGACTACTCCCAGTTTTATATGCCAATGTGTCTGACGTATTTTCTACAGCTCTGTTGGATCTTATAGATACCCAAACTCTTCGTCCCATTAGGGGGGTACAAATGATACGACCGATCTAACGGGCTTGGTCGGATGGATGTCTGACAGACCGATGCCGTTAGCGTACACATTGTCCGACATGTTGTCCGACTTCACTTTGCAAGTGCATTTGAAAGATGTAGGCCGTATAAGCAGCGCTTATGATTGATAAAATTTTAGAAGAACAAATTTAAGAGAGAAAAGAAAGAAAAGGAATGCGAATTTGGGTACAAGAATGGATCAAAAAGCGACCAAAGATTTTTTTTATGTTTATTTGCTAACAGAACTACAATATTGGATTCTCCAGGCGATTATCAGAATTGTTTATATTGTCAATTTTTTCTTTCCAAAATTCAAAATTTCCATACACAGGCATTTTTAATTCTCCGACATCAACTTGAAATACATTTCAAAAATGAAATTTGGTCTGGCTTGGACGGACAAGTGTACACACTATCAGATTTGTCCGTCCGACCACTAAAATATTAAAAAAAAATTGAAAACCATCCGACATATCCGTCCGACACACACGTCTGGTCGGACAGACCAAGTCTGTCAGCTCGGTCGTATCATGTGTACCCCCCTATTAAAAGTTTGAGTAGGCGAACAAAAACATTATATGTTCCCGAACGGTGTCGCTGTTGTCAAAGTTCTTTTGAAACTATAAAAATCAAAATACAGTGAAATCTCTCTTAAGTGGACAGCCACGGGACCAGAATTTTTTGTCCACATAAGAGAGTGTCCGCTTTAGAGGAAAACTAATACGAAATTAAGATAAATAAAAATAAATATACGACGTCAGCAGTCCTACATAAATTAAGTTAAAAAAAACTTAAACCTGACTACGCCGTTATAATAATGTTTTTATATGCACGCATACATAGGGCAAAGTGGCATGCGACTACGGCTATACCTACTCTTAACGTCATCGTTTCGTTTCATCATGCTTCGTACTTTTTAGTTAGCTTTAGTTTTTTTTGTCTGTATTACTTTTTTAGTTTTAGAAAATATTTAGATTTTAGAGTGTAAGTACATACATAGGTAAAAATTGTCGTGTTTTACTTGTCAAACCCTTTCATTTGATACCCATATTAAGGGGGGGCGGGAGTTAAGATAACGATAATCTGCAATCTTTGTGCGTCCGCCATATTGAGTTTAGAATGACTTCATAGCGTCTCGTATTTTAATCGTCAAGCCCTTTCATTTGATACCACTATCAAGACGGTTGTTAAGAAAAAAAAAGGTTATCCGTCATCTCAATGCGTCCATAGGATATGTATTGCGACGTTACAAGACGAATCCAACGACACTTCATTTGTTGAAAGCAGTTCCAAAGCTTAGGCTGTACGAACCTAGCCTGTGAAAATCAGAACCATAATTTTGCCATAGTCGGGTAAAAATAAAAACGGATGAAGCCTTTACATTTTTGAAATAAATCTCCATCGCAATTAGCTTTCTTTCGAAAGAATGGTCCAGAAATTGGGATGCGCTTTTCGCGAGCTTTGACCAACCATTCATGTGTCCATGTATTGACCTTCTTTACATCGCTGCTATGAAACCTCCGTTTTTGTATCTTAATTGTGACAGTAGTGCTCCATTCAGCAAGTAACGATTATTTGTTTTTCAATATGCTGGCCACACACGATTTTCTAACCAACACCCAATTTTGTTTCTATGGAGCGCACCCCGGATCGGCTAACGAAGAATACTGTCCGCCTTCTGCTAACAAACAAAAACTTCATATTGATTCTCTTTATCATTATGGAGATCTACTCTTACAAGTAAACGCTATACGAACAAAACGTTCTAGATGCCGATAATAATCAAACACAATGTTTGTTAACTAACATATTCATAACTTTTTAACCGAATGCGAAAATGCGAGATCTTGTACAATTTTTGTGTACACCCCTGTTCACACATGCACGTGCTTGCGCTGCTGCCAAACAAATACATACTGATACTATGTATCTTTCGCCAGAAGCGAAAACGTGTCGATTCGCAAAAAAAAATCTCATTTTCATACGAATGACTCATATTGTCCATTTAAGGGAATGTGTTTACTCAAATATAGTGAAAATACTGTCCATGTCCACTTAGTAGAATCGTCCACTTAAGAGAAAAAAATCTCATACAAAATCATGCCAGTCAACCATTAGAGTAAATCTTGTCCACTTAAGAGGGGTGTCCGTTAAGAGGAATTTCACTGTAACAACAAAATAAGATAAATGTCATTACAGAAGTTTTTTTTACTGTCAGAATTCACTTTCTTACTCCGATATTGTGGGCACCGTAGCGCAAGTGGTTAGTGCGTCGGACTACTGAGCCAGCGGTCTTGGGTTCGAATCCCGCCGCAAACACCTAAAAGTTTTTCACAGTGCCCACCTTTTTCGAATGTCTGACAAGCATCAAAGAGTATCATTTGTCACGATTGAGCTTCTCAACTCGCCGTTCGGAGTCGGCAAAAAACTGTAGGTCCCTTCCATTCGTGCAAAAATATAACACGCACACACAAATGGTTGCGAGAAGCAGGCCCAGGTTCACCTCGAGCTGTAGCGCCAACTAAGTAAGTAAGTACTCCGATTATATCACGGATAACGGATCTTCTTTATCATTCAAGCCAAAATATTTTTTTTTTTTTCAACTTTGAGTACCTTTTGTATGTTTTATTCCCTATTTGAACTGTATTTTTGCAAGGCAATGCAAATATTAAGCCTTCATCTGCGAAGCATTACCAAACATGTTGAACAATTCAAATAAAATGTTGTAACAGTTCAGTTTTCCTAATCGAACATATCTATTCAGCTGTCAAAAAATATTAGCATTTTAAAGTCAAACTAAGGCTGTGGGTTTCATAGCTAGTGTCAAATGCAATTTTATTTTAATAAACTTTTATCTCTCGGTCTTAACCTAACTATTCCACGACTAAGCTCGTCTAAAATGTATTCTCAAGAAAGTTGCATGCTTGAACTCGGCACTCTGTACTCCGCACTCGTTGCCTAGTGCCCCGAGTGGTCACCATCCTGATTCCTGCACCGGGCACTTGGCCATCGTCTTACGACGCCCACCCGCCTATCTCGAGAATCGCGGGATAAAGGTACATGTGCCCGTATTAGCAGTAAATAGCGATTTGTAGATAGACGTCGAAAGCAAATCCGATATTGTTAAATTACAAATAACAAACTGTCAGCTTTCAACTAACGACTCTGTTGTCTGTTATCCCTTTGCTGAGGCAATCACTCCTTAATCACTTCAAGACGATATCCTGCAAGCAGAGCTCATTAGATGCAACGGGATGGGATGTAGTAGATATTAGTCAAACCGAAAATTACCACTTCCCATCACATCATCAGTGTAGTGTAACTTGCAAACCACCAAAATGCAAATCGTGTGCAAAATAATTATTAATACAACGCCAATGACGAGGGCGACATCTGCCCCCAACAAAGTTGGTAATTTAGGCAAAATGATGACGGTCTGTCCGAAATATTTCATCAAATCAACATCGTCATCATCGGCATCAATTAAAGTGTCATCAGCCGTAGTCCGCACTGAAAGGGGGGGTGATAATATGATGAGAGCCCAGAAGCAAGTGCCACACTTTGGCACATCAAACGTCAAAGAAATTTGATTTTAATTGGTGACAGTAGCGCCATGTGCGAACACATCGACCATAGAACATTGCCACACTGTCGAAGGAGGAGGATCGGGAAGACTGAAACCAAACGACATCACCACTTAACCAGCACAGAAAAAAAAAAAACCTAAATTACCACCACCCATTGGTGAGGACAGACAATTTACACCTGTCACTTAGAACTGCTACAAGGCTGCACACGTAAACCGCTAAAAGCAATTTCCTTTGCGATTGTGCAAATTTTGTGGCTGAATGACTCGCACTACCCGCAGAGACAGTTTACATTTTGTAAGCCCGTTCATTTAACCGAATGTAAACACAGAAGGGAAATTATCCTTAACCGCTACGTTTGTTGGCTTAACGCACCACCACTTCTGCCATCATCGGATGAGCCGAGCCGGTGGCTAACGAGATGGAGACGTAAATCGAATACAAATCGGCAGCAATCTGCGACCGATCATCGCCGATCTGCAGCATCCGCCCCAAAAGTTGAGTTACTTGGACCGAGAATCGGTTGCGCTTGAATGGCTTCGCGCAACAAGATCGCAAAACAACTGCATTTAAGTACTCGTACAGCAACGGCCGCTAGTAGTTACGATTACGACAACGATCAGCGGTCGCGGGAATCTCTGATGGACTGGAATGCAAATGCAAATGAATCAAGCAACGTAAATTACCCAGATCGTCTCGAGATCACCAGCGACCGACCGAACGATGTTCCCCGAGATGCTGCCACAGATGAACGTGATTTCCGAAATTCAATGATGATCTCGATTGCAGATGCATGCATGCATCCATCCTGCCACACATAGTGGCCTGGTATAAATGTCCTCAATTGAAGGGTAGTTAGCGTAAATGGACGATCAATTCTGGACGATCGCGATCGTTGCATTTTCGGCTTTAAATTCGGTTACCTGCTGCAGTGGTCATAACTTGTAGCGAACGTACGCTCAGAAACGGAGAAACAAATAAATGATAACGATCGTGGTATCATCGTGAACATCATCATTACGATCGTCATTATTATCATCGTCATTATTGATATGTTGTGGTGTGGCTTGTCGAGTGCATGTTTGCGATGTCGAAGTGAATTTTTGCAGTGCGTTTCTGTTTTCTTCCCGCCAAAGTGAACTGCTGATACCTACACGCTAACATTTCGCAAGCAAATGGGAATTTTTAACAGCCCAAGATACTGATAATAAAATGCGCAATTCTCATTTTAACACCAAAAACATTGCAGAATTGGCCATTACCGAGTGTTCGCTTCTGCACATTATCCGCGGAGCGAAAAGGAGAAGGAAATTAAAATTTGTTTTAGACCTTATTCGGGCGGTGATACTGAGGCCGACAAACGGAAATACGTGGATGTAATTATATATTCGTGGTACGTGTATATATAGGTACATATGAGTATAATTAAATGAAAAAAAGCACACGTTTCATTAAAATAGTTTTAAAAAAAAAAAAAACACGTAGATATTTCAAGTCATTTGAATTAATTTGATTTTATTGAATGTCCTTTTTTCAAATAAACCTAACTCACTGATCTTCAATCGTATTTCATATTTTTAGTTGAAGGTGAAATCAATCCATTATTCCGGCCGCTTCTGTCCTAACACATACAAGTGTAATGGTGACACTAAAACAAAAATAGGGAAAACGTCTTCACATCTAATGAGGAAATTATAAATGCAGTCCATTTCGAGATCTCGGAAAATTGCAAAAAGGCAAAAAGGCTGAATGTTGAAAAATGGATCCATCTTTCTTTAAATGGCGCTATAGTTCGGGGCCTGCTTCTCGTAACCATTTGTGCGTGCGTGTTATATTTTCGAAAGCATGGAAGGGATCTACAGTTTTTTGCCGACTCCGAACGGCGCGGCGAGTTGAAAAGCTCATCGTGACAAATGACACTTTGAAGGCTTGTCAGGCATTCGAAAGAGGTGGCTCCGTGAAAATAACTTTGGGTGTTTGCTGGGATTGAAATCGGGCAGCATTGCGTAGCAGTCTAACTCACCAAGCAACCAATTATGCAATTATGTGAAGAAGATGAAATTAGCAATAAAAATCTTAGGTCCCTAGAAAAGTGGAACTCTCTTCTACGAGTTTATTCTCAAAAATAATGTTTCCTAAACATTATGTCTTAACTTGATTTATATGATGTGAATTCCACTTAATCTACGCATCTTCGTTTGAACGGCGCGGCGAAGGTACAACTAAATGTGACCGCGCGTCTTTTGATAACATTTATAAAAAACACAAATGTATGTTAATGGGCTTGCCGTCGGAGTTCAATTTTTATTTCAGTCAACTGTCTACTTTGGCACTTCAGTTAGCATGTTCGTTGACTGTCTGAATTTATAAAACAAAATTTGGTCAACCTTTTTTTTTTTGCCAAAATGTTATTTATTTTTCAACGTAGTCTTCTTTTAGCGCAATACACTTTTCACAACGATTTTCCAACTTTGTTAACCCTTCCAAAAAATATGATTTCTCAAGCCCCATAAAATGGGCTTCGATGAAAATCTTTTTCCGCCGAGCCATTTTTTTTTTCAAATTAGGAAACAAGAACAAATCAATAGGGGTCAAATCTGGAGATTAGGGTGGATGAGAAAGCAGTTCACAGCGCAATTTAGGAAATTTTACTTTTGCTACTGCAGTGAATGAGCCTGTGCACTATCGTGATGAAAGAGCACATTTTTCTTTTTGAAATGAGGCCGTTTTTCCATCAATTCTGCACTGAATTTATCCAATAAATTGGCATAGTACTGTCCGGTAATCGTTTTTCCCTTTTCCAAGTAGTTAATGAAGATTACGCCGTGGGAGACCCAGAAAACCGTTACCCTGGCTTTTCCGCCCGACGAACCCATTTTTGCCTTTTTGGTGCACGTTCGCCCAAAGAAGTCCACTGTTTTAATCGTTCTTTCATTCTTGGCGTAAAGTGGTGTATCCAGAATTCATTAGCTGTTACGAACCGCCGTAAAAATTCACTTGAGTTACTCTTGAAGAGTTCCAAATGATGCTTTGAAAACTGCACCCGAATCCGTTTTTGATCAATCGTCAGCAAACGCGGCAACCATCTTGCTGATAATATTTTCATGCCCAAATGATCATGCAGGATTCGAATGACGTTATTATTTGAAGTGGCTACTGTCTCAGCTATCTCACGAACCTTGACTTTAGATAGTCCAACACAATATCGTGGCGTCATTTGGACGTCCTGGGCGCTCAGTGTCTTTTAAGCTCGTACGAAATTCCGTGAAGTACTTTTGTACCATCCCATGCGAAGGAGCAGAGTCTCTATAATATTTTTGAAGTCTATTTTCAGTCTTAATGGTTTTACCGCGCAAAAAGTAGTGTCTTATCAAAACACGAAACTCACTTTTTTCCATTTTGAGCAAAAAACACCAACCAAAGTTCTTTCGATCACTGTAAAAAAATCTATGTTTGACAGATCTGTCTAATTTTTTTTTCTATTCCTAGAAAGAAATAGAAAGAAACAATGATGGTGGAGAAAAAACTCAATGCTATCCGAGCGCCATCTTGCATCAATGTCACTGACTTATCGAACAGCCCCCGTATGTATGTACATAAATTTGTTTCTTTTCTACGATGTCGATGTCGCTGTAAAGCTGAGCTTTGATTGAATCTTCTCCTATATATGTAGAACGAATAAGCTTTGTCTCAAAGACTCCAAAAGGTGTTTTTATCAGAGCTTGGCTTCTATGCGATACATATGGATATGTTACTAATTTCGTGTTTCCTCAAGCCAAAGAAGGAACAATTCCTTCGTTTGATCTCCGCACTGGTGTCGTTTCCATATCTACAATATTCTTTTTTTTTAAGGAGAAGATACATCTCTCACCTAACTCTCTAACCTCCAAAAAATACACATTTTTAAAGACTTTATCTCCGTTACCGTTCCCAAACCTAGCTCCAACCAATATCATAAATATTCAGATACGTTACGCACCTTATGTATTAATATACATACAACCTTAATTTAGCTCTTCGTAGAACTATCTGCAGCTCTCAAATCTGCTAAAAATTTGCATAACTACAGGTAGTCAATTGGTAGTAGAAAAACAGCCGCCAGTAGCATTTTAGCCAGACGCCGCGCCATTTAGATTTCGTTTTTATTACCCACTACGCTGTCGTTTTAACGAAATTCCTTTTAACGATTTCGATAAACCGTTATTTGTTCATTATAATAATCACTTTGTTTTAGAAATTTCAACTTAATCCAGTGATTTGCATGAATCCGTCCAGCAAAATTCAAATCATTTAACTGTCTGCCGAGGCAAACCAGTAGCTCTTGTGTATCTATCAGATGCACGAACACGTTGCGTGACGTTAAATTGTCGAATTAGGAGCAACGGTTGCACAAACATAGCAGAAGACGCGCATGCTAATTTGCAAGCGATCTTCAACGGTGCGGCGGCGTTTATTATGAGCTGCGCGCATGCGTGCCTCCTCTCAGTGTGTGGGGTGGGGTGGAAATATGTTATGATCCATATGAATTTCAATGTATTTATGTTAAAATGTTATTTGGTGTAGCATACTAGCTGCATGTAGGTTGGATTTAAATCCAATTAAATGATTTGAAGTCTTAAAATATAATATGTATCTAAATGCTATAAGTGGGTGCAGAGAATATGTCTATGTTCTATAAAGATAAAGGGAGCTCTGTATGTTATTTAGATATCTTTACTTTTTTTAGAATTTATTTTAAGGATGTGATATTGTTAATTTTTTTTCTTGGGCACTGCGGTGCGGGCGTGCGTTGCGTTGAAATCAAAAATTAAACTGCTGTTGATAAATACAAACGTCCGAATTGAATACGTCTTGTGGGCTATCCGTGTATTACGGGCTCCCCGCAACGCACGCCTTGCTTGAAATTTTAACTTGTTTGATTTTTACGCATTGACGTCCGTCCGACTTTTGAATGAAATATTAGGTTGTAAAGAAAGTTCTTGCGGTTTTCAACCTTCAATTTCAAAATAGCATATCTTACTTCAAACATAACTTTAATAATCGAAATGAAAACCATTACAATCAATACACTTTTGCCAACGAGAAACAAGTTTATTTATGCCGGTAGCGTAGAAGTCCGGAGTTCTGGAGGTGGAGAAGTCGTTGAAGGCGTTTTTGGCGTCACCTTGGTTTCTGGAGCATTTTTCGTGAAGGAAGTGGTCGAGGTGCTTGAAAAAGTGGTAATCAGTGGGCGAGAGGTCCGGCGAGTATGGTGGATGAGGCAGTGTCTCGTAGCCCAATTCATTCAGCTTTTGTAGTGTCAGTTGTGCGACGTGTGGGCGAGCGTTGTCGTGGAGGAGAATTGGTCCCTTCCTATTGACCAATCTATGGCACATACGTCGAAGCTTCTGATGCATTTCGTCAATTTGCTGGCAGTACTTCTCCGCCGTAATGGTTTCGCCTGGATTGAGGAAGCTGTGGTGGATGAGACCGGCTGCAGACCACCAAACAGTCACCATAACCTTCGTTTGGTGGAGTTTCGGCTTCGCGAAGTGTTGTGGAGCCTCGTCACTGTCCAACCACTGAGCCGAACGTCGCCGGTTATCGTACAGAATCCACTTTTCATCACACGTCACAATTCTGTCGAGAAACGGGTCATTTCTGTTGCGTAAAAGAAGAGCAGACGACACTTCAAAACGGCGATTTTTTTGATTTTCGTTCAATTCGTGCAGCACCCATTTATCGAGTTTTTTTTTGACTTCCCAATCTCTTGCAGGTGGTTGGAAATTGTCATATGCGTTAAATTCAATTCTTCAGCAAGCTCTCGAACAGTTGTGCGTGTATTGGCTTCGACTAAGGCTCTCAATTGGTCGTTGTCAACATCGGATGACCGACCACTGCGCTCGTCATCTTCAAGGCTCTCGTTACCGTTGTGAAATTTCTTGAACCACCATTGTGCCGTACGTTCGTTAGTGGTTCCTATGCCAAACGCATCGTTGATATCAGGAGCTGTTTCAGCAGCTTTTCGGCCTATCTTGAACTGGAACAAGAAGATCGTGCGAATTTGCCTCTTATCCATGTTATATTTAAAGTCCTTAAAAAAGTGACCAACATATTTTGAAACTAAACGAATACAACAAATAGATAGAGCGAAAAACCCACTTTAAAATTGTATGTATAAAGTCAAAGTATTATAATTAAATTTTATTGTAAAATACATCATTTAAAATATAAATAACAAAAACCGCAAGAACTTTCTTTGCAACCTAATATATAGCTATTTAAAGTTATTCAAACATTTTAAATTTTATTTATTGAATTTTATAATATTTCGCACATTTTGTGCTTCCCTTGGTGAATGATTATTTGATTTAGAGACCTGGTTTAGCGTGTTTCTCGGGTTTCCCTGATATTGTCGTCCAAGATGTTGGGAAATATTTTGTTTTTCGAGTTTGTTTTTGAGTTTACCTTATATTTTATATTTTGCAACACTGTTTTCCAACAACATAATCTCATGCGCCGTAGTCGAAGCCATTTTAGAAATTTGTTCGACTAAACGCCAAACGTATTGTATTTGGCCACGTTTGCGCTCACTGCAAACTTTTGACGATGCGTGCACGCAAGCGCCGCAGTGCCCGGATTCAATAGTGTGCCCGTGCGAGAACTGTCGCAAGAGAAAATCCAAACCCCAAAATCCAAACTTCCCATCCAACATCCAAACCACCCATATAATTTCCATCTGTCAACTGATGGAAATCCTATGGAAATCATACGGGAAGTGTTTATTCTTTTTGGGGTTAATTTTGGGTAGAATATTTGTTTTGATTTGTTTTTTTTTTAATTTGTTAAAATTTATAAAGTAAAAGTGCAATTCGTCATCGTCACTGCTCCAGGAAATTCTTTTTTTTTCTGACACCTCATTTGTTAAGATTGGTTAAGTGTGGGAGCGTCAAATGGTACCTATACCTACTACAGATATAATATATATATGATGATACCCAAATAAATCAAAGGTTTTGTCACTAAGGTACTGATCGATAGAATACAAAAGCGCGCGATAAAACTAATAGGGGATAGAAACATTGACATTGACTCTCTTGAACACCGTCGTAATGTTTCCTGTCTTTCCCTGTTTTATCGATTTTTCCACAAATAGCGCTCCAGCGAAATAGCCAGCTGTATTCCTCCCCTTCATCAATTTTCCCGCAACACACGTCTCGCAAAGAATGCCCATCAGTTTACCCTTAAGCCCAACTTCGGACGTACATTAAAATATAGAGATACTTTCTTTAACCGCTCAACACGAATGTGGAATGCTTTATCAAACACGATTTTCCCTCCCACAAGCATTTAAGACCAATGCGCATCGGTATCTCCTCTTTCATCCTCCCTAAATCTCCCTTGGCCCGCGCTGTGCAAGACATTTTCATAACCCCTTTAGCGCGCGTGAATTATATAAAAAAAAAAGAGCACCGTTATTATGGTTGGATATAAATATTTCTCTATCAAATATTATTTTGTATTATTTTATGATCTTTATTTTCTTTTTAAATATCCTTGAGTTTAACCTCGTTCGTTTGCTTGAGTTCCGGCTGGAACGTTTCACAAGTTCTTCCTATCGTCAAGAGAAATAACGTCTCCCGGAACGTTTTGGTTTCAGTTTTGAAAAGTCCAAAGTTTTTTGGTTTTTTTTTTTTTATTTCTGAAATTTATATATTACATCTGTCTTAACGGCACCTAGTAATTGTTATAAAAAGTTTTTGGTACCATTGCCTTTTTTCAAAAAAATTAACTTTAACTGTTAACTCGATACTGTGTGAGATTCATATACTCGCACATATGTATATGAACCAAGCTGATTTTTAATTGTTCTCGTTTCAGCAAGTGAACTGTATTTCGAAGCGGAACCATAATCGCCTAAAAGCTAACTGGCCACAGCATGTTTAAATACCACAAGAGCAAACTACGCCCTAACGATAATGACATATGCAGGGGATGCGCCGATGAAGATGCTCATGATGACACGGCCCATTTCCTCTGTCACTTCCCAAGCCTCTGCCAACCTAGAAATGGGCAAATTTTTTCTTCGAACATATAGACGAACTATCAGATCGATCACCATCGGGTCTGCTTAAGTTTGCCAGGACGTCCGAATGGTTGGAACACTGATGACACGTTTGGGAACACATAATAGGTACAATGTTACCGTTCTCGTCAGCCCGTACACCTAACCTAACCTTTAATTGCCTGCAATATTTTTGTGTCCACTGTCAACTTACCCAAAGCAGTGTTAGTTCATCTTTAGATAAAAGCTTATTGTACATGAGTACATATTTCAGAACCAGTAAGATTTTACTATTTGTGTGTTCCATGCTTCATGCGTCCAATCATAGCCTAAATGCTCAAAGCTAAAGTAACTTTCTTCCCTCAAGTAATCCAATCAATGCAGCAAAGCGACCTTCTTTAGCTTTGTAAATATATGGAGATATGTTTCCATAGGCTTACCAGACGGTTAAGATCGAATTCCTTTTTTTCTCCCGCTCCGTCATCCATTACACTGGACAACAGTAAATTTTATCGGATATATGTAATTCGAACCAATATTAACTAATTTGAGTGCGCTGAATTCAAAAATGACAGTAAAATGTCCCGATTGGTTGCGGTTTGAAGATATATGTATATGGTAGTAAAAATTTAATATTTTCGGAAGTTTTCTTGAAATTATTCAGTTTTCAACCTGTTTATGTTTTGCAGTAACCCTCAAATATTTTTATTTATCAAGGGTATGCGTCAGTTAAAATTACTCGGTTAACAGTTTAAGTGAATATTTCTCATATTTGTGATTTTTCTATTATGCGTGTGGTAAAGTAACTTTGACCTCTCAGTGTTGAAGATCAGGACAAGTGTTGGAATTTGGCTTAATGCAAAAAAAAAAAACGCAAGCCTTTTGCTGTTCCAATGAAGTGGAGTGACCAAACAAATCATTTAACTGATTGTTATTTTTGTATAGTACCCACTTGGACAGGGTTCAGGAATTACTAAGAAGATAAAAACATGCAATCCGCTTGTATTTGATTATTTAAAATATATTTGAAGATGAGAAAGTTGCGTGGAGACAACTTTCGTCTAGTGGCAAGACATTTTTGAGCCGAAAATTACATCTAACTCGTGGAAAACATGTTGCCATCATATGAAAAGATGGGCTTTAACATGTCTTCAAAGATCCAATTCATCTATTCACATTTAAATTTTTTCCCCGATGACTGTACTGTGGTGGTAAACGACGAACACAGTGAACGGATGTTTCTGACATGGAAAAAAAATATCGTTGGAAGTAGAACCATTCGATGCTGACGGATTACTACTGGACCATAGCAAGAGATGCTTTTCAGTCAATTAACAAGAGATCAGAAAAGAGGAGCTACATTTCTTCCTAATTCTATAGTTTCTATTGGTTGAATTTTGATACTTTGTTGAATTCTTAAATGTATACTTTTAATTGCAACCAATATTATATTTTTTTTTCTATTACATTCGTATAAAACTCACAAAAATATAAGTAATAAACTAATTTTGACAAACAATAAAACATGTGAGTTCAAATTTGTTGTCCAGTGTTATTGAAGCATCCATAAAAATTATTATTTTATCAATCTGCTTTTCCGAAACTTATCCATTCTGAATATGAGTTTTGTGATATTTCTTCGGAACACGCACAATTGATACCAATTGTATATTATCGTTCTTAAAAACATCCAGGATCTTCCTATGTCCATACACAGTGCTATGCTAATACATTTTCGAATCTAGGCGCAACCGAAGTGTCGTCAAGGCCACTGCTTTAAAATAAGTCCAGCAGATCACTTGCAATTTGCAAAGAAGCAGAAAAACAATCGCCTTAAAGTTGCTGGGAAACAATTTTCTTTGAAATACGCGGAAGTGGTAACTTGTACATCTCTTTAGGATTAAATATTAAGTAGGTAGTTAAAATCGATTTCTCATTATATAATGCATATTTATGGTTAGATAATGTACGTCGCATGAGCAACAGTTGCTGACCCCACTCGGCGTTGGAGCTATCACCAACAATTAAGATTTTCTTTCTAATTTTAATTTTTTTTTTTGAATACCTATTATGCCTTAAGAAACATTACAGCCTTTGGACTTTTAACCGTTCTTAATTTTTACAGATGAACGCCTCTGAATGTGACTACGAACATGTCATAGTCGAGCGGGAGAACACAGATAATGGCTTGAAATATAATTATAACAGCCGTGTTTATGTTCATATCTAGCGGTTACGTTTTCTCCTTAATTTTCTTACAGAACCAAATATCCGATGAAGTATTTCTCTTTTTTTCTGTCAATCTGCCTATGCAGCAATCGGCAGCGTACATAATGTCTCTCCTTGGCAGCATAAAATTCAGCGCCGGATGAGGAACAAGTTGCCGACAAATTTAGCAAGTGGGCGCTTTGCGATTTCAAATGCGATTGACAGATGTCAGTGTCAAATTAAAGCGTTGAAAGCGGGTGGAGCCACTATCTCGCATAGAAATTCCGCAGTTTATTTTATTTTAATTATTCGTACCAAATTCTAGAAGGGAACCAGACTGCCCAGTAAGTTCCCTTTGGGAATTTATCCACTCGTACGAATGTCTATGGGTAAAATCAAAGGGCCGCAATCTTAAGTCCACACCAACCACTGCTCACGAAACCGTCTTCCACACCGCTTAAGGTGGTTGTTCCTCTCCTTCCTAGGAGTGTACGAGTCGGCATGGCACACACAAAAAGGCTTCGTCGCCGCGTGCAATTCTTTTGATCCACCGACCCCCGTATGATCATAATTACTTATGCCATTTGAAATTATTTTCTCCGCGGAATGTTTCCAGCATGAGGTCAGCGAGTATAACTGTTTAATTGACCCCATCCCCCTTGTGGGCCTGCGCTGACATCTCGCAATCTAATTGCTGATTCTACACTTGTTCACCACCTTTTGCGAAGTGAACATTCCTCAATGAGCCCCAAAACCGACCAAACGATCAAGTAAAAAAAAATGTCTGGCAACATTTTTGGGTCACGAATTTTTCTGTACCATGGCAATGACGCGGCGGCGGCATGGCTCCTTGGAGAACCGATGAGTATCTATGTATATGCCGCACCACGCACAGTAGCCAGCCGGCCATCACCACGTAACGCGTTTGATTTCTATTAAATCAATCAAATCAATTTCGTTGCGAAAGTGATGAATTATATCAAAGCGGAGCCGACGGCACCGCCGCTGTGCAGTGCTGCGCGTTCCCAAAACCCTAAGAGGAAGCCAAGGAGTTTCGTTGTTGTTGTTGTTCTTTTGCTTTTTACAGCCACCCGTCGGATTGTATCTGCTTCTATTTTCAGATACATCCCAAAGGTGCTTTTGGTGTACTTTTGATGATGCGCACAGGGGCCATGTCGCCGTTTCGTTTCTAATTCTTATTTAGCAATCTTTTGCGTGATGATGTCGACATTGATGATTTGGATGATGTGGGCCAGAGGCCAGACTATGTACGGATACGGCTACTTAAAAAATCACTCACATACCTAACTGCGGGACAAATATTTTTTGGTCAAAACAAAAATTGTTGTCATATTTTTGCGTCGCTACCAAAGAAGACGAGCAGCCAGGACACAACAAAGTTGGCCATTTAGAGTGCCTAATTCGTGCGTACACCATGGGATCATGGACTTTGTGGCTTTGTCGCTGCGAAAGTGAAACGCTGCTGTCAATTGGCCATAACTGGTACCACGACTGTGACTGTGGTATCTAATTATCCCCGATTGTGGTAGAAAAGTGGCAGCGGTGCGGTGTGACGCTTGACAGGCTTCATACAATTGACGTTGCATCATTTCCTCTGGAGTACGAGTAACTACGGTCAGTGTGGTTTAATTGATTTCACAGGCACAGCACCAGTTGACACATTTAAATTATTAAACATTGTTTTTTTTGTTTTTTTTTGCCTTTCTATAAACTTGATAATTTGTTGCCGCGTGAGTTTATTTCCGCTCCATATATTTATGTGTACATCGATGATGTTCGAGTAAGCAGTAAGGTCGGGAATCACATAGTTTTTTTTTTAATAGACACGAGCACTCGTATGGCTAATAAGCGTGAGTCCACTTTTGCATGAGAGTGAATGTGGAAAATTAGTGTTCACTGGTAAAGGTGATATGGCGGCAAAAGTGAAATTTATGAGGGAAACTGTGCTCAGTGAACCGTGTTAACGAGATGATTATAGGCGATATAGATTAAGAGAATAGAGTTCAGGTGCGATGACGCGCCACGCTATGGATAAATACTTTCAATTTTTTCTTTTAATCACACTAATATGTATTATAAATGCGAAAGTAACTCTGTCTGTCTGTCTATTACCTTTTCACGCCTAAACCGCTGAACCAATTGTAATGTAATTTGGCAGAGAGATAGTCTGGGGCCTGGAGAAGAACATAGGCGTCCACTAGGTGGCGCTGGAGTCAAGTTATTAACAAAACCTTTTTACGCCTAAACCACTGAACCAATCATAATGTAATTTAGTATGGAGATAGTCTGGGAATTCTGAGGAAGGTCATAGGCAAACAAACTTTATTATATTCACAAAATGGGTTGGTATAGTGCCAAAAGAAAAAATTACGAAATCTGGACCCGATAGGTGGTGCTGGAGTTAAGTTATTAACAACTTCTATATTAATTGAAAAAAAAATTACTCATATTCATGTTTGTGTAGTGGCTGAAGGGAAAACTACAAAATCTTGACCCGATAGGTGGCGCTGGAGTCGAGTTATTAACAAATTCAATATTCAGGGAAACAAAAACCAAAAAAAAATAAATTTGGATCTAACTGACATATTTCTTTCATGTTGAATGGTGAATAGTTTTATCAAATTCTCAACTGCAAGACGGAGTAGGTAGGCTCTAATTAAAGAATATTTACACCGAATAGTAACCTCTGGTGAAAAGTAGAATATGTGAAGACCTAGGCAGTGGTTGGATGTACATAGGTATGTATGTACCTACATACATATATGCACAACTAAGACACATGCCCAATTCCTCTCTTCACCTTGAAAAGTTTATGGTGACAGTCGGATAGACTTTTCATTTCATTAACCACGAGAAACGATAAACCCAAACAATTTTCTAAGGAAATAGTCAGAGGTAGTGCATGCGATGGCACGGTACGATACTATTACATGCCAATGCTAAACCCCATGCCTCACGTGTAACAGTACAAAAGCTCTTATATTCGGGACTGGAAATTCTTCCCCATCAACGGTACTGTTTTAGTCAGTCTGAAGTCATTTAGTCACCAGGAAGTCTTCCGATGTCAAGCAAGCAAAAGCCCATAAAATCCTTTGAAGATATCATTGCGTTAAAAATTCAGAAATTCTTAAAAAATTAATACTTGACATTTGACGTCGGAAGAGCGTTGTAGATGCCAATGCCTTATATTATTTTGATTAAAGAAAAAAGTATAAAAAAGTATTATTGGCTTTTAAATGATTGCTCCTAAATTGAACATTTCATGTGGTACAACCAAATAATAGTAGAAAACGATCATGTTCACACTTTGAACATTTGGTGTGATTCAACAAGGTTTGTCGGATTTGGCGGTTCTTATTTCTACCCAGAACCACATTACTAGAGCAGCGTTTTGCCTAATAAGTAACGCGATAGTTATTGGGCGCGGCGAAGCCGGGCGGGACAGCTAGTAATTTATAAATTTAATAATTTAATATTTTTTTCAGAAGAGTATAGCATCTGAGCAAGTCCTGAAATAGCCGGGCTTTTCGCACGCACAATACACAAAAACAACACACACAAACGCTTAAAAAATCATCATACAAAACTTGGCAGCACAGATATCTATGACATTTAATGTCACTTTAGCTGTCAGTTGTTGGTATATTTATTATAAAAAAAAAATCTAATATGAAGAATAAATTTATGAAAATGGAAAACTTAGGAAATAGTTGAATGCAAATTCTATAATAGGCGTGTTTTTTACCATACGTTTTTATTAGGTTGCTTTGTTGTCTGTGCTGGTGGGTGCTAGTCCGGAATGATGTCCTTAAGAAACTGCGCTCTGATGAAATTAGCGTCATAGCTTACGCTGATGACGTGGTTATTATAGTTCAAGGCAATTCGTCAATATACTGAGTGAAATCATGGAAGCCACGTTGACGACCATCAGTAAATCGGCAAAGAGGTGCGGACTTAACGTCAACCCTACCAAAATGGAACTTGTTCTATTTACCCGTAAGTACAATATACCAGCGTTCAGGCTGGACGATGCTGAACTCTGTTTATTAGATCATGCAAAGTATGTTGGTATTATTCTAGATAGAAAGCTTAATTGGAATTTAAATTCAAAGGATAGAATCAGAAAGGTGTACAATGCGCTCTTTATCTGTGAAAGAGTAGCAAGTAGAACTTGGGGGCTCAAGCACTGACTCTACGTGATTATCGTAAGACCTATACTCATGTACGGGGCACTTGTCTGGTGGAAAGCATCTCTCAAGAGAAGCATACTAAATAGGAAGATTAGCAGCAGTTCAGAGAACTGCCGGTGTTGCCATTAAGGGAGCCCTGCGCATCACGCCCACAGCGGCACTGGATACTTTTCTGCACCTTATGCCACTCGATCTGTACACAATGCACCTGGTTATCGCGATCAGACTCACTAACTTAGGCTACTTCAGAAATAAAGGCTATGGACATAGTGCTATTCTAAGGGAACTTAAAACTGGCAACCTTAATAGAACGGATGACATCCTCCCAGTTCTAGAGTTCACTACACCGTACGAAATGCTGTACACAGAAAGAGAAGTTTGGGGGAACTCATTGCCTATACGGCAAACACACATTGCGGTCTATACGGATGGGTCGAAAACCGACAATGTCACGGGCTCTGGTATCTATTCAGAACCGGAGCTAAATACGTGTCTTAGACTTCCAAATGACTGTAGTGAATTTCAGGCGGAGGTTCTAGCTGTGCAGAGAGCGGCTGAGCTGTTGGTGATGAAGCTAGTAACAGACAAGGTTATCATCATCTACATTGACAGTCAGGCCGCGCTCAAAGCACTAGAATCGTGTATCGTCAAATCGGCAATTGTAGAAGGATGTCGCTCGGTGCTTAGGTCACTAAGTTGACACAACAGGGTTAAACTATGTTGGGTGCCTGGACACTCGGGCGTAGATGGCAATGAACTCGCAGATGAGTTATCAAGGATGGGAGGAGCATTACCCATAACCGAGATGGTGAACATAGCACCGCCATCAAGGGGCATCAGGGCAAAACTCAACAACACAATCATAAGCATGGGGTATCTAAGGCTCTTTGGCCGGCCATAGACCGCAAAAGGACCAAGCTAATCCTTGGACTGAATAGGGAAAAGTTAAGAAATACTCTCTGAGCATTGTCTCCTGAGGAAGCAAGCCAAAAGAATGGGACTTTCCAGCACGGACGAATGCAGATACTCCAATGACATATGTAAATATATCGGAGGACATTGAGCACATCCTTTGTGACTGTCAGGCTATTGCTCGTTCTCGGAAGAAATTTTTAGCGAATCACTTCTTTCACACTGGAAGAGGCTGGCCAAATTCTTCTTATTTTGTTCCGGGAGCTGCTTACGCAGCAACACTTTAACTTCTCCTGGAGCATAGGGCGACAACCAGGTCCTTCCATCTCTCTCTGTTTGCAGCTCGATACCTCAGCTGTATCCACGATCGCAAATTTTCGGATTGAGCTTCCGTCAAAACAGTTGACCTCCATGTTGCTCTTGGCCTACCAACTCGCCTTACACCTTGAGGGTTCCATTGGAAGCTCTGCTTCGCTATGATGTTATCCGGTTTCCTCAGTGTATGGCCAATTCAGCGCCATTTTCTCTGTTTGATGTCAACATCCACTTTTGTTTGTCCAGTCCTAAGCCACAATTCATTGTTGTAGATTGTTTGTGGCCACGGGATCTTCAGGATGTAACGCAGACAACGATTAACAAAACCTTGTAACCTGCTCGAGATGTTGGCGGAGCATTTCCACGTTTCGCATGCGTAAATCAGTACAGATTTTACATTGGATTCAACCAGTTTTAACTTAGTGCGAAGCGATATTTTGCTTGAGTTCCACACCGGAGAAAGGATGCCAAAGGATGCCAAATTGACCACAATAAAATCTTAAAATTTTGTAGGGAAATTAAATGCTTTGCAGGAAATGTTTCGGTCAAGGTCAGGGGATTGCGGTGGGCCCATTATGGTGACTTCATAACCCCGTTCAACTAAACCTCCATCTCTATGAAACATGATACATAGATGCCTTGTTCTAAGTTTCACTTATAACGTTTTCTGTGGTGAAATCGCCTATTTCCGGCTCCAGTATGATACATTCTATTGCCTACCTACTGGATACAAAGAATGTATGAAAGGCGAAGCTCGAACTGACAGGACGTATTTCCTTTTTTTGCCCATATTACTGCCACATCGCTGGTCAGTCTTGCGGTCCACCTTCCTTGATTTTTTGAGAACCAGCGATTAATAAACTCGAAATTAGCTGTTGAGCTTATGTATGCAAGTTCTGTACTCTAAGCGTTAGTACCAATGACACTAATTGTACTAGACTTGGGTTTAGTCTTAGGCGTGTTTCTTCTGTATTTCGTTGTCTGCACTAAAAAAAAGAACAAAAGCAAAATGTATGCGTTACCTTCTTCTTTCAAATTAAGTTATCGACGTGACGTGACGTCTGTGTAAGAGCTCTGAACAACTCGCCGTAGGTATGATATGCCGAGTACGGATATGATTTTTAAAAAAAATGGAATGGAAAAAAAAAACAGTCGCATAAGAGCTTTCTTTCTTCGGCCGACATTCCCAGGGAATGTGTTTTATTTTCACAGCGTATATGCCAAATGCTGCAAATGACTTTGTCCTGGCGTGCCACACAAAACGCCATATGCACTTATAAATCACACAGCAGCCGCACCGGAGCGGACCAGACCGGACCGAACACAGTGGCGTTGCTAAAATCAGTTGAGTTGTGTCGTTTTACGTTCTTAATGTGTAATCGCTCTTAATTACTCGGCTCTTGCACAATTACCGCAAAATGCCGGCGGCCCTTAAGGTAGCACTTTGCAGTAGCACTTTGCCTGACATCCGACGAAGATAAATGAAGAATGCATATTTGCCACATCGCATTAGTCAATGTTGGCTGCCAAGGCCCGGATTGGGCCTACTACTGCTGGTGAAGCAGGGCACACCGCACGGACTAGAGCTGCTGCTGTGGGATGTTGGTAATGGGAAGATGCTGACTGCCTGCCACTGATGATGATGATGATAGTATGGTATGTGCTCTCTCTTATTGAGCCGCACCGATGCGATGTCTGAGGTCGAAGAAAACAAATGATTATGAGCCGCCGCGCCGGCCGCTGAGACGTAGTGATAATTTCACAGAGGCGTCTAATAAACACATCACAGTCGGTGCGAAGTGTCGGCCGTGTCAAATTGACTTCTTCTATGACTTCTGTGCCGACATGCGGTAGTTAGTCTGTGGAATGGAAGCTCTTTGAGTGAGCACCGAAATTATAATTTGTAACAAATGTGAGAGCGCGAAGTTAACAAATTAGATTCTGAAGGCTTCCAGTTAGAGGGTTTTTCATCATTTGTAAGGGGCGAGATCGAGTTATGTCTTTTCTGTTAAGCCAATGACAAGCGCGATAAAAGAGGAACTGTTATAGGAACCATTCAACTATCGAGAATTAAGAATTTTATTTAGCTAGCTTAAAGTGTCTAGGTTAGGTTAGCTTAGGTTAAGTAGGGTGTGTGATTGTACGAGCAATCATTTCCACTCGGACACAAGGTCTATTGTGAATCCACTCATAGTTTGGGAGTAAATCCTCTTTTTACCAATTCGTAGACCAGTTTGTGCTTAGTAGATCCGATATCTTTAAATTTCCGAGTTCTGTTATGTCTTCCAAGAATCTATGACCTAAAGTATGGAGGCGTCGTTCTTTGGAGGGCGGAGCAGTAGCAGAGTAGATGTTGGATCGATTCGCTCTCTCCTCATACCGGCAGCTTCTACAGATATCATTGGACTCAGGTAGCCATTTTCTTGTCATGTGACCTATGGCCCAGTGTCCTGTGATTATTCCGGTGATTATGCGTATGGAGGATTCATCCAGATGTAACATCGTCTTTGTCCTATTAAGATCAAGTTTCGGCCATAAAGAATGAGATGTGATGCAGTCGATTCGTTTGAGCCACAGAACGTTGCTCTCTTTTTCGGCTACATGGTCGAGTATGCTGAACAGTGTTTTAATCGGTGGCAGTATGGAGGTGTCAGCATCATGGCTGATCCAGCTCTAGCTAGTTCGTCTGCTATTTCGTTCCCTTCAATATAACTATGTCCGGGTACCCAGTACAGTCTAACCTGGTGGTGCATTTAGTGCATTAAGACATTTTTGGACTGCCTTTGATTTTATTGTGCTTGATTATATTGCTTTCAGAGCTGGCTGACAGATGGCTATCTCCGACGGAGAGAGGTCTCTTCCTTTTATGAATACTGCGGCCTTTTCGATCGCTAGTAGTACCGCTTGGAAAACACTGCATGTATAGTCTGAAGGATTCCCGTTTATTTAGTGTATCTGAGTTGAACCCTGCTCCGGTACTTAAATCCATTTTTGAGCCGTCGGTGAAGAATGCTATTTCATGATCTCTGATCACCTTGTTCGACAGCCAGTCTTCCCTACTGGGGAATAGGATTGGTACGTTCAAGTTAAGGTCATAGTGAGGAGTAATGTAGTCTGAGGTCTTGGTTAGAATTTCAGGACTGCATCTCCTCAGTTCCTGTATTTTACCGAGTATCGCCGCATGTCCATACGTGGTATGTTTTAGCAAATCAGATTCTCTTTGTCTGAGGGCCCCGTTTGCTGCTGCGCCTTTGATGAGTATGTCAATGGGAAGGTAATGAAGAATCATATCCAATCCCGCCTGTGGCGTACTTCTTATTGCTCCTGTCACACCGAGTGGTGCTAATCTTTGCAAGTGTCTTCTAACTTAAACTTAGCCTATGTGCGCATAACTATTATCGTCGATCTTGGGCGCACATCGCATTGGAACGATAAACCCAGCTTCTGATACCGTTGTAGCCAGAGTTATAGTTCGCTACTATGGACAGACAATACTTCTTAAGAAGGGAATCATAAGATGTGTTTGGTATCTTTGTTGGCACACGGAATTGAGATCTGTCAAATAGTAGAATCCTCTCAAAGAGAGAGAACTCCTCTCAAAGACAGAAAACTTGCACAAAAGTAAACAAACGCTTTTCAAACAACACTTGGTCAAATTGTTTTTGTTTTCCACTAACAATGAAGATTATGACATTTCACAAACTGTCAGATGGCTGGATTGACAGAGTTGGCTCGGCCCACCCCGAGGAATTGGTCTTGCAGAAAATACATCACAAGCTGAGAGCCAAATGAGAGTAAAAAAAATTGAGAGCCATGAAACTGTCCGATTCTATGTAGTTTACGTAGAACTTTCGAAAACTAGCATGTTACCAAACAGACCTATATTGACTTGCCGCTACCATACGTGTGGTATATTTTTAAAGCACTAATTGTCGCTTATATACGTGCAGATGCAGGTAAGACCTATCAGCTTGTTTAAGTGTACAAATAATTTTACGTCATTAATATGAACGAAAAAGGAAAAAACCGAAACGCCATCGATCTAAAGGTCTAGCTATCCTGTCCTATGTAAATACAAGGACACCCTCAAAAAAAAGTTGTTTTTTTTTTGTGAAAATCCCCCGGTGGACAATCTAATTTGTCCATCTTCATCATCATCATCAATGCGGACAACCACAAGGACGACGCACGGTGATGATGAGGACGACCGGGAGGATTTTCTATTGTAATCCCGGCAACATATGGGTCATTTAACATGTGGGGTGGTTGGGGTGGGTTACATATACTTTATTTTGGATGCGTGTATACCTGGGTATAAAAAGAAAAAAAAACAAACCTCCAAACATGATAGTCCCACTTAGGGGTGCCATTGGAGAAAAGTTTGACAGAAAAGTTAACCTCCGTTGTCACTTGAGGTTATCCTCTTTTAAATATGATACACTGGAAGGTAAATACGACCGGAATAGGTTGTTTATTTATTATGTTTATCTGGATTACCGGTCACGGTGAAGCTAAAATGAGTCGTTTAAAGCAATTGGTATGAGTTCAAGATAACAAACATAAGGAAAGGGACAGGAGACAGTCCATAGGTTTGTTCATTCAGAGTGTGTTTAGTGGCATTTTATAGCGTATACAGTCTGACGTATATGATGGACCTGAATCATTCCCAATAAGACCAGATGAGGTCTGCTTCTTCTGATTATATACCAAAGCCTGATATTGATATTAGATGTTTGAAGAAGCACAGAGTTTTTCGTTAACATCTAGCTACATATATACGTATTTTTGTTTTTGGAGGAGTAGAGCCTAGCCAAACAAAAAATTGCAAAACTTGGAATTTATCTCTTAACCTTCGAACAGCAAGGTCGAAGATAATAATTTTTAGAGACGGCGGGGGGGTAGATACTGCCAAAGAGAAAAATTGACATTGAGACGGTTTTTTTTAAACTTCTTACAACTTTTGTGTTGTCTGGCGGATCAAAATGGTTATAATTAAGCATACCAACCGTACAGATTTTATATGTACGGTACAGATTCTCGGCTCGTGGTACAGATTATAAAAATTGGTACAGAATTGGTAAAGATTTTCAATTATCCAAACGGCCACTCAGATCAAATTCAAATCGAGATACAAACACTTACAACAGGTAACACACAATTCAAGCGTCAAAGACTTTACACACCTACATTAACATACATATGTAGCAAGCTGTGTACGCCCAAGTACCCTATTGTGATTTTTCACATATCATAGAATTCATCCTTTTTCGTTTTGCGTTTTTTCTTCAATCAAAAACATATTTGGAAAACCGAGTCGGCCAATATTAACATCGACACGAATCAATTTAATTCCTGAAATGTAATTTAGATTACAAATGCATTGATTTGTACAATTTGTACAACTATTGTAATATATTGAGACATATCGCGAGCAGGACAAATACGCATTCAAAAAGGCTAGGGGCTACTGCCTTCGGAAACGATAATGAAGCTGCTGGCATCAGCAAGATGTTAGTTAATAGCGCACAGGCTGATGACGAATCAAATTCTTGTACGATATATGTTTTCATGAACAACATTTTATTATTGTGATACACAACAAATAACAGTAGGACAAAAAGGGGAAAAAGAGTCTGTCAGTCAAAAATCCGTTCGCGTAAAAGCAAAGCAGCAAACATAAAAACTAAACGAAATGCCGTACTAATGAGGTCTTGATGGCGATGATGAAGATGACGGTAACGCGACAAAATAACAGACAATTGTGAAAAATCGATTACGAAAAAATTCAGAAATTTCGACCTGCCTGGCTCGAAAGTGTCCATTGGGGCCATGAAAAGATTGCAAAAACATTGCACGGCCGTATTGCAAATATTCTCCAGTTTATATACCAAATAATAGAACTCTATTGTTAAGATATGAAAACTCCAATGGCCATGATTAAATTTTTCTCGGACAAAAAAACTAATCCTTGAATTTCGACCTGGAACTTATCTATGCTCATATGGGAATAAGCAGACAATCTTATTTTCATACCAAGTTCAAATAACAAGCAAAGTGAACAAGCCAAATTGTCGAATAAAGAGTCACTTTAACCCGAAGATACTCACTGAGATAGAAATGCGTCCAGATCGAGTCACAGTCGGACCATACTCTTTTGAAGAACAGTCGCACTATAACGATCTATAAAGACCGTTATTTAAAGTTGTTGAATGTGTTTTCTCCTTTCAGAATCCCTTTCAACTCTGTGTGGTTCTAGTAAGCTGGTGCGACTTAACAAATAGCCAGGCCTGTAATGAGAGTATTGTAGCGAAAATTGTCAGCTGATTTAAAAAAAAAAACTCCACATTTCGTTGGCCGCCAAGGTTTCCTGACTTGACTGGTATACCACCAAATTTGAATAATTGAAGCGATTCTCATTACAACCCTACAGGCAGTATTGAATAACTTTTAATAAGATGTCGCGCATGCGTAACCGTGGGCGGAGGCCATTTGAAAGCAGTTACATATTTTTAATAACTATTACAAAACATACTAAAAATCTCTCTCAATATTTTGTCATGCAGTTCTAAACGACTTGGAGAAAGGACTACAGAGTGATGTAATTTATACTGACTTCGCTAAGGCGTTTGACCGTGTTAATCACAAAATTTTGATTTCCAAACTGAGCAGGTTTGGGTTTCATTCGAGCCTTCTACAGTGGATCCGCTCCTACCTTACGGATCGAATTCAGTATGTTCGCATAAACGATATAAATATATTCGTCACCAGTTTACGTTACCTCTGGAGTGCCTCAGGGCAGTCATCTGGGTCCTTTGCTTTTTCTGTTATTTATTAATGACATTCCTGACTTGTTTTTAAATTCACAATGTCTTATGTTTGCTGATGATGTAAAATTGTTCCGACATATTCATTCTGAGCATGATTGTCTTCTTCTACAAGAAGATCTTGAGAGACTTTCTATGTGGTGTCATATTAATGACCTTCACCTCAACGTCTCTAAATGTCAAAGTCTTTCTTTTTGTCGTAACCTGTCCCCGGTGTTATTTACGTACGCGATAGATAATATCCCATTGTCTATTATCTCCTCCAAAAAAGACCTTGGAGTCATATTTGACAAAAAACTGAGTTTCTGTAGGCATATCGAGTTTTTGGTTGCTAAAGGTAATTCAATGCTGGGGTTTATTTTGCGAAACTCTAAAGACTTCAATGATCCGCACACGCTTAAGTGTCTTTTCTTTGCATTTGTTAGATCCAATCTCGAATACTGTAGTATCATATGGAATCCTTTTTATGAAGTCCATTCCAGTAGAATTGAGAAGATCCAAAAACGCCTTACTAGGGTTGCCGTGCGTAGATTACGTTGGAACATTGAAATGCCTTCGTATAAGACTCGATGTAAATTATTTGGTATCCTACCACTGCTCAAGCGTAGACAATTTTTTTCAATTATGTTTGTTCGTGACTTAATAAACAATCATATCGATTGCCCATCATTATTATCATTAATTGGATTCTATGCTCCATCTAGAGTGCTTAGAAACCGTCTTCTTTTTTATGTTCCATTTCATAGAGTTAATTATGGTTGTAATGAACCTATTACTAGATGCCTTAGAGAGTCTAATAATTATAGTAGTTTACTAGATTTCCATTTAAGTAGGGAGTCGTTTAGGAGTAGACTTATGTTGGCTTTAGGTTTTGGTGGTAGTTTTTAAGTATTTAAGTATGTATATATATATATTGTAATAGGTAATCTAGCAAGAACAGTAGATATTCTCATTTGATGATGAAATAAATAAATAAATAAATAAATAAATAAAGAATTAAGTTAACACACGCCGCACGATCATGCGCTAAGGGAGTGAACAGCGAATCCGCTGAATCAACAGCTTTACAGGTGCGAACCCATTCCCACGATACACAGGATTCGTGTTGCATTGAACCGGACGCGCGTGCAGGAAAGAATTCGATGACACAACGATATAGGCGGAAAGAGTGGCAGTCTGGACGACATCGATGTGTGGCGTGAACTTCAGTCTTGACTGAGACCCCGTGAAACGTATAGCTGATAATTTTGTCTGTAATAGTTTTGAAGATTAGTATTTAATAAATATTTTATAACATGGTAAATGTCGGTGTTTTATTCGGCCAAGTTGGTCGGCCGTTTTTTTTTTGATACGCTCCGATGGGGAAGCGTTAACTGGCGCCCGAGCAGGGACCGGCCTAAAAAATCGAGTCCTTCGTCCTGTGCGAACTGTTGTGTCCTTTCATACAGGACCGGGGATTAGTACGCTCTATCGAGTGCACGTTAATGTACCCATGGGAACACATTAACTATTCTAATGCCCCAGCAACAGCATCTCGTCATACCCATGGGAACATGGCGATTTCGTCGGTGCGAAAGGATTAGATTGTGAAGTTGCTTGTGCCATGAGTAGGTCGCTTGCAATGCTAACGCTTGCGACTAAAAGGGAGTAACACAACTCTTCCAAAGCCGGTTCCTTAATCCGAAGATTTATTAGCTCCGCAACTAATTAAAATTTTAATACTATTTTTAGAAAACCAATAGCTTGAAATTTAATAACGTAAGAAGCAAAAAGAACAACTACTTGAGCGATATTACTTCCCCAAGATGAATAGTCTTATCACCAAGTACACTAAGACATGCGAAATTTGCATTACTAATAAATATGATAGGCATCCCGTAAACCCAGAACTCCAAATAACACCTGTACCGTCATATCCCTGTGAAATACTTCACATGGACATAATGGAGGTGCAGAATGAGAAATTTATCAGTTGCATCGATAAGTTCTCGAAATTTGCCAAACTTTTCCACATAAAGAGCAAGTCATCGCTCCACTTAAGGGACAAGATCACCAAGATCTTGCATTACTTCACAGTCCCTAAAGTGTTGGTGACCGATAACGAGCGCAGTTTCCTGAGCCCAATCATTTTAAACTTGATAAAAATGCTGGACATAAAATTATATCAAACACCTGTCCATCGCAGTGAAGTAAATGGGCAAGTAGAAAGGTTTCATTCAACGGTTTTGGAAATTTATCGATGCTTAAAAGTAGAGTACAAAGATTTACGGCTGAAAGAACTACTGAATATAGCCGTAGATAGATATAATAACACTGTTCACTCTGTGACCAAGAGGAAACCCTCAGACATATTTTTTAATAGAAGTTCGAGAATTAACTTCCAGAATCTGGTAAATTTTCGTACAAAAGTAAACAACGAATTAAAGGGGGAAATTGAAAGGAAGCAAAGAGTATTTAACAGACAGCGCAATGCTAAAAAACTGTCACCTAAAAAATACAAAAAAGGTGATATCATTTATACTGCCTATAAGAGAATTCAGGGAAAAAATAAACCATTATTCCGAAAGGAAATTGTGTCCAAAGACAATAAAGTGACAGTTGTCACATCAACGGGACGAAAAGTCCACAAGGCACATATTAAAAATATATAATAACATATCGTAAAGATCTATTAAAAAATATTCAAAAAAGGGGGGGTAGATACCAAATAATTGGAATCCGTAAAATTTAATTTTTAAATGACTATGTATGTACTAGATTTTAAGGTATTAACTATTATATCCATTGAAATTCATACACTAATACAGTTTCACGATTTGAGCATTATTAATATATATAGAAGCCACAAACAAGAGCGATTATACTTCACAGACTCATCTGCCTAGCATCTGCTACACAAGGTCTTCAAATCTTCGAGTACAAGTCACCGATAGTCCCATTCAAGGAAGGGAAAGGATGGATCGTCGACGGGAGTTTCAAACTTATACATGTAATTGACCTGGCTCGCTTCGAACTTATGTTGAGGAAGGTATCCGACGCGGTGAGCGCCAGCATCCAAGGTCAAGACAGGAAGATGGTCATCGAGTTCCATTTGCGACAGATTAGGGAACGCATCAGCCTATTGAAGAACAACCCGGTGCGGAAAAGGAGATCCATCGATTGGATAGGAAGTGCATGGAAGTGGGTCGCAGGCAGCCCAGACGCTTCTGACTGGAACGTGCTTCTCCGGAACGAACAACAAATTGTATCCAACAACAACCAGCAGTATAAGATAAACGAAAAGCTTTTCGGCGTTACTCAAGAGATAACACAGAAAATCAACATAAGTAAGGTCAACAACGGTATAAAAGACACCGTGACTGGGAGACTAGAGCAGGACATTCTAAATGAGGTGCTGGTCATCAAAGAGGAAATCAACGAAATAGTGCGTGCGTGTCAGATGGCGAAGAACGGCATAGTAAACACCAACCTTCTCGACAAAGAAGAAATCGGAAGAATAGTCAGCGAGATCGAAACCCTACCGTACGCAAACGAAATCGAAGCCATAGAATACGGATGGCCGTCAGTCTTCACCAATAACTCGATGATCTTGTACATCCTCTCTATACCAAAGGTGGGCCACGAAGAATACAACCTGTTGCAAACGAGAGCATCGATAATAGACGGGAAACAAATCGACCTGAACTACAGTAGAATGCTGGTAAATCATAGGGAAACATATGGAATAACAGGCAATTGCCTCTCTATAAGCAACACGACAGTGTGCAAGGAGTCGATGCTGGAAAGAATCCCAGAGGAAAACTGCGTTGCTAGACTGCTTAAGGGGGGACCTGCAACCTGCACCTTCCGTACCAACACGAAAGAAGTGGTTGAACTCATCGAAGACGACACCATTTTCATGACAAACTTCATCGGACAACTAATATCCCATAACACTTCTAGATTACTTACAGGTACCTTTGTAGTTCAGATCAAAAACGAAACGGTCCGATTGGGGAACAGAACGTTTTCCAGTTCCACTAGTACTGCCCTGCAAGCCCTGCCTCCAGCTCTGACGAACATCACCAGCCGTAAGGACAAACTCGACTTGGAATACGTCCATGGACTCAGCACCAACAACATAGAGCAACTAGGTGACTTAACTAAAAAAATTAAGATCTCTATCATTACAGATGCTGCGATATTCCTGCTTGTGATTTCGATCATCTCCCTCATTTGGTGGATAGCTCGCCAAAGGCTCGATATTCCAGCTATACAGATGCCCGGCGGGAGAACGCAGATGATCGACAACAATGTCAAGGTGCCTATCCCCCGTACTCGCCTACAACAAGTCAACAACCCCGACACTGACGTCGTCGATCTACGGGACGTAGATTCTTAGGGGGGGAAGAGTTAACACACGCCGCACGATCATGCGCTAAGGGAGTGAACAGCGAATCCGCTGAATCAACAGCTTTACAGGTGCGAACCCATTCCCACGATACACAGGATTCGTGTTGCATTGAACCGGACGCGCGTGCAGGAAGGAATTCGATGACACAACGATATAGGCGGAAAGAGTGGCAGTCTGGACGACATCGATGTGTGGCGTGAACTTCAGTCTTGACTGAGACCCCGTGAAACGTATAGCTGATAATTTTGTCTGTAATAGTTTTGAAGATTAGTATTTAATAAATATTTTATAACGTGGTAAATGTCGGTGTTTTATTCGGCCAAGTTGGTCGGCCGTTTTTTTTGATACGCTCCGATGGGGAAGCGTTAACTATTATCTTTAAAATTAAATAAAAACAAATACGAATTGAAAAAAATGATATTTGAATTTCTGTAGCAATATTCATCATCTACATCATCTATACACGGCGATGCTTAGGTCGTATACCACATCTCTGTAAATTGTTCAATACAGTACGACCTTAATGAAAGCAACCCTCGATACGCGCAACTCCTCGATAGAAGCAACTCTTAAAATCTTACCATTGTTGACCAATGCCCGTTTTCACTGTGCGAGATTAAGTGTCGGATTTTTTAAATGTAGGATTGAACATAGACTTCACTTAACAAGTTTTGGTTTTTACAGTCAACAGCTTAGGTTAGTCATGGATTGAGTGTCATTGTGAACCATTTAGGGAAAAAGGCAATTCTGAATGAACACAAAATGTCGAACGAAATTTGGTTTTCATTTCCTTGTCAAGTGCTTTTTAGAAAAAATGCAATGAAAATAAAGAGAAAAGAAGCCAAAGAAGCCGCTGCATGTGTGGAAATAGAAAAATTATTCAATTAATTCATTTTTAGTGTTCCGTCCGTACCAAAACGGAACACTAATGGAATCAGTTCGGTGTCTGTCTGTCTGTCTGTCTGTCACAGGCCTTTTTCTCAGAGACTACTTAACCTAGACTATTGAAATTTGGAACAGTTGTAGCAATTAGTGGCCTAAACACAGACCAGAACTTAAAAAGCTGAATTTCGACTTTGGGGGGGTAGTTTCTTAACAAATTTTCACAAAACGTTACAACTTGCTGTCCCGAGCTTTTTCTCCGAAAATATCGATCAGAAAAATCTGAATAAAATCACAAACATTGAGAATAAAGTGTAGATGGAAACATAATTCTCACGACTGCCCTACCTCAACCGTTTTTTTTTTAATTAATTTTTTAATTTCAACTACCCTACTGTTTACATACCCAGAAAAATATCACAACGCCTAAAAGTAGATACGAGAGTAAAAATTGAATAATTGATGGCAAAAGTGTTATACCCGCAGCGAATTTTCGTGGCATATTCCTACCGGATAACTATTGACCTAAGACTTAAACCAATGATACATAATATAACACATAAAGGAAGCTTGATGGTTTCCTATTATAATGTAGGTGTCTCTACTTTTACTATATTGGGAAAAATTGAATTTGTGTATATACAGACACAGAGAGGGAGACAAATCGCAAAATTCTACGCAGTTAATGAAATTGAACGAATAACGAGACGAAAAATTAAATCTGATGCACAAGCGTACATTTCTTGTAAATACATATACATATGAACATATTATGTAGGTATATATGTATGTATGTATATACATGCTTTATTTGTTGTTTTTTTTTTCTTTTACTTTGTGTGTGTGTATAACTATTCTTCTGAGCAGATGAGAAAGGACATCAGAGACATATGTACATACATATGTACATGCATATGTAGGTAATTTGTTCAACTTACTTGTTGGTATACATTTATGTAGGTACAAATTTGAATTTATTTTTCGCAAATTGTGCTCAATTTATTTGTATTGAAATGTGCTGTGCACCATAAAACTATGTATGTAGGTACACATGTACTTTCTTGTGTCTGCAGATATACAAGTGCATATGTACATATATGTACCTATATATGTTTTTATGCTTGTACATATATGTGAGTATCGAACAAAGTATCATTGTATCTTTAGTAGAAATCGTATCGTAAGGAAAGGGTTCATATAGATCTATCAACATAAATCTATGACATACATATGTATGTAGTTAAAATAACTGATACAGTACGGAACACTTATTGCGCAAGTATAACTTGCACTTGACCGGATTTTTAATTCAAAAAACGACGAAACAGCAGTATGTTGACGAAAACAAAAAAAATGCAAACCCCTTCCTTTCTTCGATATGCATCCTGATGAAACAAATACACAACTGAAGTCGCCAGCGCAGCGAGCAGCGATATCAGCAAAATCATCCCACACCACTTGCATAAAATGAGAGTCTCAAACTCAATGCCAGCCGTATTCAATGTTGCCGTTTTGATGACTTTGTCACTATATCTAGTGGAATTTTCACTCAGTTAGTGACAAAAATTTTTTTATGTCACTAGATTTTTATGGCATAGGTACAAAAATATAGTTTTTCTTAATATTAAGGCCCTGGTGCTGTCAATCCCTGACATACGATTTTAACACTGGAGTACACGCGTGGCCTACTAAGTACACCACGGCTACATTTTCGTTGATGATAACTTGGCAGTTATTTATGTTAGACCGGTGCGGTTCGATGAAAGCCTTCCCCATTAAATTTGTTGAAAAATCAGTACCTACCGTTCGTGACTTCTATGCGTACACATATTTTTGTGGTTTAGCGCCAAAATCGTATACTAGGCCACGCGTGCATTCGTGTAAAGGGGCGCGTGTACTCTAGTGTTAATTATTACCTATGTGGAAGGCCACACACATCATGGAAATGACAGTCCTTTCTATCTAGCAAGACAAGCCGATTTTGTTTGGAGTTGGAAGAAGAAATTTAGATTGTATCGAGAATTCCTTCTCTTTTCCGCTTACTTAAAATCTGACTGTCTCGCTGGACACGACTTTTAAGTTTTAACCCATGAACATGCAGCCCCTCATAAGCTCTTAAATTCTATTTTTATTAAGTCGTTCTTTGTTTGTTTAGCTATAATAAAAATTAAAATAAAAAAGAAAAACTAAATTTTTTTATTTTATTTTTCTACTACTTTTTTTTCTGGTGACTTTCTTCAAAATTTCAGTAAATCTAGTGACTTTTGGAGGTTGGCCTAGTGACTTTTTATTTCAGCTTGCGGCAACACTGGCCGTATTACCAGATAATTTTGGTACACTTACGGCAACAAATTACTCTCTGGATTGACACTTAAGCCGCGGAAATCGGTGGCTTAAGTTAATGGACTATTTAAGTGGATTTTATCGTTAGGCCTGCACTGTGAAAACGCAATTCGTGTTGATCTTGAGATTTTTGCTGGATCGAACACTTAAACTCGCACAGTGAAAACTGGGATAAGTAATTGCAACTGTTCAAAAAAAAGTGCCTCGGCAAATGCAACTTTTGTTTCATAACTTCTTACATATTTCCTTATTTGAATCTCGTCTCTCTTGTTCACTTATTTTTATTTTACAAACTGCATTCTCCAGCCAATGGACCAAAATATGATCGACTTAACTGAACTCTATTAGAAAAAAGTCTATAGGCTAGAGCAGGCATGTCAAAGATAAGGCCGCGGGCCATGACTGGCCCCCGAGATAATTAATTGTAGCCCGCGACGTCATCATCAAACTATGTATTTCACCACTCATTCACACAATTTTTAAAAGATCTTGATGAACTACATATATTCAGATATTCCCTACTTTACAGAAGTCGTGGATCAATGTTTTTTTTTTCGAATTTCGTAAACATATTGTTACGTTTATGGCTCAAAGAGGCAAACCCATGGAACACAGTGATGTGGCTTGATTTTATGTTCTTAGTAGATATGACGTTTGGACGTTTAACTTGAAGAAAACAATAAAATCGGCACACAACTATACTTAAGTGTTCAAGCTTTTGAAATGAAGCTAAGGTTGCGGAAGTCAGAGCTGTAAGGCACGTACATCGTACAATGCAGATCAATTTTCGAAGCGTTTGCTTGATCTTATTGCTGAATTTGATATGTGTTTCGCAGATTTTCGCGAGCTCAATACGTTCAACTTTACACAGTGTGTCAAATAATATCCCGGACACATGCGTTTTAAAGCTTGAATCTTTCTCTACTATCTGTCATGACATTTCAGGACATCTGGTTGACATTCAACAATTATAAAATAGAGCAGTTGTTTTCGAGTGGCATAAACGTTTTTTGGGCGGCAGAGAGACGCTGGACGAAATACGAAAAGTTCCTTAAAAAATCAAGAGAACTGCCACATATTATCTTGAACTTTTGAAGCGATTGATGGCCAGAATCCATCGTATTCGACCCGAAAATCGCGACCCAGAAAGTATGTGTCTGTTGCACGATAATGGACCGAGTCAAACAGCATTCATTGTTCGTCAATTTTTGGGGTCGAAACCAAGTGTGTGTGTTAAATCATCAGCCGTATTCACCTGATTTGGCATGACTAACTTGTAAATGGAACTTTATAATAGATTTGCAGTGCGATTTAAAAGATAAGTTCAATGAAGTCGACATTGCATACAAAATAGGTTAGGTTAATACTGCAAAAATCGAAATAGCTATCACAACTTAAGGCACATTGATGCCCGTATTTTATGTATGTTTTACAATTAAGATTAATAAATCTAAACACCTTGCAAGACTAATAGGTAAACATCTTCAGTTCATTTTGAAAATAAGTACATCGTTGACAGTTGACACCAAACATCGAGGAGATATTGAAACATAAAAGAAGTCAAGTTTCTGGATCCTCAAAATAATATTTCGGTTCAATAAGTCTCTACTTAAAAAAAAATTCTAAATAGGTATACGGGGTATTGTATTACATTTGTATTTTATTTTCAATATGGCCCCCTCTCATACTCGGGACAATAAACTGGCACTTAAAGAGTTTGAGTTTGACACCCCTGGGCTAGAGTGTCCATCGTTTGGTCTTATGCTCAGTTTTACAGTGAGAGTCTAAACTCAAGGTGTAGTTTAATCCGTCGTTTAAGTTAAACGCCTTAACTCTGCTGTTTAAACTTTCCTGAAACAATTTGAGGTAGGTATATTTTGACAGTTACCAGAATAGCAAAAAATAATTTATATTACTTATTAGAAATACATAGTTCAATATCCGCAGAAGTCAAACTTTTATTGACTTTACGCTTTTACGCCGGTAGATCCCTACTTTTGTAGTGTCTTAAAATCATCGCCAAGCAGAATTTGTAGCATTTTCTTCCATCACCTTTTGAAAGAGAATTACAAAAAATTTGACATTTCAAAACAATAGCGCTGCCAACTTTGGTTCCAACATAGAACTGCGTTTAATTAACTGGCGATTAATTTAGACTGACCAAATAGAACCGTGAAAATAACTTTAAGGAGTTGGACCCGGGCTGGGATTGAACCCGGGCAGCATTGCGTAGTAGTCCAACGAACTTATCACTACACCACGGTGCTCACTAATTTTTAATGTTAGGTTTTCTTTTTTTTGTCCTCTATTTTTTTCTGGAAAGTTTTTTTTTTTACATCTCTAGGACAATAATGTTATCTTTTTTTAAGGGCCCGAGATGGACATGACAAAGAGGAAATAATAAATGCATCAATTGAAGATTTGCTGCAATCTGAAAGCCGAAGAAATCGAAAGTGATGGCGCAGTTGAAGAACCTCCCTTTTAGCATTTTATTTCACTTCTGACACCAATATTTTTTGACTCAGTTATTGCAAACTCAATAAAAGCAACTGCCCGAATTTCTATTAGTTACTTCTATTGAGGTCGTACTGTGGTATAGTTTCCAATAATGTATGTATAACTTCTGCAACAATAAACTGTTAATTCATTGACAGGCCGTCACACACTTCCGGTGTCCATACAAATGTCACCATCGACATTCAAATGTCATTTATTGATTACCCTTTCTTTAATCTGGCGAACTGTAGTGACTTCTCAGCTTGGCACGTAATCACCCTCCATTTGATTATGACATAAAAATAAAACCAACCTAATGGCATGTCATATCGTTACCAACCAAAACGGATTGACGCTCTTCGTGTACAATTGATACACAAAGCCGGAACGCAAGCAAACAAAATGTGGATGTGGATGCTGCCTTGCTAATCCAAATAAATCACATTGCACATTGATTTGGAGATTTCCTTTCCATTCGCGTCCGCTTCAGCTTCACTCATCTGCGAGAAGGATGAAGAAAAAGGACACCAACACCAACACCAATACGAACGTGCCAAAGTTATACAACACAAAGACGCCGCGCCGTCAAGCGGTTTATATACGTTATTTGCTATGCCGATGCTGATGCTGATGCCGCCGTGCTTTGTAATGAAATAAATCGAAAATTTGTCACTGTCGCAGGGCTCGACATCAAGTCGCCGGCCCGCTTCCGACGTGTGCAAAAATTTGTTGGGGTTTTATTAAAATTATCCTGAAGAGATCGAAAACGAAAGTTTTCCACTATCCTTCCACCGCCCACCTACCCACAGCCACGGTCGCTGGCGAAATACATATTTCTCATTTCTCTTGCTCCCTTCCATGGAATGTGTGTACATTATTTTAATTTTTTCGGGAGAATTTAAGGAGCAATCTGAATTGAATTTTACTTTAAGTTCACACCACACCCCACTCCCACTTCGGTAGGTGATTTCACTTGAATGGTTGTTGGTGCGAGAATGGTCTGCAGGGCGGTTTTTCCAAAAACAATGACCCGCGCCGGTTTCAGGGCTTCGGGCTTCGGTGGGTGGATGGAAAAGAATGTTCCACCTGAGTGTGCACGAGTATTTCTCCTCTTCTTCGTGGTGTTCTTCGTCTTCAGGTCGTGTGTTCCTATTCTGTTCCAACAGCTCATTCTTGAGTTATTATCCAAGAGCAGCAGCGATTTATGCTTTAAACACTCTGCCTAGGATGCATGGAGTCGTATATCAACCTTGCTGGTGGTACTCTACAACATACTTACCACTTGCCAGCGCCTGCGGGATATGTATAGGCAAGGCATAGTGCGGAGGAGTCGGGCGCTCATTTTGCATAAACAACATTCTTGCGGATAATTTAGTGTCGCATATGAAATAAGTTTATCTGGCGGAAATACATTCTCCACATTCGGGAGAGGCGCGGTTGTATATCATGGGACCGTGAGTATATTTGCCATGTTTTCGTGTTTAGCTGTTTAAACTGTCGTCACCGTATTCACTTTTTTGACGGGGGAACGGTGGGGGTAGACCACAGAATTTAGCCCGAAAATTTTAAATGGGTTTGTATATCGTTAGATGTACGAAATAAGAATCATGAGACATGCACGGTGTTGGCAATTGAGTTTTCTACTTCTAAGGGTCTTTGATGATCTCAAAGGATTTAAGCTGTTTCCACCACAAAAGTGTCAGTTGTCCGACAATAATATGCACAGCAGTCTTTTTGAATAAATCTTTGTTGTTCTGTCGAATACATATTTTTTATTGGCCAAAGACCAAACCAAATTTAAAGGCTCGCATGTCAAATAGCTTGGCAACGATGGTTGTCTGTTGTCAATTGTTACTCTGACTATGTGTAATCAATTGTACCGAAAACTTATTTTGCTTTTCACTAACCTGTTGATTTCACGAAAGTAGTGAACCTCCAAGCCATATGTCAATAAGTTCTTAGTGACAAAAGTCTACGTGCTCCACAAATATGTTATATCGCAAAAAAAGCATTACCTTAACGAAAAGCATTCAAATTTCGCAATTTCACTCTATTCTTTTTCTTTACGTATATGGCTATAAGCTGCACTAGATCTCTTTTTAAAATTCTCTGAGCAAAGGGCTTACGGTTGTTTGTTTTCCCAAAATCTGAAATAACCATGTACCTAACAAAAGTTTACGTACACGGTCCAAAGTTGATCCCGTCGGAATATTCTGAAAGTTGTTTTTTTTTTTTTGTACATTCTGCTCAGTTGTGTTTTAGAAGTTTTTAAGTGCAGACAGTTCTTTATATTCTTTGAATTAAGTGATATGTACGTAAAATGAACGTAAAATGAACGGCAGCTAATAATAAAGTACAATTATGATTTCTGAAGCAAAATCGTTGCGTAAGATTGGAAAGTTAATTGGAAACTAACAATAACTAAAAATTATAAAATGACCGGATCGCTTGAATCCAAACGACGCACAGCACCAAAGCCCCGTATAAAATAAGAAAATGAATTGGCGGTAAGGAATCCGTCACTATATTTTTTGGATGGTGAATATTCCGAATAACACTAAACTCAATGAATAATACCGTTCACTCAACGAGGCCGTTTGCAAGAAGTGCATTAGTCGCAGCCATTTAGCCACAGTGATAACGTACATATGTGTTGCGCGGATTAATTTTTACCAACAGTTAATGATTTTATGTTGTTATTATGCAAGATAACTTATTTTTTGAAATGGAACCTTTTCGCTTAGGTATTTATTGATCTACAAATAATTATTATTTTATATACAAATATTTACATCCCGAATAATTAGGGTCCTTTTTCGTTCAAATTTATATGAACGGTTTTTTGCACTTATTAAGAAAGAGATGAAATTAGTTGTATTTTAAGCTATAGGTACATATTAAGCTAATAAATTTTTTTTTTCTATTCAGTGTCTATTGTGATTTCTATAACTGTGGAAAAATATGCCGGTTTTTGCCGTTTATTTAAAAAAAAAAAGATTTATAAGATGCGTTATAATTAAAAATCAAATTCTCATTACTCCCTGTATCAATTTAACATCTGTCTGTAGCAAATTTTTCCAAAACGTTAAGATTAACGCGTTCAAATGCAATATTTGACTAAAAACATGAAAAGAGAGATGAACAATTTTGATGATGCAAGTTTAGTGGAAAAGTCTTATAGTTTTAAGTTCCAGTTCAAAATTCGATGGTTGACGGCTCGTACAACTGAGAAATATTTTCATTTTTCTTCATTTTTCAGTTTCCTGTTCTTCACCAGAGAAAAAACTAATCGAAAAGATGCACATAATATTAGTACATAGTTTTATCTAGTGGGTGTGGGATTAATGTTAACAAGTTTCGTCAATTTGGTAAAGATACCGAAAGATAATTTGTTCATAAGTATGCCTGGTATTATTATGTCCTCAACACTCAACAGATATTTTATTCATTGGCATGAAATAATTTAAACTGTTCCTTTACCAATAGACCAGTTAACAGTTAACAGGCCCAAGAAGCCCCAAATAAAGATTTTAAGTGGTTTAGAGAACATCACTCTAAAAAAAAATAGTCGTGAAGAAACCATTAGAGATGTTCTGAATTGTTTTTTGCTAGGTTCGGACCCACTAATAACGTAAACAAGACAACTACCCAAAAAGAACAAAAACGATTCCCAAAAGAAGCTCTTGATTCGTTACAATCCTCTTCTGGTCCACAGGGTTGTGACACCGATGTAGAAGATGAAGATATAACGGATTAAAGCACCATAGAGGCTGAACAATGCCTAATGCAAGAAGCAATCCCATAGTTGGTTTGCCTGAAGATGCAGAGGGTTTAATCGGTAGACACATCAAACACTCATGGCCGACCCTGATGGTGCATCAACCATTCCCGCTTCATTACAAAAAAAATATATAGTAGGTAGATATATTTTAAAACTGTTACAATTAAAACAAAAAAGCAAAACGAATGGTTTTAGGGAATTATTATTCTATTATTTAATTTTCCTAATATCTCCCTTTTTTCTCATTTGATCTTTTCAAATTCACATAACAATTGTTATACATATTATCTTTGAACTGTGGTGCAAATTTCATGATAATCAGATTAATATTTGATTTATTACGCACTTTGAGGGCTTCTTGCCCCACTGTGCGACGCGCCGCGCAGATATGCTGGATGGCAACCCTGGAGCCAACTGTCAAGTTGTGTTAATTTATAGTGCTCTAAATAAAATAAATAAATGTATCCAAATCTTGTGAAAATTCAAACCATTTTTGGAAATTGAAAAAAAAAACGAAATAAACGTACAAAGCAAAGATTTAATTATCCTGTAAGTCCTAGCTTTAAGTCCGTCCAACAACTTTTTCTGTTAGCAACATAACCTAAGTTTGTGCAGACCAGTGGGTAAATGAATAAAAGATCGCTATATCAAACCTCCCCCGAAACACCAAACTCCCCAAAAAGGCACTTCAAGCACGACCAAACAATGTCAACAAGCGAGAATCAAGTGTCTGTTTCGGCTCTATCGGAGCTTTTGGATGTTAAGCTTAAGGATCTAGCGAGAAAAAGTGATATCCAGCAACTTTCTGTTGAGATCGCCTCTTTGAGAGGGGAAAATGCTGAGCTAGCTGCAAGGCTGAAAAACACAGAGGAGCGCTGCTTAAACCTGGAATCAAAGGTGGAAAACCTTTTAATAGAGGCTAATGCTAAAAAGCTACTGTTCTACATGCCATTTGCTTCGGAAGGAGCTGAGCTAGCTAAGGTGGAAGAACTTTGCTCTAAGGTATTACATCTTCATCGAACCTATGTTGAATACGTCCGAGCATTACCCACCAATGACAAAAACAAATCTCTGCTTATGGTGAACTTTAACTCTAAGGAATCTGCCAATAGTGTTTTACGCGCATCTGATAAACTGAAAGGATCGTCAATCTCCATACGTAGAGACCTACCTCCTGGAGCCAGAAGAAGTAGAGCAGTTTTGCTGAAATGTAGATGGTGGATACGAAAGAAGCTACCTGGACTAAAAGCAAAAATAAGTATTTATAATGATACTATGCGTGTTGGGAAAAAAGTTTTCACCTGGAAGGAAAACACTGGTCTTATGTGTGGTACTGAGGATGGTTTATCAGAAATCAATAAGTTGTTCGACAGCTTGCACATGACAGCTGATGATATGTCATCGATCGTCCGCCCGGTTAGTGGGGGCACAAACCTAGCAGCGCCATCGGTGAACGAGGTGATGCAACAGTTTTCGACGCAATGATTCACAATGGCCTCTCCTCGGATTTCCATAAGGCCTGACGATGGTTTCTTTTTAAATATTTTAAGTTATAATATTCATGGTCTCGGTAATAAAATGTTGTATAAGGAATTTTTTGATTATTTAAATACGTTTGATGTATTTTTTCTTTTTGAAACATGGGTTGAGGAAAGTAATTACGATAAGTTTTGTAAGTTATTTTGTAATTATACACTAAAATGGATCTCGGCAGTTAAAACGAATCGGAAGGGAAGAGCAAAGGGTGGCAGTTTGTACGGGTACAGAAAAAATTCAAGGTGTGATTTCTCATTTATAATAATAGAGGAAGTTTGCTTTCTAAAAATGGAAAGCAAGAGAGGGATAGACTTTATTGTTCCTGCATATCTTAACTGTTCGCAGTGGTTTACGGATTTTCAAAAATTACAAGATGCACTTAACTGTTTTGGAAAGGATAATTTAATAATAATAGGCGATCTGAATGCGAGAATTGGGCTTGAGCAGTGTTGTTCTCAACTATTGTCTTCAAATTCGACCGGGTTGCTTTCACAGCGTAACTCCAAAGATATTATATGTGACTCGAAAGGTAAAAAAATAGTAGAATTCTGTAAGTCATTTGAGCTCACAATAATCAACGGGAGAAGCAGAGGCGACATACATGGTGAAAAAATATTCATCTCACAACAAGGCTCATCGACGATCGACTACTGTTTTGTAGCAGAAGATGTGTTGAGGATTTTGGTGAATCTTAAGGTTGGATCGAAAACTTTTTCGGATCACACGCCAATCGAAGTGGTTTTGAAACTGGATGGTCTTAACCCGATTATTAGCGACGTAGAACTGAAGCTTTTGCCGAAATTAGTTCTAAAACAAAATCAAGTAAATACATTCCAGCAAAACCTGACCAATGAATTGAATCTGGTGCGACTGAATGCAAATAATAATTTAAACGTGGAAAATCTGGATGGAATCATTGCTAAGTCAGCTCCAAAAATTTCACTTGCACATAGCTTTGTGCCTAAGAATAAATGGTTTAATCGAGAGTGTGAAAACGCAAGGAAAAGGGCGTTTAAATTGTTGAAACTTGTCCGAAAATTCAATGTGGATATCTTTAGACAGTTATATTTGTAGGCTAACAAAAATTTTAAGCATATCTGCATGCGGAATAAAAGTGAATATTTCGCCAGACTAGTAGAAGAGGCCTCATCTGCAAGAAATTCACAATGTTTCTGGAAAGCTATTCGAACTATCAGCGGTCGTGTCTTCGCAAGCGGTGTTAAATTGCATCCTAATGTTCTTAAGTCCCATTTTTGTAATCTCCTTAACCCAATCAATAATAGTCCACCATTTCAATATGCTTGTCCTTATATTATCAATGATAATTTAGATAGTGCTATATGCTTGGAGGAAGTAAAAAAAGCAATCGCAAATTGTAAATTAAACAAAGCACCTGGTATCAATAGAATAACATTCGAATTCTACAAGAGTTTTACAGAAGAAGCATTTTTTTTGCTGACAAATGCGTACAATGAAATATTTTCCACCGGTAGCGTTCCTCAGGGGTTTCGCAAAGCAATTCTCTTTCCACTACACAAAAAAGGTGACACCAATGTAGCTGAGAACTATAGAGGTATATCTTTCCTGAACTGTTCACTAAAAATATTTTCTTCAATCCTGTACAACAGAATTATGGCCTGGGTTGACAGCTCTAACCTGCTGAATGATTTCCAAGCAGGATTTAGAAAAAATCATTCAACTATTGACCAGATTTTTACTCTGACAAGTATTGCCCAATCTTACCTGGATAGAAAGAAGAAATTATGTGTGCTTTTCGTAGATTTCAAGGCTGCTTTTGATTCTATTGATAGAAGATCGCTATTTTTCAAACTCTCTGTGATGGGGATATCAACAAAAATGTTAAACATTTTAAATCAATTATATATGGATACAGAATCGGCAGTATGGAATGGTGAACTCTTCTCCGAATGGTTTGCAACTACAATGGGTGTAAAGCAGGGATGTATATTGAGTACGCTTCTATTCATTTTGTTCCTGAATGATTTAAACGATGTTCTTTGTGGAGGCGTTTTATGGTGTGGAAGAAGAATCAAGGTGCTCATGTATGCGGACGATATAGTCATGATTTCGGACTCTCCACAAGGTCTCAGTCATATGATTTTAGATCTTGAAGAATATTGTACGAAATGGAATCTGACGGTGAACTTATGTAAGTCGAAGGTTATGATATTCAGGAAAGGCGGCGGCTGCTCTGCGCGTAACGAGCGATGGTGCTTTGGTGGAGAAGAGATCGAGATCGTTAAAGAATACGACTACCTTGGTATGAAATTAGCTTCTAATCTGAGCCTGAAGAGTCATTTCTCAAGAAAATTAGAAGTAGCCAAGACTTCATTGAATTCAACGTGGGGGACCTGTATGAGCACAAGAACTCTTAGCTTAAGTGCTAAATTTAAATTGTTTGAAGCGACATCAAGATCAGTTATGTTCTACGCAACGCAAATTTGGGGATGTGAACAATTCGATGATGTCGAAAAACTGCTTCGATTTTCGCTGAAAAGAGTATTTTATCTCCCAGCTGTTGCTCCGAACTACATGCTTTTCTTGGAAACAGGGTTATCACCATTGTTTACTACCACGCTAAAGCTGCACTTTGACTACATAATAAAATCAATATCCCAGCCGACAAACCGTCTAACGAGATCCACAGTAGCCCATGCTGTATGCTCTAAAACTTTATTTTTTAAGAAGTGGAATCATTTGGCACAGAAGTACGGCATAGTGTTGAATATAACGATGGACAATGTGAGTGATTGGAGAAATATTTTATATAGCTTCCTGCAAAATTTAGATTTAAAGCTCAGAGAAGAGTTCAAGGAACAAGCTGCATCTTCCCTGCATAGACAAATCTACAACAAGCTGAACTACGATTTGGTGGAGAAGAATTATTTTCGAGAGGAAAGCAGTACATCGTGTATCGCAGCAATTTTTAAAGCCAGAGGAGAACTACTGAACCTTAATTTCAAGCCGCATAGAGAAGATCTGCCTATAATATGCTCCCTCTGTAACCTTGGGGTACGAGAAGATGTTTTCCACTTCCTGTCTGTGTGTCCAATTCTGACGGAGATAAGACAAGTTTACTTTGAGAGCGCGGTTATGTCTTCAGAGAGAACCTTGTTCATCCTGAACGGTGGTGAGGACTGGACCTCACTCATCGCATATTGCAAAGAAGCAGCGTGCTACAGGGCCAAGATCATTGCCGAAGAATTTCAGTCATATTTTAAATTAAATAGTTATGAAATATCTAGTTTTTCGTTTATCCCAACCCATCAATTTTTTATTTTTATTTTCAAAAAATTTAAATTTATTTTATTTCTTTATTTAATACATAAATTTATTTGCCATCTGAGGTGACGGCCAAAGCCAGACCTTATACTATTCTTTAAGTAAAATACTACTTGTAAAATATTGTAAATTTATATTTGCATTTGAAGAAATAAACAATTTATGAATGAAAAATTAAAAAAAAATGGTACTGGTAACTCCTATGATTTAAACACCATTCCAAGAGTGCTGAGAAGAAAGGGTTTTCGGAGCAGAGTAGCCCGAAAAGAGGTTGGACCTCGCTAGTGCGCTCACCAACAACGTGGAAATGAGTTCTTCCAGAAAGGGATTTTTAACGATAAATGTAAATTTAATATTAACAACAATGACGGTAAAGTTAAAGTATGACGCAATCCCAATACCGCATTGGAAAAATCCAACGTTGAGAATGAGAAGGTGTTAAGTGACAAATTCGAAGTTTTGAGTAAGAACCATTTAAAGTTTTTAGCACAGAATTTTTTTTTTTGTAAATGCAAGAGTAATTAAGAGATACCGCATAAAAATTAAGAAGAATAATTATATTATTTAGTACAATATTACTCCAGTTATTTAAACTGTTGTTAACTGGGTTTTTTGATAAATTTTATGTATTGAAAAATAGTGTTGGTTCAATTTTTTTTTTCAAAAATGTAAAAAAATGTTAAGTGATTTTATTTTTTTTATTTTTGATTTTATTTTTGTTGTTAGGACCCGCAGCCATACCTTGTTCATAGAACCAAAGGTGCCACAGTGGATAGAATTTGGTCCTCCAAGTTTTTTCCGCTGATACCTCTTTTATTGTTTTTTTCTTTGTAAAAATCTTGGTTTTTGTTTGGCAATTTACGGTTCTTCGTGATGAGTACCTCACAGAAAGGTATATCTTCATTGTACATTTTTTTGTACAAATATGTATGATCCAAATATGATTCCCATTTCGTGGAAAAAATAACACGCACACACAAATGGTTGCTTAGTTCTGTATAGGAGCTGACGCCGTATATTTATTTTTTTTAATAACCCAAATTCTTCAACCTGTAGGTATCCATTTTACGGAATTTCGAAATTAAAATGTTTCCATAATCCAACTTTTAAAATTGTTCCAAGAGTACCGATAAGAATCGGCTCACGTGGCAACACAATGGATCTACTTTGGTCTAAGTGAATCCTACCGAGTGCGATGGGGACCCTAACCTATTCTGAAAAGTAACGTATTATGCAAAAAAAATAATAAATTTGATTCAAGATACCTACCTACCCTATATAGGTGTTCAGCGGTCTTAACACTTTCTTTCGCTAGAAAAAAACAAAAAAAATATGTGTATTTAACACCTTTATACCAAGCCAACTTCTTAAATAAGGACAGTAGAGGGACGCCGACTATACCAAAATTTAAGTTGTCACATAACGCCTTCATCGACTAAGAAAAGTCAACATTATCCAAATTTCACTTAACACCTTGTCATTCTCAACGCTTTTTTATGTTATTGTTTATTCTTGAGTTTTTTATTGTTTTTATTATTTTACAATAAAACATAAAATATTAGTTTTGTTTATTTCGCTTGTTTTGTTTGGCCGTAAAAAAACAGTTTATTAACGAAAGCATATAATGTACGTAGACTTTTATCACTAAGTGTTCATATTTTTTATTGCAAGAAAATATTGCGGTCATTCGTATTCTCTGTTTCTTGCAGTCCAAACGCAAAGGATGCTCCCACTCGTAGATATCTTGCTGATTTTTTTTACTTCTTAACGATTTTGTTTTCAACGAAAACTGCCTGCGCCAGTTTTAAACTGATCCAGTATACAATCAGACACCTAATGGTCACATGTCTTCAGTTTTTGGGTCGTTATAAATCTTTTTTCATAAATGTCTTTTCAGGCAGCCAAGCCGCACTCAAAGCTTTGAGCTCCTTCTCTTTGGACTCAAGACTGGTGCTGCTGCAATGATCTCCAATTCCTAGCTACTCACAATAAGGTCAAACTTTGGTGGATACCTGGTCACAGAGGCATTGAAGGAAATGAGATTGCGGATAAGCTGGCTTGTTCAGGCTCTACTGCCAATTTTTCAGGCCCGAAACCCTTCTCTGGCATAAACTGGGCAACATAATCTTAATCTTAATCTCTCATTGGAGAACTGTCCCAGGGCTACGATAAGCCAAATTGTAAATTATGCCTTATATCTACCACAGGGAACTTCTAAACTACAACAAGAAGGATATTAAATATCTAACAAATGTCCTCTTCGGTCATTGCCAGTTACGATACCACCTAAACAAGTTAGGCTAGTTAATTGTCGACTCTGTTTAGAATAAGTCGAGACAGCCGAGCACGTCCTTTGTGATTGTCCGGCACTTTTTGGGGTCAGACGTCGTAACCTACATAAAGAACTCCTCAGACCTAATGACTTTAAAAATGCGCCAACCAAGGACATTCTAGCCTTTATAAGATAGGTGGTTTGTCTCTTGGACTAATTTAGAATCCTATGACACAGAAGATCTTTTAGGTCGCAGTATCAGCCTTGGGGTAGGATCCAATAATAAAAAAAAACCTCTTTGTATACATCTGTCAAAAAAATAATGCTTTAAAAAAGTCGCTGTCAAACTCAAGCATGACTATTAGGTACATATATTTTTAAAAAAAAAAGCGGCTTGGAACTATAAAAGGCTTCCTCCGTCTTTTTATGACTTTTCGCTTTGTTTTTAGGGAGTCATTCTAAAGTTGAATGCAAAAAAAAATCCATTGGATAATGGTGCATCAAAACATTCGTCTGCCACTGTCTCCGCCACAACCAATTGGCCACGACTAGGTACACAATGTCAACGCAGATAAATTTGCGGCGCAAATAAATCCTCGTCAATATGCGAGAATACATATTCAATAAATTTTGTAAATTGGCATCGGAATTAGAGATTCCTCCATAATTTCATTGTCGTCAACGTTGCACGTCCGAGCCTCTTCAGCGTTCAGCAAATATGTCGAGTAGACAGTGCTCGAGCCCGATAGGGATCTGATTGGCGCGAAAAAAGCGAGACAAACTCACACACACACTCACAGGCGAATTGAATTTTCGAGACCTTTTCAGGCGAAATGCAATTTTAAAGTTTCACTAATTCGTCGCGATGGGCCATTAAGCGATGATATCCGTCGAACGTCGACGTTTGGTATAGATCCCCCCAAAAATGGGATATGCCTTGTCGTCCGGCACGGCTAACCGTCTGTCCAGGTGAAATACAGGAATCCTTTGGTGTACAGGTACGGGCATCCGCGATTCAGCAGGTAAATTCCCCATTCGATGTCCTCTCTGGAAGTTTGGACGCTCTGATGGTATCACCTGATTACCCAAGAATTTATTTACCTCCCTTATATGGCGGACGTGTGTTCGTGTGCCCGTTCCAAGGATCGAATCGAGGAATCGAGGAAACCAAAAAGGACATGTACACTCGTAGATGGGACGACTTTAACGCGTGATTGTATGTGTGTTTGTTTATGTCGTGTGATTCCCAGTAAATCATGGGTGCCCTAGACTCACTGTCATATGCCTGGTGGCACCTATGTATATATGTACATAGTGGAGATGTTTAAGGGCGTGGTCTGGCAAATTTGGCAATAAATGCATTCCCTTTCAATGGTGGCGGAGCGCATTTCTTCTTTGCGCATTGTCAAGTGCCACGGATGGTTGGTTCTTCGGTCGTGCAACGCCCACTGTAAACAAAGTAAGGCGCACGAGTGTCGTCGCGTCGGTGGCGGCGGGGAACACTGTCTGGGTGAATATGCATGCAATCCACTTTTTGAAGTGGATGGAAGTCCTTATATGGATTCCGGTCTTCGTTGTGTGTGCTGTGCATGCATCCCCATATCCGTGTTACTGCTGCCTCTACTCGTCTGGACTGGACTGGATGGATTGTTCCTGAATGACGTGTCGAATAATAAACAGGTTGAGCAATGAGGTGTGCCACAACAATGGTGGAGAATGTGGTAAATGGTGGTTGCAGCGTGCTGTCGCGGCGACATTTCACGAATATATCCAATGTAGGTCGTGACATTAAAATGGCATCGGACATACAGGCAGAAACTTTAAACTTCAGTTTGGGCGGCGCACTGGCAAACTGAAGTGTGATGGACACCGTAATCGTTGAGAGAATAGCAATTAAATTGAAGATCTGATAGGTATATGGATGCTTTAACTTATAAATACTTTCGGCAGAAAGGAAGGTGTAAAGTCTTGCAATATTCTGGATGCTTTGCATTTTTTCGTATAATGAGGAGTGATTTGCCATCCAATTCAACACAAAACGTCATTATTAAATGAAAACCATTATAAGCGCTGACCCCTGTCCGAAGTCTTTTTGGAGCTCAATCTTTAATATACAACTTTGCCTTTATCTCACTTTCGCAATGGAATAACCAATTAACGGCAAATAGACCAACATTTAACGAACAAATGGTTGTATAAACGTTTGCAATTTTCTGTCCACAAATGGATGCGTTCTTAAGCGACTATGAGTTAGCTATGGTTTTTTCTGGAACAATTTGATCTCATAGAATAAAAGACAAACTCTTCGGATATTTCCATATTTCATCTTTATATATAAAAATTAGCTGTTCGTTTGATACCTTAAAACTCAAAACCTAACCATCCGATTGATCTGAAACTTACACTAAATACTTTTTATGATGTTTGAAGTGTTCAATGTTCATACCTATATATCAAAAATTTTGAAGTTTTCCGATTGGTAGCGCTGGAACTTCGAAATTTCAAAACTGACCATCCGATTAACCCTAGAATCAATTTCAAAGTTAGTACTTAACAAATAAATGTTATTTTTTACTGTTTAAAAAAAAATTAATTCTTCCATTAAAAGCACATACTTATATTACTCAAAAGTTTATGTGCGTAATGCTTTTTCCCCAAAATTATGCAAAAAAAAATGACATTACACTCGTATCAATTTGTATTTGCATGACAAGAACAGTGGTATTAGGTCTGTTTGGTAACCCACGAATTCGTACATATTTGTAAGATTCTTACGAATTTCGTGTTTGTTAACCCAAAATATTTGTAAAAGAGAGAGCCAAATGACAGTTCAAAAAATGTCCCCTAGACTGAGAGCGTACACAAACTTACGCGGTCTTTTTCTTCGCGTAGTTTCATCGATTCTGTCAAACCAGCTATTCTGACAATTGTGAAATGTGAAATTTGGAAGTTTTACGAAAACGTGTTTGTTCACTTTGCTTACGAATTTTCCACTGCTGAGAGGATTTTCCCCCACTTTTCAAATTATTTTAATATTTGAGAGCGAGCTAAAAATTCCACAGAAAAGATGGTGGTGTGCAGTAAATTTACGTAAATTAGCTGAACCTGTCAAAAATCAAGAGAATAGAGAGCCAAATGAGAGTGTCAAAAAATTTCCCCTTCTACGAAATCGTGCTACGCCCCATCCATGTAGTATACCCGGGCCATCTATCAAACAGCCATCTGACAATTCGTGGAATGTCAATCCTCATTTTTGTTTGTGTAATAAGAAGTTTCTGAGAGCATTTTCCCCCACTTTTCAAATTATTTACTATTTGCTAATGCATGGAATGCGGATCGTGGAAATATTGAACTGCAGATAAAAAGTGGATGTGATGTGAATTTACATTTCAAATATGAAAAGTGCTGCCAGCTCATAGGTTTTCTTAAATGAAATTGTAATTTTGCTGGTGCAATAGAAACAAAAGGCATTACAAAAGACATGTGGGCATTACGGCATTACGCAAACTCAAAAGCTTTACAAATAATGCTTTTACATTACGTTCGACAGCACTGATCAGGATGTACCTTTAAGAATTCTTATTTGTCGCTCAGAACTTGCATGGGGTGGTCGTTTCATTGAGGTAAGTTACGTTTAAATTGAGATATAGCTATGGTATACGTTTTTTCCAACTGCATATAATTTTATTTTTATTTATTTTTTTTTGTTATTTCATTAAAAATATATACATATGTATACCTCAAACCTAAATTTGAAGTAAAAAATGTGTTAAAGTACAAACTTATTATTTTTTGAAGTCCGAAGAAAATACTTTGTTTTTTTGGTGATCTTGAATGATCCTTAAGTTTGCTTTGTTTTATAAAAAATAAATAAAAGTTCAATAAAAAATAAGTATGTTTCATTTATAAATATATATATTTATCTTACAGTTATTTTAGACATTTAAATTTATAAACAAAATAGTTAATATGAATTTCATTCAAATATGAGCACTTCCATTTCAATCAAAAGTGAAACGTCAATGCGGGCAATTTAGCCGATTTTAAAGTATGTAGACGTAAATTTGGCGTATGATTATCCTTAACGTACATAAAAATATGATTATGTTTCTAGGGTTAAGCTGAAACCTACACAATCAGCCCAATCATGAATATTTGTGGCGAATTTTTCCTCGAGAATTTTATTTTTCTCCTATTCTGAATCAACGGAGAAATATTTTTTCACTTCGAATCTGAGAGGAGGAATTTCTCCTGTTTCGAAATCAGCTTTTTAGGAGAATTAATTGTCATTTCGCGAATTCTGTCAAGAATAAAAAGTAAATTGTTTTCATAAATTAAGGTGACCATACGTCCCGCTTTCGAGCTATGTATGTATCTCGCTGTCCCCAAATAAATGCAAATGTCCCGCTTTGAAAAAAAAAACAATCTGTTGCATTGCATTCAATCACTAAGTCAGGAACACCTCTTTTCGATAATTTACACACCGAACCATAAACTCCAGACGTCCTCCTATCACACATTGCTAGAAAAAAAAATATCGCTCAGCCATCAACCATTTATTAAATCCTTCGAAACTCGAAATAGACGACGATGGAATTTATCAACTCAAAAACAATTTTAGCCTAAAATAAAATTCATGCTTTCTTCACCACGCGCCGTAATAATATAATGGCAAAAATTCAATAAACTGGTACCGCCAATGGGAAAAACTGCTGATTTTTATAAGAAGTAAAGAATACTTGAACCAAGTGGTATCAGTTCAACACAGAAGTAGACATTTTTGAATATGAAGCCTTATAAAGATCACCTCTTGGGAGCATGTTCAAAAAGTGATGAACTTTCTAATTGAGGAGGGTTTTTCAATCAATTAGGTACTAATTATAAATGGTGATTCATTTAGAGTTCCCTTTTCAGTAGGGATGTTATGACAGATCACGCGTGAGTCGTGTCAAGCTGTCATGGTATTTTTGTTCAGTATTGTTTTTTCCCCACTTAAACTCGAACAAATGTACCTTTTTTGGCTAAATAAACTTAAAATGACTACAATTATCACAATGCTCTTTCGGAAATGACCTAAATGGTTCTCATTACTAACTTACGTCTATGTATAGTATATTTCTTTTATGTATTTAATATGTACATTTTTTTATATTTTTAACAGGTTTCTTAGTTTATTTTTTTGTGTTAAGGGTTTTTTTTTTTGTTTCTTTAAATTACTCCAATAAAAATAATAAATATTTACAAAGTATCTGAGAGAGTTCAATCGCTCAAATAATTATTGACAGATCAAAAACTACATGTCGGGACCTACTCGGACCCAAGCAAAAAGTTTGCAGCAGCCCAGTCGAGCCACCAATATTGCTCTCTATTAAGTCCTTTTATTTTCTATATCTTTTTCTGGTATGCTAATGCAGTACATATCTCGGATTAGAATTTTTATCCGCCGAATGTACGGGCACAATTCGGTGAACAGTTAATTTTACGCTTCGGACGGGTGAATTGGTCGGGTAGATTATATTGTGATATCAGACCTCTAGACTTTTTCTTTTGGGGCTACATGGATAAGCCGGCTTCGAATCTTCGATTGAGGAATTGTCATTCGCCAAATATCACTCGAAATGTTTGAACGCGTCATCGAAAATTGGAACTTCAGAATGGCTCTTTTGAATGATAACAAAGATAACCCGAAAACATTGAATTTTTTTTTAAAGTAGATATCTCTAAATGAATACCAGCTCAAAAAGTAACAGACTGGAGCACGTAAAACATAGTTACTGAAAGTCGTCGGCTGGAAGTATTTAACACTTTAATGCTAAAGATCTCTCTCATTTGAATTTTCGTTTTATTGTAGAGTACATTTTATGTCCGCCAGGCAGTTACGCGTTACGCACCAGTCGAAAGTGTGTTTTCTGATAGCAATAAGATATGAACTAGTTAAAAAAACTTAGTTGGGAGACTCAGTACTGAAGCCATTCTGATAACAAAGGATAACATAAACAAAACCTGTCAGTATGTAGTTCCATTCATATTTAAACACCAAACCTGATATTTTAAAGCACATTTGCTCATCTGAAAAATATAGAAAACCAGCCATTCAACTGCTTAAGATTAGTTCGATATTCATTAGATAAAAAATTAAATAGAGAAAAATTACAAAATCTGAGGGAAAAAAATTAGGATCACGTTACCATAAAGCATAAATGAACAATAATATAGGTGATTTGTGATTGTTGTTCGTTGGAAAATTCGTGTTAAAATAAATAGTGTCGCATACAGAATAGTGGCAGAGGAATTAGCAGCTATTGAACACCACAACCATCGAAATGTATGGAGGAACTTGAGGGACAGCTTGGAATTAACTCAAAACATGTACATACATATTATAAACGCAAAGTCTTATGCATTTGTAGGTTGGTTTCCCTCGCAAATGTTTACCGACTTTCAAAATTCAAACATAATGACATTGACTGCACTCGTACTTAAATCTGCAGTAAACTACTTTGGAGTATGTATCTTCTCAACTTATCATCTAGATTTATTTCGATGCGGTTTTTCCCTATAACTCAAACATAACTAAGAAAAATTCGTCTTTAATAAATATATGTACATCTAATAATATCTAAGAAAAAGTTTTTTAAGAAATAAATTGCTTCAAAGGCTTTGAACATCTTTTATTCCTACTAGCGCCTAATAAACTATATAGAACGTGCTATGAATTCATTTGATGCATAATCATTAGTCATATATATATATATTTTCTTCGTTATTCGTAATTTATCCTTCAAAAGCATAAAACCCAAGGACACTACACAGGCTCATTTAAACACACACACACAGTGAAATGTTCTTTGTCTTTCAAAAGCCGGGAAATGATTGTAATGAAACTCGCAGCGACATCTGCAAGTACTCACGACATCTCTCTCGACCGTTGTCATTCACTCATTCATTTATATTGAAAGGATTTCTAATCATGACAATGCGATTTCTTCTGTCATCCACCCGCCATAACAAATGGTTTCCACAAATCCTGTTTCCAAATATCGATAAAAAAAAAATAGAAATCCAATATTGGACTACCCTTAGCGGATTTGTAGGACTTTCCGTTGTTTCCTTAAGACAACCACTATGCGGTACTTGATTGTCCCTTCCGGCTATTAAAAAAGTTTTACAACTTATTTCTCTCACCTTTATCGTCCTTTCATACACAAACACTATTTCCCATGAGATCGATTCATTGGTACCTTTGCACACCCGAAGGAAAGACCTCCCCCCGCCCCCCCTCCTCATCCTCCTCCCGGGAAAGCAAAGTTCATGAATGTCCTTTGTAATCGGTTTATGATGGTGGTGAAAGTTCAGAAAAAAAAGGAAACTCTCCAAAAGAGATTTCAAGTTCTTCTTAAAGATACTCGATGTGCTCGCTGCTCGCTCATATCTCTAAGGATACATGAACAACATGTGGCACATAAATACTCGTACTTGTATGTAGTAGATATTTAATTTTACGATTTACCAAAAATATTTCGAAGCGCAAAACGAATATTGTGTCACCGAAAACAAGCAATAAATTATGCTGAAACATATTTAATAAGCATTAATATAGGAAAATTCCCAACCCTGCGAAAGGGCACTCCACTCATGTGTGTTTTGCTTCTGTCAAGTGTTTGGCTTTGCCTTTGACTTTGACTTCTTCTTCTGCTTCTTCTTCTGCTCCTGCTCCCACTTTGCTCTGGTTCTTAGTTCTTCTTGTTATTGTTAGTTGTCATTACTGTGTTGTGTGTGTTGCGAATGAGATGAAACGACGCAATGTTGTTTTGGTTTCCATAAATCATTATCCTTCAGCGATTATTCTCTGTGCTTTGACACCGCACACAATTGGACGAAGAAATATTTCCAGCTGTAGTAAGGGAGTGGGGTCGGGAGAATTCCTTTTGTTTGGAGAAATCGTTAATTTGTTGACAAAAAAAAAAACACCCAAAGCAATTTTTGGCTGTTTCTTTGTGTATAATTGGAATGCACTCTACTCTTACTATTGCCGTGAATTAAGCTGGCTTTATTGTTCATATCGTTTGCCGGATATTCTCAGATAAGTGTCAAAACAAGGCAAACGTAAAGGACACGTATGGGCACAGACTAGTGAGATGTGTGACGCTTAAAATCGGGGAATGTTCTCCCGTTTAAAAACCAATATTTTTTGGGACAGATAAAAATATTTTTTCTTTGTATTTATTCTTTCCAATGTTATTTTCGTGTCAGACTTTCGATCGCTCAGGAGAAGAGCAGAGAATTCTAAATATAAGCAAATATTTGGGAAACCCTGTATACGCACAGGTTCGGGTCGAAAACTTGAGCCTTTTGATCCTAATCTCCAAGCTAATAATCTAAAAATAATCCTTTCCTTACATTTTTATTCGGAGCTGTAGGATGGCCTGCTTAGCACATAAATATTGTTTTCTGCAAAGTACTTTTTAACTTAAGGAAATAAAAAAAATACAAATGTAGTTCTTAATCGTAAAAATTGTAGTTTAAAAAAAAAAACATGTTCATACATAGTCACCTTTTACATTGGCCGAGAAAGATCGGCCGGGACCCGAATGTCACGGAAAGGGAGGTGAGAAGTGCAGGGAGTAGCTCGCCTCGGCTGGGTAGCGCAACCGAGACGATTTTTGCGTGTTCTCTTTTATCTCGTTTCGTATTTCCATTCACTTGCTTTATTCTTGTGTTCTCAGAGTTGAGTTCGTGTCGCCGGAGGAATTTTTTTAGAGACTGTGTTCGGTGAGTGTTCTGTGTTTTATGGAAAGTTTTGAGTGGTCTCATGATTTAACCCTATTACTGCCATGCTATCTGACTAACGTGAACTGCCACGGTGTGACTTAGAGACACTAATTGAAAATACATGGATAGTTCATTTAATTTATTGAAAAAAAGGAGTTTTAATACAAATAAATAAATAAAAAAAAAAAGATTGATTTGCTGATCAGTTTTCCAAAACCTCGTCTATCTCAGCAACGTTAGATTTCGACATACATGACATACATATTTGGAATGACTAAGGCCTTGGCGAGTTGTTTCAAAAAAAGTTTTCGACTAGAATTTAGCTTCGCCTGGTTCCAGTTAGGGTATAAATGCAGCCCAATAACTTTTGCCGCAATACCACACACGTCAACGATATTATAAAATTGTGCGAGCAGCCATCTACTCATTTTTCGCTTTACAGTAAAAGACACATTTGATTTAGTGAGTGTAATTCTCCCTTTGTACGGTTATAGTACATACAATTTGTTTTGAATGTATATTTTGATAGTTGACAGAAGTAAAACTGCTCTGCTCTGCTTCGGTATGGAGCCAACCATTGTCATGCCTCGACGAAAGCCAAACACGTTGTTTTCAACCTCCTTTATTCTAAGATGTAGAAGATTTGCTGGAGTGCATCTTTTATTTTTCTCGTAATGTGCCGACACATGTTAGTCCCTTCGATAGCAATAATTGTCGAATGTCACGTCCCTGTTTGTCTTTTCAAAAGGTTGACATAGCATCTCGACAACTTGAGTAGAGAGCTTAATTCTTTTCCGAGGTACGGAATGCCATATAGCGGATAACTGGTGCTGGCATCAAATTTACCAAATGTTCATTCCATATTTATCTGGAATAGAAGGCATACATTGGCAAAATACATTTCCCTTCCCCTAAAGGCTGTTGTTAGTTGTTCATCTATTGTCAAGTAATGCTTTCGCAATTCTTTGTTGACAATATACCAAATATCCCTTATTGGCGCGAATTAACATATCTTGAGCTCTGCGAGTTGATCGTGCGGATTTGTCATCAGAACGCGAGAGACGCAAAAGTGCAACGAATCTATTTTCGACATGCAAGCCCGATAAATTGGACTTCCAAATGAAGGATGCCAGAAGTTTTCATAGGACGTACCACCTTATCTGCGTAATCTAGCATCGATCAATAGTTGCCAGAGATCGTGTTTTAACATGAATGTAAATTCACCGTCGTTATAGTGTCTTAGAGTCACTACGTAGCAGTTTATGTTCTTTTTTAATATTTTGTGTAATAAGTAAACATTACCAAAACATAAAAACAAATTAATTGCTTATATTAGTAATATGGGATTCACACTAGCGTCGAAATGAGATAATTTCGAGTTTCAAATGAAAAGTGTTCATACCTACGCTTGCTAATTTCGTGAATGGATGCATTCAGTTCCGACAGTAAATCTATGACGGTGCCATGTTATAATTTTTTTTTTTTTAAATTAAATTATATTTTTATTTACATAAGTAAAGGTATAACGTATAGTAATAATAATAGTTGGATGTTATTGTTAAACAGTTGGGTAGCTAAAGTCGACTTTTATATAGCTAACATTGGGTAGATGCGGCGCTGCCTCGGGTTAATATCTTAAAATATCACTTTTCGGGTGTGTTTTGCCACTCCGGGTATATCAACAATTGTCAGGCACTCGCGTGGATATTAAGTCGACTACAGAGCCAACTGTAGAAAAGTGCCCCAACGGGCGCGGAGCTCAAATAAATGGACAGATACTTTGTATGTACGAATCCTATGGCCGACGCTCTTTGGCTCCACATGCAGTTGATCGGAGTGCCTCGTATAACTTCAATTTCTTTTTTTCAGATAACATTCCATTACTATTAAACCATTCTGTGAGATATTTGTGTTTTGTATGTTATTCCATTATATTTTTCGTTTTTATATCACTTTAATTGTGCTGAACGCGGCCAGTAGCTTTGACAATTGTAATCTCAACCACATAGTTTATTTACGGAAATAACTACTAAACACTAAATTTCTCCCAAATAAGCGATATTTTTTTTTTTTTAGTACTGAATAATTTTTCTTTCGTGTTTAGATCACCGAGATCAATAAGAATCCGTTGTTTAATCTTTGCGCAACGAAAACTTTAATATTACCTTATTAATTTGTTCTGTCATTGTCATTCAGAATCATTCAACTGCATTCAAATTAAGTTTGTTCGATTTTATTTTCACTTAATTTTGAACGAATTTCAACGAAATTAAGTTGAAATGAGATAATCTCGGTTTGTCAATTCGTATGGGAAATTATCTCATTTCGAGCATAATTTGGAAATTCGCAACGAAATTACCTGTTTTGCCCTGGTGTGAATACCGTATAACGTAATGACCGATAATAAAATACATGAAACTGATTTTACGTTAAAACATATTTTAAAATCATTTATATTGAATTGAAATTGAATAGTGACTCACAGTCACGGGTGGCAGTAATAGGGTTAATCAAACATTTGATTTTACATTTTCAAATGCACGAAAATCTTTATAATCTAGCTCATCTAGATTATATTAAAATCGTTAAGAAAGCAAATTCAATGACTGAAATTCTGATTTTTCTTCCTTTTCTTAGGTAAATCTGGTGATGTTTCACAGCATTTAAGTAAATCAAGAAGTATTCGCTGGTCATTGCTACTGTCTAGATCCAAGACGTCAATAAAACCATAAATACACTATATCTAATCATTCAAAATTTCAATATTTTTTCCATGCATTTTAAAGACTTTTTTTTGTTTTTAGTTCTATACTGATAGCAACATCTTCCGAACACAGCGCGACTTATGTATGTCGTGGTGACCGAAAATAAAAAAAACTTTAAATACTTTTGGTCGGCCACGGGCCGTTAATACTTTATTATATTAAATTGATGTATACAATACTTCGATCTAAAGTAATCCGCCGTCCTTAGCGTCGCTGCAATTACTCTTTGATCATAAACGTATAACTAAGCCCCGCTTGTTCGTCGCTGTGTTGTATTTATAATCGTTGATTGCTGATGTTGCAGTCTGGTCATTGGGTCGATCCAGTTCAATGGCTTCGATGTTCTTTGCTGATGTTGCATATGTTGGTTGACTGTTGGTTTTTGCGTAGACTGCTGATGTTGCATATGTTGGTTGTTGCTTAGTGGCTATATCATATGTTACTCCTCCTCGGTTTGAGTCAAAATTCTCCTGAATTTTATAATTTAATTGTTTGTTGTATATTTTATTGCAAAAGTAGGTTAAGCCTATTGTTGAACAAATAATCATTATAATCATGCTTAAGTTTATAACATATGATATATTTTTATGAACTTTCAATTCTTTTATTTCTTTAACATTTTCAAAATTATTAAAAATAATGTCATCAAAAGTGATAGCTTTTTCAAATGAAGTTTTAAGATTGTTTTCGGGGTAAAAATATTTTTCTTGAACAATTTTTTGATTATTATAAAAAACTTCTTTTAACAAGTGTATTTGACAATTAAAAAAATTAATGAGATAATTATTATTTAATACAATTTTTCTGTTGTCACAATTGTGTTTTAATTCTTCCTTATATGCATTTTTAATAATTATAGTTTCATCATCTATTATTTGGATTTGAGTTTCATTGTTATATCTTAATTTACAATTCTTATTTATAACACAATGTTTGCTTGGTTTTAATTCCTGTAGCGTTACATCATTTTGGTATACATATGTATTATTATTTATTTCTATAATATATTCATTTTCATAATCTATTTCAAAATGTTCATTATTAGGTACTGGTATGATTAATTTTTGTTCTACTGAGACATAATTTCTTGGAACTTTAATGGCAATTATAATGAATTTATTTTTGTATTCCAGAATACCCATTTTAATTAATTTAAGTTTATGCAAATCAATTTCATAATCATTTAATTCTTCTAATGTTAATATACTGGGGTGCATAATGTTGTGTTTTGCTGATACAATATTATCTTGAATTTCATTTATTTTACTTTCTATGAATCTTAACTTGGTAATTTGGTCTAAAAATAATTGTTGTTGTACAATTTTTGAAATGGAATTTTCTATTTGATTATATGTATTTAGTATAGTTTTTCTATCAGCTAAAATTATTGTTTTTAGTGTTTCTATTAACTCATTGAAATGTTTATTAATTTTAATTTGGTGATTTATTGTTTCTATTGCATTGTGACTATTTTCTCCTGCTATCTTTAAATAATTCCAGATATCGTCTCTATCTTTATTATCCATGGTTCCGAAGAGCCATCTTTCTACGTTTCCTACCATATTTACTAATCCCCTTCTTGATCTTCTTTGTTCTTTAGGTGTAATTGATTTAATTTTTGCTACTAGTGTTTCTATTTCCTTAATTATCAAATTTTTATTTTCAATGTTCAAATGTTTTATATTAGTTCGTATGATTGAGACTGTATTAAGTATTTCTTCTGGGTTTATTATGTGTAAAATAGTGTTTGTTTGGTTAGTAATTTCTAAATCTTTAATTTTTATTTTTAAGAACCCTGTTTGTTCATTGATTACTGTTGTTTGGAGTGTTCCGTGTATTGTCGGTGTTAATAGTGTTATGAAGAGAAGTGTTGCCTGAAAATTTGTAAGGTCTTTTAATATTGGTTACATGTACGTTGTCAAGGTTTTTGATTTTATATCTGGTTTCTTCCTTGTGTCTAACATGTTTGTAATTCTTTATTGGTCCTACTTGTCTTTCCTCTGTGTAAGTTTCTCGTTTATCATTAAGTTTGTTAATTTTCTTAAGTTTAGTTTGTCGGACTCTTTCACTAAGTACTGCTTCATCAACTTCTTCTTTAGCTTTCCTAGGTGTAGTTTTTATTGTGGAGTGATATCTGTTGTTATAATTATCTAAAACTATTTGCAATTTCATTTCTACTGATAAATCTTTTTCTTCAATGCCTGTAATTTTTTCTAGAATTGTTGAATGTAATCTTTCAACGTCTGAATTTCCTGTATGGCTATTGGGTTTTGTCAAATGTATTTCGACATCATTTCTATTAAGAAAATCTAAAATATGTTCGGATTTGAACTCATTGTCTGTTACTATTTTCTTCGGTTTCCCAAATTTTGAGAAGTGTTCTATTAAACTTGCCTTTTTGCTTCTCCAATTTCTATCGGTTATTATATATCCTACTGCAAATTTTGTCAGTTTGTCTATTATTGTTACGAATGCTTTTTTTTCAATATGAAATATATCTAAATGTATGATTTGATTTTTATGTTCTGGGGTCTGTGTTAAATGGTATTTTGGTTTGATGGGTTTTCTATCGTATTTGATTTCTTGACACTTTTTGCAATTATTGATTACTAATTGTATTTGCTCTTGAAGTTTAGGAAAAAAAATTTTGTTTTTCAGTGTATAGTACGTTTCGTTTATTCCGCTATGCATCGACTCTTTTGTGTGATATAGAGAAATTTGTTTATGAGCTTCCTCCTCGGTTTTGATTTCGGCTACCCTGTTAGTACATTTAATGAATTTAATATGTTCGCTCATAGAAAATAGTTGTATTATAACCTGTTGGACTTTATTATAGTCGTGATCTTCGACTTCGGAGTATATGCCTATTGATCCTTTCTTCATAAACCTAATTAATACGTCTTTGATTTTTTCTATTCCTTCAAGAGGATTAAGATAAATAATTCTACGTCCGTGCAGGACTTCTATTTCGTTTGTTACTATACTATACGTTAAGATTAGTTGAGTCCTATATTTGTTAACGATTTCTTCCTTTATACCTATATGATCTAGATGTTGTTCTTCGACGGAGTGAATTGTATCTGTTAACTCCATATTAGATTCTGAGTCATTATCTTCGTTAATCTTAGGTGAATGTTCTATTCTACTAAGGAAATCGGCGACTTTATTTTCTTTTCCTTTTAAGTACTCTATTTCAAAGTTGTATTCTTGAAGTTTAAGAATCCATCTTTGATTTCGTTGTGAGAATTCCTTTCCTTTGTATTTGCTATTTAGATATTTAATAGGAATATGGTCGGTTATAATTTTAAAATGATTTCCATACAAGTATGGTCGAAAATAATTAACTGTATAAACAATGGCAAGAAATTCTTTGTCCGTTACACTATATTTTTGTTCGTGCTTGTTTAATGTTCTAGATACAAAGCAAATCGGGTGTCCATTTTGGGAGAGGACTGCACCAATGGCATAATTGCTTGCATCAGTTGTAACTACAAATGGTTTGTCGTATTCAGGATATTTCAGTATCGGGTGTGAGCTTATTAGAGTTTTAAGGTTTTCAAAGGCTGATATATATTGTGGATCTCTAATATTAATTTTTTCATCTTTCTTTAAATATCTTATCATCGGATACGCAATTTTGGCATAGTCCCTGATGAATTTTCGGTAGTATCCTGTCATTCCCAAGAACCCTTTTAGTTGCTTTTCTGTTTTTGGCATGGTTAAATTTTCAATCTCTTTGATTTTATTGGGATTTGGTTTAATTCCCTCTTTAGTCAAAATATGTCCTAGGAACTCCGTGTCTCGTTTCATAAAACTACATTTGTCTGCCTGTATCTTAAGGTTATGATCTTGTAATTTCCTAAATATTTTTTCCAGTGATTGAATATGTTCTTCTAATGTTGTGGAAAATATTAATATGTCGTCCAAATATACGACGCATATTTTATTGATAAATTCACGCAAAATGTCATTCATTAATCTTTGAAACGTAGAGGGTGCGTTCTTAAGACCGAACGGCATCCTCACGTATTCATATAAACCTGCTGGAGTTACGAAAGCAGTTTTTTCGATATCTTCTTCGGCTACTAAGATCTGATGGTACCCTTTGGCCAGATCTAATGTGCTAAAGTATTGCGACTTTCCTAACTTATCCAATATACCATCTATATTGGGGAGTGGGTATTTATCATCTATGGTTACTTGGTTTAATCTTCTATAATCGACAACTATTCTGTATTTTTGTTTTCCTGAACTATCCGATTTTTTCGGAATAACTATTATTGGTGAACTATAACGGCTGTTACTTTTTCGAATGATCCCTTGTTTCTCCATTTCTTCCATTTGTCTACGTACTTCAACTTCGTGTTTTGGCGGATATCTATATAATTTAGAGTTTATCTGTTAGTCTGTTGTGGTTTTTATTGTGTGAACTATTGTATTAGTATTAGTCAATTGATCTCCTTCTTTGAAAATCAATTTTTTATATCTGCTCAAAAGCTTTTCTATAGATTCCTGTTCTAGTTTGTTAAGATGATTCGTTTGAATATTGCAAACTCCACTTAATTCTAACACATTTACTTCTTCGAGTGGTATGGTTATGAACGGAAGATGCTTACCATTCAGTAAAATAATTTCTTCATTTTTAATATCTATGGCTTTTGTATTTTTCCCTATCCAATCCATTCCGATTAGGAAATCGTATGGCTTGTCTAATGCTATTTTTGTCCATTTCATTCTTGCGTTATATGATTGATCAAACTGGTTTGGACATTTTGTTTTGACTTGTGACGTGTTACTCCTCACCGTACCTTGAATAGTGTTTATTTGAATTGGGGTGTCTTTCATGTGTTCATAAAGGTTTGATGGAACTCTATTCGAATTTAAGAGACTTATAGTAGATCCTGTATCGATCATCGCTATAAAATCTGAATTTTCAAAAGTTAACTGTATGAATATTTTTCTTTTGTCCGAGGCTAATTGATAAAAAACTCGGAATTTTCTATTTGGTTAATTTCTTCCCTTTTGCTTAAAGCATCTACCTCCATAGGTTCTGCTCTGTATTGCCTCGATCTGTGTTGGCCTGAGTTTTGAATGTTATTCATATTATTGTGGGGTCTGTTTTGGGGTTGCTGATAATTCCTAGTCTGTCCTGATAAATTGTTGTTTCTAATTTGTCTTGTATCGTTGCTTCTAAAGGGTGATTTTTTAAGAGGTTGAGAACTTTTTTTAAACAAAAAACACAAAAAATTCGAAAAAATGAATGAAATATTTATTTGAATCGATAGTTTGAACCTTGCAATTTAATGTTTAAAGATAATTTCATGCAAATGTTGACCGCGGCTGCGTCTCAGGTAGCCCATCCGCTGAGTCCAATTTTGGCATACTCTTTCACACATATCGGCCGGTATCTCACGAATGAATGCATGGATGTTGGCTTCCAGTGCGTCAATCGAAGCGGGCTTGTCCCTATAGACATTAGCCTTGACATACCCCCACAAAAAATAATCTAATGGTGTCAAATTGCACGATCTAGGCGGCCAATTGACCGGCCCGAAACGTGAAATTAACTGTTCACCAAACTCGCCTCGCAATTGCGCCATTGTTTCGCGTGCTGTGTGGCATGTGGCACCGTCTTGTTGAAACCACATATCATGCAAGTCAAGAACTTCCATTTCGGGCAAAAAAAAGTTTGTTATCATCGCTCGGTAGCGCCGAATCGACATTTCGCGGTCTTCTGTCACACTAGCTGATACGGCCGCAATATTTTCTTCACTACGCACAGTACGTAAACGTGTTGGTGGTTTAATGTCCAACAAAGTAAATTTGGTGCGAAATTTGGTCACAATCTTCCGAATAGACTGCTCAGAAGGTCGAGAATGCCGATCATAAAATGGAAGCAGCGCGCGATGAACATTTCGAACCGAGCACGAATTTTGATAGTAAAATTCAATAATTTGCAAGCGTTGTTCATTTGTAAGACGATCCATGGTTAAATTGCAAACCAAACTGAAGCTGTTTGACAGTGACACAAGGTACTAAACACACGTCAGCTGTCAAAACCAGTGTTGCCAAAACCAAACCAGCTAAAAAATCACCCTTTATTAAATTGGTTTTGGTTAGTGTAATTGTTTCTATTATTTTGATTTTGGTTAGTGTAATAGTTTCTATTATTCTGATAAGTTGGAAGGTGTGTGTGTGTGTGTTGGTTTCTGTGTGGATTTATATGTGTTTTTTCTAACCGTAAATTGTATTCATCTTGACCTACGTATTTAAATAAAATAGCCCTAATTTTTGATAAACTGTATTCATTATAAATTTCTGCTGCTAACGCTCCTGCCGTAACTTCTTTAATTCTTAATACTAGTGCACTATTAAGACAATTTGCTATCTCCATACCATTTTCGTTGAATGTCGCACATTCCATAATATTATTAACAATATATTGTATCTTATCTAAGAGTTGACTTATAGTAAATACCTTGATGTTGTTTATACTTCTTAGAATTGATCCTTGGTCCTTCGTTGGTCTAAAGTGTATCTTCAATTTTTGTTTACACTCTTCCCACGTTGTTGGAGTCTCTGCCGCCAGGTAATTTTTCGCTGGTCCCGCTATCTTTTCATTGTAGATTATGTTGAATACTTGTTGGGTGTATTCTTCTTCGTATTCCCCCAGGATTTGTTCCACTGTTGCGATGAAGGAGGGCAATGTGCCTTGTTCTCCCGTAAATGCTTGTACATATTTGATTTGTTTTTCAACAATCGTCCTCAAGTTTTGAGCTCCGTTTTGTCTGTTTAGGATTTCCGTCAGTGTCATTAAACACTGCTCGATTGTAGGTTGTGCCATGGTTAACACTTATTGGTTTGTTTCTACACACCGCGTTAAATTTTGCTTCACAGTGCTACGGTACTACTTTTCAATGTTAACTAATTTTTGTGTTTTTGTATGAATATTAGCTTCTTTTAAGTCACTTTATTATAATCACACTTTAACTAATTTTGTGCTTTTGTATGAATATTAGCTTCTTTTAAGTCACTTTATTATAATCACACTTTAACTAATTTTGTGCTTTTGTATCACTATCCTCAATTTCGTCGGAATAGAGGACTACCGACTGCGCCACTTATGTATGTCGTGGTGACCGAAAATAAAAAAAACTTTAAATACTTTTGGTCGGCCACGGGCCGTTAATACTTTATTATATTAAATTGATGTATACAATACTTCGATCTAAAGTAATCCGCCGTCCTTAGCGTCGCTGCAATTACTCTTTGATCATAAACGTATAACTAAGCCCCGCTTGTTCGTCGCTGTGTTGTATTTATAATCGTTGATTGCTGATGTTGCAGTCTGGTCATTGGGTCGATCCAGTTCAATGGCTTCGATGTTCTTTGCTGATGTTGCATATGTTGGTTGACTGTTGGTTTTTGCGTAGACTGCTGATGTTGCATATGTTGGTTGTTGCTTAGTGGCTATATCATATGTTACTCGCGTTAAGAATGAAGGGAGAAAAGGATTAAATAGTCGGCTGTCGGAATCAGGACGTGTATAAGTACGGCCCGAGCCCAAAAGAGAATAACGATAAGTCAGCCGACCTTTCTCGGCCAATGTAAAAGCTGACATACAGTGGATGTCCAGTTTAACGAATACCCGATTTAACGAATTTCGAATATAACGAATCAGACTTCTTTCCTTTGATGACTCTATTACGAATGATGTAAAAATTGTGGGATTATTAGTTAGATAGAACGACGATCGATTTAACGAAAGGCTGTGCATTATATATTTCGTTATATTGGCAAGGAGCATTGTCCAGTTGTTGAAAAATGAGCCCGCGGGTATCACCTAAAAGCGCTAGCGCGGAGGGCCCTAATTCATATTCTAGGACGTGTAGATAAACTGCTGCGGTGACTTTCGATTCTAAAGAGGCCATTCCATCCTTCTTGTGGCATCCGTAGGAGGCATTCAGAGCTCGGTCTTTCCTTTTCGATGAAAGTTACCTCGATTAGTTCATACAACTTCTCATCTACACCCACATGTACATATGTATTTCCATGGTTTTCGTATGGTACATTATTTCAGTTATTTTCTTGTGGCCTTTTACTTTTTCTAGAAAAAAAAATGTGGGTTAGTGCAACAAACTCGGTTATTGCAACCGCGGCGTCCTAATATTTTTAGGTTGCGTATGTTACGAGTATACGAGTATGATATGATATATGAAGTATTGAGTATATGTATGTACGTATTATATGAATCCCAGAAGATTCTTCAGTTCAACTTCGATTTAGGTCCTTCAGCTCATCGAAGAAGCAACTACCGAAAGTTCTCATTGTTCTGTTAGCAAGTGCAGGACGGCATATGACGAACAGATTCAATTTCTTCTTCATCACAGCAGCTTCTGCAGCAGTCATTGTGAAAGATTCCAAGACGTTCCGCATGAATACACCCGTGGACAAAAAAAACCCCGCACCTTTACTTTTCTTCAATTTTCATGAAAAAATCAAGGTTGTTCTGCTATAAAATTAATTTTTATATTTCACTTGTTAAACTTGTTAGTTTAGAGACTGTTTAGACTTTAGAGTAACAAACATACTGTGAGCGTCAAAAGTAAGTAGTTAAACACCCATATGATTTCTACATGTATTTTAAATAAAAAAAATTAACAAAAATTAGATTCCAATGATACAAAATAAAAGCTTTATTCATTGGCAATAAAACAGCGAGAAAAAATAAATTAAAATAAAACTAATATACAATTTTTTTTAATAAAAATTAACCATACTCCATATTCTACGCGTCAAAAGTAAGTAAACATTAGCAGTTTCTTTAACATACTTGGGAGTTAGTTTTGAAAATCATATAAAAATAGGTAGGTACTTTACATAGAACTATTGATTCCACTGGAAAGTTATGAAATTGTTTCCATTTAATGGGAGGTATGCATTTTTTTTTTATTTTTAACTATTTGCATGTCAGTCTTGATAGTAGAAAATTGGAGACGCATATCAGCATCCAGTCTATGCCATTATTTTGTGTTTGTAGTTGCATGTGCTGAGAATCCCGTCTAACACAAGTACCTTTATTATTGGGAACGGGAGAAAAACAGTCAGAGCCCCAGGGCTCCGCGGAGCACACTTTGAGTATAGCTTATCTATCATAACGCTACTTATTGACCCGATATCCAATGTTTTTGATGTTGCTGCTGGAGAGTTTGTTGTGCATGTACATGTACTGGACATACGTATGTATATACAGAGGTATGCATGCACAAATTCATATAGTGGGTGTTGCCATGTTGGTATAGCATGTAACTCGCGCGTATAGGCAAACATCTTCTCACGTAGATAATATGAGACACCATTAATTCATAGTAGTGTCAGTTTTCTAAAATAAATAAATCTAATATATAAAAATCTCATGTCACGGTGTTTGTAGTCGAACTCCTCCGAAACGGCTCGACCGATTTTTATGAAATTTTTTGTGTATATTTAGTAAGCATGAGCGCTGGAGTCAAGTTATTAACAACTTCTACATTTATGGAACAAAAACCGGGTTATAGCTAGTAAATCAATAAATATTAGCTATGGAGAACCAAACCTACAGATTCTCGCAACTATTTGTGCGTGCGGGTTATATTTTTTGCACGAATTTTTTTGTCATCTTCGACCGGCAAGTTGAGAAGCTCCTCACGATAACTGATATTCTTGCTACACTACAGACAAAACAGACTTTCTATCGGCCGATAGTTTGGTCGGGTTGGGCTGGTTAGTGCGCACACTGGGCCGATTAAATAGTCAGGTTGGTAGTGAGTGCGCACACTAGACAAACAATCGGCCGACTGTTCTCGAACAATTTGGTTTTGCTAGTCGTTAAACACATTTTGCAGAGAATAGTCGCTAGAGTTAGATGGGTTAAGACGTAGGTGTCTCTCTAATCAAAATAGAAATTGATTTTAAGCGTCAGTTGTCATCGAATAGTATAATTTAATTTAATTTTAATTTAATTAATTTTAATTTTAGTGGGTCGAAAGCCTCCATTTATTCGGCTTACTACAAGCTAAAACTCAACTTAAAAACTAAACCCCATTGGTTCCAGAAATGGGGAATCAATATAAACGAGGAAAAGACAGTACAAGTTGTATATACTACGAAAAGAAATTATATCGCTGAAAACATCATTCTGAACAACAAAGAAATTACTATTGACAATGAAGCGAAGTACCTAGGCATGCTTATAGATAAAAAATTGACTTGGAAATCACACATATTATATAAACGAAACCAAATAAAAAACAAATTCAGACAACTCTACTGGCTTCTAGGGAAGAACTCACGGTTATCAACAGAAAACAAACTCCTAATCTACAAGACAATAATAAAACCTATATGGACGTACAGGATTCAAATCTGGGGAACTGCCTGCATGACAAATATTAATATCATCCAACGACTACAAATAAAAATTCTTCGGATTATAGTAAATGCACCATGGTACATAACCAATGCCGACTTACACCGCGACCTCAACATCCTCACCGTAAAAGAAGAAATAAAAATGATCAGCAGACGACATCAAATAGCGCTTTGTGACCACACCAACTCTCAATTACGAAGTTTACCTGAGCAGGAAATGAATTCAAGAAGACGACTAAAAAGACGCAAGCCCGTTGACCTACAAAATATTTAAAGTACTCGTATATTTATTTAAAAAAAAAAAAAAAAAAAAAAAAAACATAATAATAACAATAGCTAAATAAATAGAAAGTTGTGAAATTGCACATAACGTTAGAAATGTATCTATAGACAATGGTCTAAGTCTACAAATGTCTCCCTTCAAAAACTTTAATAACAATTACTTAGTGTCATCATTAAGACAGATGTAATATTTTAATTTGGGAAATAAAAAAAAAAAAAAAAAACTAAACTTAAGAACTAAAATTTAAAATCTAAGGTTGAGGGGGATGAAGGAGATCGGATTTAAGGTGGGAAGAGCTACTGTTGAAGTCGAAAACAGTAAAGTTTGAGTTGACATTCCGCAACATACGGGAGATTGGTTCATTGGAGCCATATGAGGTGCGGTGGGTGGGCAGATAGAAGAAACGAGGGCATCGTACATTACGAGGGTTAGTATTAAAGTACATATATGGAGTTGTAAAGAGATGCGCAGTCGATCAAACCTGAGAGGAGTCGATGAATAAAGAGAAAATCAGCTGCATCTCTGCGTTCCTCAAGGTTATTCAAGTTAATAAGTTTAAGGCGATCAATATGGGGAGGTAAATTAAATGGGTGGTTCCAGGGTAGCCCACGAAGAGCAAAACGGAGAAAGCGACGTTGAATGCTCTCGATGAAGCGATGAACAGTGAAGTTTTGTCCCAGCTGCACAGATGATAATTTGCTCGTTAAAAGCATGTATTTGGTTTACCAGTCCTGACGTCATTTATTGTACAGTCGAATGGTTTTTCGGCTGCTCCTTTGGAAAATTTGCTTCAGATCTGTTGCAGGAATTTTCCTCGGATGAATTTAATAGCGAAAGTTCGATTTCAAATAAAACGACTATTTGTTCTATGCTTTTTACTCGAAAGAGCCCGAAAACCAACTTGGTTAACTCGGAGCGACGAAAAGCGAGACGACGAAAGAGCGAAACGACGAGAAAAGAAAAAAGCTTTGCTGCTTAGCTAGTGCCAATTACAACTCCAAAGTGAGACTGATTTTTATTTCCAATTGGAGTTTAAAAGGAGAGTTATTTAGTACATTGATTTCAGTTTTAGTACAATAAGTAATTTCAAAAATATGGCGAACATTGGTTTTTTGGCGCTAAATTTAAATGACTTGAATTCACAAAATGTTCAATTGAACTTAATAAGTATAATACATTAATTTAACAAATAATATCGAGAACATTTTAAAGTACATTATGTATGTAAGTTAATAAATCCATTTGATTCAAAATTCAATAATAATAATAATTCTAACAATAATAATAATAAAATAGTGTTTGGTGTTCTTCTTCTGTTTGGTGTATTGTGTGTGATCCAACATTTATCATTCGGCTGTAAGATCGATATGTGTTGTGTTAAAATTTTCTTACATACTTACTTTTCATTCCATCATTTCATTAGCCTCCAGAGTTTCGCTCTTATCGTAAAAATAATACTCATAAACCTGCGTATTCCAAGTCATCTTCTTCCAAACGAAAATTCGTCCTTCTTAATCGTCTCAAAAAGTTATGGGTCAAAATAAGATCCACCGCTTTAAGCAACCGAGGACAAGGCTTAAATTTCTTTGGTCTTCTATTGCACGAGCTCATAGAGATTGCTGCTGCCATTGGATTGATTTCTTGAATCCCATTCTCAAATGTCTGATTCTGTTTTCCTATTTTCAATTACAAATAAATATGCAATGCAGTAGCCAATACGTACCCCATAACCGTGCAATGAAACCGTCAGTGCTAATTGTTTTTAACTAAAAACCCACAACATACAGATTCATTATACCTCATTGTGAGTTGTGAGGCGGTGGCGGCGGCGGCGTCGGTGGAAGCTACCACCTGCAGCATCATTTGCAAATAATTCATTAAAATTTATTCCCCTAAAAACGAAGCTGCAGCTCCCATTCCATATTGTTGCTCTCTGCGGGGGAACACACATCGCGGCACAGCCAATATGGCCAATAACTCTTCGAACAAATCGAGAACCATTAAAACCTATCATTCGCCGATGATTGAACGGAATTGTGTCCGTCTGCTACGGATGATGCACCATGTATCTCCATTTATCTCCTCCGAAACCTAATGAGAGATGACGAGGAGAGTTATCTACCATCCATTGGGAAGGAGCATGGACATGGGTATTGCGTTAGCGTTCGCGTTCGCGTTCTCGTTGTTTCTTTGAGGTTGGACAATGCGCAACGCGCAACGTCATAACTTCTCGTCTTTATTAGACAGAAGTCAATTAGTAGGCAGGTTTTATGGAACGTACAAAATCCAGTCGAATGAAAGACAGAGAGATCCTTCTATCGAGAGTTAATGACTCGAACAAAAAACACCAAGAACGCACAACGTACCTACTCTAATTTTAAAGTAACAAGGATTCAACTGGGTGGTTGGTTGTATCTTCTATCCATCGGCTTATCTTAGGGGATGAAATATTCTCGGATATTAATTCTCAGCACCGAAATGACGACGTTTGGTCAACGATTTTTCAACGTTACTCCTGCCCGTGCCCAAGATAAGCACTTACAAATTAAATTAATAATTTTGTGGTCAAGGAGCCCTTGTCCGTTGTGGCGTTGTCCCATGTCCCATGTTCCATCCTCCGGGCGAATAGTCAGAAAAGCATTCGAGATAACATGACGCAAAACATTGAAGATTTATTTCTCCGTAGAGAACGGGTCGACTTGGAGTCTACTTTGGCCCATCAGTAACCCTGTAGCTGGTACCGCATATGAGCGAGGTGCGGGTCGGGGTTGTCACCAATTTTCGCCAGTTCGAAGTGTACACCGGTCGGTGGTGATTAGTTTTAAGCAAAACCATTTACCATTTACAAATGCAGAAGGAAAAATAAATCCGTTGGTTTTGGTAGGAATATTATTCGTTTACGAATAATTTATGGGAAGCCAGAAGTTTTGCCTGAACGTTGGTGGTTTTTGTGCTTGTTTTCGACTCTCTAATTGAAATGTATATTGTGTTAAGTTAGGGATTGTTTTTTGTTTGTCCTTCTTTTTTTTGCATAGAAGCTGTACTTACGAATTAAATATGATACTTTGGTTCAAAGAAATTGAAAGATTAAATTGCCAAAAGGAGAAAAGACGATAGAAGGAGAATTCCGAACCCTGGGGTACCTACGTCAGCACTTATAAAATACAGAAAGGCTACTTTGAGTAGTAACATACATATCTTAAATAGAAAAATCTCTCTACTTCAAAGATTTTCCTTTGGGAGGGCGCCTCGACATCGAAGAAGCCTTCAACCATATAAGTTCAGATGCCATCATAAGTAGTTTCCACAAAACTCAGCTCAGTACAGGTCTATGCGATTGGATTGGCCTAAGGTTGTGTATAATAAACTCTACTTTTGGAGATGTAAGCTGCAGCGAAGCAGTAAATAGAAGCACACCCTAGGTGGTGACTTATCACTACTAATTTAGTTATTTCTGGTGCATGAGATTTTGAGAATATTAGAGGATAGTTGCTTCGGCGTGACGGCCTATGACAACGATGTTGTTATTCTGGTTTCAGGTAAATTTCTTCCAGTACTAAGTGAAACACTCAGTTGTGTAGGTGCATATACTACTACTTGTAAATAATTGGGCCAGTAGTCGTGGACTGGGGCTGGGGGTTAATCCCTTACAAAAAACCAAATGGGAGGAGCAAATAGTGACCAATGAAAAATAACTACCTTCTAGGTCGACGGATACAACATAGATATCGGCCCGGAAGCCGGAGTTCAGTCTGAAACACCACTATCGCTCCTTTAGTATTTTCCAAGCTGAGATCACAGCCGTTATTTAGGCTGCAAAACCATTGAAGAAAACAATATTGTTGACAAGGTAATTTCCGTGAACAGTGTGTTAAGTCTCCGGACTCTGCGGTAGTAAGATCGAAGCTGGTAAGTAACTAAACGCAACATGGTGCAGGGAACCAGGTCATATGGATATCCAAGGCAATGAAAGAGCGGACGAACTCGCAAGGAAGGGGTCAGCACTCCCCATGTCTTACGCACTCTCCTTTATGAGTATACCGTTATACTCTATACAAAAAGTCGTTGATGATGAAGTAATTAAAAAAGCCACCATACGCGGGGTGGTTATCACTGGGCAGCGTACCATTGGTACACCCGTGGACAAAAAAACCCTCGCATCAGGGTTGCCGTGAGCAAATTTCAAAAAGCGTCCAAAAAAGGGGTCCCACTTAATTCTTTACTCTGTTCTCTCCAAATTTTTTTATTTGTACTGCTTATAAAAATGTTAAATTTGCTTTCGTCAATGGTATTTCGGCCTTATAAACAACAGGAACTTGTTGCTGTGACCCAAATGCCATTCCTGACCACTTTTTTTCATTGTCAGATGATTACATGAGCAGAATTTGATTCAAACTCCTACTGAAAGTTCTAAATCCCAACCGAGATCATTCAGACTTCATAGACAATACCTGCAAAAATACTGGATAAAGTTCAACCTCAACCAAACTCATCAAGAAGAAAAATAACACCCTCAAAAATTTTAACCGAAATTCAACCAATCCCGAAAATACCACTCATGAAATAAGTGCATCACTGAAAATTATTACTCGTACTCGTACACTCGTACTGAAAATTATTACAAGACCGTTTTTTTGGGAAGGCTGGCTCCAGTACAAATTTTGTCTGGGTTGGTTACACGAGTTTTGCACGATGTACAGTAGACTCTCGTGAGCGTGAATACCGGTTAATGTGAACTCTGGATAACGTGAACATGTTTTTTTTTAACATTGCCATCTCTAAAACGTGAACAAATCCTGAACACTCTAAAACGTGAACTACAATTTCCGCTCAAAATAACTGCAAAATTCAAGCAAGATGCAACTTGAAATTAGTTTTTCTTTGTAAAACATCTCGTCTTGTACAGTTTTAGTTAGCTACAAGTCAGTTAGTTCGTGAAGAATGCAAAGGCACTCTTCGGTGCTATTTATCCTGAGGTTTGATTAGTATATTTTTAAGAGTTTTGTCTAAAATAAAATCGTTTGCCTAAGTGGGCTGTAGAATTGAAGACATCCATGAACGGAACGAGGATATAGACGACTCTAATGTCGTTTCCAAAGTAACCAACATCATAAGCGATGGAGAGACCGATGATGGAGATGTGCTTGAATTGCCAAAATAAAAAAATTATGCCTAGTGAAGCCTTTTAAATCTTCAACAAGGCTTTGGAATAGGCTGAAGATGAGCTTGTTAGCCAAAATGACTTAAATATCTTCTTAAGACGCCTTAAGGAAAGAGTGGTAGGAAAGCTTTTGGACAAAAAGAAGACAAGTAAATAGATGACCGAATTTTTCTACTAAATTCCAATTCCAAAACTTTGTATTGACGTCCCTTTGTCATAACTTTTTCTTAAAAATCTATTAAAAATACAGATAACTGTAACAAATAAAATAAAAATACATAAATAATAAAGTTTTAAATGAATTTCTTCTGTGGGATTGTCCTGTTGTTTTGTTAAAATTCAACCTTCGCAAACGTGAACTGGCTTGGTTTTTAATTGTTCACGTTATCGAGAGTCCACTGTATGCAGTAGCGGCGTTAGGGTAGGGCGCGGTTAGGCGACCGCCCAGGGCGCCTCACATGAAGAGGTGCCGATCCAGTTGGATATTGTGACTTGTTGCATTTTCAGCAGCGGCAAGGCCACCTGTAAGAGTCTTAAATTCCCTAAATCTGGCGACAAAATCAAAAGTTGCAACACTGGAACGCGATTACTGATATACATACGTTTACTGGGAATCCTCGTCAATAGACAAAAGTTATTATTTATCCCCTTGGAGCATTGTATTCAAAAAGAGAGTATTATTTTTGACTTATTAAGAAGCGGAGACAGCCCATTACACCGGTGTACTTGAAAGTAATTCGAATCCGTCACATTGTTTTGGGTACTTCAGAAGTTGTTCACATTGTTTCCAGATTCCGATCACTTAGGATTATATATTATAAAAAACGCTGTGAAGTTAAATTAAATTAGTACTACGAATCTTCGTCCTTTTTGTATAACATAAAAAAAGATTCCTGAAAAACCAGGCCTTCTCAAACTCTGTGATGATATCCAATTAAAATTAAATGTAGGCTCGAAATCAGTTATAAATGAACTCATATTCCGATCTGGGATCGACAACATCTCAATCTAGATTGACAAAATTGGCAGCTTTATCAATCAAAAATTAAGTCGAAGAAAACATAGACTTCGGTGTAATACGTAAGATAGTTTGCCGATAGCAAGGCCAGACAATTAACATTCTTTTAGTTTTTTTTTTCAAAACATAAATGGTTTCTATTTCATTGTTTCCCTATTTATTCTTTCCACTTTTCACATGGGTTTGTATAGCAGATAGGGGGCGCCGGCCGTAGAAATCTCGCCCAGGGCGCTGGTAGTGCTGAAACCGTCACTGACTGTATGTACATGTACATATATATGTACGATATACCAAACTGCAACAGCTGTGGTCGAAAAGCGAAGAGGCAGCCATGCAATCCAGGAATTAACGTAATTTTTTTTACTTTTTCCTTAGAGGCGTTTTGTCACTAAAGTGGGGCTTTTTACCTGACAACCGAGTTACAAAACGCCCCGCTTGAACTTTTTTTTAAAAAATATAGAAAATGTGTATTAAAATATTGAGCTATGAATTCAATTGCCAAAGTCATGAAAAATTACCGTTTTATTTTTTTGCAATAAAAGATTTTAGTTCTTCTTTAACTTATGCGTTTTATTGGCGATGTTTTCAGAGTGGGGCGTATTGTATAGCTATAGTATATATAATATACCCTACTATAAAACTTTAGCTATTGAAACTGCTCCTATTTGTTGTTTTCATTATGTTGAATGTAAAGTTATGAATAAGAGTCTAGTTGGTAATTAATTAGTCTAGTGCAGTGCGCAACGTGTCGTCTATGTTACTTATCGTTTTATTTGTTCGTTTATTATAAATGTAAATAAGTTTAGTGTTTCAATGAAGAAATTATTATGAAATGCATACTGTACATATATGTTCTTGTTTATTTGTTTTATCGATTGGAAAATCGAGAAACGTAACTCGCTCAAAAACAAAATGATCAATGATTAATAAGATTAGCAATATGGCAAAAAAGATAGTTCTCTAATTTGAACTCGTTCTAAATTTCGATTATGTACACAAAAAACCACCTTGAAGTCAAAAATTCCTCTCTGCGGGGATATCTTATCTACCTCCACTGTCCCTGAATATCGTATCTTTAACTTTGATAAGTTTACCGACTGGTCCTAGGATTTGCGATTCTCCGGTGCTTCCCCGCATAAGTTCATTACCCTGTGCCTCAAGAAGTTTGTTAATTGGATTTCTAGATGCACTACTTTTTCAGAGATCTGCTTTTAGTATTAATTCAATAACAATTAATTAATTCAGAATAACGTAACAGAATGTGCGACTTCGACACAAGTTCCTTCGTAAATTCTCCATTCATATTGTCCGAAATCTCTTTCATACCCACACAGGCAAATCGCTACGGTATATTGGTCTGGAGTAGTCTCTGGCAGTCCTCTTCATTTGTCAATAATTGAGGCTTAATTTGAATTTGGCGAAAATAAGTCTAAATTGCTAGGACTTTATTCGAGCTATGTTCTTAGTTGGAAGGTTTTAATCTTCGAATTTAGAACCACAGTTTCGCAAATTTCCAAACTGATAAATTTTTTTTCCTGGTAGATCATCACTTTGACAGATGTCACTTGGTTTCTTTTTTATATTTTTTACGTACCAATTTCTAGTTTTTATGTTAATTCATCTAACTCGAATTTATTTAAGCGTCCCGTGGAGATTTGCGTTATAATGGGATTCGACTGTAGTTTTATTTAACTTGTTTTCTTACATGTAACGCTTAGCTCCATTCGTGTAAAAATATTACTTGCACTCGCAAATGATTGCGAGAAATGGGCCCTGATTCACCTCGAACAGTAGCGTCACCTAAAGAATGAAAAAAATGAACGGCTAACTCTTCCAAGGACTCCAGACAATCATTTTCCGGGGTGGAATACATTCAAATCAGTTCAACTGCCTTCCATTTTATCCTACGCACCTTCCTACGTCCTCTTCCCCCCCATTCGATTAAGAAATCACTCAACAAATTTCCACACCTGTTTGTCTGTCACCCTTTCAACGGCAGGCAAGTAGTCATAGTCAGTCGCATTCATCCCCTTTGGATAATTCATAACTCAACTAAGCATATCACTCCACACGGTTGGGTGGGTAAAACGATGTCGAGTGACTCCCAGTGTCAATTGAACGTGAATTTATACTGCCACCCAATTCTGAAATAGATCTGCAATTTCCGCTGATTTGTTTTTAATGATTTTCCTTCTGTCTGACTGGCTGCAAACAAAACACAAAAACAAAAAACAAAACAATTTTTATTTATTTTCAAAGCATAAAAAGCATTCAATCGATGGAATAAATTTCTGGATAGAAAAAAAAAAGCTTCCGTTTTGCCACGTCGCGTCGCGCGTCCACCGAAAGGAGCCGAGCACTCTCTTATCGTGTAATCGCTGTTGAAGTTGAACTACGAGTATGACATCGACAAACGTAAACGTAAAATTGGTATCCTTCCTTCTTCGCCATACTGCTCACGTGAAACGGCCAAATAGACAATTTAATCACAGCATGTGGTCGGAATATGTAATTCAGATCACATCGATACTAATAATTCAATCTGTTTAAAAAAACACACACACGTAAGAGCATGAAATGCTGCAAGGATACACCAAAGGATCCGTGGAAGATTTTTGCTGAGCAAACGGATAGTTTGCCAATTACACTGAAATGTTTGCTGCTGGGTTGTGTATCGGCGTGTATACAAAAACGGCAAACAGTCAAATGAGCACATAAATCAAGGCAAAGGATACAGCATTACAGTAGGATGAAACAAATGTATACCGGCGCGGGTGGTGGTATGGTGTAGTGTACTCCGTGTCAGTGAATTTAAATTTGTAACCTCAAATCAGATTTCAATAAGTTAAAGTTGTGGGTGTCTGTTTTGGAATTGTATAGTATTTGTAGGAAGGTCCTTTCTCATTCAACCACCCCTTGGTGGTTCTTGTTGGTAGTTCAAGGGGGTAGATCCAGGAAAACAATTAGAACTATGGAGTTCCGGAGGTTAAAAGGTTGACTAGTGCCAGGAGATAAGGATGCTAACAGAAGGCGCAACGGAAAGAATATTGAAGCAGACGAGAGTCTATGTCTAATAGGTGGTTGCCTTGTATTTTTGTCAAACACATTGCTTTTTTATTTAATTTTGATTCAGTCTCATTTGAGAACTGGAAAGCGGCGGATGTGGTTCACAGGCATTGACACAATTGGATCATTCCTCTCCGAATACGGAATTTATCCAACACCTTGTTTAAAGATCTATATGACAGTTGCTGACATAAGTGGCTTCGAAGTACATATTTGAATTTTTGGTCAATTTTGACTTAACGTATTCTTTTGTCATAACTGAATGAAACCGTATTCAAGTGCAATTCGCTATTGCTTCTGTCAACTGTGAACGGTGATTTCCGTTCCGATGGCTCAAAGATGGACTGCGGGGTGGGTGCGGAAAAACTCAGCATATCAAAGACCTATCGCCTACCAAATTTCTCTAACGTCTTCCAAACGGAAGTACTGGCGATCCTCGAAGCCTGTCGCAACTTAATAAACGACCCAACACCCAAACATAATATCGCTTTTATTACGGATAGCAAAGCCGCAATTAAAGCCATAAATTCGGCAATCACCTCTTCGAAACTAGTAGATCGTTGCCAGGAACAACTCAATCGCCTGTGCAACCAGGCTAGAGTCACGCTTTTCTGGGTTCCAGGATATAGCGCCATTGAAGGAAACGAGAGAGCTTGCCAGGCGATGGTCAGCCCTTAACAGCTCACTAGCGGAAAACGTTCATATTCCTATAGGTGCTGTTAAGGGCAATATAATCTCAGACTTCTTAAAATTAGCCGGTCTCAGTTGGACCGGTCTGACAAACTGTGCCATATCCAGAAAATTATGGCCAAGTTACAACAGGCCCAAAATAAATGAACTGCTAGAGTAGTGGCAGTCAGTACAGGACACTGGCCAATAGGAGACCATGCAGTCAAACTAGGAATCCCTCACAACAGTTTCTGCCGTAGCAGCAAAGATGAAAATAAAAAAGAGTCGCTTATTCACTTTCTGTGCAAATGTCCAGCCCTAGCGAGAGCCAGGCAACGCATACTGGGCAAGCTATTCTTTGACGACCTATATCTGGGAAAAGCATTGGAGAACTGATCCTCTTCCTAAATTCCACAGGATGGATATAAATATCCCAAAATTACATAATTCAAATAAACGGGTCACCTAAGGTTGTGGTATCAAAACAGCGCTCCACGCGCTATTTGGGTTTTCTTCCATCGAAGCCACCACTTCTACCGGCCTACTTCGTACAAATACACATCCTTTTGCCTCCACGAACAGTAACCGAATGAAATGTCTGTCAAAACTGAACGAAACGCTCATGTCCACACCGAGAATTATTATTATTAAAAGTGGATGTCATGCTGGACACGACTTTCCTTCCCATGAACGTGTCGCAAGGCAGTAACTGTATAGCTCAGGGGCGCCCAACTTCCATACACACATAGTATGCGACTTTTCACTGATATTGATTGTGCGTACTACCCATTCTTTTTTCTAAGAAGGTCACAAGCCAGAAAATTTATACGGCAAATTGCTTGCGAAAGATTGTATTCCGCTACTTCACTAAAAGAAGGCTGAGATATGAAACCGAAGAAGGAGAAAAGTACTAAAAAGTCTCCGCGGCAGTCCCACAAGGATAAGTACTGGGTCCCCTACTTTGGACTATCATATACGACGAAGTTGTGCCAGATCACAAAACGGAAGCTGTCCTAAATGCCGGAAAAATGTGAAATACGTGGACATAAGGGTAGCAAGTCAAACTATCAGATCGAAAGACTCTGTGAAATACCTAGGAGTAATACTCGACAATAGACTTCGCTTTAAGCCTCACATCAACCATTCGGCCAAAAAGACGTCAAATCTTCAGGCAGTTATATCTGGAAAACTACCAAGCATCGAAGGATATGCTGGAAGAAACTCAAAATCCATGGTAGTAAGCTCAGTCCTGCGCTGCTCCAGTTTGTGTGGGGGCCATAGCGACAAAGGAAACAAGGAAAAAGTTATCGTCAACATATCGACTTAGCGCACTGAGGGTAATTAGTGGCTTCAGAACGATTTCCAACGAAGCAGCGCTTATCTTTGCAGGGATAGTCCCCATCGATATCCTTGCGGACGAGATGCAAAGAGTATTTAATAGGAGAAGTTCTAATAAGCAAGAAGTGACGGTCATCAAAAGGATCAAGAAAGAAGAAAGAGCGACTTCAATGATCAGATGGCAAGCTCGTTGGGACACCACTACGAAGGGCAGATGGACCTACAGATAGAACTGAACCATGGACGTTTGGATAAACCGAAGGCACGGAAACAGTAACTACCACCTTACGCAGTTCCTATCTGATCACGGTGTGTATCGGGAATACCTAGGTACACCGTTTAGGGTACGGTGTTTACCGAAATTGCCCAAATCAAGAATAGGACACAGAGCACGCAGTATTCTATTGCAGATGCTTCCTGGGATGGAGTGCAGTGTTGTCACATTTTTAACCGACTACGCAGAAGAAGGGTTATGATTTTAACAGGCTGGGTTTGTTTGTTTGTTTGTTGTCACTTCGTATAGCCTAAACTATGGATACGATTTCAACAAATGAGCTGTCGTTGGATTCGTCTTTATCCGGAGAGTGTCCTAGGCTATGTGACGTCACAGAAAAATTCAATATGGCGGGCGCACCAAGCAAAATGGTGGACTACCTCTTCTTTTTTTTCTCCCTTTTTTTTCTTTTTTACCCGACTAGTCTTTATAACCGCATTGATAGTGGTATCAAATGAAAGGGCTTGATGAGTAGAATACAATACGATATGACGTAATTCTAAATTCAATATGAGGGACTCCCCCAAGATGTTGGATTTCTGTTATCTTTACTAAATCCTTAATATAGGTATCAAATGAAAGGGCTTGGCGAATAGAATACACTACGATATGACGTAATTATAAATTCAATATGGCGGACACCCCCAAGATGGCGGATTTCTGTTATCTTTACTACCTCCTTAATATGGGTATCAAATGAAAGGGCTAGGCGAGTAGAATATAATACGATATAACGTCATTCTAAATTCAATATGGCGGACGTCCACCAAGATGGTGGATTTCCGCTATCTTTACTAATATGGGTATCAAATGAAAGGGTTTGACAAGTAGAATACGACATTGCTAACTTATATGTACATACACTACATATTTTTTGAAACCAAAAAGTTGTAAATAAAAAATTAAGTTTAAAAAACTGAAACCCGACTACGGGAAAAACCAACTAAAAAGTACGAAACAAGATGAAACGAAACAATGATTTTCAGAGTATAGCCGTGGTCCATGCCGTTACAATAATAACATTCATTGGACAAAACAGCATGCGACCACGGGTGTACTCTGAAAATCATTGTTTCGTTTCATCTTGTTTCGTACTTTTTAGTTGGTTTTTCCCGTAGTCGGGTTTCAGTTTTTTAAACTTAATTTTTTATTTAAGAATGATATTCATGTATGTACATATTTCGTATTTGTTATGTTTTAATTTATAGCATATGTATGCGTCGGAATCGACTGTAAATGCATTCGCGTTCGACCAGTCGACCGCGGTCTACGGTTTGGCCACCCATGGACTATAGGTATACAATATTGAGAATTGGCTTAGAAAATTTTTCTGTGATCCGTGTCAATTAGTTTTGTGTGACAGTATGATAGGTAGTTATCTGGTCATCTCGTTTCCATATTTGTACACTGTGATTTCCTTGCCTCAAAAAGCGGTAGAAATAGCGGACAATCCGTTCAGTTATTAACTGCTTAAAGAGGCATTTTGATGTGTAATAGATGTCTTAACAAAGCCATAAATTACGGTTGACAGTAACTAAGAACTTCTATTGTGGTGCGTAACACTTTCTAATATATCGATTAGGAGTGCACGTACACAGAACCTAATGTTCTTTCACAACATTAGACCACACCGACTCGACGTAAATTCATCAGTCAGTGAATTCCATTCAAGAAAATCATATACGATAACTTAGTCGTGTCCACATTCACTCGGTAAAGGGGAAGCTACACCACGGAACGGCTGGAGGGTATTTAATTGCCAAGGTGATTAGGGCAGACTAATGAGCATCGAAGTCAAATATCATCATCATCAACATCATCGTGGTCATCCTCTGCCATTCATTCGTCGGTATCATACTCGCACACAGCGATTCCAGTTCAACAATCACACACAGAGTGCAATCGGTCCATCGGCCACTGAGTGCGTGCAACAATGGTAAAAATAGCATAAAGCCTCCATTCTCACAGGCAGATCAGCTACAGCCACCAGCAGCCGCCAGCCGATTCGATCGTTCCTTGGGAGTCAATCGTTAATGCCGCGCATTTGCTTTTGCACAGTTCCTGCACAGGAAGTATCTTTATTGACCAAAGTCGAGTGAAAAAAAAAAGAAGAAAAACGGTTAAGCCACGGCAACTGAGGGGATTATGACAGTCCGTCAAGTAGCCACGATCAGTCAGGGGGCGCGGTGATAATTATGTCACCTCTGACTTGATTTTTTACACAATCTGCCAAAGCCCGAGGCTCTTCAATCAAAGCTAAAGAAATTTAGTGCATGGGTAATTTGACTCTTAAGGGATGTGTGCATTAATTTCTTTTTCCATTGCATTAATCATGTGCGGATAGTCTATAATTTTCTTCGACTTCATGTACGGCCTTAATAGGCAGTTAACGGAGTCGCAGCAAGGTTTCACTAATTTTGACCCATTTACCCGCGCATCGAGTGTTTCTTTCCCAAAAATAAAATAAATTTATGTTGGAAGACGGAACACGGAACCCTCTTGATGGGGATGACTTTACTGAAACGTCAAGAGTGTAATCCATGCAATTTTTTCCAACCACCACCGGCGCGGCGCGGCGATGTGTACGAGTAAACACTTGTGTAGATATCCTTATGCTTGGTATAATTAAATAAAAGGGTTCATTGTGTTTCTCCATGTTTGCTGAAAGAGTTAAAATCGAGTTAATATTTCCGCTTGTCATTGTGACTTTTAGAAATTGTAGAAGTTTTAAGGACGACACGAACACTAGAGCATATTTTCAGAAATTAGTCAAACTTGGGGCCATTGACTTGAGTGATGGCAAACGATGATATCGAAAGAAATAATTTCGATTATATTTTAATTGCTACATTACTGGCGGAAACGTTGTTGGTTTTGACACTTCTTAACAATTAGTGTTTGACAGTTCATTGAGTTGGCTGGAATTTTTAAAGCCACTTTAAATTAGGTAAAATTTATGTCAGTTTTAGCCCTGGAAAGATAATCTGCGTCAAAATGGCTCACTCGCGGGCGAAATATACCGCTCTTTTCCTAATTATTGTGAATCACGGGATGGGCGTTCGTGACTTTCCAGGTAGTAGGTATCCAGAGCAGAAAACTCACGTGTCATTGAGTTAAGTCTCATCAATTTGGAAATATTCACAACCCTGTGAGTAAATTTTATACATGAGTGTCATTTTATACATCAAAATATGATTATCTTTCTAGGGTTAAAGTCCAATTCACAATATTGCGCTCGGGCGGTCTCGCGTTGACAGATAGAGTAGAAACAATGCAAACATATGGGGTGCTCTTAAATGTGACCTCAGGCGTTTTATCGTACATATCGTAAAGTCCTGGGCAACGGCCGAATAGAGCTACTTTCTACTAGGGCGTGCGTTGTGACAGCTCACAGGTCACAGCTGTGTTGACATTATAGGTCTGTTTGGTGTGTCTTTTTCGCGTAAGTGATTGATATCTGTCAAATAGTAGAATCCTCTCAATGAGAGAGATATCCTCTCCCAGAGAAAAACTTGAACAAAAGACACCAAACGCTTTTGAAACGAAACCTGTCGATTTGTTTTTGTTTTCCACTACAATGAAGATTATGAAATTTCTCAAACTGTCAGATGGCTTGGTTTGACAGAGTTCAACAGTCCACCCCGAGGAAAAGGTCTTGAAGATACTTGCAGATAATTCACCACAAAGAGAGAGCCAAACGAGGGTAAACAAAATTGAGAGCCATGAAACTGTCATGATTCTATGATAGTTAACATAGTATTGCAAAAACTCTATCGACACAACAAACAGACCTATTATATTATTCGGTGGCCTGTTCGATTAAAGCTACAGCTTTTTAACATTTAATATGTGTAACAGACTTAAATTGCTAAATTATTTTTTTCAAAACAAATTAATTGTGTGGGATCTTTTTTTAATTTATATATTCGTGCAATCGTGTCTGCAGAGTTATTTTTTACATTTTATGTTTCTTAATAAAAAAATAAAAATAAAAAGGATTGGCGCAAATGTATAGTCGTTTAAGGTACACTTTCAAATTATTTTAGCATGGAACTAAGTGTTTTCATATTTATAGTCGTCATAAAGTATTAAAGTTAAAATCACCCGAACCTCGTATTAAATATTTAATATGGACCTGTCACTTTTATGTGTGTTCGGATAAAATTTCTCATAGGAACGTTGCGAAGTAGAAATTATTTAGCAGCATACTAAAAAGTGTCTATTATTGAACAAAAATATTTAAAGTAAATTAAAGTATACTTTTAAGTTTAAAGTTGCGTATAACTAGTACGGAGTTAAAATAATAAAGTTGGGTTGACTATAAATTT